>OZ023265.1:71487349-72744023 GCA_964006375.1 Tillus elongatus
CATACCGATAACTCAAAAAATAATGCGCTGATTTTCTGATTTTGATAGAATTTGGCATGTACCTTCCTTTTGTAAATGGCTCGGATAAGTTCGTTAGTCAGGAAAATCGGACGAGGTTTTCTGGGAAAATGTTGAGTTTTCGTTCGAAAACAAATTGTATCTCAAAAAATAAAAAAGCTATTATAACCAAATTTGGTAAGTGGGTTTACGATGTAAAAAGTAAACTATACACCAAAATTTAGATTACTATGTTACAAGAAAAAAAGTTATAATAAAATAATTGATGCCAGATCATTTCTATGAAAATTCACTACCATAACGCACTTGCTGCGTTATTTGATGATTTCATCACCATACCATGTTATTTGATCTGTGTATATTTATTTTTCTGAAAGTGTTAAAGAGTGAAGAATCTTATTGTGGCGCAATATGTTTGAATTTTCGGTAATTAAGTAATTCGTTGTCTGGGGTGTGGATAACGAAACACGGAGCATATCGCCAAAAAAGTAAATGATAAAGTTAGATATTTTTGTAGTAGTGTAAGTGGAAGTGAACGTTTACTTTTTTTTAAACCAAGCCGGTATCCATAAAATTTTGCATATCCATGTTTTTCTGGACGTGTATTATCAAAATGAGAGAGAAATGCGCACAACTGTCTGCTTATCAAATAATTTTAATTGAATCCTTTTCTTATTTTTTACCATAACGTATCTGAAAAATGATAAATGAATACTAATTTTTTGATATACAGTTAATACGATATTACACCGCCAATGAGTGGAAAATTACTATAAATCCCTAAAACAACGAAAAAGGAAACCTCTTAGCTAAATACGAACTTTGTTATGTCCTTAAATGTAGTTAGTGCATGTATCTTACCTGGTCAGACCAATTCATTTCAAAATGTTAAATGGCATGATTAACCTACGGAAGCACAGTACCCATCAGGCTGACAGGATTGTTTATTTTGTACATTGTCACAGTATCCTATCGTATGGAACACTCATATGGGGTAACTCGCCAGCAGCAGAACATGTGTCTATCGTGCAAAAAATAGCAATAGGGACATTGTGTGACCTAGGCCCAAGAAAAAGCTGCCCGGATGTAATCGAAGGAACATTGTCACAGTATCCTGTCGTATGGAACACTCATGTGGGGTAACTCTTCAGCAGCAAAACATGTGTCTATCATGCAAAAAAGAGCAATAGGGGCATTACGTTACCTAGGCCCAAGAAAAAGCTGCCCGGATGTAATCGAAGCCAATGGGATACTTACTTCCGCCCGTATTGGTTCAGTATATGTATTTAAAATAACCAGTTAATGGTGCTCAGAACATCAATACCAGGTACAGGCATAAATTTAAAATACCCTTGCACAAAAAGAAGGATGGGGGAATTTATTGATGTTCCAAAATAATGTGTATAGTGTTACATACTATTTGTAGGTATTCATTCTTTGTAGTGTGTGTATGTGTGCGCGCGTTAGGCAAAAGCTTCGGAAAGCTAGCCACAGACTTATATATATATATATATATATATATATATATATATATATATATATATATATATATATATATATGTGTGTGTGTGTGTGTGTGTGTGTGTGTGTGTGTGTAATTCTTGTAAAGTTTGTGCCTCACCGTGTACATTTGATAGTCAATAAAATATATGTATCTAATAGCAGAAAAAAATGAGTAAGTCTTTAGTTTTTTTATGTAATAAAGATTTTATTCTAATTAACATTGTCTTAATTCATTTTTTACAGTTTTACAAGAAATATTTATTTTGTATAAATACAAGTATACCTAATCAAATATAGTTTCTTTTTTCAAAAATGCTTGGACACATTGATTAGTATTTTAAGTTGCAATCTTTTAATATATATATATATATATATATATATATATATATATATATATATATATATATATATATATATATATATATATATATATATATATATATATATATATATTTATATACAGTATGTCCCATATTTAAAAAATGACGTCATTTTCTTTAGATCGACCCTAGGTTTTTGTTGACAATTTTAAAAGTTCCTACATGTGAAGTTGTAGAAAAGCAACAGATTTTAAATTTTTGTTATGACCTTGTGGGGGCCGATACTTGATGTCAACTTGGGTAAATGAATATATTGATTTACACTATTTTATAGAATGTATACGTATAACTGCTGCAGTTTCGCTGAAGTGCTCAGCTTTGTTAAATACAGAATGAAAGTAGTTTTTTAAATGTAATACCTACTCCGTCTTGAATGCACCTCTCTGTCTCCCCAGATAAATGGCTAAAACCAAACTATCTGTTTTTATTACATAGTGAAGTCAGCAACCTGTCTCCAATGAATTACTACTTTGTGCAAACATGTTTAACAATGGACTGTTATTTGTTTGTTTGAGCGTTTAGTAAATTTCCTGTATTTCCTTTTGTTAATCTCTACCATTTCACATTAATTTAATCTAAAACCTTTTGTACCGAATTTGAGGATGTCGATTCATCGTTATATTGATGATTTTCATTTAATAAATAGCTTGCGGAATTTGAATCAAATTTATTATGTTCAAAGCTGCTTTTATATGCGCGAATGCTTGTTTTGAAACTTCTAAATGTTTTGCCTATATATATTTTGTCACAGGAACCAAATGTGAGTTTATATACTCCAGACTTATCCGTTTTTCAACTACCGACTTATTGTTTTTTATGTATTTGCACTGCACAAGTTGTTGTCGGTTTTATATGCTGTCCTGATACTAAATTTAAAAAGTAGATGTTTTAATCTTTCGTTTGTCTTATTTACGTAAATTAAAAAAGTTAATTTATTCTCTCTTATTCTAGTGGACGAAAATAATTGTTGTAAAGCTAAAGTATATTTCATTTTCTTTATAATATTATCAATTAAATTTGGATTATAGCCACTATTAAGCGCTAGTTGTTTCATAAAATTAAGTTATACTTAAAAAATTGTTGAATAAAAGTACATGTTGTAATCAGTGTCCCACATAATTATAGGCTGCAACTTTGTGTCCGTATGGATGATAGGAAGTATAATATATGGTTATATCAGTGTGAGAAGGCTTATGGATGATAGAAAAATCAAGTTTATTGGTTAATCTGGTGATGGTAAGGTCTAAGAAGTTAACTGATTTATTTACTTCTATTTCTGTGGTGAATTTAATTTTGGTATGTATAGAATTTAGAAAATTCTCAAAAGTGTACAATTGTCTGTCGGTACTTTTAAAACAAACTATAATATCATCTACATATCTATACCAGAAAAGGCATAGTTTAAACAAGGGATGTGTTTGAATTGTTTCTCGATGTCGTTCCTAAACATTTCTGTGAAACGTTTATTCGTTGAGATTTAAAAAAATCACAGTTAAAATGATTAATTGAAACTCATTTTGAACATTTTTGGGGGGGGGGGGGCTTTAGTCTGCACTAGTTTTTTCATGCTTTCAACTCAAGATTTATAATAAATAGTTGAAATTTGGTGGTTTTGTATAGCCTGACCTGTACTTTAAAAATAGTCAACAAAAAGCTAGTGTTGTCATTTACAAAAATGATCAATGACATTTGGCACAAGTTGTATAAATTTTTTTTAAAGATTGCAACTGAAAATACTATCTGACGCTTTCGAGCATTATTGAAAGAAGCCCTAGTAGAATAATTGAACTTATTCCAAGTAACAAACTTGCACTGTATATATAGTATGCTCAATTACAGATAACTTTCAAATGTAATTTTAAATTTTACAACTTTGCTAGGCCGGTTTAAAACTTTTAACTTGCTGTAAGTTAACATTTGTAAGTATGAAGAAAGTGTGTAACAGCTCACTACAGTAAACTTGTAGTAATGTTACAAAAGAAACAGTTGCATTTGTAATGCAACTGGGGGGAAGATCTGCTGTTTGCAGCACACTTGCAGAAGGCTTTCTGTAAGTAATCTATCAAACTTACACTTTCTTTGGAAAAGATCATTATGCAAGGTTGGTGCAGTATTACCTTGCTCAGTGGGGTGTGTGTTCATGTGCGTTTCGATTTACTGGCTGTGGCTTTGATAAACCATTATCACATTGTGACCCCCCTTGGCTACCATTTCCTTAAAGTCGACAGTTCAGCTTTACACGTTTCTTTTTTATATATGCTTATACTCATACTTATCCTACTTTTAAAAATGTAATTACTTATAAATTTCCTACTACCTACTAATGGTAATATTTAATTAGATAGTTATCATCTGTTTGATCTCTTTTTTTTTTCTTTTTTTTTTTAATTTTATTTAAATTTTTTTGTATCTCTTAATTACATTTTCTTTTTTTTTCTCCTAACTTATTTCTCTTTTTTCTTCAATATAAATATAAAGCATTTTATGAAAATGTTGACCACAGTTGATCACAGACTGGGCCACTACAAGAAAAGTTTCAAACACTATGCAAGACAATAGGAATTTTTCTAACTACGTAGATCTAATGTTCACTATACCGGTTTTAGTTAAAATATATAAATCTATTATTATTTGTACAAAATCTAACAACATAATTAAAGTGAGACAAAGGAAATTCTACCTAAAATTTTTTAAAATTTGCCGCTCGGATTATACACTACAATTTGATTTTAATTTTTTTGATATGTTTGCTTAAAGCTTTAAGTATCTCTATATTTTGTGGCTAATAGTTGAGCTAGGTTAAAGGGTTTATTAACAGAGTGATTTTGGACAATTAAAGTAAATTGTTATATTTCCATCTTTCTTAATATACATGATAACATGAGATGATCGGTATTCCAATATTTCATACACTCACAATGAGTACTGTCTTTTAGTTTAATTTTAAACAAATAGGTTGGACATAATGCATGATCATTTCTCAAAAGACGTATTTTTTTGGTTCTTCTTTTGAGAAGTTTCCATAATTAAATCATGGTTTGGAAGGGAGATCTGGCTAACTACGCTGTAACTACGCTGTTTCCCCAACTTTATCAGATGTATACTTCATTTGCCAGAGTTCCTTCTGTCTTAGTAATCATACTATAGAACTCTAAATATAAGGTTTTGCATTCTGCTTTCTCACTCCTCTCCACATCTTTACCCCCACATACAGACCTCTCGCTGTTAATAAATCAAAATCAAAAAAAGGTACTGTACAAAGCGTAGAACTTGATGGCCAAACTGTAACCTTGCAGCCATCTACAAAACTACTAGGACTTCATATCAGTAGGTAATGCGTCACTTGGGACAGACAGGAAGTGGGGGCGGAGCCACGCCCCTAGCCACGCCCCGGCGCCTAGCCACGCCCCGGCGCCTAGCCATGCCCCGGCGCCCAGCCACGCCCGGCACCCAGCCACGCCCCGGCGCCCAGCCACGCCCGGCACCCAGCCACGCCCCGGCGCCCAGCCACGCCCCGGCACCCAGCCACGCCCCCAAGATGGCGCCCAGCCACGCCCCCCAAGATGGCGTCCAAGATGGCTTCCAATGTAACCTGAAGGTCATTGACCTGTCTAGGAAACTTTGGCCAGGTCGTCTCCAAGATCTTATTTTTCAGTGGTTATCTTGCTCGAGGCATTTAATATCCTGGCCAGACAGTGACGTCACATGACTTGGGCCAGACAGTCACATGCAAACATTTCAAAGTGTCTAACCTATTACTTCAAATTATTATATTTTGAAAAAAACCATTTGGAGCAGGTGAGTTTCGAACCCCGGGCACTCAGATGGGAGGCAACGATGCTACCCGTTGAGCTAAGCAGACGCTTGTTAATTTATTGTTTTAGGCTAGTATATATATACGACTTTTAATTACAAACAAACCATACATGTAACATAATTAAAGTTTTTGTTATTATTAGACAAATGGATGATTTACAAAATAATAATATGTTTAATATTAGAGGCGGAACCAAAACGGAGGAACCAAAATAGCGGAATAAAAAAAAATGGCGGAATGAAAGATGGCGGTCTAACCTGTGATACCTTAAGCTGACATCCCTGACATTATAAAAAATGGCGGCTTTCGTTCTTAAAGATGGTGCCTTTCGCTGATAAAGAATGGCGGCTTTCGTTCTTAAAGATGGTGCCTTTTGCTGATAAAGATGGTTGAAGACTCCATTATTTAAAGTTACGCCACCCCAACCTTTAGAGCCGACAAATGAGAGTGAGGTTGATAAGCGAGAATAATGGTATTGGTCGAAGACTCCATGATTGAAAGTTACGCCCCCCATTAAAACAAACCATTCATAAAGCTTTTGTTATTAGACATAACCAAATATCGTAGAGACAATAGAGGTCGCTGGCAAAACAAAAGAAGCTCAGAAACAAAATGGACAACAGGTTCAACTCTTAAGCTTAGAAACAATGGTTGGTTACAGGTTCAATTCCTTTCTCCACGTGTTTAGTGTCATGTTACTCGTCTAAGTAAGCAGAATTAAAAAATGACGACTAAAATGAGATAAAAAACTTAAAACCCTTATCGCGGAAGATCCGTGAGACGTACGCAGGAACCAATACATGCACGGTGTTAAGGAAGCCAAATCAAATTGGAATATACAATAAAATGGCCACTTCCGGTCTAAACTTTAAATCGTTATATCTTTTCAACGGAAAGTGATAGAAAGGAACCGACTTCAAAAATGTATGTTTCGTAACAAGGTCTACAAGAAACTGAGATAAAAAACTTTAAACCCTTATCGCGGAAGATCCGTGAGATGTACGATGGAACCAACACATGCACGGTGTTAAGGAGGCCAAATCAAATTGGAATATACAATAAAATGGCCACTTCCGGTCTAAACTTTAAATCGTTATATCTTTTCAACGGAAAGTGATAGAAAGGAACCGACTTCAAAAATGTATGTTTCGTAACAAGGTCTACAAGAAACTGAGATAAAAAACTGTAAACCCTTATCGCGGAAGATCCGTGAGATGTACGATGGAACCAACACATGCACGGTGTTAAGGAGGCAAAATCAAATTGGAATATACAATAAAATGGCCACTTCCGGTCTAAACTTTAAATCGTTATATCTTTTCAACGGAAAGTGATAGAAAGGAACCGACTTCAAAAATGTATGTTTCGTAACAAGGTCTACAAGAAAATGAGATAAAAAACTTTAAACCCTTATCGCGGAAGATCCGTGAGATGTACGATGGAACCAATACATGCACGGTGTTAAGGAGGCCAAATCAAATTGGAATATACAATAAAATGGCCACTTCCGGTCTAAACTTTAAATCGTTATATCTTTTCAACGGAAAGTGATAGAAAGGAACTATCTTCAAAAATGTATGTTTCGTAACAAGGTCTACAAGAAACTGAGATAAAAAACTTCAAATCCTTATCGCGGAAGATCCGTGAGATGTACGATAGAACCAACATATGCACGGTGTTAAGGAGGCCAAATCAAATTGGAATATACAATAAAATGGCCACTTCCGGTCTAAACTTTAAATCGTTATATCTTTTCAATGGAAAGTGATAGAAAGGAACTATCTTCAAAAATGTATGTTTCGTAACAAGCTCTACAAGAAACTGAGATAAAAAACTTCAAACCCTTATCGCGGAAGATCCGTGAGATGTACGATAGAACCAATACATACACGCTGTTCAGCAAAGCAAACTCTATAAGCATATTCAATAAAAATGTTACTTCCGGTAGACACTTCCGGTATAGCTATTCTTAGAGCTACATACATGTGTGACACATCAAAATAATCGTCTTGTTGAACAGAAGAAATATAATATTTAAGTAAGTTAGAACAAGCTGTATTAACACCTAAAACCAACACACACTCTCTTGTACAGGCTGATTACCCTGCCATCCAATTGTTAGTAAGGTTATGTTTGTATTTGTTATTTGAATACAAACAGACATAATAAGAAGAGTGTACTTACATACAGCAAGACACGTCATCCTTGTTTCACGACTTAACACATACTGAACAAGTGTCTCTCTCTCTTGTATTGAGGAAACAAACTGATGTAAGAGAGAGGGGGTCTTACAAAGGATAAACAACGTTTTTTACAGTTGTTAACCTTACAGAAAGGGGTTAATAAAAATGCAACAAAATAAAAATAAAACAACTGATTTACATACAATAAAAATTTATTAGGATTAATTAAGTTGTACATATTGATACATAAATGACATACATAAATGACATACTATTATTACATAATGGCTCTAACGATACCCGTTAGAGGTTTATATTCCATTACACTGTCATGAATAACCAAACAATAAACACGAGTATTTTTTGGGAAGTTGGCGTGACTCATGAACTCCACCTTAATGTCCACCGTTGAAGACTTGATTGACTCGTTCTGGTGCTGACAGTCAATCACAAATAGAGCTCTGTCTTTAAACTCGTCATAATTCAAGATAGGCTCCGACATGTTTTTATAACAGAAGTTTTTTTGAAAATCTGTATACATGTTATAGGCTTCTGCATATTTCGATTTCTCAAAATCCATATTCATAGATTCATAAGGGTAGCATTCTGAATTTAGAAACACTCTGAGGTCCAACATACCAATGTTATCGAAATAGTCTGACCTCTTCTTCACGTTATCCTTACGATCTGTTTGAAATGCTATAATCACATATCGAGGTCTTTCCAAGTTGGTTGCAGTTTTAACAGCCCACACATCTCTGTTGATATCTCTGAGTGCTGGTAACTCATATATGTCCCATTTGCGGTATGCGAGAAATATAGAGGTGTCTTTGGCTATTTTATCCATCAGTTCCAATTTCATTTTATCATTGGGAAATACATGTTTTACCTTTAAAAACATATTGGTTACGGTAATTTTTGCTCGTGCCGTACCTGTGCTGTAATAGCCGTTGGAATCGTTTCGACTTCTTGTAAAGCGGAAAGTATGTTTGCCACAGAGAACTCCTTTGAAATGATGAAAGAAACTGAAGAGGAACCAGACAGGTATGAGCATGTGAAACTTGTTATCATTTAAGGTGATGTGCTCCGACGACACATTCAGACCGGCGTTGCTAAGAGATTGGGCTTCATTCTTACTGAACGATAGCAGACTTTTGATGATGGTTGTGGTGTATGGGTCTCGCACTCGTTCCACTTCCTTGTTATTTAACTCATAGGTCATTGATTCAAACAGAGCTGCTCCTCCATTATTTGACAGATAACAAGCACCAGTGGCATTTTGGATTGCTACAGGTTCCAGAGCACCTTCGATTATTAGAGCTGACTCGGCCAGACATACGAACGCATCTTGTTGGTTGATGGCTATTTCAATTTCATCGCTGTTACCAAACGATTTAGTTGGTGAATAGTAAGAACGCAGCTCTTCTCGATCGATGCCATCATCAAACACGGGTTCTTTGAATATTTCTAGTTTTGACGACATGATAACCCAGGCTTTGCAGGAACTCAATATTATCGGGACGAAGCGTACCCTTTGACGTGTCTGACTCAACTGAATTTGATGTGGTAGATGCACTTGCTTTTATATCCTTGAAGACCAACATACTAAGCAACTTTTATAAGTTTTAAGCGAACAGACACCTCTTCACCTTGAAAGTTGACAGGAACTGAATCTTGGTCGACGATGTCGATGCTTATATTGGAAATCTCTTGCTTGTTCACCGGCAAGTAAATTAAATTTTTAGGTTCTATGTCGATTGCGTAGCCAGGATCAACCATCGGAGCAAACTCATACAGCGTATGTGAGGGTTGTCCGTTATAATAGGAACCAGACACAATATTGGTTTCGATGCGAATCTGTCTAACATCCACTATATCAACAGGTAAATCAGATTCATAAAAGGTGTCCGGCTGAAGAACTTGTTTTGAAAAGCCCAACATTCGCCCAATCGAACCATCAAATTCAAAACTGACATTTGTATAACACTTTAGTCTACATTTGATGGTGTTCGGATTAGGTCTCAGAATCAGAGCCTGTTGCTTTTGTTCGTGTGTTGCTGTAGCACCAACAAGTTCATTTTGAAGTAACTCTTCCAAGTGTGTTATTTCATAAGCACCGGTGGGTATCGTGATGGTTCGCCAACCGGTTCCTTCTTTTACATGAAATTTGTTTTTACCTTCATAGATGTTGGGTATGTTGTTGTAGGTGTGAAAGCCTATCAAGGCAACAGCATAATTACCATCCAAAACAATTGGTGGATGGTAGTCTGACGACAGATGGGAGCTGCGGTCTTTCAACACA
The DNA here is from genome assembly GCA_964006375.1 of Tillus elongatus. Classification (NCBI taxonomy): domain Eukaryota; kingdom Metazoa; phylum Arthropoda; class Insecta; order Coleoptera; family Cleridae; genus Tillus; species Tillus elongatus. The sequence goes on from OZ023265.1 coordinate 71,497,553, forward strand.
AAGGTGTGCGCCATGACTGATACACACAGGCTACTGTTTAAGGCTTTTATTTAAAAATTTTAAACATAAGTGACCACAATTATAAGTATTATATTTCTGATACACATCATGATTGTACATTAGAGTAGAGTCTTTAAGGTAACGCTGCAGCTCAACTGGTGGCTTCAAGTTTCCATATGAGTCAAAGTACACGGCTGTGTCACCACGTTTCTTAACTGCAACCCAATGACTGCCAGGTTCCTTGTTTGTTTGCAAATTCATGATAAGTGATTCATTCTTGCGTGGCCCATTCGATGGCAAAGTATCTCGCATGTATACACCTCTAAAATATGGAATTTTCATTTTACCAGCAAATTTCATAAGGTCTTCATTTGTTAGAGGTCTTGCTGGTAAACATCTTACTCGTTTTTTGGTTTCTGCAGATACAACCCATAACCGGAGCGCTGTTTCTTGAGATACATGCCTTTGCCCAGTCTCTTGCATTTTGGCTTAAATTTCAAGCCACTCCCTCTCCTACCCATCGCGATGGCTTCCATTGTTTTGTTGTGCCGTTCTTCCTCCTCTAGTTTCTGTTTCGCAGACTTGGCATCGTTCACGGCTTTGGCAATACCTGCAGCACCACCACCCAGAGCTCCTAGTGCTGACAGCCCACCAAATATCAGAGGCAACAGCGGAAGGAAGCCTCCACTTTTAGGTATTGGAATAACTCGAGGTTTCTGCACATTCTTACGTCCACCAATGTTTCTAACGATTGTATGAGCTATATCAAATACGGCGTTCGCTGTTGGAATAAGATTTCTATCTTTTATAACTTCCTCAATCAGACTTAGTATGTTTTTAAAGGGAACCTTCTTCTTTGGCTTCGAGTTGATTACATAAAACCCCTCATCAAGTTTTCTGTTAACTTTCATTGTGTTTGTAACGCCCCGCAACGTTTCAGCAAACATGCATACTGACTGGGTGTCTCACTTGCATTCATATATATACACACCCAAATAAAATATAGTTTAGTTTAAGTTAAGATGCGTACCAGCAAACACGCTTCTGCCTTACCCATTACAAATATAGACGATGTTGTTACGGACACAGCTCAACAACAACTGAGGCATGGTCCTCTCTTTCCAAACACCGTTCGCTGTATCATATGTGGTCCCAGTGGGTGTGGTAAAACTAATGTCATGCTGAGTTTGTTGTTTGAAGCAAACGGTTTAAAATTTGATAACGTGTATGTGTATTCAAAGTCTCTGTATCAACCGAAATACAAGATGTTAAAGGAGGTGATGAATGCAACAAAAGGTGTTGGTTACTATCCTTATAGAGAAAACGATGAAATATTAGATCCGGCAGATTCCAAGGACAACTCTGTGTTTATATTTGATGATGTAGCTTGTGACAAACAAGATAAAATAAGAGCATACTTCAGTATGGGCAGACATAAGAATATTGATTCATTCTATCTCTGTCAAACATATACACGAATACCCAAACATCTGGTACGTGACAACACCAATGTTATTGTGTTATTCAAGCAAGATGAAACCAATTTAAAACATGTGTACGACGATCATGTGACCACCGATATGAACTTTAAACAATTTAAAACTATCTGCCACCAATGCTGGAAAGATAATAAGTATGGTGTGTTGGTGATTGTGAAGGAAAACGATGTACACAAAGGTCGATATAGAAAAGGATTCGATAGATATATATTATTCTAACAAACGATGATAGACAGGACAGTCAGCTGTCTAACACAGGTGTCTAACACAGATGTCATACAGGTGTCTAATACAGCTGTCATACAGCTGTCATACAGCTGTCTAACACAGCTGTCTAACACAGCTGTCTAACACAGCTGTCTAACACAGCTGTCTAACACAGCTGTCTAACACAGCTGTCTAACACAGCTGTCTAACACAGCTGTCTAACACAGCTGTCTAACAAGACAGCCAGACATCGTGATAAATAAGAAGGCATGTACCATGAAGGAGTCAGTATATGTTAAACCACCACACAACCTGTATCGCTCAAACAAATTATTAGACCAGCTGGTAATACCGACCAGTTGTAGCACAATGGAAGTACTGGGTAAGGAAGAGCGAAAAGTTAAGAAAAGGATTTTACAACTTGCTGACAATATTCGAAAAAAACATTTAATGCTTAAACTTAACAGAGCCGAGAATGATGATGCTCTGCAACGTTTATATAAACCACTTGTTGAGCCCCTAAGTGAAATATCTAAAAACACAGCAGCACAGCAGCAGCAGCAGCCCCAGCAACAACCAAAGGCTGAACAAATCAAAGACGAAGTCGATATACCAGAAACGAAACCCCAAGTACAGTTCCTTAAAGACCATGAAGTTTTTGAAGCTGAACCTAGGGAAGAGGCTGAGGAGACAAGTTCCGATGAGGATATCCCAACATTTGAAGAGCTTGAGGCAGACCTACAAACTGTCACATCCAACCCTGCATATCAAGAATTTTTGGAGCAATATCCTGAACGAGTTCGATATTATGTAGACAAGTATTTTACTGAACCACCAAGGCTCGCTACCATTGATCAAACGTATGGTGCTCGCTACGCTAAAGATACCGGTAGCTGGAGTCTTGGCAATAAACACTTGGATTTTACTGATAATGATATTCGACTAGGTCAACGGAGATATCCGCAAACACAAGGTCTGCTAGAATTGATATTTATGAAAACACCTAGAGGGTATACCTATGACGATCTTCAACACTATAGAGATATTCTAGAAGCAACTAGTGTGCATAAAATGAACTATGATCCTAACGCACGAACCAAGGGTTGTTCCTCTGAAAAGTATCTGACTCTAATAAAACCGGTGATAAATCCACGAGGTCGTAGATCCTCAACTCCTCAAGGTTTTGGTTACGACACACATCATAACGCAGAACAAAAAACTGAACCTAGAGCTCAGAATGTAAGCAGCAACACTAACAACTATATGCTACAAAATAACAAACAAATAGAATATGTCTATTGGGATGACATAAATGAGCTGGTTGATAGACTTAGACTTTTAGTAGCTTCCCAGGCTGCTGGTAATAATGCTCATAACAATGAAATTCAGTCAATCATTGAAGAACTGAAGGAGGTTGGTGTTATCGCCTAGTATACCTACATATATCACAGACATACCTACCTTAATGCTTAGTATAAAAATGTCTATCGATAAGTTCGGACGTTCCCAATCCAATAAAGGTTCTAAGTTTAAAATTATTGAAAGAGAGATTTTCCCAAGAACTGATAGTGGTGATTTTGATTTGCAAAGCCATAGATTGTGTAACATAGCTGATCCAGTCGATGCAACAGATGGTGTAAATAAAAAATTTGTTGATGTATGGATAGACGACTATCAGAAGAACAAAGATGAGGTAAAACAAAGAATCATTGCCATACTACTTGAAGCTGTACACAAACCTGAGTTGGAAGATTTAAAAAACGAATTTGAAAATAAATTGAAAATTTTAGCTAAGAACATAACTGCTCAAGTTTTAAAAGATGTTGATGTGTTAAAGAATAATAAGCTAAAGAATAAGCTGGGAGAAATAGACAGCAAACTAAAAGATTTACATGATAAGTGGATACTTTTAAATCCAACATCACCATGAGACGCAAAACTGTTGAGAGGAAGAACTACAAACGACTAAACAAACAGACATCTATCTGGTTGAACGCATCTTGAGGAAGAAAGGCAAGCAGCTCTATGTAAAATGGCTGGGTTTTGATAAATCTCAGAATTCTTGGATAAATTCAGATGATGTTAAATAAGCTTATATATTTAATGTATTAATGTACTTAGAATAAAATAAAAGTCTTTATTAAAATAATGTTATTTTATTTTTTCATCTGGTTACATACAATTAAGCTAAGTGAACAATTACAATTTATATCGTAAATCAATAATATCCTGAATAAACTTCTCCTGAGGTACATCTGCTATCTGTAGATCGTTTCTCTTCGCCTTGAGGTATTCGACTTCGGTCTTTATTCTGTTAAAGAGATTTACAGAATTTGGATCATACAACATGTTTAAAACTACTTCGGAATCAGGGTGTTTATTTTTAAAGTTCTTGACAGCTCTTTTAAAACTTTTCTTCTGAGTCCTTACAGCATGATATGGATAGGTAGTATCCTTCTCATTTCTTGAAAGCAAACCAAAAACACAAAGTTTTCCAGGGTTGCTTGGTTTTGGAGATATATCTTCTAAATGTTCTGTGATTTTAGCATTTGTTTCTCGCATACGCTGCACTTCATCATCTATCTCCATTAATTTCACTTCAATTTCTTTGAGGTTATCCTTGTATTTTTGATTAAATTCACTTACGAAAAAATCTAAAATAATTTGGTTGCACTTTTCATAGAAACTATTGGATATCCAACAAGCCAAATTTAATATCAAATCTTTACAGACATATGTACCAGATATCAAGTTGTTTTCAGTCTGTGTTCCACCAAAGTCCACCAAGTATGTAGCGGTTGTAGGTGTTAGTTGAGATGTTGCTTCCAGCACATCTAGGGGGCCGGAATTCCGGCCCCCTAGATGTGACTCTAAGTGGACACCTTCGGTTGAAATATTTAGGTAATCGGTATTCTGGCTACCTAAATGTTTCTTCGCCTGACCGTTGTAATAGGTAATCAACTCTTTAGTTTTCTTATTTTCCAACCAATGTCTGAATCTTTTCTCACCATCTTTACACAGCTTAGTCGCATTAAAATAACCAGTGTTTTTATCAATAATTAATTGAAAGTCTCCAAATAAACCATACCAGAAGTTGTCTTTAATTTGCTGGTAGCACACATCATTTAATGTAGCCATTTTTAAACACACTACTGAGCACTTGGATACGTTAGAGTTAACTGAAGCACGTCTTACCTCTACGATAACTAGATTTTGAATGAGTTTAACAGTGTGTAGTGAACAATTTATAGATGTTGGTACCACTATCGTTTGAAGCTGTATTTATTAATATTTATTTCCAACCACATTAGTTTTGTTTCTGAACTTCCTTCTTTTGTTTGCCAACGACCTCTGTGTGTTATTTTTAGAACCTACCCATATAACAATTGTGGCGTTCGGCTAATTTCTATGCGAAATCTAATAGTCTGTCTAATATTAAACATATTAATTATTATGTCTTATGTCTAATAACAAAAGCTTTATGAATGGTTTGTTTTAATGGGGGGCGTAACTTTCAATCATGGAGTCTTCGACCAATACCATTATTCTCGCTTATCAACCTCACTCTCATTTGTCGGCTCTAAAGGTTGGGGTGACGTAACTTTAAATAATGGAGTCTTCAACCATCTTTATCAGCAAAAGGCACCATCTTTAAGAACGAAAGCCGCCATTCTTTATCAGCGAAAGGCACCATCTTTAAGAACGAAAGCCGCCATTTTTTATAATGTCAGGGATGTCAGCTTAAGGTATCACAGGTTAGACCGCCATTTTTCATTCCGCCATTTTTTTTTATTCCGCCATTTTGGTTCCTCCGTTTTGGTTCCGCCTCTAATATTAAACATATTATTATTTTGTAAATCATCCATTTGTCTAATAATAACAAAAACTTTAATTATGTTACATGTATGGTTTGTTTGTAATTAAAAGTCGTATATATATACTAGCCTAAAACAATAAATTAACAAGCGTCTGCTTAGCTCAACGGGTAGCATCGTTGCCTCCCATCTGAGTGCCCGGGGTTCGAAACTCACCTGCTCCAAATGGTTTTTTTCAAAATATAATAATTTGAAGTAATAGGTTAGACACTTTGAAATGTTTGCATGTGACTGTCTGGCCCAAGTCATGTGACGTCACTGTCTGGCCAGGATATTAAATGCCTCGAGCAAGATAACCACTGAAAAATAAGATCTTGGAGACGACCTGGCCAAAGTTTCCTAGACAGGTCAATGACCTTCAGGTTACATTGGAAGCCATCTTGGACGCCATCTTGGGGGGCGTGGCTGGGCGCCATCTTGGGGGCGTGGCTGGGTGCCGGGGCGTGGCTAGGCGCCGGGGCGTGGCTGGGCGCCGGGCGTGGCTGGGCGCCGGGGCGTGGCTAGGCGCCGGGGCGTGGCTAGGCGCCGGGGCGTGGCTAGGGGCGTGGCTCCGCCCCCACTTCCTGTCTGTCCCAAGTGACGCATTACCTACTCATATCGATAGTGAGTTAAAATGGAATATTCACATCGATGAACTTTTCTCGCGAATCTCATCCGTTACATATGCAATAAGAACACTTACCCAAAGATGCAGTACCTTTACTGTGTTGTCACTGTATTATGCGTGTTTCTACTCACAACTAAGGTTTGGTATTACGCACTGGGGATTAGCAAGTGAAGTAAACCGAGTTTTTAAACAACAAAAGCAAGTGATGAGGATCATATTCAATATCCCTCATAGACACACTTGCAGAAACACTTTTAAAGAACAGGGTATTCTTACACTCCCCAGCATATACATCATGGAAGTGCTAACCCATGTTTTTCAAAACAAAACCAAATACACACGCAATGCTGTGGAACATGGATATACCACAAGAGGTAGAAATAACCTGCAAACTGACAAACATCGCACAGCTCTGTACCAAAAATCACTGTTTTACAATGGCTGCAAGTTGTATAAGGCGTTGCCGGAAGATGTACGGAATGTTGACACTTTACCAGCTTTAAAAAAAAAGTGAAAACGATTCTTATAAACAAGACATGCTACTCGGTGGATGATTTTTACACATAAACTACCATTAACTATCTTCTGTTTTTGAATTCTTATAATATGAACACTTTGTTTGTAGTGTAGTTGCCATAGTATAAACTATAAACCTAGTGCACCTGGTGACTCTAAAAAACAATATTGGAATTGGATCTGGATTCTGCAGCTCTTATCTTTTGAACGTTATAAACGTTATAAGTGTGTTTTATAAGTATCTTTGTTTTGTATTATTTAAGGAAAAATTTTCCTTAATTGTTATGCTTATTGTGTGTGCTATTGTCGTTCTTATTGTTAATTTCTTGACGTACATGAACATCAGTGTGTCATTCAGGTGACATTGGCCTGTTTCATTGTTAATATATACATTATACATTATACATTATACATTATTATCTCCAAAAAAACCGACATCTTAGGAATTGCATCAACAGTCTCATTGTGTTATATGCCACAATGGCTCTTTAATCATGCCATAGTTACAAGTTAACCATTACTTTTCATATAATGTATTTTATTAACAATTAACTAAATTACAAAATTCCCAATGGAGTGAAGATACACATGCTGAATTTTCTTAACTGGACACATAAAGCCAATATATTTTTGTACTGACAAATGCAATCTTGACTTTTTTAAGCTTTGGGAGTAAAAATCCACATGCACAAAAATAACTGCCTAGATTTAAATAAGCACATCGTGTGATGAATTCCCCTTTCTTGTAAAATCTTCTCAATAATTAAATGTATCAAACAAAGAAAAGTTGTAATACGTTGATATGTATGTCGATATTTTCGTTTATTTATTACAATAATATTTGATTGGCAATAGATTATCCAACTATACTACTGCACAATAAAAGCTAAATGTTGGATATAAAACATATATTTAAAAAAAATCATATTAAGGATACATGGAAACCATGGATGGCATAGAACACGGATACGTAACAAAATATATGGAAAGAATGCCTAATAAAGTTGCGAACGCTGCAAAAACTTTGGGGCAAAAATGTGCCACTTTTGTAGCTCCTAGATTGTACCGTAAATAGCCTCAAGGATTGAGGCCATTGAGTTTCAGCATTATTAAAATAAAACTTTAAAAAATAAATACTGAGTTATCCAAAGCAGAAGCTTTATCAACTGATTAATTTAGCAGTACATGCAATAGAGAATTTTTTTCTGCATTAAACTACAGGAGTTGTTTTTTTGATAGATAGGTTCAGAATTACGTACTGAATGTAAACACAAAATCCTTACAAATTAGGAGGGCGGAAGTGCCGCCATTTTGAGAAAAACCGTTTCGGCTTATATCTCCGTAACCGTGCACTTTAGACCAAAAATGGTAATGACCTTTATTGTAGATAATTTCATTTTTCATCTTTTTTGTTGAATATTTTTTTTTGTATTACTCATCGTTTACAACTTATACGACTATTAGCATACATTTATTGACTTTTTTACCTATATTTACATTGTGAATAATTGTTTAAAAAATAAAATGCTTATAATTTAACTTTTCAATCGACTAATTTTCTAGAACTTTGATTTAAAACTTTTTTTTCAAAAATTAATATGAGTGCATTTTCTTTAAAAAAATTCACATGAGGAGACCCCGACTTTTGAATTTTGAAAAAATAAATTGAAATAGGCGCTCATTATGACTCCTAGAACACATATCCGGGGTCAGTTTTAATTTATATATAGATATATATATATATATATATATATATATATATATATATATATATATATATATATATATATATATATATATATATATATATATATATATATCACACCGATTACTCAAAAACGAATGAGTCGATTTTAATTAAATTTGGTGAATACCTTCCTCTTGTAAGTGGCTTGGATAAGTTCGTTAGCCAAGAAAACCGGCCCAGGTTTACCGTGAAAATTTTGTGTTTTCTTTCGAAAAAAAAATCATATCTCCGGAAATAACAAAATAAGGGCAACTAAATTCAGTACACGGTTTTATGTCATTATAGGTAAATTAGGTACCAAAATTTAGGTCTGTAGGTTCAAAGACAAGAAAGTTATAAGCATTTAAAGAAAAATAAATAGGGGTTTTCCTCAAAACGTCAAAGGCGCGAATTAAAACGTTAAAATTGGCAACATTTACTAAAAAGACCTTGAACTAATATAAGCTATGGAAAGAAAATGTCTGAAGAAGAATGTATTACTAAGCCTGAAGTCTTAGCTTCAACCGTGATTGTCCTTCATTTTACTAAAATATTTCCTGAAAAATTTGTCGATTGAAAAGTGCAAGATTTAACGTTGTTATAACTTTGAAAGTATTGATTTTAGAAAAAAAGTTTTTTACAAAAGTTGTAGTAAATTTGTCAATTGAAAAGTTAAGTTATGAGAATTTTATTTTTTAAACAGTTATTAACAAAAATATAGGTAAAAAAGTCAATAAATGAATGCTAATAGTCGTATAAGTTGTAAACGGTGAATGATACAAAAAAAATTATTTAACAAAAAATATGAGAAATGTAATTATCTACAATAAAGGTCATTACCATTTTTGGCCTAAGGTGCGCGGTTATGGAGATATAGGTCGAAACGGTTTTTCTCAAAATGGCGGCACTTCCGCCCTCCTAATTTGTAAGGATTTTGTGTTTTTACATTCAGTAGGTAATTCTGAACCTATCTATCAAAAAAAAAAAACTCCTGTAGTTTAGTACATTATGGACAAGTGTAACGGGCTCCTCTATTGCCTGTACTACTATAGAACTTAAAGCGAATTGTTTAAACATTTTTTGTTGTTGTATAGGATATATTGGTAGCATTTGATGGAATTTGTAGGCTCCAAGATTGTATCCTATGATATATGTGTGCGAGAGTCTAAGACATAGGCCAAGTTCATCAGGCGCCAACAGTTGCCTAAATAATTGTGTCAAAGTATGCGTTCACCAGTCTCACTGAGTTTCTGCAGGAGCTCAACTGTTGTCAAGGCGGAATGGCAAATGTCATAAAATAGTGATTGAAGTCAAAAGTGCGATCATCAGTCTCCAACGGCTGTAATGTATCGATAGTCAACCGCTGAGCGCATAAACTCAGCTGTTGGTGCCTGGCGGACTCAGCCATTGATATATTGAAGAAGGGAGTGCGAATGGAATGAGTGGTAATATTAAATTCAGTAAGAGAATAATTAAAAATAATTGTAGAGTATGATGTCGACTGTTATAAACTAGTTTACTTACCAAAGAGATTTTGTTGTTGGTTTTTTTTAGGAAAACGCGTAAAACAAACAAAAGTGGGGAAAATGAAAAAAATTCACTACGATATTGGTGATGATGTATCACCTACAGATCGTTATATTTCTGTGAGAATACTTTATTATGTGCCCTAATCTCTTTTTGCTCATATTTTATTATGTTATGAATACATAAATTATCATTAATTATATTATTACTAGAGAAAGAATTTTCTGGTTGCTGTGGTGTATGGATCTCGTACTCGTTCAAACTCTTTGTTATTAGGTTAATAGACTACTGGATCGAACAAGACGTCTCCTCTATTATTTGAACAATTGTACTTACCAGTAACATCTTTTATTTGTTGAGGGTCGAGAAAACCTTTGATTCTTAGAGCAGACATACAAGCGCATCTTGTTGATTCAAATTTTTATAGATCACGTCTCTCTTACCAAGTGATTTTGTTTAAAACATAGTAGCATCAAAACTTTTCAGGATCAATGGTCTCACGATTTTTGAATATTTCTAGTTTAGATGACATCAAATCCAAAACTTTTCAGGAAGTCAATATTATCTGAATGAAGTGCAGGCTTTAAAGTGCTGGACGATACTGAACTTGCCTTGGTGGGTTGACTTGTATTTATATTTCTAAATATTAAGTATTAGCATCTTAAAAAAATTTAGAAGTTCTAAATGAGCAGATACCTTTTCACCTCAAAGAACTGAACCTTGGTCAACGATGTCATTGATCATATTTAACATCTTGTGTTTGTTTATTGGCAGATAAATTAGGCCTGTATGCTCTAGGTCAATTCCATCGCAAAAATGTCAATGATATGACCTATCTGGAAGCTTTCTGTCAAATAAGATCCAGATACAGTATTTGTTCGCATAGAAACAAATATTGGATTTGGATTCTATTATAGCAAAAAGCGAATCTGTTTAACCTTCATTATTTCAACGGGTAAATCAGATTCGTTGATTACACTTGGCCGGAGAACTCATTTTGAAAATTCCAGCATTCTCCCGTTCGAATCGTCAGGTTTAAAATTAAATGTATATGTAGATACGTCTATCATGTCTTCACAAGAGCTCCTTTTCTGATATGCAACTGGTTTTGCCTTTCACGATGCCGCTAAAGGCGAAACTGGTTTCACATAAGACAATAAGTACTTTCAAAGCCAGAAGATAAGTATCCACGTCTCTATTTAGTCCCACAGTAAGCACTAGATTACTGTGTCAGGAATAAATCGTAAGTACGAGTATACAACGATATTTTAAAGTAAATGAATTCGATCCATACAAAAGTAAGCCTTTATAAGAGCAAAACAAGGAGGACTTTAATCGCTGTCTACAATTTTGTGAAACAGCATGTAACATCTGAGTTTTTTGCACATAATTTGTTTTTATGATGAATTACCCTTTTTCGTTAATACTACTGTAAATGTCCATAATAGCTAATACTGGTTTGGACCAGTATTCCAATCTAAGAACATTTTGCAGCATCCAGAGACACTAAATGTTTGAGCTGGAGTTTTCGGCAACCCCGCGCTGGTTCCCTTTTCTTACGGGTAATCATAACCGTCGAAATGTATTTATAATGACTGCAGGTCAACGTTCGTCCCATCTTGACAGATATTATAGAAAGTGGCGAAAGATAGCTGCTTAGTATTTCAACAATACGGTGTTCCTTCTCACTACGCGCAGACAGTGCTATAGTAACTTCATATAACTTTTTAAACAAATTTATAAGAATACGTAGCCAAATTGAGTGGCCTCTGACATCACTGTATCTAGCACCACAGAACTTTTTATGAGGTCATCTAAAGAGCCAAATATATGCAACTTAGCTCACGAACCTGCAAAGTTTACGCCCGTACATTATTGCTAACACTCGAAATGCCTCAGAACCTGTGAAACCGATTTGAACAAAATTAGTATTTTTGCATGGGAGGCCATTCCTAACAGATTTCCAATTGATGTTTCCGCTGCTAGGCAAACCCATATTTTGCATCAAACCTTTTTATAAAACTTTTTTTTTCGCACTGTTGTTGATTTATTCGGTTATGCTTTTAAACTTGATGTTGAATTTCCTCCGCAAAAAAGCTGGTATTTTAAAAACTGAGTAGCTACACGAGTGAATAGACAATTGAAGAGCATTTTCGATTATGTTTTATGCAACCTCACTAGTGTTTTAAAATGTCATACTCTGAAGCCACCTCATTTAGGAGGATAAAGCAGCAGCTTTTACATTCGCGTGAATATCTGCCCCACTCAAAAACAAGTTTTTTCAGAGAGATAATTTAAAATACTCAAAATTGGCTTGTATAATTTTCGATGGGCAAATCTGTATAAAAATATAAAGGAAAACATATATTTTGTATTGTTGGGTACCTAGATTGTGTGACGAGAGTATTTTTAAAGAAAATATAAAAAAATTACAATAATTTGCTCACTCTAATGTTCTAAAATAATGTTTTTAATGGTCAAAGGAGTACCATCATTTTGGAATGATCCCTTTTTTCAGCGGCCATAAACCAGACTAACATTTTTTCATAGTACCTCATACAGCATATGTCATAGTGGTCCAAAAGGATTTCAAAAGTGCATCGGAGCCGAGAGATATAGGGTAATTCAGTAGGCGAGCGACATTCATATCTCGGTAACTATGCCAACTAGAGCTTCGGGAAAAAAACATTCGAAAGGTTCTTTCAAGTATAATACAGGAAATGTTTTTATTTTTCAGATGAAATTTTCTGAAGGCAGTTATCTCAAAATATATCTATTAAAATGTTATCTTTTTTTTTACTTTTTCTAAAACCCTAATCTTCTTCTATTATTGTTGCCTAAGCTACGACATTCTTACTCAGGGTATTCACCGGAATCATTTACAACAGCTATTTCTGTTATTATTGAAGCTATAATATAGTTCAAATTGAAAAAGTTTTTCAACTTTTCACGAGAATCTCGCTTCTGACCTCAAAAAACAACGATTGCGCATCAAGTTGCTGAGATTTACATATCAAGTCTATTTTTCTAAGTGGTACGCTAGGTATTCTCCCGACTAGTCCAGCCGCGAATTCGATTGTCGATCTTATGAAGCTAACACGTTCTAGTCGATTCTGCATGGTTCAACGGGATCGTTTAAAATAACCATGTCCGTTATTATTGGAGAAGATCGAAATAGTCGTCAGAATGTAGAAAGTTGCGCTTGTTAAACCTTGTGTTTTGTCTTGGCAGATCACAGAAATGATTTATGCATTGTCCATCAGAGTCTTTGATTCGGAATATCATGATTATCATCTACTTAATCACATTGATGTATTTTGTACTGCTGGTCACGTAAAAATATTTTTAATCGTAGGCATGTCTATAACAGTGGACAGTGGTAGCTGAAATGGTTTCTAGTTTGCGAGGCGAGGAAGCTTTCTACATTTAGTTTCAGAATTTCGATACATACTCTAGACGTTGGTGGGACCTTAAGAAAATGAATTACACTATGTTCACTGACTACTCTGGCTCGCAATACCTTTATCCGATATGTGTCACCAGTTGCTAAGGCAACAAGAATTCGTTGTAATAAAATATTATTACTAATGTCATTTTGACGTTTCTCGTTTATTTCATTTTGTTACGTTTAATTTTGTTCTTATTTCGTTATTTTGAAGTTATTAATTCATGTCCGTTAATTCCTGAATTAGTAGTTTTAGTGAAACTTTGGAAGTTAAATATGGATAATATTTTCACTTTTGTTTCTTGTAATTAGTAACAAGTAACTATTTCTGTGCAGAAAAACTTGGCATGTTGGGGTGCTACTTTTTGTTCAATAAGAATGCACGGTTGTCTAAAATACAACACCAGACGAAGTATCCCGATTGTCATACACCAAGTCACACATACCTCAGAATGCCCTCGGTAAAGATCAGAATCGTTGACAACTTTGATCGTAAAAAATACTCCACATCACTTGATCAAGAATACGAAGCAAATCTTTTTAGCCTATTCGAGGTGAACAAACGTATGTCAATCAGGGAAGTAGCAGCCGAGTGTAACTGTTCAATAATGTACTGACGAAATACAATTATAAAGCATTTAAAGTTCAGTCAGTGCAAAAATTTCACCTAGGAGAGTTGCGAATCCCGTTCTGCCCATGGCTCCTGAGAAATGTTGAAAAAGATGACAGGTTCCACAGTAACATCATCTGAACAAATGAGTTCAAATTTTCCAATAGGCATCACTTCAGTAGGAGAGATACTCAAGTTAGGATCGACCACATCAAATTTAAGAAATTGCCCACCCACTAATGTTTGGTGTGAAATTGTGGGTAAAACAATTTACGGTCCATATTTTTATTGAGGCACACTTAATACAATATTTTAACTGACAAACTGCCCATTATTTTAGAGGCCATACCATTAGCTGCAAGAAAAACTATATTTGACCAGCACGATGGTTCTTCACCACATATAATAGCTAGAATTAGAGACCACCTGAAAATAATACTCGATATTTGGATTTGGGCAAATGGACTAGTACACTGGCCTGCTCGTCCGCCTGATCTCACTCCTCTTGATTTTTCGCTGTGAGGGGAACAGTAAACCTGTAAGATACCAAGCGTTCCAGTTAGAAACGTGAACTCAGTATGTCAATCTCAGCAATTCGATGCGCATTTTTTTGACCTTATAATTGATATCCTCGTGAAAAGTTAAACAACCTTCTCCCTTTAAACCACAATGTAGCTATAATAAGAACAGAGATAGCAGTTGTAAACGATTCCCGTGAAGACCCTGTATAAAATGGTGGTAACTCAGACAACAAATACAGAACAAGATTATTATTTTCATGAAAATTAAAACAAACATAACATCGTAATAGAAATATTTTGAGATAACAGCATTTAAACAGTTTCATTCAAAAATGCACCATCTGCTGACAGGAATAAGAAAATCAAAAAATATTTTATGAATCATACTCAAAAAACTTTTGATTGTTTTTTTTCCGAAGCTCTAATTGTCAGAGTTACCGTGATATAAAAGTCGCTCACCTAATAAATCACCCTCTATATCTCCGCTCCGATGCACTTTTGAAACCTTTTTTTGCCAATATTACATATGGTGTATAAAGTACTATCAAATCGTTGTAGTTTTATTTGTGGCCGCTAATGAAAGTGATCATCCCAAAACCCAATGTAAAATGACCATTTAAAGTTTACTTCTTGATAGGTAAATGTTTTCGAAGCCTGTGAACTTGTAATATTAGATACCCTAATGAAAAGGCTGTGTAACAATATTTTTTTTATTATTTTCTAAATACTTATGTTTAAATGTGAACGATAAATAATAAAACCATATGTAGTATTATGAACAAAAAAGATTGTGTTACTTAAAAAATGCTCAATTATCAAAATCAAGTACTACGACGCTTTTGCTACATATTTCTTAACTTTCATCTTTAAACCAGTTTTGGAGGCAATTAAAAAAGTTTTTGGTTCAAATTCAATTGGAACTGAGGTCTGTGTTGTTCTTTCTACTTCGAACTCAGACAAGAAGTGAACCAAGCCCAGTTTTGTTGACATCATTCCAAAACGTTCTCCTAGAAACAAAATAATAAAAATTCACTAATAAAAACTTTTATATTAAATTCCGATGTACGGAGATTAAGTTGATATGTTTGTAAAAAATTATATTCCCAGAGTTTGAAATAGATTCGCTATCATAAAACAATGACTGCGCCTGGACTTTTTATAAACAATATTTTACAGGAAAAAACAAATATAAATTATATTCTCTGAAATAGTCGGTGCGAGTTAATAGGTCTTAACTAATCACCAAGCAAGGATCAAAAGCTTATGTTGTCAGAATTGAATGTCAAAACAAGCGAACTTTAGCAAAAGTTATGGAACCGTTTGTTTTATGGAGAAGAGATATTGCATGTAATGTGTTTCGCAAGGTCTTAAGTTTCTGTTATAACAGTTACTTTTTATCACCTAATTAAAATCTTATAAAAAACATTTTTGTCAGTTTGTACAGGGTGGGCAACTTCGAATGGTTGTTGGCCATATCTCAGGAACGGTTCACTCTACAACTTCAATTGCTAATTAGCACCCGAGTAATTACTCGGGTTTAGTTCTACCGAACTGGTGAGTTTGAACTCGTTAAAGAGAAGATTTTTTGGTCATCCGTTTGAGCTCATTTCAGGTTTTCTGTGAATCTTACATACACCGAGAAAGGGCGTTGTTTGAAAAGTTAGGTTATGTTGCTGTTTTTCTAAAGAAAATTAAGTAATAAATAATAATATTTATTTGTCAAAAAACACAAAATACCGAAAAAATACAATATTAGCATTTTACAGGAACGATATTTTATTCATGCACTATAAACCAAATTAGGTTTGTGTGTGCACATAAGTACCAACCAAAATATATTAACATAAGCATTAAAACAACATACGAAAAAGAAAAAAGTAGAGGTAAATAAACTAAGATAATAAAATGCCATGGAACGGTATATCAATAAGAGCACAGTAGAATAGGCTACAAAAAGTTGAAACTATGGCGATCAAATTTGCAACTACGAATTACCACATCTTGATAACAAAACAAAAAATATATAAAAAATTAAAATATAGTTCAATCGGTCTAATCTAGTTTAGTCGCTTTTCTCGCGTTCAAACTGTCGTCCATGATTTTAAATACAATACTGCAATCTCGAAGAAATAATAGATGAAACGATGGTTTCAATCTCTAGTGAAATATTTGTAACAGCATTTTTTTAATCTGAGTATCATATCGTCACTTGTAGTAGATCGATTGCAGTTTACCATATCTTTCAGTTATCTCTATAAATGAAAATCTATACATCTCAAATCAGGCCACCCAGCTGGTCAAGGAAACACACTTCCCCTTTCTATCCATTGGCCAACGCATTATCTAAGAAATACAATGTTCTGGACAGCCATCGCGTTGGAAGATCCTATTGCTTATTGCTTATTACTCGTTAGAGGTACGTTTGCCAACAGTGGCACTTCATTGCTCAAAAATCTAGATATCGCTGGCCGTTCACTGGTACATTGAAAATGTGGGGTTCAATTAGCTGTCCACTGGCAGTACCACGCCAAACGTTACCAGACCATCGACCCGATGTTTCACTTTGTTCATCCAATGCGGATTCGTCTGCGGCTAATAGTCCATATTGTGCCTACTCAGCCTACCATCACTGTAAAATGCGGCATCATCTGACCACAAAATCCTGGAAAGTACTCCGACACCTTTTTGCAGCATGTCAAATAACCAGTTACAAAAGTTCATTCAAAAACTTTTTTGGAAAACCGACATCCTCCCGGGTAGTTCAACGCATACCACTAGCAGCAACAGTTGCATTTCACAGATATTGAAAGTATACATGTAGCATGTCAAATGCTTTTTCATTCATGAAAATCATCTTATGGTAGTATTTAGCCACACCAAGAACAGTGTAAATGACAATCTAATGATTTTGCCTATTATTAGAATTTGCTTATCCGTTTTGTCATTTTCACAGTATGCTTAATTTTTTCAAAAGTCTGTTACACTGCGCCAGTTTTTGTCACGTATATTCTAATGAACTACTGAGGAGATATAGATTGATATTTTGTTACCTATAAGTGGTAAATGTTTTGTACTTAACTCACTTCAATATTTTCAGGATAATTTATATCTACAAATTGTGGAAAACACCGTTGTTGTTCCTACCTTGTTATCAATATGTGACAATTCGTAGTTCCCATTTTGATCGCTAATATCTACCACTAGACCAAGGATATCAAACTGTGGTTTCCACTGGTAGCTTCAGCATTTTGTAACGTATTCTAATGCGTTGTTACTGACATACCATTCCATTTGATTTTTTTTCTTTTTAGAAAAACAGTAAGATAACCGAGCTATTCAAACAACGTCCTCTCTTCGTGTATGTAATACACAGAGTAAATCTATAATGGGTGCAAATGGTAGACCCAAAAAAAAAACAATTTTCAACGAGTTCAAACCTATTAAGTTCTGTCTAGCTAAACTAGCGTAATTAACAATTAAAAGAATATACATTCAAAATCTTCCCTCCACACTATTTTTGAAAACTCAAAAAATATGCGACGTAATAAATAATATCCGCTGCTCGCCCACGATCATGCTTAGTTGTCCACGCTGTATATGTAACGACGTTGCGAAAATAAAGCCAAGCAATGGTCAATTCGTGGTTGAGTAATTGTATGAAAAAACGGTAAGATTCTAAGAGAAAATTCTCCCAACAAATACGGCTTCTAAAAAAGACATATTTATAGTATGACATGTGTTTGAAAAGTCCTTAAATTTATATTTTCATTTTTACTTTATTTCATTTTTCCAAAATGCTTGCAAAAATTGTTTGCAAAAATGCTTCCAAAAAATATTTTGATGCAATTATTTTTTACCAGACAAGAAAAGCAACAGTATGTTGACAAGGAAATTTGGACGTGCCAAGTACATTATGGTAGCGCATTCAAATGAAAATTTAATTTCAAATACAAATAACGTAATTTCCAATTAATTACGTAGCAAGTGCATTATATATCGAATTGTGTTAAACTGTTTTAAATCGAAATAACCCAGTTATCAATTGCTTTTGATGCACCGTATCAAATAGCATTGGTACTAAATTTAATGAGAAGACGTAACTAACTTTGAAGATACAAATTATTCTAAACAAAAACTTATTTTTTGGGGAGCACCGATTCCATTGGGTATGCAAGCGGAATTGTCCAAGCTATTACCAAGAAAATAGTTGCCACGTATATAATTTGACAGGTACATTATTTTGTAAAAAACTTTTATGATTATGATCAGAATTCTTCTCGTGCCTGTGTAGCCAATAAAAAAAATTACGAAACGGTACAGCCCAATGAAAGTTATTTAAGTCGCACAACGTGTTTGCTTGGCGATTTAAAAATAAACTGTATCGCTTTTGTGAACATGCAGGAAGTATTCGATAATGTGGATGCATTTGATTGCTGGTCTATAAAATTGAAAGGTTGCTCTGTGACGGATTACAATAATTATGTTTTACATACTTCGTGCAAGTTTTCCTACTGTGAAGGTTTATGACCCTTTAGAATTTGCAAGAATCCTATGCATTTATCAAAAACAGATACGGCTTCAACACTGTATTTTCGCGAAGATATGTAGAACAGTGATAAAATCATCATAGCAAACGCGCCAGTTGAAAACTTTCTTATCCTTAAGACCTTTTTAGAAATTTTATGTGGTTTTCTTCTTAGTCATATTTGACATTTCGTAGTATTAAAAATTTATGCCGACGATAAATTATTGCAATGTGTAGGATAATGTATGTGTGTAGTCTGCGTACGATGAGGCAAATAACTCGTTAAGACCGAAGCATGCAACTCCTAGCTGGCTGGCCAGATGACGTAAACTTCACAGATGCAAATATCTAATGTTGCTTATACACTCAAATGTCAAATAACAGCATTATTCTACCTTAACTAGGCGACAGAAATGACCTCATTTTAGATGGATGTCAGCTGACCTGTCTAATGATGTGTGTGTGTGTGTGTTTTATTAACCCTGCTGCGTCGTTCGGGTCCTTTTAACCCAATTCGTGTTTTGTTTATCTTTTACTGCTACCATATTTTCTTTATAACGTTGAGCGTTTATGACTTTATTTCTATAATAAATTGCCATAAATTTTTGTGTTTTTTGTTAAATTATAACTTTAGTTCTTCTGTCAGTAAAATTTGGCACGCTTAAGCTGTTAGGGTCACTTTTGTCCAGCGACTTGGTTTATGAGATTCATATCATTGTTTGTATCGTTTACTGATCTGTTCCTTCCGTTTGCTGACTTGATGTGTGTAATAAAGTAAAGTGATGCACGTCTGACAGTCTGCCAGTCTGCCCGACGCCTGTCTACCTGATTACCTACTCGTCTGCCGGTCTGCCCGACTTCTTAGAACATAACTTGCATGTCTTTACTTGCTCTACGGTGTAGTCTATAGGGACAGCATATTTTCATTTCAGTTCGTCTTTTGATTTTGTGGAGAATATGTTCGTTTGTTTCTTGCAATGTCTCGTAAAGTTATGCAGTCTCATAGCAGACCTCTTACACAAAAAGAATTAGAAGAAGCACTGGAGACTTCTGATATAGAATCTATAGATTTTGACAATCCAGCGGACGGGTGGGACCCATCTGATAAAGAGAAGTTATGTTCCGAAGCGGAGGACTATATTTCTTATGTAAATGATAGTGACTCCAAAGAGGACGAATTTGAGGAGCTAGTTAATGTATCTCAAAATATGTTATCAAAGGACAAACAGATTCAGTGGTCTTATGAACCTGCAGTTCAACGAGGCAGATATGGTTCTCAAAATGTAGATTCTGTAACACCTGGACCTACAAGATACGCCGCTTCAAGAGCGACAGATGAGTTGTCCACTTTTTTATTATTTTTTCCACCGGAAATTGAAACAATAATATTGACATACACAAATATAGAAGGCCGTCTACTTTACGGAGATAACTGGCAAAACTTCGATGTCATAGATTTACATTCGTATCTTGTTTTGTTGATCTTAGCCGGTGTTTTCAAATCTCACAATGAATCTACAGAAAGTTTGTGGGATGCTGAATGGGACGTAATATATTTCGAGACACTATGTCTTTGGAAAAATTCAAAAATTTTTCAAGAGTGATAAGGTTTGATAATAAAAATACTAGACAAGACAGACGAGAACGTGCTAAACTTGCAGAGATTAGAGAGCTCTGGGACAAATGGGTGGACATTCTTCCAAAACTGTTTAATCCTGATGCTTATGTAACGGTTGACGAGCAGTTAGTTGGATTCAGAGGCAGATGCCCTTTCAGACAGTACATGCCGAGTAAACCGGCAAGGTATGGTATAAAGTTATGGGTTTTGTGTGACAATGTTACTGTATATGTCTGGAATATTCAACCTTATATTGGCATACCCCCTGGTGAGACCAAGGAAAAATATCAAGGTATGAGAGACGTTTTAGATT
Source organism: Tillus elongatus (assembly GCA_964006375.1). NCBI lineage: Eukaryota > Metazoa > Arthropoda > Insecta > Coleoptera > Cleridae > Tillus > Tillus elongatus. The sequence goes on from OZ023265.1 coordinate 71,518,542, forward strand.
TATCTCAAGGTCCAAAATGCCATAACGTCACTTGCGACACATTTTTACAAGTTAGGAGCTTGGAAAGCTGCTACTAAAACGAAATATTGCATTGATTGATACCGTAAGAAATAACAAAACTTTTATTCCACTAGAATTAATGAGCAAGAAAGTACCGAAAATGACTTCGAGATATATCCCTAGGAAAGCAAACAAATGTGTGGTGTTGCTAAGTAGATTACATTGTGATAAAGTAATATCAGTGGAAAAAGACAATAAGCCCCTGATTATTTTAGACCACAATAAAACTAAGGGATCAGTAGATACGGTGGATAAGACGGTAGCGTGTTACACAACAGAACGCAAAACAAACCGCTGGCCTTTGACAGTCTTTTATAATATTCTTGACATAAGCGCATACAACTCCTACGTTTTGTTCGAAAAAATATGTAACGCAACAGGCTCAAAATGTCTGCGAAGGCGCAGACAGTTTTTAGAACGTCTGGGCATGGCGCTGGTAAAACCACACATTGAAAGAAGAACCAACTTGCCTAGAACTAAAGCCGCCAAAGACGTAGTAGAAACTATAAGAGGAGTCAAGGTAAACGTTCAATAAAATGAAGCTTCAACGTCAGTGTTACCGAAAAAACGAGGAAGGTGCTATTTGTGCCAAAAAACTGACAATAAAGCTTCAAGTGTGTGTTATAAGTGTAAAAAATATTGTTGCAAAAAACATCTACTACAAGTATGTAATCAGTGCTATAAGTAATCTTTTTTTAGATAATAAGTTCTGTTGTCAAAATAGATTTTTACTACAATAATTTTTAATTTATTATAAATACTTTTGTCACTTTATATACATGGGTCACTTATGACCCGAGCAGCTCAGGTGTAAGAAATGCGAACAGCGCAGCAGAGTTAACCCGTCATTTAGAGATAATGCTAGATTTAAACAGATTACTTATAACAGTTTTGGTTTACTTTTGAAAGCCACAATTAGATACTGATTTTTAAGCAAATTAATAAACACTAAATTATCTAGAAGCTAGTTGTCTCATTGAAAGCATAATACCAATACAAGTCCTGGGTCCTTCTCCAAAGGGTATGTAAGAAAATGGAACAATATTCTTCATATTTTCATCGGAGAATCTTTCAGGGTCAAATTTGTTGGGATCTGGAAAATATTCTGGATCATAATGAAGACCAAACAATGGTATGTAAACTGGAGTCCCTTTTTCTATGATAAGGTCACTTCCAGGTAGTTTGTAATCGCTATTACATCGTCTGTCTAAAAATGGTAATACTGGATACTTCCTTAAAGTTTCTGCAAAAATAAGCAAAATTAAAATTATATTCTGTTAACATATAAGTTAACATATAAGTTATATTAAATTGAAGACTTAAATAAAGTAAATGTTACAAATAAGTCAATTAATTATATAATATCATACAGGGTAATAAGTTTGATTTCAGCAATTTCTAAAATATTAAAAACAGTAATTTAGAAAGGGTGGTCGCTGACGAGTTGCTTGACACGTGGTTACGCGATCCCCACAATTGGTTTTGGTCTGATCACGGAGCAATTCAGCAGTGTCTCAGACTGGTCTACAAATTTCAAGAGGCAGTGGAAAGAGTGCAATACTGTTCAACAATATTTCTTAATTCAAGCTTTTGACAAGGTATGGCATGAAGGTCTTCTGTATAGAAATAAGAAACTACGGCCCCACCACTACTATCTGCTTTTTAAATCTTGCTTCAGAAATCGTAGCTTTCAAGTTAAGTATGATGAAGAATTTGTCGAAAATTGATCACATTCAATTTGAAGTGCCCCGAGCAAGTGAAACCGGCCACATCATATTTTTGCGGTACACATCAGATTTACCAACAACATCTAAAGCAATGGCGGGAACTTTTGCAGATGACGCCGTATTAACTGCAGCCGACAAAAGGTCTCAAATGGTATTAGATGTCCTAGAAACGCACCTTGACCTGGCAGAATATTGGCTTAATAAACGGAGGATCAGATTAAATTTGTCACAATGTCTACAAATTAATTTTACTCTAAAATGAAGTGTGTACCTTTTAGTACATTCAGACATTATACAACGATTTCAATCGAAAACTTTAAAAATTATGGTGGGTGCTCAGTGATATCTCACCAATTACATTTTACATCCATATTTAAAGGTAATACGATGCAAGTCCTCAAACAGCTACAAAACACCACCTAAAGCTGGATGTTCATCAAAATAGCATACCTGGGCCCCACAAAAGACCTTGCGCAAAGAAGACTGGTGAAAAATGGTCGGAAAACCTAGACTGCGCTTAGTAGAGCACCAGTGGGTATGATTCCGCCCTAATAGCCCTTGTTAGATTATTTCACAGAACATAATAATACTTATGTTTTGATTTCTAATACAATATGCTGAAAAATTGTTATGAATGTTTTTTTGTTTCATTATTACAAAGTTGTCTCAAAAACTTAACCATTGACATTATAAAAAATTATAACACTAAATAAATAGGTTTACAGCTGGACTATGACCAATGAAAATATGATACGCCAGAAATCAAAGAGGATGCAATTCACTTGTTTGGTTAACATAAATGCGACTAACTTAAAATTTAATTTACCCAATTACATGATTTTTATGTTGTTAGACTTTTTATAGACATTTCTAAGGGTATTTATATATAGTTTAGGAATATTATTATTAAAACGAGTATTTTTTATTAGACGCATATTTCGATATAAACAAAAAAGCCTGGACGCAGCAAGTGCGTTATGGTAGTGAATTTTCATAGAAATGATCTGGCACAAAATATTTTATTATAACTTTTTATTATTGTAACATAGAAATCTAAATTTTGGTGTATAGTTTACTTTTTATATCATAAACCTACCTACCAAATTTGGTTATCATAAATTTTTTATTTTTTAAGATATTTTTTTTTCAAATGAAAACTCAAAATTTTCCCGGAAAACCTCGTCCGATTTTTTTGATTAACGAACTTGTCAAAGTCATTTATAAAAGGAAGGTAGCAAATTTTATCAAAATCGGCCTATTATTCTTTGAGATAAAAATTATTTTCGAATGAAAACTCAAAATTTTCCCGGAAAACCTCGTCCTATTTTTCTGACTAACAAACTTGTCAAAGCCATTTACAAAAGAAAGGTACATGCCAAATTTTATTAAAATCGGATTATCACTTTTTGAGATAAGAATTTTTTTCGTATGAAAACTCAAAATTTTCCCGGAAAACCTCGTCTGATTATATATATATATATATATATATATATATATATATATATATATATATATATATATATATATATATATATATATATATATATATATATATATATATATATATATATATATAAACATATAAAAATTAAAACTGACCCCGGATATGGGTTCTAGGGGTCCTAGATCGCGCTCATTTGAAGAAATTTTTTCAAAATTCAGAAGTCGAGATCTCCTCATTAGTGAATTTTTTCTAAGAAAATTTACTAAAACAGCAAAAAAAACTCATCTAATGTTTCTTTAAATTTTATTTGAAAGAATGGTCCATATCATTTAAGTTTTTAGAATACTATCTGATGTGTCCGCAAGACTAATTTTTTAGTAGCGCATTATTCAGTCCAATTCTTGACCAGTTTTTCAAAGAATTTTTGATGTAGTTCCATTACTATCATGAGTATTGACTTCCAGTGCTTCACGACTTGTGAGTTTGTTATAAATCATGGTCTTAAGAGTGGCATTTAGCTATTACTTTAGTATAGGAAAACAAGGCCTCCTTAAATTGTAATTATCTCCAGAAATAGTAGGTCTACGGGAACAATTTAAAAAGCTGCATAGTCTAGACAAACCACAAATTTTTTGATTAACGAACTTGTCAAAGTCATTTATAAAAGGAAGGTAGCAAATTTTATCAAAATCGGCCTATTATTCTTTGAGATAAAAATTATTTTCGAATGAAAACTGAAAATTTTCCCGGAAAACCTCGTCCTATTTTTCTGACTAACAAACTTGTCAAAGCCATTTACAAAAGAAAGGTACATGCCAAATTTTATTAAAATCGGATTATCACTTTTTGAGATAAGAATTTTTTTCGTATGAAAACTCAAAATTTTCCCGGAAAACCTCGTCTGATTTTATATATATATATAAACATATAAAAATTGAAACTGACCCCGGATATGGGTTCTAGGGGTCCTAGATCGCGCTCATTTGAAGAAATTTTTTCAAAATTCAAAAGTCGAGATCTCCTCATTAGTGAATTTTTTCTAAGAAAATTCACTAAAACAGCAAAAAAAACTCATCTAATGTTTCTTTAAATTTTATTTGAAAGAATGGTCCATATCATTTAAGTTTTTAGAATACTATCTGATAAGTGTCCGCAAGACTAATTTTTTAGTAGCGCATTATTCAGTCCAATTCTTGACCAGTTTTTCAAAGAATTTTTGATGTAGTTCCATTACTATCATGAGTATTGACTTCCAGTGCTTCACGACTTGTGAGTTTGTTATAAATCATGGTCTTAAGGGTGGCATTTAGCTATTACTTTAGTATAGGAAAACAAGGCCTCCTTAAATTGTAATTATCTCCAGAAATAGTAGGTCTACGGGAACAATTTAAAAAGCTGCATAGTCTAGACAAACCACAAATCGTGATGAATGTTTGCAAATTTCAAAAAATGTTTTGTGTTATTAGTTATAATTGATTGAAATTCACTTAAATATTCCAATGATTTAGATAGGATTATATATACGAACATGTTCCAAAAGAAATGGCTTTCATTACCTGCAGGAACATGTAAAGATTCGAGTCATTTTTTACCTCTTTCACAAGTCGTCAGGCAACTGAAAATGCAAGAGGTATCTGAAAATGCAATATTTACAATATCGCCCTGTAGCTTGGAAACTGAAAGGGCTAACACAATTTTGATTGCTGTAAATTCCATTTCAAAAAAAAGTAGCTCAAGTAGCGAAAACCGCAAGGTTCTGTCTTTACTAATATATGTATATATATATATATATATATATATATATATATATATATATATATATATATATATATATATATATATATATATATATATATATATATATATATATATATATATATATATATATATATATATATATATATATATGTATGTATATATATAGACAGTGCCATGACAAAGTGGGGAACCTAATTCATAAATGCGTTATTTAATTGTTCAAGAAAAATGGTCGGACAGGTCAATATTAGCCTATCAATTGTCACCTTATGGCGTAAAAATTTCATTTATGACGCCACCTATTTCTGAATGGTGACGTTATCATAACTTTTTAAATGACAATGATGATTTTTTGCCGTTTTACTATAGGTCGGCTTACTACTTCAATGAATATGAAAAAAAATTGGTATCACACATAACAATTTTTTTGAAAAAATAGCATTATTTACGTTAAAACATGGAAACGTAAATTTAATCAAAAAATTATTGAACCAAGAAAAACAAACAAAATTTAGGAAAAGTGTTCAAATTGTTCTCCACCTACCATTTGACATTGATCAATTGAATATTGCTTATAGTTTTGATATCTATATCACAATTAGCGGTCTCAGTAGCTTAGCAGGTAGACCATTGGCTTTCGTGTCAGATGTTCTGGATTCGTATCCTACTACAGCTTTTCAAAAATTATAAGTAATTATTAATTTGGTACTTATTAAAACATAACAACTGCCGTGACAATCGCATTGTGGTTGAAAAAGTTGAATGCCTGCACCCGCTCTTCAGAAATGCCGCAAAGATGTCGGTGGTACAGGAGGTACCACGCGATGTTAGGCATGTTAAACCTCCCTACCCTGCGTACAAACCCCGGGAGTTCGGTTAAATATAGAGCAAGGCGAAACATATGTCTGGCGTCAGTGGCTGTACATAGTCGCTAAAATAGGTAGACGGTAAAGAAACCAAATACAATAATACTTTTTTTAGGATAAATTTTTGGATTTTTTTGAAAAACACATTATCTCCAAAGTAGTGGTTGTTTTTTAAGAAAGTGACAGAAAAATATTAATGTCCGGACACAGCCAGTTCCTTATGGTAGTCAATTTTCATTAGTGTACATTTTTATAACTCAATTTTCCATTAACCTAAAAACTTAAATTTTTGTACACAAAAGTATATAAACGGCAACAAATAAACGAAGCTTTACCAAAATATATTTAAAGGTTGCGGTGCTGTAGTGGCGACGAGGCAGCGGACGAACCCTGAGGAAGGAAAAAGATACATTTACATTTTTCAGCAATATTTTTTTTAATTGGTCCAATTGAGCAGCCTAATGTGTCGAAGATTAATCAACATTAATTTACGTTCATTTGAAGAAATGTTTTGAGAGTTTAAATGCCTGATCCCATTAATCAAATTGTTTTATGGAAATTTGCTGGAATATAGCTATTCTGTAAAATATTAGATGACCTTAAAATTTATAACGATACTTTATTCTCCGGCATAATAAATAATAATAGACGCCCGATTCTAGGACCGCTTAGAAAGGTTACAAATATTGTCTCTCCCAAGCTCATCTAAAGCCATAAGCACAATAGAATCCGTATCTTCTCCGTCCTACGCTCTTCACCCCCTGCTTCCTAAGCTTGGTATGTAAACAAAAGAGTAGACAAATGACAACGTCGCTTTGCTGAGGAATTACAATTATTGCGAGCCTTCTACAAGACACAAGCCGAATGAGACGCCACCTGCTGGGAATTAGTTCAACTTAGTATGACTTTAGATAGGATAATACACTTTTCAAGGAAATCCGAAATTCAAGATCTTCGGCAGCACTTGTCATGATAATATTTTCTATCTCTCTCGGAGGTACTTCTTCGTCTACAATATCGCAGCCTTAACGTACCGATAAAGAAAGAAACCAATAAACGTCAAACCATATGATTTTTGAAGACCATTGACAGGATCATTTCTTGAAATAACGTTATCACCAAAATGTCGTTCTAATAGACCAATTGTTTCGGTGAACATATGGCACGTGTCACCATCTTGTTAAAACCATGGGCTATCGTACTTTGTGCTACTGATATTTGAAAATAAAAAATACGTTGAGCTTCTTTTAATAACGCACAGCATTTTGTTGAATACAACAGAAAAACGCTAGTTGCTTAACTGTTATTAATAACAATATGTGTTGCCATTTCCGTGGCTGTTATTCGAAAAAAAGCCTTAATAACTCGAAATTTCAAACAAATAGGTAAAGTGAATGCTAACACAGTTCGATACAAGATTGATCTCTGCTACAGAATGTGGAGGAAAATTAGATCATTGTGTTTGAAAAATCAAGTTTTAGTGTGGTGTCAATTTGTACTAAGACAAAATTGAATCTTGTAAATAATTTATCAACTCTAGAAGCTGCGGAATGAAGTTCAAGATTTATTTTAATCATAACCTCAACTTGAGCATTGTCCCTTAAAAAACTATGACAATGGAATTTTTTAAGCATCTGGACGTAATACTAGATATTTTTAAAAAGCGCAGAAACTTTCCTATGCCGCCGCATATTCAGAATAGAAAAACTAAATCATAACTTCACTATTTGGTATGAAATAGAGAAGCTGATGTCAAGTTCCGTCACCTCAAAACAATGTTCTTTGAATTGTATTACCTTATGGTCATGTGCAAGTTTACAGGACTTAGTTATTATTAGACTCTCTCTTTTTACTGGCCACTCTCAATGAATCATCCTGTATAAATAATAACTTATTTAGCTGACGCTATATATATATATATATATATATATATATATATATATATATATATATATATATATATATATATATATATATATATATATAGTGGCGCAGCGACAACGAAACAGACCCGATTTTCCATATTTCAAATTATTAAAAAAAAAAGTTCGCTCATGTCAATTTTGTTTTTGAGGGGACAGGTCTTGCCGATACTTTCTATCCTGTCAGTTCGTTCCTCTAGCGGGGGTAAGTTTCACCCCTGTAACTTCAAATAGAAACGAATATTCAGAGACACCTCATTTTGAAGCTAATCAAATTGTTTTTTTTTGAAAGTATCAGTATCGGTTGAAGAGAAAATGCATTTAAAAGTGCTGTCTGCCAAACAAAACAAACCAGTTTCTTATATTATCTTGTATTACATTAACAGAATACTAATGTATTAGATATTCTAAATGTTCGAAATGTTTACCTCGAGCTTCCATGAAATAATACAAGTTTTGTTCAAAGCAGTTTCGAATGTTGCGAAGTTCCGGTAGAATTTGTTGTCGTTACGCGATGACGGGTTTGTGTAAATCATCTACGCATTCTGGCAGTCTGGTTTAGCTCTTAGCTTTCAGGTGACCCCACAAAAGCAAGCCTGAAAGGTGTAAATCTGGCGATCTTGCAGGTCATTGTATTGCTCCTCTTCTCACAATCCGAATCTTCTAGGAGGAATATACTAACAGATATTGGACTGGGCGGACTGTCCAGGGATCAGACATGGGAAGTCAATAATTGATGGACCCAGTTCAAAGAGAGCTTTGGAGCTGCTAAATCTTAGCAGAGGACAGCTCAGAAACACAACAGGTCTCTTGACGAGACACATGGCCGTCAAGAAACACCTGCATAAAATGGGGCGGTTCGAAGGGGACCTCGCATGCAGACTCTGCGGCGAGGGGGAGGAATCAGCCCAGCACATCTTGTGCGAGTGTAAAGCTCTGAAACGCAAAAGACAACTGATCTACGGTCAGTCAGGAGACAGAGCAATATAAAACTTCACCCTACCAATCGCTGTGCAGACTAGTTCAAGCCACAGTGATTTTGGAATGGGTAGAGTAAGACTAAGGGTATGCACAATCAACCAAAGGTTGCATTGCTATCGGGGCGGCAAGGTCGCGGACGAGCCCCGAGGGAGAAAAAAAAACAGTTATTAGGAGATGTCATCGATCCATCGCTAACAAAAATTTGCATACAAAGTCATTTTTACAGTGAAAATGAATTAATATTTCAGCAAGACAGAAAACCCCCACACTATATCGTCGCTGGTCGTCGGTATCTGGACCAAACATTTCCTGGGTGATGGATTTGAGTAAAAAGAATCAATAGAATGGCCTGCAAGAGCACCACATTTAAACCCTTTAGACTTTTTGTGGGGCCACCTAAGATTTACACTACACTGCCAGAATGCGTAGGTGATTTACACCAACGCAGAACTTGTGTTATTGCATGGAAGTTGGAGGTCAACATTTTAAACATTTAATACATTAGTATGATGTTGAGGTAATAAAAAATAATGTCAGAACCTTGTTTGCTTTATTTGGCAGACAACATTGTAAAATACGTTTTTTCGCAAACTCCTCAACCAATTTTCCAAAACTGATACGTTTCACAAGGAGAATTTGATTAGCTTCAAAATAAGGTGTCACTCAAATTGTGAATAAAATAACGTATTTTAATGTTACTGCCTATCAAAATTAATTAGATTTAGAATAGTACTGTGTGTAGTGGAGGTTAACATGCTTTTTTTTTGCTGATTAAATATCAAAATTCATTAATGACCACCATAACGTCCTTTTAGACTTATGACGTAATAATAACAAATACGACATGCCATCAGATGTCAAAAGCACACATTAACGTCCCGAAACAGAGATTTTTTTGCGGAACCGCATGGCATTGGAGGTGAATTTCAGAACATCAGATTTTCCAGAGTGGGGACTGAGTGGAAGACCAATGGGAGACCACAGAAAACCATGAATAAAAAAAAGTTGGATAACAAGAAGAGAAAATATATGATAAATGTCTAGTACCTTGACATATAAACGATTTCGATGAAATTTTGCATAACCACGTAGTTTTGGACGTAAATGACAAAAATGACAACGAAAATTAGAGCACACGTGTATTTACAGAGATATTGTCATTTTTTCGACAAATATTTTCATTTTCATTATGATGTTTTTCGAATTTTGACATCATATTTATCAGTCATTATTATCACTCCAAACACAGTATATCACCCAATTGTAACGTACCTGTTTGAGATTTTCGATTTTTAGTAAATTTTCCTTAAACAATTCACTAATGAGGAGATCCGACTTTTGAATTTTGAAAAAATTTCTTCAAATGAGCGCGAACTAGGCCCACTACAACCCAGGGATCCGTTTCAATTTTTTTGAGTTATCATTGTGATATATATATATATATATATATATATATATATATATATATATATATATATATATATATATATATATATATATATATATATATATATATATATATCACACCGATAACTCAAAAAATAATAGGCTAATTTTGATAAAATTTTCTAAGTACCTTCCCTTTGTAACAGGCTTGGATAGGTTTCTTAACCGGGAAAATCGGCCCAGGTTTTCCCGGAAAATTTTGTGGTTTCTTTCGGAAAAAAATTATATCTCCGGGAATAACAAAGCAAGGGCAACCAATTTGGTATGCGTATAAGTATTGTAAAGTGTGAACCACTTATCAAAATTTAGGTTTAAAGAAAGGCAAAATAGAGACGAGCATTTAAATAATAAATTTGGATTTTCCTCAAAAGGTCAATATCGCGATTTGGAACTTCAAAATTGGCAACATTTAGACACTGAACCTGAAACAAATACGGATTATGTAAAGAAAAATGTCACAAGAAGAGTTCTGCAAACTATTAAGTTTCAGCTTCGATCGTTATTGTCCTTCATTTTACTAAAATGTTTCCAGAAATTTTATTTCAAATAGACTCTTTTTCTGATGCTTTGGCAGTTGTAGTTAAGCTTATGGTTTAACGGTCTATAATTTTTAGTTAATTTTCGTATAAAAAATTTGTTAATGAGGAGACCGCGACTTTTGAATTTTAAAAACATTTCTTCAAATGAGCGCAAACTAGGCCCCCTAGAATCCATATCCGGTTTTAGTTTCAGTTTTTATCTGCTTACGTATATACAGGATGACGCATTTGTACGGTAAAGCTCAATATAATTGTTATTATACAAGATACGAGAAAAAGACGTGCGTTTTGGTATCGAATTTTCATTAAATGCTTGAAATATCAATAACTCAATTTGCTATTAACCTAAGGTTTCTTGGCTAGGAAACCAGTTTTCTCGGAAACATTTTAAGTTTATTTTGATAGAATATGGGACATTGTTTTTACTATATAGGTTATACCGGTAACCAGATTGATGCCGGCTTGCATTAGAGATACATATTTTCTATTTACAATATTTTTATGAAAATTCACTTCCATAACGTACTTGCTGCGTCCAAACTTTATGTGGACATAATTTCCTCCAAAAAGCAGAGAAAGCACATGAAAGTGCATTTGGTATGCAAATGTCAAATTTACGCAACACGAACTTGACGTTACGTACATCAGTCGTATTCGTATTAGACGAGCGTCTCGCGATTTAACTTTACGGTTAAGACGTTGGAATTTTTTAAACAATTTCGAAGAGAGGCTGTCTTTTTGTGGACTTCAAAACAAGCAAGCGATTTATCTCAGATCGCAGTACACCTCAACAGCAGGCGAAAAGAACCCCTAAAATACCCTGCCAAATCAACTTTCACCCTAAAAAATATCGACTCATGCAGGTAGCTGGATTTGACTAGTAGAATTTAAGCAATCAGAGGTGAGCCAGAATAGATTTAGGTTGCGATGGGGGATCTAGAACTACTCACTTTGAATATAATCCAGTGGAATTCAATCCAATCTAGTGCTAAAATGTTCTTTAATATATCTTAATTTAAAAACGTGTTTCAAAAATACATGTAAGCTTGTGTCATTTTAACTTAAAAAAAATACTGTTCTTAACAAAACTGATAAAATATTGCTATACAATACTATCATCTTAAAAGTTCGCTTTACTTTGGATTACATAAAACAAAGAGGAATGGTCACTTTCCGTAGATTTATATTTAACTTGGTAAATAAAAGATATGTCAGGGCTAACAAGCTTTAATAAAATAGTGCTGCAAATTGAATCATAACTTCCAAATAACTCTCTTTAGAAAGACATTCTCATGAAATGAATTCAGGGCCCATGACTTGATCAAAAAGAAAATATTCAGATACCTGTACCCATAAACTTCTGAAACGTTATTTTACACGAGTTTTAACGAAAAAATGTAAATTTTCACTAAATCACCCCCTATTTATCCCCTACCGCTTAGCGATCTCACCCAAAAACAACTCGAAGCGTTCCTTTGTCGGGTTAACTAGATACCAAATTTGAAGATTGCATCTCAATTCGTTCGAAAGTTATTGGGCCTACTAGCAGACAAGCATAGTGGCCGACAAAAAATTTACTTCCAAAATCAAGTTTTCTATATGTTTTGAGACTCTTTACGCCGTTTTAGTAAAAAAAAATATTCGCAATTTCTGTCATCGATCTTCCACCCTACACATTCACTTCTAATTAAATTTCAGTACAGAATACCATATATTTGATGAAATTGAGAGTTTTCTAATAAACAAACCCTAAAACGATATATTACTCAAGTTTTAACGAAAAAATGTCAATTTTCATCAAAGTGCCCCCCATTCGTCCCATACCCTTGGAGCGATTTTACCCCAAAGCAATCCGAACCGTTCGTTTGTCGGGTGCTAACTGTATGCCAAATTTGACGACCATATCTCAATTATGTCTAAAGTTATCGTGGCTACAGGCACACCTACAGACCGACAGACAAAAAAATTTCGTTTCCAAATCATGTTTTATATATATTTTAACACCTTTTACGGCCTTTAAGTGAAAAAAATTGTGGAAATTTTTGTCGCCGATGCCATACGTCCACACGTTGTGACGATGTGAAAGTAATAGAATGAAACAGTGACAAGTGACTTATGTATATCCATTTCAATTGTACAAAACCTTATACTAAACAGTGCAACGCTTTCCAGAGTAGACCATTACAAATTCCTGGGTGTTATATTCGATACAAAACTATCTTGGAAGCATCAAATAAACCATATCAGAACGGAATGTGCTAGCAGAATGAACGTTCTCAAATCCGTAGCTCACTACGACTGGGGAGCAGAAGAATCAGTTTTGATTAGCTTATACAGATCACTAATACGATCTAAAATAGATTATGGCGCAATCGTTTATGCAAGTGCAAGCAAAACCACACCACTTAAACCACTAAATACTGTACAGAATACAGCTATGAGGCTATGTCTCGGTGCCTTCAGAACAAGCCCTACAACAAGTATGCAGAGAGAGTGAAATGACTGCCACTTTTTTAGGACAATTGCTAATATTGACATACGCTTCGAGAATTTCTCGTTCAGCAAATAATCCTGTTCGTTCAGTCCTAACTGACACTCAATGCCACAGTCATCCACAACTCCACCGAAAAACTACGTCTTTTATCAGAAATAATAAAAGACATCTACCAAATCGATCGCACAGGAACCACTGAAAATCCGAAATCAAATACACCACCATGGCTTGAATTAAAAATAGACTGTAACATATCATTTATGTCACCTAACCAAGCCAAAACACAAAATTCGGCGATGCAGACAATATTTACAGAAACACTAAGGGAATATAATCCCGAATTGGTAATGTACACCGATGCCTCTAAGTCACTACATGGAGTAGGTGGGGCGATAATGACATTGCCCTCCTCTGAGCAGCTTATTAAGTTACCCAAAGACATCAGTATTGGCACAGTTGAACTTTTTACAATTCTGCAAGCCATAAAGAGGATAAAAGACATTTATAACTGTCCAACGAAAATAGTCATCTGCACAGACTCTAAACTGGCATTAAATGAAATAAGTAGCCTATATAACAAGAACCATATAGCAAGGGAAATACAAAATACTGCTTACGATCTTGAACGCCAATCCACACACATTACATTCGTTTGGGTACCCTCACACTCCGGCATTATAGGCAACGAGCTGGCAGATACTACTGCTAAAAGAGCGATCACGGAAGGCACGACAGTAAGAAGCCAATACCACCAACCATTAAGACCATACGTTAAAGCAGTAATTTACGACAAATGGCAAATATACTGGAATAATCAAACTACCAAGCTGCACGAACTAGCACCAACCATTGAGGCATTCCAACTACCTATACTAAGTCGAAGATCCCTGGCCGTCCTGAGAAGACTCCGGATAGGACACACAGCACTCACACACAAGTTCCTACGGGAACAACAAATCCCTCCAGTTTGTGACTCCTGCAATGTGAGCCTTTCAGCAAGTCATATTGTCACAGAGTGCACTAAACACAGATTCCAAAAGAGGTTGTTTTTGGGCGAAAATATATCCATGGTAACCCTAGCCACAGCAACACCAGAAAAGAGAATAAATTTCTTAAAATCTAGTGGATTATATAAACACATATAACTGTAACCGTTGTAATGTATAATTTACTGGTTCAGGAACACATACAGCATTAACGCACTTATATTGTACCTAGAATGTTTTTCTATATAATTTATATATGTCAATGTCTTTAGTAGTCGAGACATAATTTTCTTCCTCTAAAATCAAAAATATATATCCATTTCCTTGCATCATATACACTTAATAATACATTACTTTTGACATATGTTCTATTAAAAAAAACTCAGATGAGACTTCCTGGCAAATCGTTTGTGTTAAATTTGATTTAAAAAGATATATCTTTTTTAGGGTAAAACTGCAAGCTAAGATTCAAAAGAGTCATTCCTAACCCAAATTTCACCACAACAAAAATGCATAAATGTCATAAAAACAAACTTTTAGTTAAGTGGGTAAAAGTCTAAAACAAACATAAGCGTACGGATTGCGATGACTAATTTTAAGGTAAAGCATTTAAACGTACAAAATTTTAAAATATATTACTTTACTTCTTGGTGCTTTGGTAACTTCTAAAACGACGTTTTACAACCAAAAAGTCTAGACGCAGTAAGTGAGTTATGGGAGTAAATTTTCATAAAAATGTTTTTAATAGCAAATATGTATTTTTTTAGTGAAAGTAGGAAATTTGGTTAGCCATATCGTAGAAACAATGTCATATTTCATCAAAATAACTTTTTCCGAAAAAACTGGTCCCATTTTCCTGGCCAAACAACATCCTTTTTCAAGAAAATCCAAAAACATTTTTTTTATAGTAATGTAATAAACGTTTATTATAAATTAACAAAATTTCGCAAAAAAAATCATACAAAAAATAGTTTCTACGGAAGCACAAAGAAACTTCTGCAAAAACTGGTTTAATATTTTTTACACAAAATGTAGCTGAAGGAATACATAAAATTCCAATTATATACCTAATCTGTAATTAAAATTGAAAATAATATAATTTGTTTACCGAAAATCCATTAAAACCTTATTTCCGACGAATTTCGCTTAAAAACAGGTTCCTGAATTCAATACTTTTCATACAACAATTCGCAACAAATGTTTCTTCAAAGAAAATTAGATAAATAAATTCTTAGGAGAATTCGCTGTTTAAAGAGCATTTTGTACAAGAAAATTCGCTAATAAAAGTTAATTACATACATTAAAAAAAGATTCAAAATCTAATATAAACACAGAAGTAGATACTTTTATGCGGCTTCACAGAGAAAATTCGTTTGCCTGTCGATTGAGTACAAATTGAATCCGGTTTCTGAGAAGAAAACAAACTCGTCTGACGTCGCAAATATCTATGACTATGTTAACTGTGGAACGGTTTTACAAACGAAAGGGCAACAAGAGCTTCTATTAAACTTAAATTTAAAGTCTTAAAAGTCCTCATTTTTCCATTAGTGATTTTTTCAACAAAAAATCGCTAAAAAATATTGGAGATGCACAATCTGATCAAATAAAGGTATAAATTAAATTAAAGACGAAAAATAATTTTAAAAAAAGGTTGTAAGAGACATTCAGTCAACAATGAGATATTAATCCACGTCCCTTCGCTCATGAGCCAGTCGTCTAACCGCTAAACTACTGTAGGCTTGTCAACCAAAGTGTAATAAAAGGTAGATAACCCTTAATGGTCTTCAGTTATTTATGTGTAATATGTAAGGTATATTTTAGAGGCATTCTTTGCAACTATTTTAACAAATGAGAAGAGTAGCGTAAGTCTATGGCACTTTAATATACATTTTATGTAATATTTACCATTTATGAACTTAAATAGTTATACTAATTTTCACGTCTCAAATATATAGTTTCATTTTGTAGGAGAAAAATTATAAAATTTTCAAAGTAATTTTTCTCGTACTTCTTGACCTTTTTGCACCACGAAGAAATAAACCTTGTCTGTAATATATAATAGATTTTCTTTAACACATAAAATATTTTGCTATTGCGTCTTCTCTGACTTTTAGTGGCACTAAAATTTTGCTTCACTAAATGCCTAAAACTTATTTCTTTTAATTGAAAGATCTAAATTTCGGTTTATGGTTTGGTTTTACAATATAAACCCGCTCACCAAATATGGTTTCCATAGCTTTGTTATATTCGGATATATACATTTTTTCAAAAAGGAATCTAAACTTTTCCAGGAAAAACTGGCTCGATTTTCCTGACTAACTTATCCAAGCTACTGGCAAAACGAAATTACTCATCAAATTTTATCAAAATCGGCCGATAGTTTTTTTGTGTTATCATTGTGATACATACATACATACATACATACACACACACACATATATATATATATATATATATATATATATATATATATATATATATATATATATATATATATATATATATATATATATATATATATATATATTTAAACGGACCCTGGATGTGTGTTTAAATCAAAATAAACTTGCGGACTATACAACTAGAAAAAGTAAACAAAGATTTTCCTACCGCTAACACACATATGAAGATACTTCATGTTCGATACATTGTCGAATGTAAACTGTCCATCCTTCTGCAAAGTTTCTTGTACTTCAGCTCTTAATTTATTCTGTATATGTGGGTGAACACAAAGCTCGTAAAGAGTGAAGGCCATAATTGAACTTGAAGTCTCGAAACCAGCACTAAAAAACTGCACTGCCTGAGCAACTACTTTGTCATTTTCTAAAACGGTTCTACTGTTAAAAAAATTAATTATTTGTAAAACGCAATATACCTACTAAAATCCAGTTCCTTGCAAAATTTTTCATTTTCCATTAATTCGATTATACAGTCTATTACATCATTTCCTTTATGATTTTTTTCCTTCCTTAGCTTAATTGCTTCCCAAAATGCGTCTCGTAAAAAGTCAGTAGCTTTTACATTAATAAATCTCATGCGGAACAATTTAGTTAGTATGGGGGCAAAGAAACCTGAGGTTTGTTGAATTGCTGTGGACCACTTAAAGTCAAATATCAGCCTACCAACAGCTCTAAATTCAGCATCTTCATCATCTAGAGCGTGAGCATTTATGGCAAATGCGCATTTAGCAAGAACATCAGTGGTGAACTTTGAACAAATCTCTTTGACTTCAACCCACTCTTGACATACAGCAACATTATTCAAAAACCTTTGAAAATTATCCCCGATTTCGTTAATCAGGGGCACCATGCCTCTTAATTTTCCGCTAGTGAAAACTGGTGTCACCTTCGATCTAATCAATTTCCATTCTGGATTCTTGATCACGAATAATAAATGTTTTGTGATTTCTTCATGTTCGCCGACAAAAATGGTCCTATCGCTAAAATAATTAAAGTCCTTTAAGAGAATTTGTTTAATAAGCTCAGGACTTCTTATAACCAAAGTGGGAGTTCTGAATACATAGATACCAAAATGTGGTTCTCTTGTTAAACTGTACAAATGTTTGAGATGCTCTCCCACTGTTATTTTGAATCTGGCAACCTCACTGAAATTTCCAAATAAAAATGTTGGCTTTACAAAAAATACGTTTCTTTTTTTCCAGTAGTCAAAATTTCTTGACATGTATTTGGTTACCAGATAGATGATCAGAATGACTAAAATAGTAGTTTCTAAAATCCAGGGTACGGCTTGCCACATCATAATATTTTATCTAAAAATCAATACAAAATACATTGTTACAAGGCAATCACATAACAGCTAAAAAGTCATTATCTGATGGAAATTTTGTTAGTTTATATGGTAGTTAATGTTAGTGGGGTTTAACCGTTCGCATAAAAGAGAGGGAAGCATTAATTGTAGAGTACAGAGATATGCGCAGGCTAAAAATTACGTCAAATCTGCGAAATACTAGACATTGTTGCCAGATCCGGAAATTATATTTGAAATTTAGTTACAAACTAAAACATAACTATTAGAATTTTTATTGAATGCTCACCTAGAATTACTTCTCGTCAATTTAATGAAAATCTCAGTAAGGATATCTATTTAAGAATACCAAATTAAATTATATTTCGCCTCTTTAGCGAAATTATACTAACACGCTAAACAAATACTACTAGGTGAAGAATGGAACCTGTAATGAGTACTGATAAGTACACTATTGGAGAACCCAATACACCGCAACACATTTTTCAAGATCTAAAAATCGTTAGAAGGTTAGTCTCATCAGAGGATGCAGTGAGTAGAACAATCGTCGGGTCTTTAAGAATGTGGTATTTGGGTTCTTCAAAAGTGTACAAATAAATACAAAATAAGCGATTGTAAAGTTTAATAATAATAAAAACAGACACCTGAAAGTAGAAAGTAGATATAATGCCTAATTTGATAAATAAGTATTAATAACAATAATTAAATATAAATCTTCATATAAACGCTAAACAAAAAATGTACACTATAGATAAAAGAAATAAAAGAATGAAAAAGGAGTTATATTTTAAAGCACCGTTAACGACATTTCCAATAATATCTTATTCTGGTTACATAAATACCAAATTGTTTACATTTCCAAAACTTTGATGAATCCATTTCTGACGATTTCGCGGTCTTTGTAATATTGGACAAGCATGTATCACATCAGTCCTTACCAGTTGTGTTGTTCTGTAGACAATATGATATTAAGTTACTTTCTCCACACGTCTCTCCACCATCCGGATCACATGGTGCAACCTCCCAACAGAGTATTTGTGGTCCCATCAAATAAAAATAGCAGAGAGTGGATTCACATCTGCCTGAACTTTTTGTGTTAGCTACTTCAAATTTCACAGAGAACTATTTCCGTCCATCAGATGTTATTGTTCCTAAGACACCATTACAAGGTGGTGGCAAGCAAAACATTTCCACTGATAACGATGACACCCAGTAAAACTTGATCAATTTTAAGAAAATTTATACATGTGTGTTTAACCAAATTTGAAAAGTCTGGAGGCCTTTACAAAAAGATTTTGAAAAAAGCTTAAAAAACTGTTTGCATCAAAATTTGCAACAATTTCTTTTAGCAATCGCTAATTTCTTTACAAAATTTGGCCTAGGTGAATTAGATTTTTTATAGAAATTTTCCAAACCACTGTTTTTTACAAAAATATGAAATACTTTTTATTACAATAACTCATTAAACATTCATTATCAATTGCCAACACCTAACAAAAATCTTTAAAAAATTATTTCTGAGGAAACAAAAAAGATTTTTCTTAATATTTTTCTCACAAAAATTTGCTACAAAATTCAAAAAATTCAAATCATTTACTACTTAATCTGTAATTGAAATAAAAAAAAGGAAGTAAGAAAAGTTGTTTTTATTTACTTTTCACGGAAACTTGAACCAGTGGAACTAAAAGAAAACATAAGCGGAAAAATAATAATAATATTTTCATGACACAAGCTTTTCTAAATAAAAAGGTTACTTGTCACTTTGAGGTTGTATTTGGTGAAGACGCCGTATTACAGTTTTTTATATGTGCCAAAAGTCCAACAAGTTACGAAAGAGATGAAATCACTCCAAAATTATGAAAGATAATTTTTTTCCTAAAAACCTGCATTATCATTCAATGGACAATGAAAAAACTGCCATAATATAATTATATATAATAAAGGTGTTCTATTAAAAAAGAAGAAACCTTGTACTACCAACAACTTATGGACCATCCTGCAATTGTCAAAATAATTTTATAAGATGAAGCTCAAGACAGCTTATAATTAACGTATAGATTTTTTTCTTGTAGCTTGTATAATAACGGATGTATTAAGCTGTACCTTAGAAATGTGCTACCCTGTAAACAGATAAGAAGTGCCTTCCCCTAGAACCCACGTTCTAGGGGGCCTAGATCGCGCTGGTGTGAAAAAATCTTTTCAAAATTCAAAAGTCGCAGTATCCCCTATAACAATTTTCCACTAAAATTCGGTAAATATGATAGACTATTAAACCATGAAGCCTATAACTGAAACTACTCAATACCAAAGTATCAGAGAAAGGATCTATTTGAAATGAATTTTTTGCAAATATTTTAGCAAAATGCAGGGCAATGGCGGTTGAAGCTAAAACAAAGAAAACACATTTCTCACCACATTTATTCTATAAAACCCGTATTCGTTTCAGGTGCTTTGTCTGAAAGTAGCCAATTGTGAGGTTTTAAATTGCGATTCTGCTGCTTTAAGAACAAAAACTATAAAATGTTCACAGTAATTTTACGGGTATTTCTCGACCCTTTTTCGCCAAGCAAACCTAATCCTTGTCTTTAGCGCACAATATATTTTGTTATCCAATTTTTAATGCCTCAAACTTCTTCTCCTTTTAACTTAGAGATCTAAATTTTGGCTTATTGGTTACTTTACATAACATTAACCTACGTACCAAATTTTGTTGCCACAGCTTTGTTCTTTCTGGAGGTACAAACATTTTCACAAAGAGAACCCAACATTTTCCCGGAAAAAATGAAAAAGTAGTCTGATTTTCCTGGCTAACGAACTTATCCAGACCACTTGCAAAAGGTAGGGACTCGCCGAATTTGAATAAAATCGGCCCGTTATTTTTTTAGTTATTGGTGCGCTACATATATATATATATATATATATATATATATATATATATATATATATATATATATATATATATATATATATATATATATATATATATATATATATATATATATATATATATATATATATATATATATATATATATATATATATATATATATATATATATATATATATATATATAAATTAAAACTAATCCCGGATATGTGTTCCAGGGGGCCTAGTTCGAGTTCATTTGAAGGGTGTTATTGTTTTGGCACCGGTTTACAACTTCAAAACGAGAATTATCCGCGAAGCAATCGAGATTGAAAAACGTCCCGATTGTTTAAATAAGAGAGATGATGTTCTTCGCCTTCCGACTACTTAAAAACCTATTATATCTTCATTACAAACACACACACAAAAAAAATTCACAGACAATTTTGTTTCCCCATTATCTGTCTCAACAAATGCCGGTGACCCTCTTAATCCTCCTCATCCTCTAAGTACCGTGACCAAAGCTCCCCACTTAATTGACCGTGACCCTACTAATTTCACTGATAACGAAGCAGGTAGACGAAACGACATATATAAGACAAGACTTGCAACGAACTGCCAGATCGCTCGGCGAGATTTGGAAGTAGGCAGATTGAGGCCCCGTAATCGAGCTACAACAACCCAACCCACTTTGTCCACCGCTCTAAGGAGTAGGCAGATTGAGGTCTTAGAGGGTCTTACATATTTCCTTTACCTCTTGAAAATGGCTCCAAAACAGGCGCAGAAACGTCGAGTTTTGATAAATTCTGGACGCGGTTCAACCCGAGAACCAAGTATGTCTCACATTAGAGACCGCGGAAATCATTCTGAACATATATATATATATATATTATGATACCTTTTTCTTAAAGAGACATTTCTTTTCAATATTTTTGGCTTTCTGTAGTTTTACGCTATCTTGAGCGGTTATCGAAATATTACTAGTTTTCTTGAAGCAGTTATTTTTTTCAAAACTCAACACCCTGTATCTCCCTTAAGAAGCTAATTAGAGGTTATGTTTATATGATTTGTTTGTATCAAAATGATCTGTTTTATTGATTGCTAAAGTTTTGCTACTACTTTCTAAGTAAAATACATGGTGTTGAAATAAAAAAAAAAGGTTTTCGGAAAATACTACTAAACCATACAAACTTTTGCATGCAATATATATATATATATATATATATATATATATATATATATATATATATATATATATATATATATATATATATATATATATATATATATATATATATATATATCCGCTGGATCAATTCATCCCTCGTGTCCACTGCAGCGTTATAAACCCTTTCTTTGATGAAATCTTACACTAAAAAATTTAGTGGAGTCAAGAACGAGCCGGCCAGGTAACAGTCCCACCACGTCCAATCCATCTGCTAGGATAATTAGCATCCAACCGATCACGTACATTTCGTCCATAATGGTATGGACAGCTATCTAATTGAAACCAAGCATTCGGCCTCAAATCTAGCAGAACATTTTCCCACATATTTGCATGCTCACCCTCCAGAAATTCCAGAAATGAATTAGAACTCAGCCTTTCCAGTAAGATATAAGGTGCCATAATAGTTGTATTGTAATTTCCTAGCCAAATGTTTGCACAGAATTCCTCTTGAAAATTCCTTTTCCTAGTAGCGTGTTAATTTTCATTTGCCAAAAAATGCTTATTGTGGCAATTACCGACGCCCCTTCTACTGAGACGAGCCACATAAGTAAATATCACTTTTGTTAGAAATGAGGAGTCATCTTTAACCGAATTTAGAAGCCAGTGACAAAAGGTAGAACGGCGTTCATCGTCAACTAGATGTAAAGCTTTCACAGGTTGTAAATGATATGGATATCTATGGTCTCCTTTTAGTACCCTCCATATTGTTGATTTTGGTTTTGAAGTTTTCCTGGAAATTCTCGCAAGATTTTCGCAAGATCCTTCTTTCACTCATGACATTACGGCTACTTTGATTTGAACGTTCGTTAATTCTTCTTAGATCATTTTCAGCGAAACGTCTATGAATTTGCATGAAAACATTCGGATGTTGTTGCCTTCTGTTTGGAAATCGTCCTTGATATTTCCTTGCTGCAGCTGTCGAATTTCCATTTGCAAAGCCATAAATGAAATGCATATCTGCACATTCTTTAAAACTAAATGTAAATGGCATTTTTTCGAACTTGACACTTAGTATTATTATTATTATTATTAATAATAAACAAAATTCACACCCAGACACACTTAATTCAGGATATAAGCAATAATCGTTGTCGGATTAACGTCAAACTTAAAATCACAGATTTTAACATTGCAGATAAGTTATTGTTCTTAGGTTTGCAGTAAGAACACTCAGAACTGGAACGTCTAAACCTTTTAATTTTGATGGCGTTTTCCTCGAAGACCATAAATCGTAGGAAGAAACTTATAGAGTCAAATGTTCTTTTAAAATTTACAGGCAATTCAGAAGTAAAATAACCACTGTAAAAAAATCAGTGGCGTACATCTGTACATGACCTGAAAATAATTTTCATACCACTGTTTCTACGCCACTGGATGGTCAGCACATGCCTCCTATGTACTAAAATTTGCACTATCGGTACAAAAAACACTCGCCAAATTTAAAATCAAAAGCTAGTGTGGTTTGGTAATAATTTCTTAAAAACTGTTTTTTCAAAATGTCAACACTGTATTTTTCTTAGGAAGTAGTAGTAAATCTTTGACAGTCAATACAGTAGATCATTTTGAAACAAAAAGTTCATATAAACATAACCTCTAATTAGCTTCCGAAGGGAGATACAGGGTGTTGAAGATTTGAAAAAAACTGCTTAAAAAACTAGTAATATTTCGATAACCGATATATACTACTACAAACCAAAAATGTTCCTAAGAAATTGTTCTGTAAGAAAAAGGTATCATAAAAAGTCAGTGGCGTACGTGAAAGAAGTTCTTTATTTCAAATAGTCTACGGTCAGCGGAAACATAACACCCAGTATATCATTTGGGACAAGAATATTACCGAATAACAACCTTTTTCCACATAGCAGATGTACGGAATTGCATGCTAATCTCTCACTTCGTTCCTAAGATATTGTGAAAGATTGTTCAAAAATATTAAATTTCAAAACCCTGTATCTCCCTTAGGAAGCAAATTAGAGGTCATGTTTGCATGAACTTTTTCTCTTGGAGTGATCTGTTCTGTTGACTGTTAAAGTCCTGCTACTATAAAGTGGGACACCATAATATATGCTCCACCACATCATACTCCTGTATTAGTGGTCAAAATTACAAATGTATGCCTATAGTCAAACTATCAAAACCATTTTAGTTAATGTGTGTATGTATGACTTCAAATAAACTGACCCTGCCTAAGGGTTCTAGCGCTTCTGGTTCTCGTTTATTTAAAGAAACTCTTTAAAAATCTCAGTCGCTATCTTGTCGTAAACAAATTTTCTTAAGGAGTTATGCTTTTTTTTTGCTATATTGATGTCACCGTATGTATGTATATTAACCTTTGGTTGTAAACAGAAGTGAAGAAGCGAGTTCGACTTTAAAAATCAAGAGGTGACAACTTAGCCGTGTAATTTTTAAAAATACGTAGTTTGTTAACGTTTCATAAATATATATATATATATATATATATATATATATATATATATATATATATATATATATATATATATATATATATATATATATATATATATATATATATACATGTGTACCTATAATTTTTTAATACGGTAATTTGTATAATTGCATGCTTGTGGAGTGAATATGCAAAGCCACGTGAGCAAGGTTGTTTTTAATATCTGAGACGAGAAACTGGCTTTCGAGAAGCTATATTATTGCATGTCAATTATCTCTTGCCATAAAAAATAAATGATGTCTTTTATTTGCATTAATAATTTTCGTTTATTTATTTCCAATAAGTTAAATATAAATAATGTTGTGTACACTCTACACGAAATACAGTGGCTGGTAAGATAATATATTGAAAAACCCCCGTCAACTAAGCTGGAAGACTCTGGATGCAGAAGCTTTCAAAATTCGATTTAATCAACAACTAATGCAAGTGCTAATATTATAATCGTAAATAAAAATCAAAAGCAAAGCAAAAATTTCTACTCGAAATCGCATACCGTAAAAAGGCGCAGTCTATAACCTTAAATGAAGCCAACACCCTTAAGGTTTATAACTACTTATAGAATATATAGGACCGAATAATATAACTTCTGCAGCAAAAATATCCAACAATTGCTTCTGAGAGCTCAAAAATATTAGAAATTTTCCTTGTACTGATTCAAGGTTTGTTACATGCATCTTATAAGTAGGAGCCCACACAACCAAGCCATATTTAAGTCGGGACCTAACAAAACATGAATAAAAGGGTATCCGCCCGGGAAAAACTTTGCTGTTTCTTATTAGTAATCCAAGTGTTTTGTAAGCAGAACTACCAGTCTGTTCATAGTGTGGCTTGAAAGATTGAGTACCATCAAAAATAATGCCAAGGTTCCCAACTGTCCTGTTGTGACTAAGTGCCCTCTTAAATCGTAACTGAAAGTAATTGGGTGCTTATTTTGAGTAAAGGACATTACACACTGCTATAAAAACTACAAAGCAACACGAATGAATTAACATCTATTTTATGTTAAATTACTTGTCGCTCCTGCTAAAAAAATATTTTACAAATGTATTTTTATCCTTTGTTAATGCACTGTATAAGAAAATTTGACTCCATAACTGTTTTCTCAGTATCATCAAGGAGTGTCTGAAATTGGCCGGGTACAAAAGTTTGTTGGTATCGTTATTTTCAACATGAACAGCCGGTAAATAATCAATAACATAGACCGACTAGAAATCCTGTTTGTCACCAATAAGCCTACGAGTGATATACTTTCTACGACAGAGCATTGGTTAAGATATGATTATATAAAAAGCCTAAATTGTTGGAATTAAAAAATCGCTGCTTGCTACTGCAGGACTAAGTCGGCTCATAGTAGAGTAGTTATCTCAGCAAAAGCAAATCTAAATTGGTTAGTGGCAAAAAAAAGTGTGTTCTGAAGCGGTGCTTACTTGCCTGCCAAAATTAAATTTTCTAATCATGTCAGCATACAGATCACCCCTGTGGTAGTCTAAGAGCTCCCCTGGGTCACATGTAAAAACAATGCTGACTTTTCACAGTATACTAGGCATCGAAGGGAAAGGATGCTGGTGGAGCAGTTTTTGGTTTTTTGATATGGCTTCAATGGCCGACAAGAAAAAGAAAGGGAGCACAATCTTCACAATCTTGTCTGAATAATATATGCACTAATATTCGTGAGAAAATGGTTGGAAAATATACTATTACTAAGCATATCTCAGACAACTCTAGCCAATTACTGGACTTTTATGTTGCCACCAGCTCACGAACCTCTGGAAGATAGACTGCATATTACACTACTTGTGGACCCAGTCAAAAAAATATTGGTTTGCTGACTGGTGACATTTTACAGGTTGATTGAAATATTTTGGAAACATTTGGCTTTGCAGCTAATAGCTACGAATACCTTTATAAAACAAATATTGAGGTACTTAATGACCGATGTCGTGAAAAAATAAATATAATCCGTAGAAATAGCAGTAGCCAAGTGAAACACTGATGTGGTGGAATCGTTAATAAATTTTCGAGAGGCACTCGATAGAATAACTAATGTTAGAAATGGTGAGCAGTGAGGTAAAAAATATAGAAATTGTAGAATGTCATATGATAAGACCGTTACTCAATGTAAGAGGCAGTACATTCTAGATTCAAATATGATACCCCGAATATTCGAAACATTCTAGATTCATACATAATGCTCGAAATAACCGGAGGGTTCCTTGGAAAATTGTAAGAAATATGGTATATCTATGAGGCCCGCCAAAAAAGTGTATAGTTACTTGACTGCGGATGCATTTAGTGACCGACCTTGTGAACATTGGATAGTCCAGCTGCATGAACTCTCAACAAACCAAACCATCCATGGGAAACAACATAAGCCACAGGAGGTTACCAGTATATAAGTTTTGATAGCAACGTACTCGCTCAAGGATGCGAACACAAAAGTCACTTACGAAGTGACTGTCAAAAGTGTAAAAATATTGACTATTGTTGGCCCGCTTACATACCTTGTAAAAAAATTCTTTCGTGAGGATTGTTTTCAGGTTTTTCTAAAACTTTCAAACGTGGCGGCGGTTTTCAAGGATGGGTGTGCTTTTGCACTGGGTAGCCATCGCCCCATTTCAGTCTTGCTGATATTCTCAAATATCTTTCACATGATTCTTTAAAATTGGTTTATGCGCCATTTCAGAAAATAGCAGCTGTTCTTATTATGGTAGCATGGCTTCATAGCTGATACGTCGACGTTTGTCACAATACAACTAGTGGAAAAATTATATCTGTTTTTGATGGGGGAAAAATTCACTAATGGGAAGATCTGTATATATATATATATATATATATATATATATATATATATATATATATATATATATATATATATATATATATTTATATAATATATATATATATATATATATATATATATATATATATATATATATATATATATATATATATATATCACACCGATAACTCAAAAAATAATGGGCTGATTTTGATGAAATTTGGTATGTACCTTTCTTTTGCAAGTGGCTTGGATAAGTTCGTTAGCCAGGAAAATCCGACTAGTTTTTCCGGGAAAATTTAGGGTTTCATTACGGAAAATTTTTGTATCTCCAAAAATAACAAAGCTATGACAACCAAATTTGACATGTACGTTTGTACTGTAAAACTAACAAAAATTAAATTCTCTAAGTTGAAACAAAAAAAGTTATAGGCATTTAAAGAAAAAACTTTTAGGTGCCCCTGGTGATCAGAGGAAAGCACAATAACAAAATATTTTCTGTGATTAACAAAATCAACTGAATATTACATACAACGGTTAAGTTTTTTCGGCGCAAAAGTGTCAAAAAGTAGTAGAAAAAATTTTATAATTTTTTTTCTTGAAACGTCAAAGTTGTGATTTGAAACGTCAAAATTTGCAACTTTTAGACAACGAATTTTAAGCAAATACGGATTATGTCAAAAAAGTCTCTTAATAAGTGTGTTTCACAAAGCCTTAAGTTTCAGCTTCAACCATCAATGTCCTTCATTTTACTAAAATGTTTTCGAAAAGTCTATCATAAAAGAGACAGACCCAAACATCAAATGGATAAGATACGTGGCTGATATATTAATATTATACGACAATCAAAAAACCAACATAGACAATATCTTCGAAAAAATAAACCAAATTAACAGAAACATAACATTTACAATAGAAAAAGAATCAAACAACACCATAAACTTCCTAGACTTAACACTAATCAGAAAAGAAAACCAGATTGAATACAAAATATACAGAAAACCCACACAAACAGACATCACTATACCTGAACATTCACTACACACAATGGCCGCATACAGATACTTAATAAACAGAATGCTAAATGTACCACTTCATAACGACGAACGAGAAAAGGAGTACAACATCATAATACAAATAGCAGAAAGAAATGGATACAACAAAAAAACAATAGAAAATATAGTAAAAGAAATCAAAAACAAACAAATCAACAAAACCGAAAACAAAACACCAGAAACAAACACTAAATACACAACATTCACTTATAACCACCACATCAAAAAAATAACACAAACACTCAAACAATATGACTTAAAAATGAGCTACAAAACCAATAACAAAATAATAAACAAAATAAATAAAAACCAATAACACAACCCACATGAATTAAACGGAATATATCAAATAGAATGTAACACATGCAATAAAAAATATATAGGAATGACAAAAAATCAATAGAAACAAGATTCAAGGAACATATAACAGCATTGGATAAAATCCACATACCTAGCTACAAATCAAACGTAGCTACACACATTCACAACACAAAACACCAAAAACCAGACATCACCCAATTACAACTAATGAAACATGTTAGACCACAAAAAAAATGGAAATCTGGGAACAATACTACATTCAACAAACAAACAATAGGAAACAATTAATGCCAGAACAAATCCAAGTACAAACATTTAAACTAAACTTAATTAAGGCCATACAAATAGACAAATTATCAAACCACAGTAATCAAGACAGGAGACCGATACACACGACACAGTCCGAAGGCACATCCAATCAGAGAACAAGAAACCGACCAATAGAAGCTCACGGCGCATGCGCCACCTACAATCTCAGACGTAGACCAGACAGGAGCAATAACAACCAGTAGCGTGCTGATGATGAACCGGGACGGTTCGAAACTGCAGTCCGCGCAAACCAATAAGAAATTACAAACGTACAGCAAACAAATAAAATGTATATATATATATATATATATATATATATATATATATATATATATATATATATATATATATATATATATATCTGTGTGTTTGTGTAAAATTTTTCTGGGCTGACGAAACTCGATTTATCATTTGTGGAGGATTCCAAAGAAAGTTTGTATTTAACGTTGGGCGTAATATAATAGGTAACTATAAGATGCGATCTGAATTTAAACATGAAATGATTAAAACTATTACTTTCAGCAAACCAATCAATTGCATCATTCATTGTTAATTTCAATTTGAACGCAGTAAGATATCTTTAGCTCTTGCAAGAGCAATTTATGCCAGCTGTAAGGGCAGCGGTGGGTAACTTGGATCAAACTTGGTTTATGCACGATGGTTATCGGGCTCATAGGGCCGCCATCGCAAAGAATTATTTAGAAGAAAACTTTCCCAATAGATTAATTGCACAAAATGGTGATATTTTGTGGCCTGCTGGATCCCCCGATATAAATTCTCTTGATTTCTCTTTATGTGGACAGATTAAGAAGATGTTAAAATTTTAGAAATGTCTGGACGCTGCAAGTGCGTTATGGTAGTGAATTTGCATAAAGATAATTTAAGTGCAAACATGTATGTATTTTCTAATAAAAGGCATGGCATTTGTTATAACCTATATAGTAGAAACAATGTACCATATTTCATCAAAATAACTATATTGTTTGAAAATGTACATTAATTTTCCGAAATTAAACTAAAAAAACTCCCAAAAAAACTGGTCCAATTTCCCTAGGTAATGAACCTTTTCAACATATTTACAGACCTGCCAAGTTATAATTGTCAGCAAAAAAGATTTTTTACACAAATTAAACAAATAAATGTTTGCATGAAATTTTGCAAGTAGTTTCTTTACAAAAATTGGCTAACTTATAAATGTTTAAATTGAAACATTATTTTCTAAGAATAGGCCCTTCTTGAAGAGAAAATAATTTGTGTTATACGAGTAATTTTAATTTTAAAAAATCTAGTATGTTTTGGAAATTTACAAAAAACTAATTTTTTACACTAGTAAAGTGCCTTTTCTCTAGGAGATGCGAAAAAATGTTAGCGAGAAAAGTTGATCGGAAACAAAAACTTAGTATGAATGCAAAATTTTTAAATCCTAGGCCTGTTTAGCGACAGCTACTGATAAAGACAACTTCGTTCGTGAATTTTCGTAGAAAAAATTCTCTAATGTTGCTTTTGAATTTTGGATAAATTTTTGCAAATGAGCGCGAACTAGGACCTCTAAAACCCATATCCGGGGTCAGTTTCAATTTATATATATATATATATATATATATATATATATATATATATATATATATATATATATATATATATATATATATATATATATATATATTACACCGATAAGTCCAAAAATAATACGCCGATTTTGATAAAATCGGGCACGTACCTTCCTTTTGTAGATGGCTTGGATAAGTTCGTTAGTCAGGAAAATCGGACGAGGTTTTCGGAGAAATTTTTGAGTTTTCATTCCAAAAACAATTTTATCTCAAAAAAGAAAACAGCTATGACAACCAAATTTTGTATATGGTGTAACGTTTTGTACGCCAAAACGTAGATTTCTATGTTACAAGAAAAAAAAAGTTATAATAAAATATTTTGTGACAGATCATTTCTATGAAAATTCACTACCATAACGCACTTGCTGCGTCCAGGCTCTTGTTTCCTTAGCCTGCTTTGATATGTCGCATAATTTTCATTCGACGCACCCTCCTTATTGCAGATACTAAAAAATGTCGTTAACAAAATTTCAAAATATCAAATTGAGCACGATCGCTTTCTTTTTGTCCATCTATTAGATATTTAGATAATTAGAGAAATGAAGACATTAAAATAGTAAAATACAAACATCAAAAAAATTAATTTATTTCAAGACTTACATAACAATACTAACATCAACTGAAATATTCATTTATTCTATAAGTCCACGCCCTATTATTCGCACATTCTTCAATTTTTTTCCGAAATCAAGTGAAAGCCTCTCTAACCGCCTCGGGGCAAATAGAATTTAGCGCATCTCTTGCGATTTTTCAATACTTCCAGATCCGTGGATCTGGGTGGCCATGAAATGGAACCAGCATTGGCTCTCCATTTTTCTCGAAAACTCTCATTCAGCCATCCACATACCCGAAATGTGAAGTGGGCAAGGCAACTGTCGTGTTGAAAATATATAAACAAATCTTGGTTCGTATCGTAGTTCGTACACAAACTGATTCAAAATATTTCAATAAGAATGTTGATTAAGTGTTCCCTCAATAAAATATGACCCAGTTACACCACAATGATAGGAAATTACACACCAAACAGTAACGTTTTTGAAATGTACCACCAAGAATTTATTACATAATTTGGATTGTTTTTATACCAATGTCGACAATTATGTGATGAAAGTACACCGTTAGTTGTAAAAGTCGATTCATTTGAGAAAATAATATTTTTATGGTTTCGGTCCTCTAGAAATTTCATTTTAAGTTAGACAAAATTCCAACCTTCATGTTTCATCCTCTTCTTGTAACATGTGACGAATCTAACTTTATATGGCTTTACCCTCTTTGCTTCACAAATGCATTGCAAATGTGATTTGCGAATGCGAGTCTCCTCGTACTCGTACCTCTTTCTTAGTGGCAGCTTAGGGCTTTTCGCTAATGAATCCATTGCTACCACGCTACCTACATCATATCCATCAAAGTTGTTCTTTTTTTGTATATAATGTACAGTACCGTTAGTGACACATTTTTTAAGCAGTCTGGATACTG
Organism: Tillus elongatus; assembly: GCA_964006375.1. Taxonomy (NCBI): domain Eukaryota; kingdom Metazoa; phylum Arthropoda; class Insecta; order Coleoptera; family Cleridae; genus Tillus; species Tillus elongatus. Next base: position 71,550,640 of record OZ023265.1, read on the forward strand.
TAGATTGGACCACAGCTGTGTTCGGAAACTTCATACCAAATAGTTTGATAACCTCTGAAATGGGTAACTCACCAATTCCATAACACTGAATTAGGTAGATCCATTCTGGTATAATAAACATAACTTTTTTATCTTCCAGAATTAAGTTCGGATCAGTTTTAGAGCACAGCTACAACAATTATCTTAATTAACTATTTTTGACAACTGTCAAAACATTATTTTATTCGTCTTGCATGGCATAGTACTTGTTTTCAGAATTTGAAAATATCAAAGTAGGCTTAGGATTTTATTGTGTACCCCTGCTCATTTTCTCTTTCCGATAATCTTCTTTTAATAACATTCTTTCGCATCTCATAGAGAAAAGGCACTTGACAAGTGTGAAAAATTAGTTTTTGTAAATTTCCAAGTCATACTTAATTTTTGGAAATTATAGTTATGACACAAATTATTTTTTATTCAAGCAGGGCTTATTCCCAGAAAATCAAGTTTCAACTAAAAAAATTACACCTACTCATGCGCCAATCCGGGGACGTACTGTATATAAACATATAAAAATTCAAACTGATTTCAGATATGGGTTCTCGGGGCCCTAGTTTGCGTTCAATTGACGCAATTTTTTCACAAATCAAAAGTGAATTTCTTTTACGAAAATTAACTAAAAGGAAGTCTGAAATGCTATGCGTGCACTGAATAGAAACACGTTAATTCAGGCAATAAACTCTCAACAAAATCTTTGTCAAATATGTATTGATCAAGGTGTTGGTCACATAGAACTTCTTTAAATTGAACACTTCATATCTAAACTGCGTTTTTGTAAGCTTGTATTGTAAATTGTTCCAAAGTTACCGCAAAATGCCGGTTTTTACATTCGTTCAATAAACGTAATCGATAATGCAGAATAATTTCCTAATTGTCTAGCTAGGGTAGACTGAAGCACCCAATCGCCTACTGAAGTCAGTGAACGAATGAAAAATTGGACGTTATCATGAATCAGCGCCTAACTAGATTAACAGTTTTTTTTTCAGTTACAGGTCACTAATATTTTTTTTTTCTGTAAAAGAAAATATCATGTTGTGATACATTTTTTAAAATGGGATAAAAAATGCTATTTAATCCAATATGACCTCCATAAAAAAAAGTTATAATCATTATCTCGAAAACGCAAAATATATTGTTTGTTTTTTTGTTGCAAAGACCTTAAGAAAGTGCACCTAAAATGTCTGAACCAAAATGCCGTATAATCTCAGATAATCAAGAGACGGGGGTTGGTCAAAAACGCACCATTTTGGTTTTTCGAGATTATTTCAAAAACAAAAAAAAAAATAAAATCTATTGGTGGTTCTGAAATGGAAATAGAATCCCGAGAAACATTACCCATTTAACCGACTTTGTAGTTCTTATAATAACCGAGATAGCAATACATAGAACACCAATCTGGGACAGAGTATCAATATACAGGCTGTTTCAAAAAACATGCACCATCGCTCGCGGGGCAATTCCTTATTAAAAAATAAGAAAAAAAGTTCCTGTGCACATGGGCCCGGAAACGCATAGTTTCCAATATACAGGGAGTTGAATTTTAATTTTTTTTTAATTTTTTATAAATAATTTCAAAACCACTGGATTGATTTTAATGAAACTTGGAACTTAAAAGTGTATTATGAAAGTGCATATTTTCAAATGAAAATCTGCTTACAACTGCGTCAGTGGCGTGCGTAAGGGGTAACTGTAAAAATTCATTTGGGGAAAAAATATGTGCGCCACTGTCTTTTTCCAATTTTGATACATCAGTTATGAAGCTTATTACATAAGCCACAAAAGCTGCCTCTTGGTATTTTTTCGTTCAGGGTATCCCCTAGGAGATATGATTAATTTTATAAAAAGGGGCAAAATACCGATTCGTTGGAGTAATGAAAACAGTAATCGTAAAGTACCATGAAACTATAATTTTTGACAGTTCTCTAAATTTTACAATTTTGAAGTGCTTTGTAGGCGTCAAAATAGTTTTCGTGCTATTCTTTAAATTTTGATACGGTGCAGTATTTTCGTTTTTAGTTATTTGTTGATACTGAGCTGCTCATTAATATTATTTCCTCCTCTCAAGATGGTTTTCATTAAGTACACTTCAGCGGATTTGACTGATATGTTGTTAATTTATGGACAAACAAATCAAAATGCTAGACAAGCTGTGCGAGTTTATCAGGAAACTTATCCGCAAAGAAGAATTCCTGACAAAAATATTTTCCCACGTATTGTAAGACATTTGAGAGAAACTGGTTCTTTAAAACCTTTAAAAGCTGACTCTGGACGCAGAAGATACCGCCGAACTATACGAGTTGAAGAGGCAATATTAAATAGAGTTGAACGTGATCCTAGTACAAGTACGAGAGTTATTGCCACCGAACTGGGTAATATTTCGGCATCATCAGTTCACAGAACTCTGAAGGATCAAAGTTTATTGCCCTATCATTTTACACGTGTCCAGGAACTTCTACCTAGAGACTTTCAACCAAGGGTAATGTTTTGTCAGTGGTTCTTAAACAAACTTAGGCACGACCAACATTTTTCTAAACGTGTACTATTTACTGATGAGGCGTCATTTACGCGAAAAGGTATCGTAAATTTTCACAATTTACATACATGGGCCGATGAAAACCTACACTCTCTAAGAGTTGCAAATTCGCAGTATCAATTTTCCATCAATATTTGGGCTGCTATTATTGAAAATCACATAATTGGTCCTGTTGTTCTACCGAATCGTCTTGACCATGAATCATATTTAAACTTTTTACAAAATGATTTGCCGTTGTTACTACCGCTTTTTATGAGAAATGGTACAATGTGGTTCCAGAATGATGGTGCGCCCGCAACATTTTGCAGCAGTTGTAAGAACATATTTAGCCAACACATACGGTCACCGATGGATTGGTCGTGGAGGTCCGGTGCCAGGGCCACCTCGATCTCTGGACCTGAATCCTCTCGATTTTTATTTGTGGGGTTATTTAAAAGAAATAGTGTATAAAACACCAGTAAATACACGAGAAGAATTGTTGGGAAGAATAGAATATGCATTTGACAGCATTAGAGAAGATCAAAATATTTGCAGAAGAGTAAGAAGATCTTTGCGCAGAAGGTTAAATAATTGTAACGACGCTAATGGTGGTCACTTTCAACATTTTCTTTAGCTTTGTTATTAAAGTCAATTGAGTAATGTACAAAAAACAAGAGTTTGGAAAAATCATGGTGTCTTTACGATTACTTTTTTCATTGTTTATTTTTATTTTTATTTATCATTTTTTAACAATGTTTGTAATATTCATTTCGATGTTTATCACCAATAAGTTTTACGTAGGTTAGTTATTTGCACGTTTATTGCTGTAATGTTTACTGTATGTTTTGTTTTTCATATTCTTATGGTTGCAGTAAACATATATTATTATTATTATTATTATTACGCCGACTAATCGGTACTTTGCCCCTTTTTATAAAATTAATCATATCTCCTAGGGGATACCCTGAACGAAAAAATACCAAGAGGTAGCTTTTGTGGCTTATGTAATAAGCTTCATAACTGATGTATCAAAATTGGAAAAAGACAGTGGCGCACATATTTTTCCCCAAATGAATTTTTACAGTTACCCCGTACGCACGCCACTGACGCAGTTGTAAGCAGATTTTCACTTGAAAATATGCACTTTCATAATACACTTTCAAGTTCCAAGTTTCATTAAAATAAATCCAGTGGTTTTGAAATTATTTATAAAAACTTAAAAAAAAAAAAAATTCAACTCCCTGTATATTGCAAACTATGCGTTTCCGGGCCCATGTGCACAGGAACTTTTTTTCTTATTTTTTAGTAAGGAATTGCCCCACGAGCGATGGTGCATGTTTTTTTAAACAGCCTGTATATATATATATATATATATATATATATATATATATATATATATATATATATATATATATATATATATATATATATATATATATATATATATATATATATATATATATATATATATATATATATATATATATATTAAAAAAGTTTTCGTGAATTCGAAAGTTGTTACCTATCTAATGACGACTCTTTCTCTATGAAACTTCGCTATATTGAATAAACTTCACTTTAAATTAGAATACTATAAATGTTAAAAAAAAAAGTTAATTTTTTTGTTAGTTACCTTTTCTATCAGACGAGTAGTTTTCAAAACGTACTGTGTTCTTAATAACATTTAGAATAACGTAATAGTAATATTATTATTGTGCACTATCAATGTTTGACGTTTTAATCAATATTTACTCATACTAGTCTATAAATAATTAAAGCTAAGATTTCATTAAATACTATGATGTAGCATGTTTTCAAATTTTATTGGTATACAGTGTGTTACATAATTGTATGTGAATAATGAAGGGGGTTAATCTGTATATAATTAAAATAATAAAAGTATGTAATATAAGTATAGGTCAGTTTTTGCTTTATTTTGGAAATACAAGGTGTTGAAAAATGTATTTTTTTTGTAAACAAGTATAATAGATATTTTTACAGAACTTGGTGGGTGTTGTATGACCTTGAAATTATTTCATATGAGAAATATAATACGCCGTTGTTTTTAGGAATTGTTAGTAGAAAAATTTCCTGATATATGTATTAATTGTGAGGCTTTGCAAATATTTCTTCAAAACAGCTTAAACTGGGCCCAAAACCAGGGTCCGTTTAAATTTTAATATGTTATGTATATATATATATATATATATATATATATATATATATATATATATATATATATATATATATATATATATATATATATATATATATATATATATATATATATATATAAGGTGTCCCACATAGACCGTACATTAAAAATATATCAGCTACTGATGGTAGCTGATTTCTGAAAATTGGTGCAGTGACATACTCATGGATGTCCTATCGATCTAAAATAATAAGGTCATTCTGTCACTTCCGGTCTACCGGATACCGGTTATATATAACTTTGTTATTTTCAATAGAACACCCTATATATTATTATATTTGGGAATTTTGCACAAAATTATAAACTGATTTTGTGTAAGGTTACATATGTCAAAAGGCAATAGTTTTTGAGTTATTGGCGATTTTTTTGAAAATTTGTACACGTTGAGGTCAATTATTAAAACATGATACCTATCAAATAAAATCATTTTGGAGCTTGAACATTTGCGTATGATTTTGCAATATGGCAGTGCATCAAGCCATAGAAGCAGAACTTAAAAATATAAACAAGTCTTCAACGAATAAGATGTAATTTTCCATTATATTAAGCCAGAATAAGTCAAGAATTTTAAATAGAACAGCCTGTATATTGTTGTTTAGATGGATGCAGAATCAAATTCCCGGTAAATTGTTTTGCAGGTTTCATATACCTACAGTTAGGTGTTTTGGTGATATTTGACATTTACATGTAGACACCTACATATTTCCGAGTTACCTACGTGAATTAGAATGTAAAAATACGACCAGAGAAGAATTATGATGCAAAATTATTTGCTTGTGTTTGTTGTTTTTGATTTTTCTTGTGGTGGGTGATTTGAAACACTATAATATATGAACAAAAATACTTGAACTGACTTACTTCATTAGTTTCAACTGCCTACATAAACCGCAGCAATTTTATAAAACAAAGCTTTCCATGGAATATAAGGTGTCGAAATGTATTTGTTTGCAACAATTTGTATTACAATTTGTAAGCGATTCTCTTCTAAGACGCCTGTTTTTAGATAAATTCTGCCATAATTATGCCACAAAATTCAAATTATTCAAATGCAGATTATATTCATTTACTCCTGATTCATGGCGAATGTCATAAAACTATATGTATAACTGGCAGAGTTTTTGCCGAAAGGAATGCAAATATTGCTCCACCTGGAAGAAAAACGGTAAGAACATTGATTAGAATTTGCCAAAAATTTAATTATTTTTATCCAAAAACCGCAAAGAACCATTCCCTTACATACAACGCCAATTTGGAATATAGTTCTAGCATATTACCATAATACATCGAGACACGGTGCACAACGTGATCTAGGTGTGTCTCGCATGACTGTACAACGAATTTTAACCAAATATAAGCTAAAACCGGTCAAATACCAACTTGTACATAATTTGCATGTAGGTGATGCAGGTAGAAGTAAACATTTTTGGGAATTTTTACCAACCAAACACCAGGAAGACTATCAATTTTGTCAAATGTAATTGGGACCAAAAAAAATGGCTGCCACAATTAGCGCAACTCTCACTATTGGGCCGAAGAGAATCCCCATCTAACAAGGATTCAACATTACCAGAAAATCTGGTCTTTCAACGTGTTTTATGACATCACAGGTAATCGATTATGTTGCGTTCATATTTTTGAGAATCTAAATAGAGCTGGATACCGTGACATCTTACCGTTAGCCAAACTCCAGACATCCTGGTATCAGCATGACGGAGCACCTGCCCATAATACAAGGGATGTAAACGCGTTTCTTGAGAACACATTCAAAGATAGGTGGATGGCTGACAATGGTCCAAAGAGATATCCACCTCGTTCTCCAGATATTACGCCTCAGGATTTTAATATCTGGGAACCATAAAACATATTGTTTATTCAACTGCTCCCACCACAAAAGAAGATGTGAAGAGAAAAGTACACGGAGCATTTCGTTCACTAAGTGCAGGAGATATCCAAAGAGCAACTGGTGGCCACTTATTAAGAAGAGTAGAAAAATGCCTGGAAGAAAATGGCAACCATTTTGATCATCTACTTAAGTATGCTCAGAAACACTAAGTTACTTTGTAATTTTGGAATTTTTGGGGAAATTGTCAATAACTCAAAAACTATGAGCTTTTGACACATCTAACCCTTTAAAAAATCAGTCTAGAATTTTATGTATAATTTAAGAATACAATAATGTATAGACTGTTCTATTAAAGTTGATGCCGACATCCGGTATACCAGGGGCGACAGAGCATTCATGAATATGTCGCTGCAACAATTTTCAGGAATCCGCTACTATCACCAGCTGCTATATTTCTATGTGGGATAACCCGTTTATATATATATATATATATATATATATATATATATATATATATATATATATATATATATATATATATATATATATATATATATATATATATATATATAATTATTTATATTTTTACTTTATACCAAAATTGAGCTTTTTACATTAATGGCAAATTGAGGTATTCAAATCAGAAGCATTTAATGAAACTTCGCTACCATAACGTCATTGCTGTGTTCCGAATTTTCTTTTATTTTTTCAAAAAGAAGCCATGTTCTGCAAGTAGTGCTTCTATTTATAATAAAAATGTCTTTATTGATCGAACTGTCTTTCGGTAAAAGAATTAAAAACTATTTACTGTAATTACCTAAACTAAAAGCTTAATATTATTTTTTTTTTTTAGTAGGCTATGACTGTTAAATGAACACTTTTCTTTTCAGTGTATTAATTGGGACAGTTCATACGTGTCAAACTATTGTCTACGTGATCCTTAAAATATCTTTACGTTGGTACTTTGAAGAACATTTGTTAATTTTACTAATACAGAGTTGGCAGATATTTATTACATGTACATGCACCGGAAGCTAAGAGGTTCTATTAAAAGCGCTTTTTGAAAAGATATGCGAACATTTTCAATCATACATAGAAGATTGGTTGAAACAGCTATTTTTAAGCCAAACAGTTAATCAAAAGGTGCCATTCAACCTGCAGGAACTCCTTAAACTGGCAAAAGAGTTTCAAATTCAATTAATCCTGAACTGAACATCACGCAAATTAAATATAATTTAAATATCTCGCACCTCCTACTTTGAGGATTTTTTGCGATGTTTTGTTTTATCAGTTTAATATCTAACGTGTCCAGGCATTACGTGGCCAATACTTTCTTTCCGAACTAATTTCTGTTAATGATTTTTGAGAAAGATTGTGCAAACCCATTGTTTGACCGCGAAATAATATTTTAAATGAAACCTGTTTCTTACAAAACTCAATTATAAGTTTCCACATACCTCATTTTTGGATCACAGAAAACCCACATGCAATTGCAGAATCTCACCATCAAGAGTATTTTTAGGTGACAATCACTCAGTTAAAAATTTTTCTGTTAGGAAGGCCAAGTGGCCATAATTATGGCCATTCACTCATAGACATCTTGTCCATATTGCTTGAAGAACTGCCAATCAGAATTAGAAATAAAAGGTGATTTACGTGCATGAGCGCAAAAGTCCACTTCATTGTAGAAGTAAGAGAATACTTGGATCGTAAATTTATTAACGGATAATGGTGGATCGTGGTGGACAACAATGGCCTCTTAGGTCTCCTGCTTTACATTTTATGGACTTTTTTATATGGGGATTTTAAAACTTTAGTCTACAGCACTCCAGTTAACACTGAAGATGAACTGAGAAATCGCATTATAGTTTCCTGTGACACAATAAGGAGTACTCAAGGGATTTTTCAGAGTGCGCGATAATATGAGAAAAGGGGCTGAGGCATGTATCTTTTTAAGCGGGGGTATTTTCAACAACTAATCTAATTTTTTGTTTCCGTTTTTTTTTGTCCTTCTGCAAAAAAGGTATTAATTTATTAACAGTAAATTCATATTTTGTTTGTTTTTTAATTAACAATGCTTGTAGTTAATTACCCTGCTGGTTATAAAAGTTGCTTGTTTTAATAAAAAGTTAAAAAAGTACTTTAAAGCGTAGAAATAATTTGCTTTCAACACTACTTAATAATTCATTTGAAGGCCAAGAGCCTACTGAGAGAATTTAATATCGGGCTTTTAATTTGGGGAACTACAAAGGATAGTTATTTATTTTTTACTGGAAAGCAGTTCAAGGTACAAAAACGTCTGTAGTCCTTTTTAGTAAAAAAAAATATCCGCTATTTAGAGAGTAAGCTTTGCTTTTGCTAAAGGCAGCGGCGCACAGTGGGTTAGAGGCGGAATATATATATATATATATATATATATATATATATATATATATATATATATATATATATGTATATATATATATATATATATATATATATATATATATATTTATTCAATATGTCATATAAGTCATATTATTTTCTTTTTGTGTTCTTAGGGAGTCAATGTGATTTATTTTAGCTATAATATTCGAATTCTCTTTCAGTTGACATAACTGTATGTTTTAAAAGTGACCTAAAAATCGTACTTAAAAAATCTGGAAAAATGCTTTCAAGTTCAACGTTTTAATTTTTGTATAAGAAATGGCTTAATGGGTTCCAGTATTTTTACTGAGTAAGTAGGGACTTCACTTCATATATATATATATATATATATATATATATATATATATATATATATATATATATATATATATATATATAAATATATACATATATATATATATATATATATATATATATATATATATATATATATATATATATATATATATATATAATAAATTATAAAAAGTTATATAGAAGATCGTGCAAATTTTGCAAGGTTCTGCTATGAACCTTTTTTTTAGGTCTTATAAAGTCTTATAATTTTAACTACTAGTTACATGTACCTACATGTTCTGACGAGTTTAGTTATTTTATCTGTACTTCGACCTAAGTGATAAGGCAGAAATCAAGTGCAAATATCTGTGTATAGATACATAGTTGGAGGTGCTTCTTGTTGCTGTGGCAGCGGGCGTTGTAACAAAACCATAATTGACTGTGTTTTGACATGTAAATTTAAGCTCAGTTTGTTTACGTATTGCAAATATTTATAGTGTGATTGAGTGAAGATAGTTCTTAAGTGTTTGTTATAAATTTACCCCGTTTTAATATGGAATCTATATCGTTAGGCATTCGGCAGCTTACTGAAGAGTTTATTCAATGTGCCGTAGAAGTGAACTGATAATGAGATTTTTTAGAAACAAATTTCCTTCGTTTAACGAAGATAAAGTTACTGTAATTTTAGGACAAATTAAAAAAAGTATGTAGGCGTGTTTAATTCTAAGTGTAACTAGTGTCACAGAAAAAAAGAAGTATTATTTCAAACTCACTCTGCATGGCTGGATAAGAGTTTCATTGTAGTATTGTGTGACGAGGAGATGACCGGTCCCTTAAATAAGAGTAATTTAAGTGCTGGACGACCAATGAAAGAATTTTATGAATGCAGTGAACGAGCCAAACGTTATAAAGTGAAAAAACTTTGCGACAGTTATTCCGAAGAACAACTGAAAGCCGCAACTGGAAAAACTTCATCATGCAAGGGACACATGGATGCTCAAAAAGGCTTAGCTATGGTAATGGATGCACTGCTTTCAAAGCATCATTATGAAGTGGTTCGTAGTCTGCTTAAAGACTTCGGCTGTAATGTGTTGCCACCATATTACACAGTTCAGGAAGAAAAAGTAAAGTGTTATCCTGCAAACATTACTATTACACCAATATACGCTCAAGTTTATTTACAAAGTTTGGAAGATCATACATCAAATAGAATATTAGCCATTAAAGACCTCACAAATGAAGAGCTCTTTCATGAGTACTGACTTTGACTTCTGAATGGTGCTGTGATGGTTCGTCCAACCAAAGTCAGTATCACCAAATTTTACTTGATGAAATTTGTGATATATCCGATGCGAACTTATTTATGGTGTCCATAATGTACCTTTAGTAGTTGAAATTGCGGACCATATAAAGATATGGAAAAATATTAGACCTTCGTCAGCCAGGTTTCGACGACCAATTCAATTTGAATATGCAAAAGAAACTGCAGATAATATCAAACAAATGGTCGAAAAGATGGAAAGAATATAAATAATCTGTTACCGACTTTTGTAAAGATAAAAGATAAAGTTATTGAGATTCGCCATAGTTTTTTATTCACCAGCTAGATTTAATTATAAAAAACCCTGCAGTCAGAAAGCATTTCAGATGGGCATTTCTTCAAATAAACTTTTGGGAGATTTAACCTATTATCAAAAGCGACTCACAGTAAACATCCCCAAGCGATCCGTGCAGGGGGCATCTTATATATGCTTATCCTGCTATGCCCTTTGTGTGTTTTATTTTTGGATTTATATTTTGTACGTTATTATTATTTTTTGTAAATAAATGAAATTATGATCAAATAGTGTCAAATGTTTCGTATTTGTACCAAATGGTCCTAATGCGATCTAAGAATTTTAGTAAAGTAGTAGTAAGTGTGTTAAATATATTTTTCATTATGTAATGTTGTTTTGCGAAACTTGGTATTTCACTCTGTATAACAATAAGCATGGAAATTGAGGATCAAGTAATTGTTCTGTGAAAAAAAAAAAGAATTTATATAGTTTTTAGATGTCAATTTAGGGCTTCTATAGGAAGATCTGAATTGAGGATGGTCTAGTACTCGGTATTTCTCTTTTCTTAACATCTTTAGATGGTAGATTTAAAATGTATATTATGCTAAAATATACGTACTACCATCCCCATTTGCAAAAACCAACAACATATAAATGAAATATTCGAACATTTTGTGATAGAGGAGTTTTTCCGAAAAATGTCTATTCTGACCCACTGTGCGGCGTATCCTATTTTTTACTACAAATATTTAGAGTCATATTGATAAGGGTGCGATTGGTTAAGTTCGTTATCTTTATAAATATGTATCTTTACCCCTAATTTACACCCACAATGTTTTCCAAAAATATATAATCTACTTTCTAATTTATAAGAAAAAAATTGTTTAAAAAAATGTTTGAACACCACATGTTGAACAAATAAAATGGAAATCAACCTACGTTTATATGAACTTTTTTTTGCTCCTTATTGTTAACACCAGATTATTTAACACCCTGTGCTGTACTTTGTTAGTTTCTAAATATGTTATCAGAACAAACATTTTAAATTAAGTTTTACGTTGACCTTTTACTTTTAATAGTGTCTTTTATGATAACGTATAACTACACCAAGCAGTTTGTTACAATAACATAAGTAGCTATATATCAATCAACACTAATTTGTCTATATCAGCGATTCTAAACAAGTGGGGCGCAAAATAACAAAAGGGAGCGCAAAGACGTGGGAAGAATACAAAAATAAAAAACATTTTGTTGAAAAAATACAATTCGGAAACATATAATACATCCTAGAATACACAACAAAATGTCATGTACATAACAGTCCCTACCTGAAGCCAAATGTGTTCAACAGTTGAGTAACTAAAATCAATCATCAATATGACAAATAGTAGAAAACAGGAGCTGGCTACGTGCAGCAAATATTTCCAAACGAATGGGATATATTGGAAATAGACACTCTCAGTTCTTTTAGTGAATTCACTAATGAGGAGATCCCGACTTTAGAATTTTGAAGAAGTTTCTTCAAATGAGCGTAAACTAGGCCCCCTAGAACCCACATCCGGGGTCAATTTGAATTTATATATATATATATATATATATATATATATATATATATATATATATATATATATATATATATATATATATATATATATATATATATATATATATATATATATATATTTGTGTGTGCGTGTGTGTGTGTGTGTGTGTGCGTGCGTGTGTCACACCGATAACCCAAAAAATTACACGCCGATGATGATCAAATTTGGTGAGTACTTTCCTTTTGCAAGGGGCTTGTATAAGTTCGTTATCCAGAAAAATCTGTCCAATCTTTCCCAGAAAATTTTGCGTCTTTTTTCGAAACTATTTTATATCACCGGAAGTAACATAGTTAGGGAAAAAACAAATTTGGAGCGCGCATTTATATCATAAAAGGTAAACTGGGTACCAAAATTTAGATCTGTAGCTTAAAACACAAAAAGTTATTAGCATTTAAAAAAAAAGTGGTTTTCCACAAAACGTCAAACTCGCGATCAGTAACGTCAAAATTGGCAACATTTAGACAAAGAACCTGAAACTAGTACATATTATGTAAAGAAAATGTAGCAAGAAGAGTGTTCTATAAACCCTTAAGTTTCAGCTTCAACTGTCATTGTCCTTCATTTTACTAAAATGTTTCCAGAAGATTTATTTTAAATAGACCCTATATTGGCTATAGAGTTTATCGTTTGATGGTATATAATTTTTAGGAATTGTCGTAAAAAAATTAAGCTAAATATATTCGTTATTATACAAGATACAAAACAAAATGTATACGTTAATTATAGGGTGTCTTGAGCTACATCTTAGAAAATTATTGATACAAATTTTCTCTTTTTTTTTTTTTTTTTTCTTAAGCGAACGCGATTTTATATTATTGTATTTTTGCATTTTTTCATCGGATTATAATGCACGCTTGTAAGAAAAGAAATTCGGGACGCAACAAGTGCGTTATTTTGGCGAATTTTTATTAAATGCTTCGAATTTTAATAACTCAATTTGCTTATTAATCTATAAGGTTCGTTGGCCAGGAAACTAGTTTTTTCGGAAACATGTTAAGTTTACTTTCTAAAATGTTTTGTACATTTTCAAACAATAGAGTTATTTTAATGAAATAAGGTACATTTTTTTACTATATAAGTTATATTGTTACCCCAATTTGATGTATGCTTTCTTTTAAAAAAAACACATATTTGCTATTGAAAACATTTTTATGATTCACTACCATAATGCAACTTGCTGCCTCCAGAATTTTTTATATTAAATTGAAATCTGCATTTTATTTTTTAAGCAATCTTGTTAGGCTCGACTTTTATTGTCAGCTCACATTTTTAATAGACTATGCATATGCTTTACCAACTTTGAATTTGTTTTAAATGCTACCACTTTTTTATTGGAGATATGCCATAAGTGAAGACTGGAACCTGTGATGAGCACTGATAAGTACACTTGGAGAACCCAAATCACCACAACAGATCTTTTTAAAGACTTGACGATTGTTTCGCTAACAACGTTAGTGTCATCAGAGGATGAAAAATCTGAAATACTTATTACTAAACATCACCTTTTATACTGAATCTTAGGTAGAGATCGATACCGAGAGGGAGCCTAAATCGCAGGCAAATTTTATGTGTATTGTATTTTTATTCCCGAGGTTATGTTGATCAATTTCGACAACTATTCTATATACAATATTTAACTTTAATAAACCTTCGTATAAAACAAAATGTTTGTCAATTTACCAATGAGTTTTTTGAACAAACTGAAGGCACGACAATGGGTAGCCCACCCTCTCCATTCATTGCGGACCATTTCATGAGTAGATTTGAATTTAGGATTTAGAAAATGAAAGTGAGTAATCTCCTAAAGTGTGGTTTTGTTATGTGGATGATACTTTTTCAGTGCTTAACACAAATATATGCAATTGCATGATTTTACCGAAAGACTGAACTGTCAATTTGATTCAATAAAATTCACACAAGAATGAGAAGTTAACAGTAAACTTCCTTTTCTAGAACAACTAGTATTAAAAATAAAGACTCTCTTGAATACGATGTCCACAGGAAGGTAACTAAGACTCTAAGTTACATTCTAAATGACCCACATCATACGTTTGACCAAAAAACGGCCGGCTTAAATTTCTTAGTAAAGAGATTAATAAAAATGTCCCTCAAGTAAAAGTAGATATAGTATAGAATTAGAGTACATTAAAGACGCGACTAAATATAACGAATATTCGGATTGCTTAGTATAAAAATTAATTAATAGACACAAAACAAAGAAAATGTTTTTGGAGTGCACGACATTCAGGAAAGATAACATAGAAAAAAAACTTGTTTGCCTACCTTTTGAACCGCGTATCACAACGGGTCTTGAGAGCACTTTTAAAAGAACCGATATGCAGCTAACTTTCTCGACAAAAAATAATTTAACAAATTTGTTAGCTAAAAGAAGGATAAAGAAAAGTTCGGGACGCAGCAAGTGCGTTATGGTAGTGAGTTCTCATTAAATGTTTTAAATTTGAATAGGTCAATTTTCTATAAGCTTAGAAAGTTGAATTTTTGTATGTAGTAAGGTCTTTTACAAGGAAATATATGCGTCAAATTTCATTAAAATATCTTTGTCATATTTGGAGAAGAAAAAAATTCTCAAAATAAAACTTGTCCAAGCCATTAATAAAAGAAAGATTTTTGACGGGTTTCATAAAAATCGGTTAATAACTTTTTGATTTATATATATATATATATATATATATATATATATATATATATATATATATATATATATATATATATATATATATATATATATAATTGTATAAAAATTGAAACTGACCCCGGATATGGCTTCTCTTGGTCTTAGTTTTTTGCAAAGTCTCACCATCGATACCTCTCTATTAGTGAATTTTTTTAATAAAAATTCACTAATAAAGCCGGTAAAATGTTGGGTATTTATGAGACAGGTTGAAAAGATTGTAATCTTAAATACGTTGGGCAGACTAAGAGAACCAATGAGACTAGATTTAGGGAACATCTAGCACAGCTGAGATACGGTAGTGTAGACAAGTTATACGTGGTACAGCATACTTGGGATAATAACTACCACATATATAAAGAAAATCTAAAACTTATCAAAAATGTAAGACAGCCAACAAAGCTAGATACGTACGAAGGTATCTATGTATCTAAGGCAAAAAAAAAACAAACAAGAGTTCCCTAAATCGAGGGCCTCCACTGATTTATAGTAATTTGTTTTCGCTGTGTCCCTGATACAGATAAATATTCCGCAACTTGCCAGATAAAGTTATAAAGTTCAAAACCTCGCCCGGCAAAAAAAATACAATACGCAGAACATTTGCCTGCGATTTAGTCTCCCTCTCTGTACCGGTCTTTACCTAAGACTCAGTATAAAAGGTCATGTTTAGTAGTAAGTAGTCGAGAATTTTTCATCCTCTGATGATACTAACTTTGTTAGTGAAAGGATCCTCAGGTCTTTAGAAAGATGTGTTGTGTTGATTTGGTTTCTCCTAGTCTTCTTAGGAGATATACCAACTATATTGAGATAAATATCTTCATACAGAATTATTAAAATTCGCTACGTGGTAAACACCGTTCCGACTACTTTTTAGAGGTTTTGTTTTTTTAATACAAATATTACTACCTGACAAGAGTATTTTAGTTGCGACGTTTTTCAATAGAGGGAACTTATTTATTATTAAGTAAAATATCAAAATAGGAAAAACACTAGTTTTTCTTGCTCTCAAGAGAGAAAGCGAACGGTTCAATTTCCAAAGTCTGAAAAATAACACGCATTCAACAGTCAACAAAATTTTACTTCGATATATCCCCGGTGCAGACGAAGAGTTTTTTGCCTTTTGGATATTGAATATATGCTTGGGCTGCGAGATGATGTGGCAAATTTTGTTTTTTTGACTTTGTTATTATTGTTTTTATTTGCAACAGAACTTGTCGTAACATCAAGGAATGTGCGAGTGATTGAACGTTGATGCATATTTTTACGGCACGATGGTCAGTGTCTAACATAGCAATTTCGCAATTCATGGTAAAAACTCTCACGTGTGGTATCGTAGCAGAAGCAGAGAAAAGTAAATTTGGATAGATATTGGTTGAAACGGTTGAAAGGTGTGTGTAATTATAATTCATTAAAAAAAGTGGGCCCGAGTACTAAAACGTTGGGAAACGCTGATCTACATACGAGTATTTAAAAATGATGTCAGGTCAGGTCATATGACATATGACATTTTTCTGTTAGGAATATAGATAGTTAAGAAAAAACATGCGGTAATTTGATAAGTTAAAGAAAGTCATTGTAAAATCATTACGATATAACTTTTGTAGGAATAGTGAAAATTATACAGTCGTATCACATTTATAAAATGCGTAATTTTTATTTCAAAATGGTCACATTTTAAAAACCGGTATCTCACCTAACCCAAGGGATCGCTTGCTTCAACATATCATCTATGATAATTACTTTAAAAAAAGTTAAAATAAAAAATGGACCAGAAAGTAACAAAACATAGCTGTTAAATACAATTTTTTTATTCCTTAAATGTTGTCACCCTCACTTGGTGAAACTCTTCCATACTAAATAGAGATGTAGAGACCATACAGGCGTTTGTAATATTCCCTGTAACTGGTTCTGCCGTTTACGGCATCTTCAAGCAGGAGAAATTTGAATTTATTTATACGCATTACTGGCAACTGTAAATAAAAAACCGTTGTAACGTTATGGTGTTTTAAATAAAACAAATAAAAAGAAAGTAAAAATTACAAATCACATCTTAAAAACCTCTATGTGTCAAATTTTACATAAAAATATAATTTATCTAGAACACTGGCAACTATAACAACATTATATTAATAAAATAACTTACCAACAACAACAGCAATAAAGCAGGTTCTATGTAACAAAAATCGGTACACATCAACTTATTGCATTGCTACAACTGGCACTTGCATATGTAAAGGAGCATGTGTCCTAAATTAGGAAAAATGGATTTTAAAAGTTTTAATCGCGTTTTAATAAAGGTGTTTATAAAGAAACAGTTTTTTTATAAAAGCTGGTATTTTTTGGCGTTAACGTATGTAGCTATAATTAAAACAACAAAATTAATATGAAAACATTATTACTTATACCCGCTTACACATGAAATATTGAAAAAAGTTCGGGACGCAGCAAGTGCTTTGTGGTAGTGAATTTTCATTAAATGCTTCAAATTGGAATAACACAATTTTCTATGAATTTAAAAAGTTGAATTTTTGTGTGTAGTAAGGTCTTTGACAATGCAACATATCCACCAAATTTGATTAAAATAGCTTTGTAATTTCAGAGAAAAATTTTTTTATAATGAAAATTCAAAATTTTCCCGGCAAATTTTGTCCGAAGTTTCTGGCTGACGAACTCATCCAATCCATTAATACAAGAAACAGACTTGCCGAGTTTCATCCAAATCGATTAATTCTTTTTGGAGTTAACGGTGGGATACATATATATGTATATATATATATATATATATATATATATATATATATATATATATATATATATATATATATATATATATATATATATATATATATATATATATATATATATATATATATATATATATATACATTTAAAAATTGAAACTGACCCCGGATATGGGTTCCAGGGTCCTAGTTCACGCTCATTTGAAAAAAAATTTGCAAAGTCTCACCAACGATACCTCTATATTAGCGCTTTTTTAAAATAAAAATTCACTAAAATGAACATATTATAGCTCTTTTCGCTCAATGAATAAAATTTTGGAATTTTATTTTATTAGAATCGTTCATTAAAGTTTAAAAATATTAAACCAAAAACAAAAAATGACACTTATCAGAATAAACAAAAACGACATAGGAACATAAAAAGATAAAAACAAACAAGATTTAATCTAATCTAACATAAATATGACTATTATTATCCCTCTCTCTCTCTCTCTCTCTTTCTCTCTCTCTCTCTCTCTCTACTACTAGACTATCTCTTGCCTTGAATAGTCATACTATATAGCAAATATTTTAAATAAATTCCTAGTTCGGTACCAAATGAAAATAGGTAGAAAAATCAGGACCAAAAAGAGAATATAAAATATTGTCAAAATACACAACTTCATTATTCCTAGTATTCATTTTTTGATTAGAGGGCATTAGGAATATTATCCTTCGTAATAAGATTTTCATAAAATGAACTTTTTTCCACTAAACGTCCCAAAAAGTATCAAAGCATATAAAAAACGTGATTTGGGGACGAAAATTTTTGTCTGTCGGTTTGTCATTTTTTCGGTCTGTCGGTCTGTATGTATGTCTGTTAGTACCCACGATAAATTTAGAACGAATTGAGATCTAGTCTTTAAATTTAGTATACAGTTAGCACTCGACTAAGAAACGGTTTGGGTTGTTGTTGGGTAAAATCTTTCCGGAGGGTAGGGGATGAATTGGGGGTGATTTGATGAAAATTGACATTTCTTTGTTCAAACTCAAATAATATAACGTTTTAGGATTTCCTTATTAGAAAACTTTCAACTTCATCAAACATCTGGTATTATGTGCTGAAATTAAATTAGGGGTTGAATGCGTGGGGGTGGAATATCAATGACAAAAGTTTCGAAATTGTTTTTTTGCTAAAACGGCGTAACAAGTCTCAAAAGATATAGAAAACTTGATTCTGGAACGATTTTTTTTGTCTGTCGGAATGTCGGTCAGTCTGTCGGCCTGTACGTCTGTCTGTTAGTAGGCACAATAACTTTCGAACAAATTGAGTTATCATCTTCAAATTTGGTATTCAGTTATAACCCGACAAAGAAACGCTTCGAATTTGTTTTGGGTAAGATCGCTTTAGGAGATAGGGGATAAATGAACAATAATATGGTGAAAATTGATATTTTTTCGTTAAAACTCGAGTAATATAACGTTTCAGAAGTTTATGGGTGCAAGAATACGAATATTTTCTTTGTGGTCAAGTCCTGGACTCTAAATTTATTTCAAGAAGATTTCTTTCTAAGGAGAGTAGATTATCATAGCTATGTGGAAGTTATGATCCTATTTGCAGCACTCTGTTTAACAAATACGTTTTAAGTAAAGCTGAAATTTCAACAAAAAAAATCCTTTCCTTCTTAATCACTTTAAATGGTTTTGTCTTGCCACACATGCGTACAGGTTGCATCAAGTCGCGTGAGTGTTCAACAAGACCTTTATGTGTCTTCTTTTCTTTCCAATATTATTGAGTTATATTTTATATTGCAAAATTTTCATAAAAGTAAATGAATACCAACATTTTATTATGACTTTAAGTTTGTATATATGTACATACATAACACGTACCTAATTATCTTTTTTTTTTAGTTATGTTTCATATTTATATCGTGAGTAAAATTAAATTCAAAAAAAGAAACAAAACCACAAAATTAATCAACAAATGTATATATATCTCTAACTTTACAAAAAAATACTAGCCTTGTTTCAACCTATAAACGTACACAGCTAAAAATACAAAATTAATTGGAAATGTTTAAAAAACAATTTTGGTAACATATTACTTCTGTTCCTTCTTTTCTTTTAATACTTGCTTAAATGATCTTTTTCGCATTCCAGATTCGTATGTTCGGGGTCTAAAAACTTATGCTCAATGTATTCTAAACATTTAGCACAGCTATCTTTCTTAGGGTTTTTTATCCTAATCTTTATACTATGAGACAATTTCTCATATATTCTACGACTCACTGGAGTCGTTGTTCCAGGAATCCATTTTCTATATTCTTCGTATATTTTGGAGAGCGTGTAATAAGAAGGAAGACATTTAGTTTCCGTCTGTTTTCTGCGATAGTGGTTTTCATAAGAAGGTAAAGACAACATGTTACTTTTTTAACTAGGTCTAATGCTTCTTTAAAAGTCTTATTGTATGGAACTCCTTTACCTCTGCTGTCTTCCACTGTTATCCCAGAAAGTGATAATTCCTTTTCTTAATTATCTTCGCTAAAACTTATTACTCCCGTTAAAACTTAATAGAAAGCACTGGTTGCATACTCTCTTCATTAGTCCATTAATACGCCAGTGATATGTATGACACACTTCTATTTTTGCGCTTTTTGGTCTGGTTTTTAGCACGAGTGGTTTCTTTTTCTTGGGTAGATACAAGGGCTGTAATAATCTTGCTACTCTGCATATTTTCTACCAACATCTGGTATTTGAATTCGTTGTAGTGTGTTTATTTCATTTTGTTGCGTTTAATTTTGTTCTTGTTGCGTTATCTTGAAGTTATTAATTCATGTCCGTTAATTCCTGAGTTAGTAATTTTAGTTAAACTTAGTAGTTGAATATGGATAATATTTCCACTTTTGTTTCTTGTAATTAGTAACAAGTAACTATTTCTGTGCAGAAAAACATGACACGTTGGAGTGTTACTTTTTGTTCAATAATAATGCACGGCTGTCTAAAATACAATACCAGAGGAAGTCACACATACCTCAGAATGCCTTCAGTGAAGATCAGAACCGTTGGAAACTTTGATCGTAAAAAATACTCCACATCACTTAATGAAGAATTTGAGGGAAATCTGTTTAGACTACTCGAGGTAAACATCTGT
Source organism: Tillus elongatus (assembly GCA_964006375.1). Classification (NCBI taxonomy): domain Eukaryota; kingdom Metazoa; phylum Arthropoda; class Insecta; order Coleoptera; family Cleridae; genus Tillus; species Tillus elongatus. The sequence goes on from OZ023265.1 coordinate 71,571,678, forward strand.
CAATCAGGGAAGTAGCAGCCGAGTGTATCTGTTCAATTGGTTTCGTGCATAATGTACTGAAGAAATACAATTATAAAGCATTCAAAGTGCAGCCAGTGCAAAACTTTCACCCTGGAGATAACATCATCTGAACGAATGAGTTCAAGTTTTCCAATAGGCAAATACAAAATATTTTATGAATTATACTCGAAAAAACCTTTCTAATGTTTTTTTTCCGAAGCTCTAAATGCCATAGTTACCGAGATATAAATGTCGCTCACCTAATGATTCACCCTGTATATCTCGGCTCCTATGCACTTTTGAAACCTTTTTTACGAATATTACATATGTTGTATAAAATACTATCAAATCATTTTAGTTTTGTTTGTGGCCGCTAAAGAAAGTTATCATCCCAAAACTCAATGTAAAATGACCATTTAAAATTTACTTCTTGATAGGTAAATGTTTTCGAAGCCTATGAAGTTGTAATATTAGATACCCTAATGAAAAGGCTGTGTAACAATATTTTTTTATTATTTTCTCAATACTTATGTTTAAATATATATATAAATATAAATAATAAAACCATATGAAGTATTTTGAATAAAAAAGATTGTGTTACTTTAAAAAATGCTTAATTAACAAAATACAATATTACGACGCTGTTGCTACATATTTCTTAACTTTCATCTTTAAACCAGTTTTGGAGGCAATTATAAAAGACTTTGGTTCAAATTCAATTGGAACTGTGGTCTGAGTTGTTCTTTTCACTTCGAACTCAGACAAAAAGTGAACCAAGCCCAGTTTTGTTGACATCATTCCAAAACGTTCTCCTAGAAACAAATTAAAAACTGTTATATTAAATTCCGATGTAGGGAGTTTAAGTTTATATGTTTGTAGAAAATTATGTTATCAGAGTTTGAAACAATTTCGCTACCATAAAATACTTACTGCGCCTGGACTTTTTATAAACAATATTTTACAAGGAAAAAAAATATATATAAATTATGTTCTCGGAAATAGCCGGTGCGAGTCAGTAAGTCTTAAATAATCACCAAGCAAGGAGCAAAAGTTTATTTTATCAGAATTGAATGTCACAACTAGCGAACTTTAGCGAAAGTTATGAAACAGTTTGGTTTATGGAGAAGAGATATTACATGAAATGTGTTTCGCAAGGTCCTAACTTTCTGTTATAACAGTTACTTTTTGTCACCTAATTAAAATCTTAAAGAAAAATCATTTTTGTCAGTTTGTACAGGGTGGGAAACTTCGAATGATCGTTGGCCACATCTCAGGAACGGTTCACTCTACAACTTCGATTGCTAATTACTCTGGTTCAGCTCGACCGAACTGATGAGTTTGAACTCATTAAAAAGGAGATTTCTTGGTCATCCATTTGTGAGCTCATTTCAGGTTTCCTCCGAACTGATGAGTTTGAACTCGTTAAAAAGGAGATTTCTTGATCATCCATTTGAGCTCATTTCAGGTTTACTCAGAATCTTACATACACCGAGAGAGGGCGTTGATTGAATAGTTAGGCTATTTTGCTATTTTTCCAAAGAAAATTAAATAATAAATAATTAAAATAATTAAAATAATAAAAATATTAATAATAATAATAATATTTATTTGTCCAAAAACACAAAATACAGAAAAAATACAATATTGTCATTTTACACAAACGACAAATTATTCATGCACTATAAACCAAATTAGGTTTGTGTGTGCACATAAGTAACAAAGTAAATATATTAACATGAGCATTAAAACAATATAAGAAAGAGAAAAAAAGTAGAGTTAAATAAAGTAAGATAATAAAATGCTATGGAACGGTATATCGATAACAGCACAGTAAAATAGGCTACAAAAAGTTGAAGCTACCAGTGTAACCCGCAGTTCGATATCATTCGTGTATCGGTGGGTATTAGCGATCAAATTTGGAACTAGGAATCACCACATCTTAATAACAAAATAAGAAAAAATTAAAAAGCAAAGTATAATTTCATCAGTCTAATCTGGTTGAGTCACTTCTCTCGCATTCAAACTGTCGTCCATCTTTTTCAATACAAGACTGCAATCTCGAAAGAATAATAGATGAAACCATGGTTACAATCTCTAGTGAAATATTAATAGCATTTTTTAAATCTGAGTATCATATCGTCCCTTGTAGTAGATCGATTTCAGTTTACTATATCTTTCAGTCATCCGCATAAATAAAAATCTAAGCATCTCAAATCAGGTCATCTAGCTGGCCAAGGAAACACACTTTCCCTTTCTATCCATCTGCCAGGAAATGATTTATCTAAGAAATGTCTTAAATTTAAACAACTATGTGCTGGACAGCCATCGTGTTGGAAGATCTTGTTGCGATAAGTCGTTAGAGGTACGTTTTCCAACAGTGGAACTCAAAAATCGAGATACTGCTGTCCGTTCACTGGTGCATTGAAAATGTAGGATTTAATTAGCTATCTACTGGCAGTACCAAACCAAACGTTAACAGACCAACGGGCCTGATGTTGCACTTCGTTCATCCAATGAGGATCCGTCTGCGGCCAATAGTCCATATGGTGCCTACTTAGCGTACCGTCATTGTAAAATGTGGCACCATCTGACCACAAAATCCTGGAAAGTACTCCGACACCTTCTTACAGCATATCAAATAACCAGTTACAAAAGTTCATTCGAAAACTCTTTTGGAAAACCGACGTCCTCCCGGGTAGTTCACCGCATACACCCTAGCAGCAACAATTGCATTTCGAATACATTGAAAGTATACATGTAGCATCTCAAATGTTTTTTCATTCATGAAAATGATCTTATGGTAGTATCTAGTCACACCAACAACAGTGTAAATGACAATCTAATGATTTTGACACAATTTGCTTATGCATTTTGTCATTTTCACAGTATGCTGAGGGAATATAAATTGATATTTTCATACCTATAAGTGGAAAATGTGTTCTAGTTAACTCACTTCAATATTTCCAGGATTATTTATATCTAGAAATGGTGGAAAACTGCGTTGTTGTTGCTAGCTTGTTATCAAGATGTGATAATTCGTAGTTTCCATTTTGATCGCTAATAGCTACCGCTCGACCAATAATATCGAACTGTGCTTTTCACTGGTAACTTCAGCCTTTTGGTACCTATTTTAGTGTGTTGTTATTGGTATCCCATTCCATTTGTTATTTTTGTTCTGTTTAGAAAAACAGCAGGATAACCGAACTATTCAAACAACGTCCTCTCTTGGTGTATGTAAGACACAGAGGAAATCTGTAATGCGTGCAAATGGTAGACCAAAAAACCTATTTTTAACGAGTCCAAACTCATCAAGTTCTGTCGAGCTAAACTAGCGTAATTATCAATTGAAAAATATACATTTAATGTCCCCTTTACCGCTTTATTTTTAAAAATCTCAACAAATATGCGAAGTAAGAAATAACATCCGCTGCTCGGCCTTTACTCTGCGTGTGTCAAAGGTACCACTTAATTGGCTGTGATGAAAGTCGCAGCAGTGGTTCTTACGCCCTCTAGTGATGATTTCAGACACTTGAAAATTATTTCCAGCGCTTTATCATGGCAACTTTCCTTATGACAGTTTTCCTTGAAGCTGTTCGGTGGACCGTTCCTAAGATATGGCCAACGACCATCCTTAGTTGCTCACGCTGTATATGTAACGACGCTGCTAAATTAAAGCTAAGCAACATCTGATTTACAAATCGTGGTTGAGTAATTGGCTGAAAAGACGGTGAAGGTTACATTCAAGAATTTCTTAGCAAACATTTTCCCAACAAATACAGCTTCTGAAAAACACATGTTTATGGCATCACATGTGTTGGAAAAGTCCTTGAATTTATATTTCAATTGTTAATCTATTTCATTTTCCCAAAATGCTTGCAAAAATTGTTTGCAAAAATGTTTCAAAAAAATAGTTTGAAGCAATTCTTTTTTTACCATACTTAAGAAAAGCGACAGTATTTTAACAAGGAAATTTGGACATGCCAAGTACATTATAGTAGCTCATTCAAATTAAAATTCAACTTCAAGTACAAATAACGTAATTTCCAATTAATCACGTAGCAAGTGCATTATGCAGCGAATTAGGTTAAGCTGTTTTAATTCAAAGTAACCCAGTCACCAATTTCTTTTGATGCACAGTATAAAAGAGCATTGGTACGAAATTTGATGAGAAGACGTAACTAACTTCGAAGATACATTTTTTTTTTTAAACAAAAAATTATTTTTGGAGAGCTCCGATTCCATTGGGTCTGCAAGCGGAACCGTCCAAGCTATTACCAAGAAAATAGTTGCGACGTATATAGTTTGACAGGTACCTTATTTTGTGAATAGCTAGGATAAGTTCGTTAAACAGACCATTGGGATCAGAATTATCTGTGTCGCCAATAAAAAAAATGTATGAAACGGTACAGCCCCATGAAACGTATTTAAGTCGCACAGTATGTTTGCTTAGAGAATTGAATATAAACTTCACTTTTATGAACATGCAGGAAGTATTCGATAATGTGGCTTCAAAAAATGTGTTAGCTGGTTTTACACCGTCTCCACGTTCTATATTTTGTATTTATAAAAGCTGTTTAGACACCAAAGTTCTAGTTACACCCGAATGATTACAGATCCTCCTAAGGGCACCAGCTTTTGCATTGGAAGAGTTTATTATTCAATCTAATTTAAAAGAGTATGTTCTCATTTTGAATCTTGACTGACATTACTACTCAATAATTATATTTATTATCATTTATACAATTGTGTTAGGTCTTTAATTGACCATTATATCGTAATGTTTCATCTGCCTTCTGTCGACTTGTCAATGTTGTATTGCTTAATATATATATATATATATATATATATATATATATATATATATATATATATATATATATATATATATATATATATATATATATATATACTTTATTTGTTTGCTGTACTTTCAGTGATTTGTTATTTACTTATGTGGACTGCAGATTCGAACGGACCCGATTCATCATCAGCGCGCACTACTTTTTGATTTTCATAATACAAAATAAGTAAAAAAACAAAAACACAACCCCCATGAATTAAACGGAATATATCAAATAGAATGTAATACATGCAATAAAAAATATATAGGAATGACAAAAAAATCAATAGAAACAATATTCAAGGAACATATAACAGCATTAGATAGAATCCACATACGTAGCTACAAATAAAACGTAGCTACACACATTCTCAACAGAAAACACCAAAAACCAGATATCAACCAATTGCAAGTAATGAAACATATTAAATACCACGAAAAAATGGAAATCTGGGAACAATACTACATTCAACTAACAAACAGTAAGAAACAATTAATGCCAAAACAAATCCAAGTACAAACATTTAAAGAAAACTTAATAAAAGCAATACAAATAGACAAATTATCAAACCACAGTGATCAAGACAGGAGACTGATACGCACGTCACAGTCCAAAAACACAGACAATCAGAGAACAGTCTATGGATGTTAAATCACGTCGGGGTCACCAATATGGATGTTAATTGCACTTGTTGATATTAAATCCTTACGTAAACATTTAATATACTACTACTCACTAACTGAATAAACTATATGATACATTTAACTATAAAACAATCACAACAGTACATGAGTACATAACAGATAACTGACCAAGCGTGGAGAGACGTGTGTTCACTGTGTCGGTTGGTAGCGAGGAGAGAGAGAGAGAGAGAGAGAGATCGCCTGGTGTATCTTATATGCGGTAGTTCTTGACAGCTGGCTGTCGCATAACGTAATGCAACGTTTAGCTGTCAAGGGTATTTATGCAGAAACATAGAGTAGTGTTGACGGAAACACTGCGGTCGGAACCACCGCCACACAGTCAATCGACCAATAGAAGCTCAAACGCAGGCGTCACGTAGAATCTCAGACACAGGCCACACAGGAACGATCATAGTCAGTAACGTGCTGATGATGAACCGGGACGGTTCTAAACTGCAGTGCACGTAACCAAATAACAAATCACTGAAGGTACAGCAAACAAATAAAGTATATATTTAAAAGTGATTACAGTGTAGTGCAACATTCCAATATATATATATATATATATATATATATATATATATATATATATATATATATATATATATATATATATATATATATATATATATATATATATATATATATATATATATATATATATATATATATATATATATATATATATATATATATATATATATATATATATATATACTGTATTTAAAATTTTGTGAATTTTCATTAAGGAAATGCACAACATCTAAGATCAAAACAGTCGAATGTGACTGAGACTGGACACTGTGGTTGGAAGCTGAAACAAAAAGCAGAATCATCCCAAAAAACTAAAAAGGTAGTAACAGATAGTAATGCGCTAGATACGTATTTCGACAACGAAGTTGTCTTAATCAGTTGTGTAACTGTTTAGCAGCAGCTACTGATGAAGATAGCATCGTTGTTGGAATACGCATTAAGCGCATAGGTCTCTGTTATTATTTATTTACTTTTATTTTTGAGGGATAGCTATCTCGAGTACTGAAATAATCTGTATGTAAAATATGTATAGATATTTTAAGCCGTAGGGCTGTATGATACAGGCAATAGAGAATTTGTTTCTGCATTAAACTGCAGGAGTTATTTTTTTATAGATAAGTTCAGAATTACGTACTGAATGTAAAAACACAAAATCCTTACAAATTAGGAGGGCGGAAGTGAAGCCATTTTGAGAAAAACCGTTTCGGCCTATATTTTCGGAACCGTACACTTTCAGCCAAAAATGGTAATGACCTTTATTGTAGATAATTGCATTTTTCATCTTTTTTGTTGAATTTTTTTTTGTATCACTCACCGTTTACAACTTATACGACTATTAGCATTCATTTATTGACTTTTTTACCTATATCTTTGTTAATAATTGTTTAAAAAATAAAATGCTTATAACTGAACTTTTCAATCGACAAATTTTTTAGAACTTTAACTTAAAACTGTTTTTTCTCAAATTAATATTAGTGAATTTTCTTTAAAAAAAATTTACTCATGAGGAGACCCCAACTTTTGAATTTTGAAAAAAAAAAATCAAATGTGCGCTAATTATGTCCCCTAGAAAACATATCCGGGGTCAGTTTCAATATTTTTATGTTTATATATATATATATATATATATATATATATATATATATATATATATATATATATATATATATATATATATATATATATATATATATATATATATATATATATATATATATATATATATATATATATATATATATAAATGTGTGTGTGTATCACACCCTTAACTCAAAAAATAATGGGCCGTTTTGATTAAATTTGGTGAATACCTTCCTATTGCAAATGGCTTGGATAAGTTCGTTAGCCAGGAAAATCAGCCCAGGTTTTCCCGGAAAATTTTCCTTTCAAAAAAAATCATATCTCCGGAAATAACAAAGTAAGGGCAACCAAATTTGGTACGCCAGTTTACATCATAATAGGTAAATTAAACCGTAAAAAAGTTATAGGTATTTAAAGAAAAATAAATTGGGGTTTTCCCCAAAACGTCAAAGTCGCGACTTAAAACGTCAAAATTGGCAACATTTACGCAAAGAACCTGAAACTAATATAAGCTATGGAAAGAAAATGTCTCAAGAACAATGTTTTACGAAGCCTGAAGTCTTAGCTTAAACCGTCATTGTCCTTCATTTTACTAAAATATTTCCAGAAAAATTTGTCGATTGAAAAGTGCAACATTTAACGCGTTATAACTATGAAAATATTGATTTGAGAAAAAAAAGTTTTCAATAAACATATTAGGAAATTTGTTTATTGAAAAGTTAAGTTATAAGCATTTTATTTCTTAAACATTTATTAACCAAGATATAGGTAAAAAAATCAATAAATGAATGCTCTTAGTCGTATAAGTTGTAAACGGTTAGTGATACAAAAAAATTATTTAACAAAAAAGATGAAAAATATAATTGTCTACAATAAAGCTCATTACCATTTTTAGCCTAAAGTGCACGATTACGGAGATATAGGCCGAAACGGTTTTTCTCAAAATGGCGGCACTTCCGCCCTCCTAATTTGTAAGGTTTTTCTGTTTTTACATTCAGTACGTACTTCTGAACCTATCTACCAAAAAAATAACTCCTGTAGTTTAATGCATTATGGACAAGAGTAACGGGCTCCTCAATTGCCTGTACTATGTAGGTAAGATAGAATATTGACATAGATACTTGAGCCGTAGGGCTTTAGAATATAATTAGAGTAAATTGGAACTAAATAAAAATATAGATGTTGTTTGAGAGGGATTCTATACGCGAGTGGCATTATTTTTAAAATAGCCTCAAAGTAGTAACACTATATGAAAAGATAGATGGGAATTTTTGTGATATGTAAAAGGGTTTAGTTGGGAACTTAAAGCGAAGGAAGTTTGATAAATTTGAGTGCTATAGTTATGCTAAGAAGAAGTTAATTATTAAACTCCGAAATATTATACCAGGGGGAAACAATTTGCAGACTAAATACTGAACCAATTTTCACCGGTATCAGTTTTGCATAAAATTGAGTTTATCCCCAAAGATTAGAAAAACCTTTCATACAATGATGTTCAATTAACACTAGAATTTGAGTTATGAGGATTCAGACTGTAAGTTTGCCCTAGACAGAACCATCATCAAATTTTTGCCATAATTTTAACTTAAGTAAACCTTTGGTTTAATTAATTATTTAAAATTTATTGTGCCGTTAAAACGTTTGTTTGTATAAATTTTATTTTTATATTAATGTAGTTTTGAAACTAGATAACTGTTTTTTATTTTTAGTATAAAAACCCTAACCCATATTTTTATTTTAACACCTAATTTGTAATGATTGTGACGCGTTTCGTCTCTAGGTATATGATCCGGCCGAATATATAGTAAAATTGTGGGGAATTTGTCCCAAATGCTCGGTCATAGTGTTCCAAACAAATATCAAGCAAGACCTCTTTTGAGGGTCGTTAAACAGAAATATTCTCTTTCAATGTAACGAGGGATAGTTTTTTAATATACGTCCTGCCGCTCGGACGTTGCCTATTTTTTAAAATGTACCTAAATAAATATTTACTCAAGTGTGCTTAATAATAATTCAGTTGAGACGAGTTAACGATATTTAGAGTTTACGTTCATAATGCTTTGTAGTAAAGAAAAGTAAATGGCTCGTAAACTCGCCCCGTTAAAAAAGTTTTCTGTTAAGTTACATGACTGCTTAGAATTTGCAAGAATCCTTTACACTTAGCAAAAACATATAGGGCTTCAGCACTCTGTATTTTCTCAAAGATATGTAGAACAATGATAAAATCATCATAGCCAACCGCACCAATTGAAAACTTTCCGTTTGACAATTTTTTTGTGGTTTTCCTCTTCTCAAAATTTATGCCCGCGATAAATTCTTGCAAGGTGTAGGATAATGTATGTGTATAGTCTGCGTACGATTAGGCAAATAACTTGGTAAGACAGAAGCATGCAACTCTTAGCTGGCTGGTCAGTTGACGTAAACTTCACACATACAAATATATAATCTTGCTTATATACTCAAATGTCAAATGACAGCATTATTCCTTCTTAACTAGGCGACAGACATGACCTCATTTTAGATGGTTGTCAGCTGACGTATCTAGTTATGTGTATGTGGTATTAACCCGTCATTTAGAGATAATGCTAGATTGAAACAAATTACTTATAAAAGTTTTGGGTTGCCTTTGAAAGCCGCAATTAGGTACTGATTTTAAAGCAAATTAATAAAAACTAAATAATCTAGAAGCTAGTTGTTTCATTGAAGGTATAATACCAATACAAATCCTGGGCCCTTCTCCAAAGGGTATGTAAGAAAATGGAACAATATTCTTTATATTTTCATCGGAGAATCTTTCGGGGTCATATTTGTCGGGATCTGGAAAATATTCTGGGTCATAATGAAGACCAAACATTGGTATGTAAACTGGAGTCCCCTTTTCTATGACCAGGTCACTTCCAGGCAGTTTGTAATCGCTATTACATCTTCTGTCTAAAAATGGTAATACTGGATACTTCCTTAAGGTCTCTGCAGAAATAAGAGAAACAAAAATTATATTCTGTTAACATAAACTTATATTAAATTGAAGGCTTAAATAAAGTAAATGTTACAAAGAAGTCAGTTAAGTATATCATACCATACAGGATAATAAGTTTGGTTTTAGCCATTTATAAAATATTAAAAAGTTTGGAAGTGAATTTTTATAAAAATCTTTTTAATAGCAAATATGTCTCTTTAATGAAATCAGGCATCATCTTGGTCACCGGTATAACCTATATAATAGAAAGAATGTACCATGTTTTATCAAAATAACGTGCTTGAAAATGTACAAAAATTTTCCGAAAATAAACTTAAAATGTTTCCGAGAAAACTTGTTTCCTAGCCCACGAACCTTAGGTTAATAGCAAATTGAGTTATTTAATTTTGAAGCATTTAATGAAAATTCGCTACCACAACGCACTTACTGCGTCTGGATTTTTTTTTACAAACATGCATCATATTTTGATGAAAAATGCAAAAATGCAATAAGGCAATGATGGTTGAAGCAGAAACTTAAGGGTTTGCAGAACATTCTTTACATAATCCGTATTTCTTTCAGGTTCTTTGTCTAAAAGTTGCCAATTTTGACGTTTCAAATCACGACCTTTTCTGTTTTGAGGAAAACCCCTTTTTTTTTAAATGCCTCTAACTTTTTTGTCTTTAAACTTACAGCCCTAAATTTTGGTAAATGGTTCACCCTTTATATATATATATATATATATATATATATATATATATATATATATATATATATATATATATATATATATATATATATATATATATATATATATATATATATGTTTATATATATATATATATATATATATATATATATATATATATATATATCTACATACAGGGTGATTCATAAGTGGTGACCAAAAATGAAACCCCATGTTCTTTGAACAATTTTAGAGAGGGTATGTCCTATAAAAAAATTTCTTATAATGCTTCATTAAAAAGATACAGGGTGTTGAAGTTGAATTTCAAAAAATAAAATTTCCCAATTTTTTAAAAAGTAGTACTATATTTTGCTGAAAGTTCGCATGTGTGGGATGTTATGGAAGGCACATATTCTACCGTAACAATTGAATCGGCTAATCCAGCAGTGGCGCGCGTACCCACATGTCATTGGTTATCCCTCAAGAAAAAAACGGGTACGCCAATTATCTTTTTTCTTATTTCTTATTTTTTGAATCTTACTTTCATTCGTGAACAAAACGACTCTCTTGATAATTTTCGGTACGACGCTTATTTGTCGAGTAAGCAATGAATCAGGTAAGTGTTTTAGAGCACAGTTCATGATTTTTAACCAGTCGTTGTTTGGTAGAAAATCGCAATGATACACTTTTATGCCTCCATTGGCCTGAATACACGCACGACATCTTTTTGATATGGAAAATTTAATGTCTTGATAATTTTTTGTACGACGATTATCTTTGTTGTATTTTAGTAAGTATTAGTCTGGTTTGCCAAAGTTGTCATTAAGTGCCACTTGACGTTTAGTTTAACAAGTTATTATTTTCAATAGGTGTAAGTGGTAAACTTTATAAAATAGCAAAATTTTCTACTCTTTTACTTCTTATAATGGAGTACACCTCAGAAGAGTATGCAGATATAATTTTTATCTACGGATATGCTGATGGAAATGCTCTAGCTGCTTGTAGGGAATATCAACGTAGGTTTCCCACTCGCCGTCAACCTACACCAAGGGTTTTTTCTCGATCATTTTCAAGACTTCGGCAGTGTGGTATTAGACAACGTCCTGACGCTAGAGCTAATGGTAGAAGACAACATCAACTTGAAGACGAAGAGAGAGTGGTGGATGCAGTGATGGATCAACCTTCTACAAGTACTCGGAGGATTGCCACGCAGTTACAATATTCTCAAAGCTTTGTTTGGAGAACTTTACATCGAGAAGCCTTACATCCATACCATTGCCTTCTACCTGGAGATAATGTGCATCGACGAGTCTTTTGTGAATGGATGTTGGAAATGAACAATCAAAATATCTTATTCCCTAATCTAATCTTCTGGTCTGATGAATCAACATTAACAAGAAATGGTATTTATAATTCTCATAATGAGCATGTCTGGTCATTGGAAAATCCACATGCAACAAGGACTCGCACATTTCAACATAGATTTTCCATTAATTTATGGTGTGGTATTTTTAACGGCTTACTGTTCATGGAAGTCCTGCCACAACGTTTAAATGGATCTTCGTACTTAGCGCTCCGAGAAAACTGTGCAGAAAACATTCTAGATGACATTCCACTAGCAACAAGAGGTATAATGTGGTAGCAGCATGACGGTGCACCAGCGCATCATAGTCGAAACGTTGTTACATGGCTACATGAACATTATAATGAAAGATGGATAGGCAGAACTGGACCAATACATTGGCCTGCAAGATCACCGGACTTAAACCCACTTGACTTCTATCTTTGGGGTGATTTTAAGCGACTGGTCTACAGTGAACAAATAAATACACCAGAGCAGCTACAACAACTGATAAATAATGCTTTTCGTCATATTCAAGCAACAATGAATCCTCAAGACATTAAATTTTCCATATTAAAAAGATGTCGTGCGTGTATTTAGGCCAATGGAGGCATTTTTGAACATTTATTGTAATAAATAAATTACTATAAGCCTGATAAAAGTGTATCATTGCGATTTTCTACCAAACAACGACTGGTTAAAAAGCATGCACTGTGCTCTAAAACACTTATCTGATTCATTGCTTACTCGTAAAATAAGCGTCGTACAGAAAATTATCAAGAAAGTCATTTTGTTCACGAATAAAAGTATAATTCAAAAAATAAAAATAAAAAAAATATCATTGGCGTACCCGTTTTTTTCTTGAGGGTAACCAATGGCATGTGGGTACGCGCGCCACTGCTGGATTAGCCGATTCAATTGTTATGGTAGAATAGGCGCCTTCCATAGCAGCCCACACATGTGAAGTTTCAGCAAAATATATGTGCTACTTTTTAAAAAATTGGGAAATTTTATTTTTTGAAATTCAAATTCAACACCCTGTATCTTTTTAATGAAGCATTATACAAAAAAAATTCATAAGACATACCCTCTCTAAAATTGCTCAAAGAACATGGAGTTTCATTTTTGGTCACCACTTATGAATCACCCTGTATATATATATATATATATATATATATATATATATATATATATATATATATATATATATATATATATATATATATATATATATATATATATATATATAAAACTGACCCTGGATATGGGTTCTCGGGGGCCTAGTTCGCGGTCATTTAAATAATTTTCTAAATTTAAAAGTCGGGATCTCCTCATTAGTGATTTTTTTAAAGAAAATTAACTAAAACAGGCACTTGTGAATCCATGGAAAAAGTCTACGACTGTATTAAATACGGAACGCTTTCACAAAGCTGGGACAAGAACAAACAACCAGATATGCTATTCTAATTGAATTAGGTCTTAAAACGTTCATCTCCTCTTTATCAGATTATTTTTTATAAAAAAACTCGTTAAAAAATTCATCGGAATAACAACAATCTAATTAGATAACGGTTAAGTGAAATGAGACTAAAAAAAAATGGATTAAAAGTAAAGTCACTAACTACGATTAGAACTCGTCATGTCGGATTCGACTATCCGAAGTACACGCCAACTGGACTACGTCGGACATAGATGTACAAGCAGCTCGCAGGTATATCTCTCGTAATACATGTTAAGCGTCTAACGTTACACAAAACAATTTTGATTTACAATGGATTTTTTGCTCATATTTTAACTAAATAAACTTGAACACATATCTAGGAGCCCGTTAGTCATTTCTTGTCGTATTTTCACTCATATTCGTACTCCTACCATGAATCAGATTTATTTATTTAAAAATTAATTTACCTCTAACTTTTTTGTCTTTTAACATAGAGATCTAAGTTTTGGTGCGTAGAATACTCTTTATGACAGAAACCATCATACCAAATTCAGTTGCCCTTACTTTGTTATTTCCAAATATATATATATATATATATATATATATATATATATATATATATATATATATATATATATATATATATATATATTAAAAGAGAACACAAAATTTTCCGGGAAAACCTGAGCCGATTTTCCTTACTAACGAACTTATCCAAGCCACTTGCAAAAGAAAGGTATGTACCAAATTTTATGAAAAACGGCCCATCATTTTTTGAGTTATCGGTGTGATACACACACACACACACACACACATATATATATATATATATATATATATATATATATATATATATATATATATCTATATGTATCACACCGAATCGACATATTCAAAATTTGTTTTCAGATATTGGATCAGCTAAAAATTACGCAACTTTTTGGTAATTTAACCAACTCTGTACCTCTTACCGTTACTGAGATGCCAATAGTGAGCAATTAATTAGTTGTAACCCTGTATATATATATATATATATATATATATATATATATATATATATATATATATATATATATATAAACGTTGGGTAAATTTTAGCTGATCCAATATCTGAAAACAAATTTTGAATATGTCGATTCATTCCTCAAATATCCTGAAAAAACTAAAAGATTCAATTTTCAAAATTTTACAATAAATCCCTTATTATAAAAAATGATGTGCCAATTTTTTCTGTGAGCATAATTTGATATAAACAATCAACTGACGGCATCAGAATTGACGTATCTGCCCTAACTTTTGCGCAGCGATAGTCAACTTTTTTTCTCTTATGGCCGCCATATTGGATTTTTAATTTTTCAGATGGCAAAAAAATTCACCTTTCAAATGGTATAACACACTTCATATTTTTCTTCCTAAACATTGCACAAATAAATAAAAAACTAATTATGGTCGCAAATATCAAGTAGGTATGTATCATTTTATTATCAACATTCGTTACTTGTCAAAATGCCAGCACACAAGATTTTAATTAACAGAATAAAATCATATTAACTATAGATACTAACGAAACTTACAACTAGTGAATAAACAAACAAACAATACATAACAAATACTTCCTGCTAAATACTAAATGTGTGTAATGTTAATGAAGATGTTCAAAATGTCTTCCATTGTTATTTATGCATTGTCGAACCCTCTCGCGTATACCTTGTGTTGCTGATCTTATCATAGCAGGAGATATGGAGCAAATTTTATGTATTAAAATATTCTTTAACTCTTCTTCGTTGTCAAAATGCTCAAGGTAAACTAAATTTTTGACATATCCCCAGAAGAAATAGTCCATTGGGGTTAAATCTGGGGATCTTGTCGGCATGCGAGCGGGTCCATTATTGCCTATCCATCTATCTCCACACGTCTGGTCTAGATAAGCTTTTACGGCTCGGCAAGTGTGTGCAGGTGCAACGTCTTGCTGAAACCATATGTTGACTCTTTGTTGCAAAGGGAGGTTATAAAAAAATTCCATAGGGTCATTAGTTAACAGATGAAGGTATCCATCGCCATTCAACCTATAGCTTATGAAAAATGGTCCTATAACTGTATCATCTAAAAGGCCACACCAAACGTTTACACTCACCCTATTTTGGTGTCGCGACTCATATAAAAGATGAGGATACTCTGTACTCCAGTAACGTCGATTCTGCCTATTAAACAAACTGTTATTTGGAAATGTACTCTCGTATGACCACAATATGTTAGCTGTGAAAGCATTGTGTATTTGTAACTTCCTAGCAAACCATTGGCAAAACTGCAACCGGCGGTCGTGATCTGGCTCATAAAGTGCTTGCACTATGGTGTATTTATAAGGATGGTATTAATGTTTTTTCAGCATCTTGGACACTAACTGCTGGCTTATTCCACATTCTCTCGCAATATGTGTTGTGGATAAGTTGGAATTTATATTGACTTGAGCAAGAGCATTGATTTCGTTAGCACTGGGTTACACATTGTAGGAAACACGCTTTTTCAACAAAGTACCAGTTTCATCCATCACTCTTGCTATTCTGGCGAAGATATGCCGACTTGGCTGCACACGTTCTGGATATTTTTCTTGGTATAACTGGGAAGCACGGGTCGAATTTCTTAAACTTCGGATGTATGCTTCATGCACAGTAAAGCGAACCATTTTGGAAATACAATTTTAGAACAAATTTAACACAAGTCTTGAAATAAAATGTCTTTAATGCATAAATCAAGTAGAAGCTTTCAAACTGACAGTTCAAATAAATCATAATAACAAATTAAAAAATAATGACACATACCTACTTGATATTTGCGACCATAATTAGTTTTTTTTATTTATTTGTACAATGTTTATGAAGAAAAATATGAAGTGTATTATACCATTCAAAAGGTGAATTTATTTTCCATCTGAAAAATTAAAAATCCAATATGGCGGTCATAAGAGAAAAAAGTTGACTATCGCTGCGCAAAAATTTGAGCAGATACGTCAATTCTGATGCTGTCAGTTGATTGACTATATCAAATAATGCTCACATAATACAAATCAGGAGCCCATTTTTGATAATAAGGGCTTTATTGTAAAATTTTGAAAATTAAGTTTTTCAGTTTTTTCAGGATATTTCAGCAACGAATCGACATATTCAAAATTTGTTTTCAGATATTGGATCAGCTAAAATTTACCCAACGTTTTGGTAATTTAACCAACTCTGTATCTCTTACCGTTACTGAGATGCCAATAGTGAGCAATTAATTAGTTGTAACCCTGTATATATAAACATATAAAAATTGAAACTTTCAGTATTGATACATGGATATGGGTTCTAGGGGGCCTAGTTCGCGCTTATTTAAAGAAACTTTTTCAAAATTCAAAAGTCGGAATCTCCTCATTAGAATTTTTTTAAGAAAATTCACTAAAATAATAATTTAGAAAGTATAGTCACTGTCGATTTGCTTGACACGTGGTTACGCGATCACCAATATGGGTTGAGATATGATTACTGAACAATAGACAATTTGCGTGTTTTTTTTCTTATCACATCTGATAGACATCTCACAAAGATGATTTTTACTATTTTTTCATTTCACATACTAGAAAAATAACTACGCAAAAAATATTTGAAAATGCGAATTTCATAACTGATTTCAAACACCACTATTTTGCCGGCATAATCTGTGACGTCACTGGACGGTAATGTCACAATGACAATGAGCGTGCTTCTATGTGTTTACATCACCACGATGTTGAGAAACAAGCGAAAGTACTTATCATACCATAGGGCTGATGTAAACATGTCATTTGTTCACTGTCCAAGTACGTCACGACCAATAACAGAACGTTTTTGATCGCATTATAATAATTCGAATTTTTTTTAAAGTCTTTTTCTGTCCACTACATATGTTTTTTTGGTATTTTCATGCATGTAATAAGGATCTGTGTATGAAAAACTATTGGGTAAGTGTTAATTAAATTCATGTAATCGAAAATCTATGCAAATTGTCTATTCAGCTGTGTCACAGACTGGTCTACAAATCTCAAGAGGCAGTGGAAAGAGTGGCAATACTGTTCAACAATGTTTCTTAATCCAAGCTTTTGACAAGGTATGGCATGAAAGTCTGCTGTTTAGAATTAAGAAACTACGGCCCCGCCACTACTATCTGCTTTTTAAATCTTCCTTCAGAAATGGTAGCTTCCAAGTTAAGCATGGTGAAGAATTGTCGAAAATTGATCACATTGAATTTGGAGTGCCCCAAGCAAGTGAACCCGGCCACATCCTATTTTTGCTGTACACATCAGATTTCCCAACAGCATTCAAAGCAACGGATGGAAGTTTTGCATATGACACCGTATTAATTGCAGCTGACAAAAGGTCACAAATGGTATTAGATCTCCTAGAAACGCACCTTGACCTGGAAGAATATTGGCTCAATGAACAGAGGATCAAAATACATTGGTCTAAATGTCTACAAGTTAATTTTACTCTCAAACTAATTGTGTACTTTTAGTATATTCTGACACTATACAACGATTCCAATCGAAAACTTTGAAAATCATAGTGGGTGCTCAGTGATATCTCATCAATTACATTTTACATCCACATTTAAATGTAATGTGGATATACTATGCAAGTCCTCAAACAGCTACCAAACACCACGTAAAGCTGGATGTTCATGAAAATAGCACAGTTAGGGCCCTATAAGAGACATCGCCCAAAGAAGCCTGACGAAAAATAGCCGGAAAACCTAGACAGCGCTTGGTAGAGCACCAATGGGTATGATTCCGCCCTAACAGCCCTTATTAGATTATTTCATAGAACATAATAATACTTATGTTTTGATTGCTAATAAAATATGTATTAAAAAATAAGTTTACAGCTGGACTATGAGCAATGAAAGCGTGACACACAGTTACATGATTTTTATGTTGTTAGACATTTTATGAACATTTCTAAGCCAACTTATATATAGTTTAGGAATATTATTATTAAAACGAGTATTTTTTGTCAGACGCATATTCAGATATAAACAAAACAGCAAAAAAAACTCATAATGTTTTTTTCAATTTTATTTGAAAGAATGGTCCATGCATTTAAGTTTTGAGAATACTATCTGATAAGTGTCCGCACGACTAGTTTTTTAGTAGCGCATTGATCAGTCCAATTTTTGATCAGTTTTCCAAGAATTTTTGATGTAATTCCATTACTATCACGAGTATTGGCTTCCAATGCTTCAGGACTTGTTAGTTTGTTATAAATGATGGTCTTAACATACCCCTAAAGAAAGAAACCAATAAACGTCCAAAGGTGTGATTTTGGAGGACGATTGACAGGATCATTTCTTGACATAACGTTGACACCAAAATGGCGTTCTAATAGACCGATCGTTTCGGTGACTGTATGGCACGTAGCATCATCTTGTTAAAACCATGTGCTATCGTATTTCATGTTACTGATATTCTAAAATAAAATAAAAATCATTGAGCATCTTTTGACAACGCACACCATTTTGTTGAGCACAACAGAAAAACGGGTCTGCTTTTAGAAAAAAAAACCTTTATAACTCGAAATTTAATAAAAATACGTAAAGTTACAACCAAAGTCGCCACGGAGTAGTTTGTTGCCCTCGAATTGGGGGTCTTCCGAATGATGCTGCAAATATGCACTGGTTGCCTGTGGTGACTCCGTGTATTTTTGCTTCTTCATCATCCAGAGTGTTTCCATCATCACCTGCCTATACCGTACTGATGATCGCTAATAAGCTTGAAACACGTGTATGCGGTTGTCTCCTTGCGGCCTTGCCCTTAACCTTTCTCCTTGTATAGTATACAGAACTGCCGTGTTAAAAATCATGTATATATATATATATATATATATATATATATATATATATATATATATATATATATATATATATATATATATATATATATATATATATATATATATGTCACACCAACAACTCAAATGCGCCGATTTTGATAACATTTTCTAAATACCTCCCCTTTGCAACTGGCTTGGATAACTTTGTTAACCAGGGAAATCGGCCCAGGTTTTCCCGGAAAATTTGGTGTTTTCTTTGGGAAAAAATTATATCTCCGGAAATAACAAAGTGAGGGCAACGAAATTCGGTACGCGTATTTGGATTGTAAAGAGTGAACGACTTACCAAAACTTAGGTCTATGGGTTTAAAGATAAAAAAGTTACGGGCATTTAAAGAAAAAAAATAGGATTTTCCTCAAAACGTCAATGTCGCGATGAAACGTCAAAATTGGTAACATTTAGGCACAGAACCTGAAATAAATAAGAACTATTTAAAGAAAATGTCGCAAGAATAATGTTGTGCAAACCCTTACATTTCAGCTTCAGTCGTTATTGTCCTTCATTTTACTAAAATATATCCAGAAATTTAATTTCAAATAGACCCTTTCTCTGATGCTTTGGCGGTAGTTTTAATTCAGTTTGTGGTTTAACGGTCTATAATTTTTAGGTAATTTTCGTATAAAAAATCGTTAATGGGGAGACCGCGACTTTTGAATTTTAAACAGATTTCTTTAAATTAGCGCAAACTAGGCCCCCTAGAATCCATATCTGGTTTTAGTTTCAGTTTTATCTGTTTACATATATACAGGGTGACGCATTTGTGCGGTAAAGCTCAATATAATTGTTATCATACAAGATACGAGAAAAAGTTGTATACGCTAATTATAGGGTGTCTTGAGCTGCATCTTATAAAATTATTTTGACAATCACAGGCTGGTCCGTAATTCGTTGGTTATAGCTACAATATTTTTCCCACACCCTTATATTATTGCATGTTTGCATTTTTTGCATGTTTGTAAGAAAAAATCCAGACGCAGTAAGTGCGTTTTTGTAGCGAATTTTCATTAAATGCTTCAAATTTCAATAACTCAATTTGCTATTAACCTAAGGTTTGTTGGCCAGGAAACCAGTTTTCTCGGCAACATGTTAAGTTTATTTTCGTAAAAGTTTTGTATATTTCCCAACAATTAGTTATTTTGATAGAATATGGTACATTTCTTCTACTATATAGGTTATACCGGTAACCAGATTGATGCCTGCCTGCATTAGAGAGACATATTTTCTATTAAAAATATTTTTATAAAAATTCACTTCTATAAGGCACTTGCTCCGTCCAGACTTTATGTGTACATAATTTCCTCAACAACAAAAAAAACAGAGAAATCACATTTGGTGTGCAAATGTCAAATTTGAGCAACACGAACGTGACGTTACGTACACCAGGCGTATTCGTATTAATTTCTGAACGTCCTCAATTTCAAATGCGAAATTTTATTTGTGTCGCCGTTTGTCCATTGCTGTAATTTGAGGTTTTAATGTTTCTAATTCCGCCTTCACCCATATTGTGCAAGGAAACAAAAGCGACAGTCTATGAAAATAGCCACGATGATAGATTTCTTGTAAAGTCCAGTTCCTGTTATATAAAAAGCAGAACGAAGCCCCTGATGATGGCCAGATTTATGGGCCGAAACGCGTAGGGCTTTTACTTAATAAAAATTCAGTCTGGAGCATAGCCTTGTTCTGTTCTTTTTTACCTTGGAAAAAAGTATTCGAATTAGACGAGCGTCTCGCGATTTAACTTTACGGTTAAGACGTTTGAGTTTTTTAAGCAATTATTTATTGATTGATTACACGAATACTTAATGATTTTTAAAACACACAATAAAATATCAACAGAAGTGTGATAATAAATTATACAATAGAGCTCTTGATGTGCAGAGTAACAAGTAGGAAACAGGAATGGACAGCCTAGCTGAAGTTGGGCTAGCTATTTATAAGTTTTCAGCTCGGGACTGGCTCTATTGTCTTTTAAAAGTGAACTTCCACTCATGCTAATTAAGCTTCTCATTGTTTATTTAACTTCACTGGGTAGTTTCCAGGGTGACTTCTGATATGCTCACTTATATGTCTGCGTTCTAGGTGTGCTACATTTTTGCATAGTGAGCTATTGTTGTTGGTCTATTCATCTCCTTCCCCCTTTGAAAAACCAGGCTACAGTTCTTTCCGGATTTTTATGGAAAATCCCATTTCAATTGTTCTTGAAGTTTATTATTTTATTTTCTTCCATTTTCCATCCGCAGGTTTGTTCGTATTCCTGTACCCAAAAACTTTTGAAACATCATATTACACAAGTTTTAACGAAAAGATGTCAATTTTCACTAAATCACCCACCATTTATCCCCTACCACTTAGCGATCTCACCCAAAAACAACTCGAAGCGCTCCTTTGTCGAGTTAACTGGATACCAAATTTGAAGATTGTATCTCGATTCGTTCGAAAGTTATTGAACCTACTAGCAGACAAGCGTACAGGCCGACAGAAAAAAAATGTTCCAGAATCAAGTTTTCTAGATGTTTAGAGTCTGCGCCGTTTTAGCAAAAAAAATTCTCAATTTCTGCCACCGATCTTTCACCCCACACATTCAACCCCTAATTAAATTTCAGTACAGAATGCCATATATTTGATGAAATTGGAAGTTTTCTAATAAACAAACCCTAAAACGTTATATTAATCAACTTTTAACAAAAAATGTAAATTTTTACCAAATCACCCCCATTCACCCCCTACCCCCTACCCACGGAGCGATTTTACCCAAAAACAATCCGAACCGTTCCTTTGTCGGGTGCTAACTGTATGCCAAATTTGAAGACGATATTTCAATTAGTTCTAAAGTTATCGTGGCTACCGGCAGACCTACAGACCGAAAGACAAAAAATGTTCGTTCCAAAATCATGTTTTATATATGTTTTAAGACTTTTACGGCGTTTAAGCAAACAACATTTTTGAAATTTTTGTCGCTGATGTCATACTTCCATACGTTGTGACGATGTGGGAGTAATAGAATGAAAGAGTGACAAGGGACTTTTGTATATCCGTTTCTTACTTGCATCATGTACACTTAGTAATACATTACTTTTCACATATTAACTGTTTAAAAAATATCAGATGGGACTTCCTGCCAAATGTTTGGTATTAAATTTGAATTAAAAAGATATGTCTTCTTTTTCAGGGTGAAACTGCAAGCGAAGAAGCAAAATTCTTTCCTACCCCAAATTTTATTACAACAAAAACGCATAAATGCCATTAAAACAAACTTTTGGCCTAAAACGAACATAAGCGTATGGATTGTGATGACTAATTTAAGGTAAAGCATTTAAAACAACAAAATTTAAAAATATATTACTTTATTCCTTGGTGCTTTGGTAACTTCTAAAACAAAGTTTTAAAACCAAAAAGTCTGGACGCAGCAAATGCGTTATGAGAGTAAATTTTCATAAAAATGTTTTTGATAGTAAATATATTCTTTTTAAATTAAAGCAGTCATCATATTTGGTTAGCCATATCGTAGAAATAATGTTATATTTCATCAAAATAACTTTTTCCGAAAATGAACTCAAAATGTTTCCGAAACAACTGGTCCGATTTTCCTGGTCAACGACAAGAAAATCCGAAAACATTTTCTTATAATAATGTATTAAACATTTATTATTAATTAACAAAATTTCACACAAAAAATCTTACAAAAAATAACTTCTACGGAAGCACAAAAAAACTTCTGCGATCACTGGCAAAATATTTTTTTACACAAAATTTTGCTAAAAAAATACATAAAATTTAAATTATATACCTAATCTGTAATTAAAATTGAAAATAAAATTATTTGTTTGTACGAAAATCCTATAAAACCTTTTTTTCGGCGAATTCCGTTTAAAAAATGTTCCCTCAATTGAATAATTTTCATACAAAAATTCTCAAATGTTTCTTCAAAGAAAATTAATTAAATACATTAATAAGAAAATTCGCTATTAGAAGAACATTTTATACAAATAAAATCGTTAATAAAAGTAAATTACATAAATTACAAAATATTTAAATGTGATCTAAACACAGCAGTAGATACTTTCATGTGGCTTTACAGTGAAAATTCGTTTGCCTGACGATGCAGTATAAATTAAATCCTGTTTCAGAGAAGAAAGCAAACTCGTCTGACGTCACAAATCTCTACGCCTATGTTAACAGTGGAACGGTTTTACCAACAAAAGGGCAACAACAGCTTCTATTAAACTTAAATTAAAAGTCTCAAAAGTCCTCATTTTTTATTAGTGATTTTTTTAACAAAAAAAAAAAAAGATTGTAATTACATAATCTGATCAAATAAAGTTAAAATTGAATTAAAGACACAAAAAAAAGTAAAAAAAATGTTGAAAGAGAATTTCAATGATATTTTAATCCACATCCCTTTGCTCATGAGGCAGCCGTCTAACCCCTAGGCTACTCTAGGCTTGTAAACGAAACACGAAAGTGTAATAATAGTTAGATAACCCCTAATGGCATTCAGTCATTTATGTGTAATATGTAAGTTCTATTTTAGAGGCATTATTTGCAACTATTTTAACAAATGAGAAGAGTAGCATAAGTCCAGGGTACTTTAATATACATTTTATGCAATATTTACCATTCATAAACTACAATAGTTATACTAATTTTTACGTCTCAAATCTATAGCTTGACTTTGCAGGAAAAATATATAAAAGTTTCAAAGTAATTTGTCTCGTACTTCTTGTCCTTTTTGCGCCATGAAAAAAGAAACCTTGTCTGTAATATTTAATAGATTTTGTTTAACACATACAATATTTTGCTATTGCGTCTTCTCTGACTTTTAGTGGCACTAAAATTTTGCTTCATTAAATGCCTTTTTCTTAACTGTCAGATCTAAATTTCGGTGTATGGTTTGGTTTTTACAATGTAAATTAACTAACCAAATTTGGTTTCCATAGCTTTGTTATTTCCGGCATATAATTTTTTTACAAAGTAAAACCTAAACTTTTCCAGGAAAAACTGGTCCGATTATCCTGGCTAACTTACTGGCAAAAGAAAGTTACTCACCAAATTTTATCCAAATCGACCGATTATTTTTGTGAGTTATCATTGTGGTATATATATATATATATATATATATATATATATATATATATATATATATATATATATATATATATATATATATATATATATATACATATAAAAATTGAAACTGACCCATGTGTTCTAATCAAAATAAACTTGTGGAATATACAACTAGAAAAGTAAACAGAGATTTTCCTACCGCTAACACACATATGAAGATACCTCATGTTCATTACATTGTCGAACGTAAACTCTCCATCATTTTGCAAAGTTTCTTTTATTTCAGCTCTTAATTTATTCTGTATATGTGGGTGAACACAAAGCTCGTAAAGAGTGAAGGCCATAATTGAACTTGAAGTCTCGAAACCAGCACTAAAAAACTGCACTGCCTGAGCAACTACTTTGTCATTTTCTAAAACGGTTTTACTGTTAAAAAAAATTATTTGTAAAGCACAATATACCTACTAAAATCTAGTTCCTTGCAGAATTTTTCATTTTCCATTAATTCGATTATACAGTCTATTACATCATTTCCTTTATGATTTCTTTCCTTCCTCACCTTAATTGCTTCCCAAAATGCGTTTCGTAAAAAGTCAGTAGCTTTGGAACTAATAAATCTCATGCGAAACAGTTTAGTTAGTATGGGGGCAAAGAAAGCCGAGGTTCGTTGAATTGCTGTCGACCACTTAAAGTCAAATATCAGCCTCCCAACAGCTCTAAATTCAGCATCTTCATCATCTAGAGCGTGAGCATTTATGGCAAATGCGCATTTAGCAATAACATCAGTGGTGAACTTTGAACAAATCTCTTTGACTTCAACCCACTCTTGAGATACAGCAACATTATTCAAAAACCTTTGAAAATTATCCCCGATTTCGTTAATCAGGGGCACCATGCCTCTTAATTTTCCGCTAGTGAAAACTGGTGTTACCTTCGATCTAACCAATTTCCATTCTGGATTCTTGATCACGAGTAATAAATGTTTTGTGATTTCTTCATGTTCACCGACAAAAAGGGTCCTATCGCAAAAATAATTAAAGTCCTTTAAGAGAATTTGTTTAATAAGCTCAGGACTTCTTATAACCAAAGTGGGAGTTCTAAATACATAGATACCAAAGTGTGGTTCTCTTGTTAAACTGTACAAATGTTTGAGATGCTCTCCTGCTGTTATTTTGAATCTGGCAACATCCCAGAAATTTCCAAATAAAAATGTTGGCTTTACAAAAAATACGTTTCTTTTTTTCCAGTAGTCAAAATTTCTTGACATGTATTTGGTTACGAGATAGATGATCAGAATCACTAAAATAGTAGTTTCTAAAATCCAGGGTACGGCTTGCCACGTCATAATATTTTATCTAAAAATCAATACAAAATACATTGTTACAAGGCAATCACATAACAGGTAAAAAGTCATTATTTGATGGGAATTTTGTTAGTTTATATGGGAGTTAATGTTAGTGGGGTTTGACCGTTCGCATAAAATGGAGGTAAACATTAATTGTAGAGTGCAGAGATATGGGTAGGCTAAAAATTACGTCAAATCCGCGAAATACTAGACATTGTTGCCAGATCCGGAAATTATATTTGAAATTTGGTTACAAACTAAAACGTATCTATTAGAATTTTTATTGCATGCTCACCTAGAATTACTTCTCGTCAATGAAATAAAAATATCAGTAAGGATATTTATTTGAGATTACCAGATTTCATTATATTTCGCCTCTTTAGCTAAACAAATACGACTAAGTGAATAATGGAACCTGTAATGAACACTGATAAGTACACTGTTGGAGAACCCAATACACCCACAACACATTTTTCAAGATCTGAAAATCGTTTCATTAACAAAGTTAGCGTCATCAGAGGATGCAGTGAGTAAAACAATCGTCGGGTCTTTAACAATCTGGTATTTGGGTTCTTCAAAAGGGTACAAATAAATACAAAATAAACGATTGTAAAATTAAATAATAATAAAACAGACACCTGAAAATAGAAAGTATATATAATGCCTAAATTGATAAGTAAGTATTACCAACAATAATTAAATATAAATCTTCACATAAACATTAAACAAAAAATGTACACCATAGGTAAAAGAAATAAAATAATGAAAAAGGAGTTATATTTTAAAGCAGCGTTAAGGACATTTCCAATATCTGATTCTGGATACATAAATACCAAATTGTTTGCATTTCCAAAACTTTGGTAAATCAATTTCTGACGATTCCATGGTCTTTGTAATATTGGACAATTATGTATCACATCGGTCCTTGCCAGCGGTGTTGTTCTGTAGACAATATCATATTAAATTGCTTTCTCCACACGTCTCTCCACCATTCGGGTCACATGTTGCAACCTCTCGACAGAGTATTTGTGGTCCCATCAAATAAAAATATCAGAGAGTGGATTCACATCTACCTGAACTTTTTGCGTTAGGTACTTCAAATTTATCAGAGAACTATTTCCGTCCATCAGAAGTTACTGTTCATATGACACCATTACAAGGTAAGGGCAAGCAAAACATTTCCACTGAGATCGACGAGAACAATTGATCAAAAGTCGTCAAAAAATTATACAAAATATACTGACTTTCAAAAAACTCGACACCCAGTAAGACGTGATCAATTTTAATAAAATCTGTACATGTGTGTTTAACCATTTTTTTAACTCTGGAGGCATTTACAAACAGCTTTTGACAAAAACTTAAAAAAAAATGTTTGCATGAAACTTTGCAACAATTTCTTTTTAGAATCGCTATTTTCTTGACAAAAATTGGGTTAAGTAAATTAGATTTTTTTCATAAATTTTCTAACCCGTTATTTTTAACAAAAACTGAAATACTTTTTATTACAATAACTTATTGAACATTTATTATTAATTACAAACACCTAACAAATATCTTTCAAAAATTATTTCTAAGGAAACATAAATTTTTTCTGAATATTTTTCTCAAGAAACTGCTCAAAAATTTAAAAAATTCAAATCATTAACTACGTAATCTGTAATTGAAATTAAAAAAAAATCTGGATGCAGCAAGTGCGTTATGGTAGTGAATTTTCATAAAAATGTTTTTAATAGCAAATATTTGTTTTTTTTTTCAGAAAGCAGGCATCAAATTTGATTACCAGTATAACATATATAGTAAAAACAATGTGTCATGTTTCAGTAAAATACTTTATTGTTTGAAAACGTAAAAAAAATTCCGAAAGTAAACTTAAAGTGTAACCGAAAAAATCCGTTTCTTGGTCAACCTTATAGGTTAATAGCAAATTGAGCTTTTCAAATATGAAGCCTTTAATCAAAATTCGCTACCATAACGCACTTGTTGCATCCATAATTTCTTTACTTACAAACATGCATTATATTTCGATGGAAAATGCAAAAACATAAGGCGTTTTCGACTAAAAAAAATTATTTGTATCACCAACGACTTATGCGCCAGCCTGTGATTGTAGAAATATTTTTTTAAGATGTAGCTCAAGACATCCTATAATTAATGTATACAATTTTTTTTTCATCTCTTGTAGAATAAGGGATATATTGAGCTTTATTGATTTTTTACGAAAATTCGACAAAAGTTATATACCATTAAACGATAAACTCTATAGCTAAGACTACTGCCAAGCATCGGACAAGGGTCTATTTGAAGTGAATTTTCTGGAAACATTTTAGCAAAATGAAGGACAATGACGGTTGAAGCTAAGACTTCAGGGTTTGTAAAACATTATTCTTGACACATTTTCTTTCCATAGCCCGTATTAGATTCAAGTTGTTTGCCTAAATGTTGCGAATTTTGACGTTTTAAATTATCACTTTGACGTTTTGAGGAAAACCCCAATTTATTTTTCTTTAAATGCCCATAACTTTTTTGTCTGTTGACCTACAGCGCTAAATTTTAATAAATAATTTACCTATTGCGACATAAAACGACGCACCAAATTTGGTTGCCCTTACTTTGTTACTTCCGGAGATATGAATTTTTTTCTAAAGAAAACACAAAATTTTCCGTGAAAACCTCGGCCAATTTTTCTGGATAACGAACTTATCCAAGCCACTTACAAAAGGAAGGTATTCATCAAATGTTGTCAAAATCGGCCCATCATTTTTTAAGTTATCGGTGTGATATATATATATATATATATATATATATATATATATATATATATATATATATATATATATATATATATATATATATATATATATATAAACATATAAAAATTAAAACTGACCCCGGATATGTGTTCTAGGGGGCCTAATTAGCGCTTATTTGAAGAAATTCTGAAAATTCAAAAGTCGGGATCTCCTTATTAGTGAATTTTTTTAAGAAAATTCACTAAAAGAAAATAAATTGTTTTTTTTTTATTTTCACGGAAATTTGAACCAGTGGAATTAAAAGAAAACATAAGCGGAGAAATAATAATATTTTCATGACACAAGCCTTTATAAATACAGTTACTTGTCACTTTGAGGTTTGGTGAAGACGCGATATTACAATCGTTAATATGTGCCAAAAATGGAACAAGTTACAAAAGAGATGAAGTCACTCCAAAATGATGAACGATATAATTTTTTTTCCTAAAAACCTGCATTGTCATTCAATGGACAATGAAAAAATGTCATAAGGTGTTCGCTTAAAAAAGGAGAAACCTTCTACTACCAACAACTTATGGACCATCTTGCAATTGTCAAAATAATTTTATAAAATGAAGCTCAAGACAGCTTATAATTAACGTATATAATTTTTTCTCGTAGCTTGTATAATAACGGATATATTAAGCTTTACTCTAGAAATGTGCCACCCTGTAAATAGATAAGTGAAACTGAGCCCTGATCTACATCTACCTACCCCTAGAACCTACGTTCTAGGGGGCCTAAATCGCGCTCATGTAAAAAAATCTTTTAAAAATTCAAAAGTCGCGGTCTCCCCTATAACAATTTTCCACGAAAATTCGGTAAATATGATAGACTATTAAACTATAAACCCTACAACTGAAACTACTGCCAAAGTATCAGAGAAAGCATCTATTTGAAATAAATTTTTTGCAAATATTTTAGCAAAATGCAGGACAATGTCGGTTGAAGCTAAAACAAAGAAAACACATTTATCACAACATTTTTTATATAAAACTCGTATTCGTTTCAGGTCTTTTGTCTGAAAGTTGCCAATTGTGATGTTTTAAATTGAAATTCTGATGATTTAAGAACAAAAACTATAAAATGTTCACAGTAATTTTTCTTCTATCTTTGGACCTTTTTTCGCCCAGAAAACTTAATCCTTGTCTTTAGCGTCCAACATATTTTGTTATCAACATAAAATATTTTGGTCTTATGTGTTATTTGATCACCAGTGATACCCAATTTTTTTAATGTCTATAATTTTTTCACCTTTTAATTTAACTTAGAAATCCAAATTTGGCTCATTGGTTACTTTATATAACATTAATCTACGTAGCAAATTTGGTTGCCACAGCTTTGTTCCTTCTGGAGGTACAAACATTTTCACAAGGAGAATCCAAAATTTTCTAAGAAAAAGTAGTCCGATTTTTCTGGCTCTGCCACTTACAAAGGGAAGGGACTCGCCGAATTTGATTAAAATCTGCCTATTATTTTTTGAGTTATTGGTGTGCTACATATATATATATATATATATATATATATATATATATATATATATATATATATATATATATATATATATATATATATATATATATATATATATATATATATATATAAGTAGATAGGGCCCCACCTGGGTCCATCCCATCCACTTTTTACTGCGCATGCGCGAGTCATCATGCGCATGCGCTGACCTGCGCAGACCTGTGACAGTTGACAGCTGACCTGTCAGATTTGACAGGTGTCAAATGTCACTGACCTGACAGCTGTCAACGTCAGCTGTCACCTGACCTGACATGTGTCAACGTCAAATGTCACCTGACCTGTCAGATGACGTCACAAGCATTCCAAGATGGCTGACCTGTAATAGACAGTTGCAACCCGGGTTCTCTCTATGGAACTAACCTGAGATGACGTCACAAGCATTCCAAGATGGCTGACCTGTCATAGACAGTTGCAACCCGGGTTCTCTCTATGGAACTAACCTGAGATGACGTCACAAGCATTCCAAGATGGCTGACCTGTAAGAGACATCTGCAACTCCGGGGTTCTCTCTATGGAACTAACCTGAGATGACGTCACAAGCGTTCCAAGATGTCTGACCTGTGTGTCCATAGATATCTACAAGTCAGGTTAGCTCTCCATGTGTGTTTGTCTGATTGTTTATTAAGGTTATGTATTTGTTTATTAAGGTTATGTTCGCTCACGTGTCATCTGTTTGTTTATTAAGGTTATGTTTGTATTTGTTTATTAAGGTTATGTCATGTGTGTTGATTACCATGCATCTGTTTGTTTATTAAGGTTATGTATTTTGTTTATTAAGGTTATGTTCGTAAACACAGCTGTTTGGATTGTTTATTGTGTTGTTGTTAAGGTGTATTGAAGTTTGTTAGGGTATTTCGTTTTTGGCGGGAAATTTGAATTTGTTTGAAAATTTGTCTGTTGTGTCCAGAGATATGACTCATCGAGCTAGAGAATATTCTATTTGTAAAGTTGTAGAGTGTAGAGAATATTCTCTAGCTCGATGGGAGACATCTGTTGGACACAGTCATTCGGTTTAGTCACACACATACATATATGAGGAAGATATATTGAGCGGGTAATTTGAAATTTTGATTTTAATTTGAAATATGATTTTTGAAAGAAAAGCATTCGCCAGAAATTAGATTTGAACCCCCAACCACACAACTTACTCAGAGAGATACCTGTCGCTAAACCAACTATTCCACAGACACACACGTTAAAAGTTTGTTCGCAGTTGTATATATAAAACAAAAACCTGTTGCATATGCTAATTTAAAACGAGTTTATGAGGCTGATGTGTGTGGGCAGGGGGTGGTATCTCTATTACATTCCAATTGAATAATAGGAACTGTAATGTTAAAAACAATTGTTTATTTATAGTAAAAAGAAATTTAAAACACGTACCAATTTACCTATCTAATATCATTTAATAACAAAAACGTTTGAAGTAAACTATATCAATAAGAAAAACGTATTTACATCTAGATATGATAATGAGTTTATTTTAATAGCGCAATAAAACTCGGGGACTTGGTTTTATTGCCGGCGTGTTTGTTTATGTTAGTGTGTTTGTATTTTGAATGAATGAATCTAAATTTATATAGGGAGTGATCAAAAACACACAAGTAACAAAACTCGATTTAAAACAACTAAATTAAACTTTGATATACGAGGATTGTTTGATAAGTATTGTTTGTATGTAAACATAAATAATATAATAGTATACTTACATACAGCAAGAGACGTCATACTTGTTTCACGGCTTAGTACACACTAACGTATGTTGAGGTCTTGAATGGGGCCCCGTTATAGAAATAACACAGTTGTTTAATGACATCCACTTGAACCAAACAAAACATATAGACGCTGTTGTTGATTGTTAACACACACACACACGTCATGACAGCTCGAAGTCTTTGCTTAGACTGACAGAGCTGTGTAATAAAAGACAGACAATTGATTGCCCCCACAAGTATCTTAGATAATCTTGTTTGAGCTTGTACAGCTGTTTAACACACACGTCATGACAGCTCGAAGTCTTTGCTTAGACTGACAGACAGAAAGGGGTTAATAAAAATGCAACAAAATAAAAATAAAACAACTGTTTTACATACAATAAAAATTTATTAGGATTAATTAAGTTGTACATATTGATACATAAAATGACATACTATTATTACATAATGGCCCTAACGATACCCGTTAGAGGTTTATATTCCATTACACTGTCATGAATAACCAAACAATAAACACGCGTATTTTTAGGGAAGTTGGCGTGACTCATAAACTCCACCTTAATGTCCACCGTTGAAGACTTGATTGACTCGTTCTGGTGCTGACAGTCAATCACAAATAGAGCTCTGTCTTTAAACTCGTCATAATTCAAGATAGGCTCCGACATGTTTTTATAACAGAAGCTTTTTTGAAAATCTGTATACATGTTATAGGCTTCTGCATATTTCGATTTCTCAAAATCCATATTCATAGATTCATAAGGGTAGCATTCTGAATTTAGAAACACTCTGAGGTCCAACATACCAATGTTATCGAAATAGTCTGACCTCTTCTTCACGTTGTCCTTACGATCTGTTTGAAATGCTATAATCACATATCGAGGTCTTTCCAAGTTGGTTGCAGTTTTAACAGCCCACACATCTCTGTTGATATCTCTGAGTGCTGGTAACTCGTATATGTCCCATTTGCGGTATGCGAGAAATATAGAGGTGTCTTTGGCTATTTTATCCATCAGTTCCAATTTCATTTTATCATTGGGAAATACATGTTTTACCTTTAAAAACATATTGGTTACGGTAATTTTTGCTCGTGCCGTACCTGTGCTGTAATAGCCGTTGGAATCGTTTCGACTTCTTGTAAAGCGGAAAGTATGTTTGCCACAGAGAACTCCTTTGAAATGATGAAAGAAACTGAAGAGGAACCAGACAGGTATGAGCATGTGAAACTTGTTATCATTTAAGGTGATGTGCTCCGACGACACATTCAGACCGGCGTTGCTAAGAGATTGGGCTTCATTCTTACTGAACGATAGCAGACTTTTGATGATGGTTGTGGTGTATGGGTCTCGCACTCGTTCCACTTCCTTGTTATTTAACTCATAGGTCATTGATTCGAACAGAGCTGCTCCTCCATTATTTGACAGATAACAAGCACCAGTGGCATTTTGGATTGCTACAGGTTCCAGAGCACCTTCGATTATTAGAGCTGACTCGGCCAGACATACGAACGCATCTTGTTGGTTGATGGCTATTTCAATTTCATCGCTGTTACCAAACGATTTAGTTGGTGAATAGTAAGAGCGCAGCTCTTCTCGATCGATGCCATCATCAAACACGGGTTCTTTGAATATTTCTAGTTTTGACGACATGATAACCCAGGCTTTGTAGGAACTCAATATTATCGGGACGAAGCGTACCCTTTGACGTGTCTGACTCAACTGAATTTGATGTGGTAGATGCACTTGCTTTTATATCCTTGAAGACCAACATACTAAGCAACTTTTATAAGTTTCAAGCGAACAGACACCTCTTCACCTTGAAAGTTGACAGGAACTGAATCTTGGTCGACGATGTCGATGCTTATATTGGAAATCTCTTGCTTGTTCACCGGCAAGTAAATTAAATTTTTAGGTTCTATGTCGATTGCGTAGCCAGGATCAACCATCGGAGCAAACTCATACAGCGTATGTGAGGGTTGTCCGTTATAATAGGAACCAGACACGATATTGGTTTCGATGCGAATCTGTCTAACATCCACTATATCAACAGGTAAATCAGATTCATAAAAGGTGTCCGGCTGAAGAACTTGTTTTGAAAAGCCCAACATTCGCCCAATCGAACCATCAAATTCAAAACTGACATTTGTATAACACTTTAGTCTGCATTTGATGGTGTTCGGATTAGGTCTCAGAATCAGAGCCTGTTGCTTTTGTTCGTGTGTTGCTGTAGCACCAACA
Source organism: Tillus elongatus (assembly GCA_964006375.1). Lineage (NCBI taxonomy): Eukaryota > Metazoa > Arthropoda > Insecta > Coleoptera > Cleridae > Tillus > Tillus elongatus. Next base: position 71,605,823 of record OZ023265.1, read on the forward strand.
AGTTCATTTTGAAGTAACTCTTCCAAGTGTGTTATTTCATAAGCACCGGTGGGTATCGTGATGGTTCGCCAACCGGTTCCTTCTTTTACATGAAATTTGTTTTTACCTTCATAGATGTTGGGTATGTTGTTGTAGGTGTGAAAGCCTATCAAGGCAACAGCATAATTACCATCCAAAACAATTGGTGGATGGTAGTCTGACGACAGATGGGAGCTGCGGTCTTTCAACACAAAGGTGTGCGCCATGACTGATACACACAGGCTACTGTTTGAGTCTTTTATTGCAATGGTTTTTGCAGATACAACCCATAACCGGAGCGCTGTTTCTTGAGATACATGCCTTTGCCCAGTCTCTTGCATTTTGGCTTAAATTTCAAGCCACTCCCTCTCCTACCCATCGCGATGGCTTCCATTGTTTTGTTGTGCCGTTCTTCCTCCTCTAGTTTCTGTTTCGCAGACTTGGCATCGTTCACGGCTTTGGCAATACCTGCAGCACCACCACCCAGAGCTCCTAGTGCTGACAGCCCACCAAATATCAGAGGCAACAGCGGAAGGAAGCCTCCACTTTTAGGTATTGGAATAACTCGAGGTTTCTGCACATTCTTACGTCCACCAATGTTTCTAACGATTGTATGAGCTATATCAAATACGGCGTTCGCTGTTGGAATAAGATTTCTATCTTTTATAACTTCCTCAATCAGACTTAGTATGTTTTTAAAGGGAACCTTCTTCTTTGGCTTCGAGTTGATTACATAAAACCCCTCATCAAGTTTTCTGTTAACTTTCATGGTGTTTGTAACGCTAGCAACGTTTCAGCAAAACCTGTATCTGTCTTTGTTAATAACAACCCTCACTCTGTGACACCAACATGCATACTGACTGGGTGTCTCACTTGCATTCATATATATATATATATATACACACCCAAAAAATATAGTTTAGTTTAAGTTAAGATGCGTACCAGCAAACACGCTTCTGCCTTACCCATTACAAATATAGACGATGTTGTTACGGACACAGCTCAACAACAACTGAGGCATGGTCCTCTCTTTCCAAACACCGTTCGCTGTATCATATGTGGTCCGAGTGGTTGTGGTAAAACTAATGTCATGCTGAGTTTATTGTTTGAAGCAAACGGTTTAAAGTTTGAAAACGTTTATGTATATTCAAAGTCACTGTATCAACCGAAATACAAGATGTTAAAGGAGGTGTTGGATGCTACAAAGGGTGTTGGTTACTATCCTTATCGAGAAAACGATGACATATTAGATCCGGGAGATGCCTTGGACAACTCTGTGTTTATCTTTGATGATGTAGCTTGCGACAAACAAGATAAAATAAGAGCATACTTTAGCATGGGCAGACATAAGAATATTGATTCCTTCTATCTTTGTCAGACATACAGCAAAGTACCAAAACAACTGGTACGTGACAACACCAACGTTATTGTGTTATTCAAGCAAGATGAAACCAATTTAAAACATGTGTACGACGATCATGTAACCACCGATATGGACTTTAAACAATTTAAAACTATCTGCCACCAATGCTGGAAAGATAATAAGTATGGTGTGTTGGTGATTGTGAAGGAAAACGATGTACACAAAGGTCGATATAGAAAAGGATTCGATAGATATATATTATTCTAACAATGGTAGACAGGACAGACAGCTGTCTAACACAGCTGTCATACAGGTGTCTAACACAGCTGTCTAACACAGCTGTCTAACACAGCTGTCTAAGACAGCTGTCTAACACAGCTGTCTAACACAGCTGTCTAACACAGCTGTCTAACACAGCTGTCTAACACAGCTGTCTAAGACAGCTGTCTAACACACAGCTGTCTAAGACAGCTGTCTAACACACAGCTGTCTAACACACAGCTGTCTAACAGACAGCTGTCTAACAGACAGCTGTCTAACAGACAGCTGTCTAACACACAGCTGTCTAACAGACAGCTGTCTAACACACAGCTGTCTAACACACAGCTGTCTAACAGACAGCTGTCTAACAGACAGCTGTCTAACACACAGCTGTCTAACACACAGCTGTCTAACACACAGCTGTCTAACACACAGCTGTCTAACACACAGCTGTCTAACACACAGCTGTCTAACAGACAGCTGTCTAACAGACAGCTGTCTAACACACAGCTGTCTAACAGACAGCTGTCTAACAGACAGCTGTCTAACAGACAGCTGTCTAACACACAGCTGTCTAACACACAGCTGTCTAACAGACAGCTGTCTAACAGACAGCTGTCTAACACACAGCTGTCTAACACACAGCTGTCTAACACACAGCTGTCTAACAGACAGCTGTCTAACACAGCTGTCTAACAAGACAGCCGGATATCGTGATAAATAAGAAGGCATGTACCATGACTGAGTCAGTATATGTTAAACCACCACACAACCTGTATCGCTCAAACAAATGATTAGACCTGCTGGTAACACCAAACAGTTGTAGCACAATGGAAGTGTTGGGTAAGGAAGAGCAAAAAGTTAAGAAAAGGATTTTACAACTTGCTGACAATATTAGAAAAAAACATTTAATGCTTAAACTTAACAGAGCTGAGAATGATGATGCTCTGCAACGTTTATATAAACCACTTGTTGACCCCCTAAGTGAAATATCTAAAAACACAGCAGCACTGCAGCAGCAGCAGCCACCGCAACCACTAAAGGCTGAACAAATCAAAGACGAAGTCGATATACCAGAAACGAAACGCCAAGTAGAGTTCCTGAAAGACCATGAAGTTTTTGAAGCTGAACCAAGGGAAGAGGCTGAGGCGGCAAGTTCCGATGAGGATATCCCAACATTTGAAGAGCTTGAGGCAGACCTACAAACTGTCACAACCAACCCTGCATATCAAGAATTTTTGGAGCAATATCCTGACCGAGTTCGATATTATGTAGACAAGTATTTTACTTAACCACCAAGGCTCGGTACCATTGATCAAACGTATGGTGCCCGCTACGCTAAAGATACCGGTAGCTGGAGTCTTGGTAACAAACACTTAGACTTTACTGATGCTGAGATTCAACTGGGCCAAAGGAGATACCCGCAAACACAAGGTTTGCTAGAATTGTTATTTATGAAAAGACCCCGGGGGTATACTTATGACGATCTTCAACACTATAGAGATATTCTAGAAGCAACTAGTGTTTATAAAATGAACTATGATCCTAACGCACGAACCAAGGGTTGTTCCTCTGAAAAGTATCTGACTCTAATAAAACCAGTGATAAATCCACGAGGTCGTAGATCCTCAACACCTCAAGGTTTTGGTTACACCTACGAGGAAGACGATGACGACAGCACCGACAGACATCTTAACAAAAAACAAAAGACTGAACTTAAAACTCAGAGTGATAAGAGCAGCGATAGCAACGGCATGAGCCCAAACAACATCAGCACCAACAACTATATGATACAAAATAACAAACAAATAGCCTATGTGTATTGGAATGACATAAACGAGTTGGTTGACAGACTTAGACTTTTAGTGGCTTCCCAAGTTGCAGGTAATAATGCTCATAACAACGAAATTCAGTCAATCTTGGAAGAACTAAAAGAAGCTAGTGTTATCACCTAGTAAGCCCACAGCCATGAAGAGACACCGACGACAACAACAACAACAGCACCAACGCAACACTGAACCATCTAATGTTAATAATTCTATAAATGTATTCCAACAAAGAGTTTACATACTTGTACTTAGAATCAAATAAAAGTCTTTGTTAAAATTACTGTGTTTTTATTTTGTAATACAATTAAAAAGTATGTCTTAAAGCAATAATATCCTGAACAAACTTATCTTGTGGTACATCTGCTATGTCTGTATTCTAGACAAGCTCAAACACGAATAATGGGGGTGATTGAACAGATATAACACAAGATAACATTCGCCAAGGTCATCAACTGACAGGTTGTTTACCTTTAAGAGGGCCTCTCTCTTGTGTATATTAAACAGATACACAGACAAGCTCAAACAGGATCAAGGTTAACAACTGTAAAACGTTGTTTATCCTTTGTAAGGCCTCTCTCTCTTACATCAGTTTGTTTCCTCAATACAAGAGACAGAGACACTTGTTCAGTATGTGTTAAGTCGTGAAACAAGGATGACGTCTCTTGCTGTATGTAAGTACACTCTTATTATTATGTCTGTTTGCATTCAAATAACAAATACAAACATAACCTTACTAAACAATCAGATGATTGGTAATCAACATGTATACGAACACCTAACCTCATATGTAAACAACAACTGGCTTTTGTTTTATATATACAACAGCGAACAAACTTTTAACGTGTGCGTCTGTGGAGCTATTGGTTTAGGGACAGTGTATATCTGAGAAAGCTGTCTATGGCCGATTCGAGGTTCGTGGGTTCAAATCTAAGTTCAGGCGAATGCTTTTCTTTCAAATACACATGCATCTGTCAGTCTAAGCAAAGACATCGAACTGTCATGACGTGTTTGTTAAACAGCATATACAAGCTTCAACAATGGCAATCAGTTGTCTGTTTGTCTGTGTTATTACATACCTCTGTCTTCTCAGTCTAAGCAAAGACTTTGAACTGTCATGACGTGTGTTATATCCTTTCAAACAACATATACAAGCTTTAACAATGGCAATCAGTTGTCTGTCTGTATCCTCAACACAGAAGACACCTGTTCAGTAGTGTGTGTATTAAGCTGTGAAAGAAGGCTGACGTCTCTTGTTGTATGTAAGTACAATCTTGTATTATCTCTGTTTGCATTCAAATAACAAATACATAACCTTAACAAACAATCATATGACTGGTAATCAACACGTGTGTGAACATAACCTTAATAAACAAATACAGACAGTAGTGTGTGTGTGTACGAACATAACCTTAATCAACAAATACAAACATAACCTTAATAAACAATCAACATGGCTTGGTAATCAGTCTGTATACGAACACCTAACCTTAATAAACACATACATACATAACCTTAATAAACAATCAGACAGATGGTATTCTTCAAATACACACATGGAGACCTGACTTGTAGATATCTATGGACACACAGGTCAGACGGAACATCTTACGTCATCACAAGACAGTTAATACCTAACCTGACTTGTGGCTATCTATGGACACACAGGTCAGACATCTTGGAACGCTTGTGACGTCATCTCAGGTTAGTTCCATAGAGAGAACCCCGGAGTTGCAGATGTCTCTTACAGGTCAGCCATCTTGGAATGCTTGTGACGTCATCTCAGGTTAGTTCCATAGAGAGAACCCGGGTTGCAACTGTCTATTACAGGTCAGCCATCTTGGAATGCTTGTGACGTCATCTGACAGGTCAGGTGACATTTGACGTTGACACATGTCAGGTCAGGTGACAGCTGACGTTGACAGCTGTCAGGTCAGTGACATTTGACACCTGTCAAATCTGACAGGTCAGCTGTCAACTGTCACAGGTCTGCGCAGGTCAGCGCATGCGCATGATGACTCGCGCATGCGCAGTAAAAAGTGGAGGGGATGGACCCAGGTGGGGCCCTATCTACTTATATATATATATATATATATATATATATATATATATATATATATATATATATATATATATATATATATATATATATATATATATATATATATATATATATATATATATATATATATATATAAAGTGAAACTGATTCCAGATATGTGTTCCAGGGGGCCTAGTTAGCGCTCATTTGAAGAAATTTAAAAGTCGCAATCTCCTCATTAGTGAAATTTTTCTACGAAAATTCACTAACATTATTGCGTTTTCAAACCAAAATATTAAAAAAAAAACAAAGTTATTTCATTAAGACTGGGCCCGCCGCGGTATTCTTATGTATTCGGTAACTTGCTTGAAATTAAATGATTTATGGTATCCTGAGGAATGTCATCCCAGGCTTCTTGAATTCGGTGACGAAAGTCAACTAGCTTATTTGGGGGTTGGGATAAATTACTCAGTCGATTGCCAATCATATTCCAAACATGTTGGATTGGTGACAAGTTTGGGGAACGAGAAGACCATGGAAGCAGGATCACCTTGTTTTCCTGTGAGAACATTGGTGTAACTTTTTCTGTATGAGGAAGTGTGCTGCATTGCTGAAATAGTGCTTGAATTAACCCTCCAGGGTATGGCAGTGTAACAGGCTGTAGTACGTTGCGTATCATCTGCATTCAGATTTCTGTCATTAAAAACTAGAGGTGACCTGCTACCGTATGTTATCGTACCTACATCATCACCCTCTGTGTTAGGGACGGATGTCGTTCCACAGCAAATTCTAATTTTCTGCATTCACCACGTTGCTCTTCTGCGACCATCGTGGGCCCAGAGGCAGGCGCAAACTCGTCGGAGAACACAACACGATTCCAGTCACCACCCATATCTGATCCGCCGTTACATTTTTCAAGCCGAGTACCACGAAGTCGAGGTATCAGTGAAATGCATAAAAATTGTTTATGCGAACGAAGCTCAAAAGAGCGTCGTTACCATAGAGACACTTTGTTGTAAAACTGCCAACGAAGTATTTACAATCGCCCGTGTTGTGTAAACTCAGTCTTGCAAAGGCGCAATCCTCAAATGACGATCTACTCGTACTGAAATTGTTCGAGGTCACCCGAATCCATGACGACGGTTGTGGATTCCTCCTTCAGACCACCTGGGCCAACTCAGTAGCACAGCTGACACACCTAGACGGTCGGAAATTTGTCTGATTGAAAAACCGGCTTCTCACATACCAGCAATGCGTCCCTTTTCGGATTCACTGAAATAATTGTAACTGTTATATATATATATATATATATATATATATATATATATATATATATATATATATATATATATATATATATATATATATATATGTGTATATATATATATATATATATATATATATATATATATATATATATATATATATATACAGGGTCGCTGATAAGTCTGGAAACGGTCGATTATCCGGGAAAATATACAAGGTGTCGAAAAAAGTTTTATACAAAAGTTTTTGGGTTCTTCAATGTCTACTAGGCGGTGATAATTTCATTTATACAGGGTTGGTCATACAGGCGTGGCACACCAATATTAATTTTTATATATTATTCGATATTTTAATCCTTCTCTTAATTTTGAGCAACATTTATCAGAAGCATGATGTACATAAACTCAATCGTTTCCGGGTAAAAAAATAAATAAAAATAAACGCTATTGTTTTTAAAATCTATTGGATGAAGAACAAAAATAAATGAAAAGTAGAATATCTCTTGAAAACAATCTGTGAGTGTGAAAAGAACCGGTTGCGATGTTTTTAACATTGTTTGAAATCCTATTTTATAAGATGTTCAAAGTGTTCTCCATTGACCTCCTGACAATAATGAATTCGCTTAACAAAACATTGCACTGCATTTACAAGAGCGTTTTGAGGAATGTTATTAATTTCATGCATAATCCTTGCTTGCAACTCTTCAATATTCTGCGGTCTATTTTGGTAAATTAATTTTTTTACATGACCCCACAAAAAAAAGTCAAGCGGCGTCATGTCGGGAGACCTAGCTGGCCATTCAATAGTTCCCCTGCGCCCTATCCATCTGCCAGGAAAGGTTTGATTCAGATATTCCCGTACCTCAATTCCAAAATGAGGGGGTGCCCCATCCTGCTGAAACCATATTTCTTCCGCTGGTAGATTTGGGTCGTTATTGTTCGGAAATAATCGACTAACGTCTGGAACAATTGATTCTTGCAAAAGTGTCAAATATCGAGCAGAGTTCAAATTACCGTGTATAAAATAAGGTCCTATGATATGTCCACCAATAATAGCACACCAAACATTTACTTTTTGCGGTCTTTGGGTGTGAATTTGTTCCATCCAATGTGGGTTTTCGTCTGACCAGTACCTACAGTTGTGTCGGTTGACTTGTCCATTCAAACAAAATGTAGATTCGTCGGAAAACAAAATGTGGTCGGCAAAGTTAAAATTTTGGCGTAACTTCTCCATAATAAGTTCACAGAACTCGATTCTGCGATCAAAATCGTCTTCACTCAGTTCTTGCAATAAATGAATTTTATATGGACGGAACTTTTCCCGCTTCGTAATCTTTTGAATTGAATATCGACTCATATTGTGATTTAAAGCCAATTGCTGTGCCGAAGTTTTCGGATCTCCACCACATCCAATATTACATTCAAAGAATTTTCTTCATTTGTAACGGTTACTGGCCTTCCAGTTCTAGGTTTATCCTTGATACCGCCAGTTTCGTGAAAACGATGCAAAGTTTTCGAAACTGTGGATTTGGAGATCGATTCCCGCTCAGGATGCAACTCATTGAACATAATCACCACTTGAGCAAAACTTCGTGTTCTATCACCGTACCCTATCATCATTAAAATTTCGATACGTTCGGTTTCACTTAAACTTGCCATTTTGCACAAAAACTGTTGACACTAAATTACTAATGTTTCAAAACTGTTGACACTGAATGAATGTTTGACATTCGTTGTCCTGGAAACATTTTAAAAGAAAAGAATAATACTGCGTTTCTTATGGGCATCTTATCTTATCTTGGGATTCCAAACAATGTTAAAAACATCGCAACCGGTTCTTTTCACACTCACAGATTGTTTTCAAGAGATATTCTACTTTTCATTTATTTTTGTTCTTCATCCAATAGATTTTAAAAACAGTAGCGTTTATTTTTATTTATTTTTTTACCCGGAAACGATTGAGTTTAGGTACATTATGCTTCTCATAAATGTTGCTCAAAATTAAGAGAAGGATTGAAATATCGAATAATATATAGGGTGTTCCATTAAAAAAAATTAATATTGGTGTGCCACGCCTGTATGACCAACCCTGTATAAATAAAATTATCACCGCCTAGTAGACATTGAAGAAGCCAAAAACTTTTGTATAAAACTTTTTTCGACACCTTGTATATTTTCCCGGATAATCGACCGTTTCCAGACTTATCAGCGACCCTGTATATATATATATATATATATATATATATATATATATATATATATATATATATATATATATATATATATATATATATATATATATATATATATATATATACAGAGTGTCCCAGTTTATAGTAGCAGGACTTTAACAGTCAATATAACAGATCATTTAAAGACAAAAAGTTCATATAAATATAACCTCTAGTTTGCTTCTTAAGGGAGATACAGGGTGTTGAAATTTAATATTTTACAATATCTTTGGAACGGAGTCATATAGCATGCAACTTCATTCACATGCTTTGTAGATTGAGATTGTTATTCGGTAGTATTCTCATCCTAAACGATATACTGGGTGTTACGTTTCCGATGTCCATAGTCTATTTGAAATAATATAACTTCTTTCACGTACGCCACTCACTTTTTATGATCCTTTTTTCCTAAATAAAAATGTCTTAGCAACATGTTTGCTTCCTTATAGTTTTACGCTATCTTGAGCGGTTATCCAAATATTACTAGCTTTTTTGAAGCAGTTTTTTTTTCAAAACTCAACACACTGTATCTCTCTTAGGAAGCTAATTGGAGGTTATGTTTATATGATTTTTTTGTCTCAAAATGATCTGTTTTATTGATTGCAACAGTTTTTCTACTACTTTTTAAGTAAAATACAGGGTGTTGAAATTTTGAAAAAAAAAAGTTTTTCGGAAATTACTATTAAACCATAGAAGCTTTTGATGTGTTCTTTGCGCCAATAGTGCTATCTTTCAGTTTATAGGAGGCATGTGCTGACCGTCCAGTGGCGTAAAAACTGGGGTATGAAAATTATTTTTAGGTCATAACTTGTACGCCACTAATTTTTTGACAGTAGTTATCTTACTCCGAATGGCCTCTACATTTTAGAAGAAAATCTTATTCCATCTCTTTCTTTGTGAAAACTGCATGAAACCTAGCAATGCATTTGAAAAGAAATACACAGTTTGAACAACAGTGTGTAAATTTAATAACAAAATCTCACATAATGCAACAAAATTCACAAAATTTTTAACTAAAAGTTAGAACTAAAGCAATTGTTCGACATGGGAACCATTTTGTTGTATACACATTTGACAGCGGCGTACAATGGATCTCATTACATGAAGTAAATGATATTCACGCATTTCATTACATGCAATTTGTATCCACTGGATCAATTCATCCCTCGTGTCCACTGCAGCGTTATAAACTCTTTCTTTGGTGAAACTCCACACTAAAAAAATTAGTTGAGTCAAATCTGGAGAACAAGCCAACTAGGTGACAGTCCCACCACGTCCAATCAATCTGCTGGGATAATTATCATCCAATCAATTACAAACATTTTGTCCATAATGGTCTGGACAACCAGCTAATTGAAACCAACCATTCGGCCTCAAATCTAGCGGAACACTTTCCCACAAATTCCAGTAATGAATTATAATGCAGCCTTTGCGGTAGGATATAAGGTCACATAATAGTTGTGTTGTAAATTCCTAGCCAAATGTTTGCACTGAATTCCTCTTGAAAATTCCTTTTTCTAGTAGCGTGTGATTTTTTTTGTTAAAAATAAGGAGTCATCTTAACCGAATTTAGAAGCCAGTGAGAAAAGACAGAACGGCGTTCATCGTCACCTGGATGTAAAGCTTTCACAGGTTGTAAATAATATGGCTATCTATTGTCTCTTTTTAGTACCCTCCATATTGTAGATCTTGGTATTGAAGTTTTCCTGCAAATACTTCGAACACTGTCGCGTCATTATCAAATTTGCGTAAGATCCTTCTTTCCCTCATGACATTACGGCTACTTTGATTTGAACGTTCGTTACTTCTTCTTAGACCATTTTCAGCGAAACGTCTATGAATTTGCATGAAAACATTCGGATGTTGTCGCCTTCTGTTTGGAAATCGTCTTTTATATTCCCTTGCTGCAGCTGCCGAATTTCCATTTGCAAAGCCATAAATGAAATGCATATCTGCACATTCTTGAGAACTACATTTAAATGGCATTTTTTCAAACTTGACACTTACTATCATTATTATTATGATTTATAAACAAAATTCACACATATTTAATTCAAGATATAAGCAATAATCGTTGTCGGATTAACGTCAACCTTAAGATCACAGATTTTAACATTGCAGATATGTTATTGTTCCATAGCAATCTTAGGTTTGCAGTAAGAAACTCAGAATTGGAACGTCTAAACATTTTAACTTTGATGTTGTTTTCCTCGAAGACCATGCATCGTAAAAAGAAACTTATAGAGTAAAATGTTCTTCTAAAATGTACAGGCAATTCTAAAGTAAAATAACCACTGTAAAAAACCAGTGGCGTACAAATTATGACCTGAAAATCATTTTCATACCACAGTTTCTACGCCACTGGACGGTCAGGTCAGGTCAGGTCAGGTCAGAACATGCCTCCTATGTACTGAAATTTGCACTATCGGTGCAAAAAACACTCACCAAATTTAAAATCAAAAGCTAGTGTGGTTTAGTAGTCATTTCCGAAAACCTTTTTTTTTTCAAAATTTCAACACTGTATTTTTTTAAGCAGTAGTAGTTAATCTTTAACAATCAATAGAGTAGACCATTTTGAGACAAAAAATGCATATAAACATAACCTCTAATTAGCTTCCTAAGTGAGATACAGGGTGTTGAAGTTTTGAAAAAAACTGCTTAAAAAAACTAGTAATATTTCGATAACCGGTCAAGATAGCATAAAACTACTGGAAACCGAAAATGTTGCTAAGAGATTGTTCTGTAAGAAAAAGGTATCATAAAAAGTCAGTTGCGTACGTGAAACAAGTTCAATTATTTCAAATAGTCTACGGACAGCGGAAACGTAACACCCAGTATATCATTTGGGACAAGAATACTACCAAATAACAACCTCCATCTACATAGCGCGTGTACCGAATTGCATGTTAATCTCTGACTTCGTTCCAAAGATATTGTAAAAGATTGTTCAAAAATATTAAATTGCAACACCCTGTATCTGCCTTAGGAAGCAAATTAGATGTCATGTTTAAATGAACTTTTTCTCTTAGAATGCTCTGTTCTATTGATTGTTAAAGTCCTGCTATTATAAACTTGGACACCATATATGTATATACTTATACTTATTTATTAGGGGACAAAATTACAAATGTATGCCTATAATCAAACTGCCAAAACCATTTTAGTTAATGTGTGTATGTATGACTTCAAATAAATTGACTTTTTTAAGGGTTCTAGCGCTTCTGGTTCTCGTTAATTTAAAGAAAGTCTTTAAAAATGTCAGTCGCTATCTTGTCGTAAGCAAATTTTCTTAAGGAATTATGCTTTTTTGCTATATTATTGTCACCGTATTTATATTAACCATTGGTTATAAACACAAGTGAAGAAGCGAGTTCGACTTTAAAAGTCAAGAGGTGACAAGTTAGCCGTGTATTTTTTTTTAAATACGTAGTTTGTTAACGTTTTATAAATAGATATACATATGTACGTATAATTTTTTATAGCAAAGCAAAGCCACGTGAGCAAGGTTGTTTTTAATATCTGACACGATAAACTGGCTTTTAGGAAGCTATATTATTGCATGTCAATTATCTATCGCCATAAAAGATTAAATAGTGTCTTTTATTTGCATTAATCATTTATTTATTGTCAATAAGTTAGATATAAATAATGTTGTGTACACTGTACACGAAGTACAGTGGCTGTTAATATAATATATTGAAAAAACCCGTCAGCCTCTGAATTCAGAAGCTTTCAAAATATGATTTAATCAACACCTAATGCAAGTGCTAATATTATAATCGTAAATAAAAATCAAAACCAAAGCAAAAATTTCTACTCGAAATCGCAAAGCATAAAAAGGAGCAGTCTATAACCTTAAATGAAGCCAACACCCTTAAGGTTTATAACTACTTATAGAATATATAGGACCAAATAATATAACTTCTGCATCAGAAGTATCCAACAATTGCATCTGAGAGCTCAAAAATGTTATACATTTTCCTTATACTGATTCAAGGTTTGTTACATGCATCTTATAAGTAGGAGCCCATACAACTAAGCCATATTCAAGTCGGGACCTAACAAAACATGAAAGAAAGGGCATCCGCCCCTGAGAAACTTTGCTGTTTCTTATTAGGAATCCAAGTGTTTTGTAGGCAGAGCTAAAAGTCTGTTCACAGTGTGGTTTAAAAGATAGGGTACCATCACAAATAATTCCAAGGTGCCAACTGACCTGTGGTGACTAAGTGCAAGTCCTCTTAAATCGCAACTGAAAGTAATTGGGTGCTTTTTTTGAGTAAAGGACATTACACACTACTATAGAAAACTACAAAGCAATAGGAATGAACGAACATCTATTTTTTGTTAAATAACTTGTCACTCCTGCTAAAAAAATATTTTACAAATGTATTTTTATTCTTTGTTAATGCATTGTGTAAAAAAATTTGACTTCATAACTGTTTTCCCAATATCATTTTTATGAGTTGAGATACAAGGAGGGTCTGGAAATGGCCGGGTACAAAAGTTTGGTGTTATCGTTATTTTCAACATGAACAACCGGTTAATTATCAATAACATAGAACGACTAGAAATCCTATTTGACACCAATAACCCAACGAATGATATACTTTGTACGACAGAGCATTGGCTAAGATATGATTATATAAAAAGCCTAAATGTTTTGAATTAGAAAATCGCTACTTGGTACTGCAGTCGGCTCATGGTAGAGTCCTTATCTCAGTAAAAACAATATTAATTTTTTTAGTGGCAAACAAAATGTATATTCTGAAGCGGTGCTTACTTGTCTGAAAAAAATTAATTTTCTAATCATGTCAGGATGCAGATCACCCCTCTGGTAATCTGGGAGCTCTCCTGAGCCACATGTAAAAACAATGCTGACTTTTCACGGTATTCTAGGCATCAAAGGGAGAGGATGCTGGTGGAGCAGCTGTTTGGTTTTTTTTTGAGATGGCCTCAATGGCCGACAAGAAGAATAAAAGGAGCACAATCTTGTCTGAATTATATATGCACTAATATTCGAGAGAAAATGGTTGGAAAATTTACTGTTAATAAGCACATCTCAGACAACTCTAGCCAATTACTGGACATTTATGTTGCCACCAGCACACGAACCTCCGGAACATAGACTGCATATTACACTACTTGCGGAACCAGTCAAGAAAATATTGATTTGCTGACTGGTGACATTTTACAGATTGATTGAAGTATTTTGGAAACATTTGGCTTTGCAGCTGATAGCTACGACAACCTTTATAAAACAAATACTGGGCTACTTAATGACCGATGTCCTGAAGAAATAAAGATACTATGTAGAAATAGCAGTAGTCAAGTTAAACACTGATGTGGTGGAATCATTAATAAATTTTCTAGAGGCACTTGATAAAATAACTAAGATTAGAAATTGTGAGCAGTGAGGTAAAAAATATAGAAATTGTAGAATGTCATATGATAAGACCGTTACTCAGTGTAAGAGGCAGTACATTCTAGATTAAAATATGATACCCCGAATATTCGAAAGATTCTAGATTCACACATAATGCTCTGAATAACCGGAGGGTCCCTTGGAAAATTGTAAGAAATATGGTCCATCTATGAGGCCCGCCAAAAAAGTGTGTAGTTACTTGACTGCGGATGCATTTAATGACCGACCTTGTGAACATTGGAAAGTCCAGCTGCATGAACTCTCAACAAACCAAACCATCCATAGGAAGCAACATAAGCCACAGGAGGTTACCAGTAAATAAATTTTGATAGCAACGTACTCGCTCAAGGATGCGAACACAAAAGTCACTTGCGAAGTGACTGTCAAAAGTGTAAAATATTGTCTATTGTTGGCCCGCTTACACACCTTGTCAAAGGTGCTTTCGTAAGGATTGTTTTCAGGTTTTTCTAAAACTTCCAAATGTGGCGACTGTTTTCAAGGATGGGTGTACTTTTGCACATTAGAAATAAAAGGTGATTCGCGTGCATGAAGGCGCACCAGCCCATTTCATTGTAGAAGTAAGAGAATACTTAAATCGTACATTTATTAACCGATATTGGTGGATCGTGATGGACAACAATGGCCTCTTAGGTCTCCTGCTTTAAATATTATGGACTTTTTTTATATGGGGATTTTAAAACTTTAGACTACAGTAATCCAGTTAATACTGAATATGAACTGAGAAATCGCATAATAGTTTCCTGTGACACAATAAGGAGTACGCAAGGGATTATTCAGAGTGCGCGATAATATGAGAAAAAGGACTGAGGCGTATATCTTTTTAGGCCGGGCTATTTTCAACAACTAATCTATTTTTTTCCGTTTTTTTTTTCCTTTTGCAAAAGAGGTATTAATTTATTAACAGTAAATTAATATTTTGTTTGTTTTTAATTAACAATGCTTGTACTTAATTGCCCTGCTGGTTATAAAAGATTGCTTGTTTGAATAAAAAGTTAAAAAAGTACTTTAAAGCGTAGAAATAATTTACTTTCAACATTAATTAGTAAATCATTTGACAGCCAAGAGCCTACTGAGAGATTGTAATATCTGGCTTTTAATTTAGACAACTACAAAGGAGAGTTATTTATTTTTTACTGGAAAACAGTTCAGGGTACAAAAAAAGTCTATAGTCCTTTTTTATTAAAAAAGTATCGGCTATTTAGAAAGTAAGCTTTGTGTGTAAGTCAATGTGATTTATTTTAGCTATAATATTCGAATTCACTTTCAGTAGACATAACTGTATATATATATCATATATATATATATATATATATATATATATATATATATATATATATATATATATATATATATATATATATATATATATATATATATATATATAAATTATAAAAAGTTATATAAAAGTGTCGTGCCAAATTTTGCAAGGTTCTACTATGAAACTTTTTTAGGTATCATAAATTCTTAGAATTTTAACTACCAGCTACATGTACCTACATGTTCTGACCAGTTTAATTATTTTATCTGTACTCTGACCTAAGTGATAAGGCAGACATCAACTCCGTATATCTGTGGATAAATACATAGTTGGCGGTGCTTCTTGTTGCTGTGGCAGCGGGCGTTATAACAAAACCATAACTGACTGTGTTTTGACATGTACAGTTTGTTTACGTATTGCAAATACTTATAGTGTGATTGTGTAAAGATAAGTGTTTTTTTTATAAATTCACCTCGTTTTAATATGGAATCTTTATCGTTGGGCATTAGGCAGCTTACTGAAGAGTTTATTCAATGTGGCCGTTGAAGTGAACTGTTAATGGGAGTTTTGAGGAACAAATTTCCTTCGTTTGATGAAGATAAACTTAGTGAAATTTTAGGACAAATTAAACAAAGGAATGTAATCCTGTTCAATTCTAAGTGAAACTAGTGTCACGGAAAAAAAAAAGCATTATTTCAAACTCACTCTGTATGGTTGGATAAGACTTTCATTGTAACATTGTGTGACGAGGAGATGACCGGTCCCTCAAATAAGAGTAATTTAAGTGTTGGACGACCAATGAAAGAATTTCATGAATGCAGTAAACGAGCAAAACGTTATAGCGTGAAAAAACTTTGCAATAGTTATTCCGAAAAACAACTGAAAACCGCAGCTGGAAAAACTTCTTCAGACAAGGGACGCATGGATGCTCAAAAAGCCTTAGCTATGTTAATGTATACACAGCTTTCAAAGCATCATTATGAAGTGGTTCGTAGTCTGCTTAAAGACTTCGGCTGTGATGTGTTGCCACCATATTATACAGTTCGGGAAGAAAAAGTAAAGTGTTATCCTGAAAACATTACTATTACACCAATATCCACTCAAGCTTATTTACAAAGTTTGGTAGATCATACAGCAACGAGAATATTAGCCATTAAAGACCTCACAAATTAAGAGCTCATTTCAGGAGTACTGACTTTGACTTCAAATGGTGCTGTGATGGTTCGTCCAACCAAAGTCAGTATCACCAAAGCATTTTCACCTCACTATCCTGGAAATTTTGCCGAATCCCTGTCTTTCTGTAAGGACGGTAGGGCTCTTAAACATGTCCAACATTGCATGGACACGGGACCGGCGGCTTTACGCTCCCTCCGAGGGGCGAATCGTGCAGACATTCAACTTGCTTAAATACAATGCCAGAACCTCGGTTGATGTTAATGTTACAGTTTGTACTGAAAAAGTGAAAGAGTAACCTGGGATCGAACCCAGTACCCTTCGGTTCAGAGACACACGTTCTTACCCCTGAACCACCGAGGTTCTATCACCAAATTTTACCTAATGCATTTGGTGATATACCCGATGCAAACTTATTTATGGTGTCCATGATACATTTAGTAATTGAAAGTGCGGACCATATAAACATATCGGAAAATATTAGACCTTCGCCAGACAAGTTTTGCCGACAAATTTAATTTGAATATGCAAAAGAAACTGCAGATAATACCAAACAAATTGTCGAAAGGATGGAAAGAACTATAAATAATCTGTTACCGACTTTTGTAAACATAAAAGACAAAGTTATTGAGATTTGCCATAGTTTTTATTCAATATGATGGATACGAAAATAGCTCAAGCAATCAGCGGTTGCAAAGCTTCAGCTGTTTGCTATATGTAAAGCAAGTCCCAAAGAAATGAACAACCTAGATATAATTATAAAAAACACTGCAGTCGGGAAGCACTTCACATTTGCATTTCTCCTTTACATGTCAGAATTAAATCCATGGAATTTGTTTTGTATATTGGGTATAACTTGACATTCCAGAGGTGGTCTACTAACGCGGAAACTAAACCACAAAGGGATGCAAACAAAAGAAGAATTCAGAAAGAACTGCGTGATAGATTGGGTATTAGGGTTGATCACGTCCAACAGTGGTTTGGTACAACAAATACAGGAAATACATCCAGAAACTTTTTTTAAAAATCCAGAGATAGTGTCGGACGTAACTGGTGTTGATTTAGTATTGATTAAAAGGCTGGCCACAATATTAGAAGTAATTACATGTGGAGAGACGGTAGACTGAAAAAAGTATGGCAAGTATGCTATAGAAACAGCTAGGAGCAAAAATATTTAGAAAAATATTTTTAAACCTAATTTTCTTTCAATTTTCACTCCCATAACTCTCTTTTTTTTCTGAAATAAACTTTTGGGAGATTTAAACTCTCACCAAAAGAGACAGTGAAAATCCCCAAGCGGTTCGTGCAGGAGGCATCTTATACATGCTTATCCTGCTATGCCCTTTGTTTGTTTTATATTTTTTGATTTATATTTTGTACGTTTTTTTTTGTAAAATGTTCCAAATGCGACCTAAGCATTCTAGTAAAGTAGTAGTAAGTGTGTTAAATATATTTGTCATTATGTAATTTTTACCCTGTATAACAATAACCATGGAAATTTGACTTATCCTATATATATATATATATATATATATATATATATATATATATATATATATATATATATATATATATATATATATATATATATAAGCTTAGAAGGATCAAGTAATTGTTCTGTGAGAAAAAAGAATTGATATAGTTTTTAGATGTCAATTTAAAGCATTTATAAGAAGACCTGAATTGAGGATGGTCTAGTATTCGGTATTTGTAATTTCTTAATATCTTTAGATGGTAGATCTAAGATTATATTATGCTACAATATACGTACTACCATCCCCATTTGCAAAAACCAACAACATATAAATGAAATATTCGAACATTTTGTGATACAGGAGTCTTCTCGAAAAATGTCTATTCTGACCCACTGTGTCACGGCGTATCCTATTTTTTACTACAAATATTTAGTCATATTGATAATGGTGCGATTGGTTCAGTTCGTTATCTTTATAAATATGTATCTTTACCCCTAATTTACACCGACAATGTTTTATAAAAATATATAATCTACTTTCTAATTTATAAGAAAAAAAAAGTCTTACAAAATGTTTGAACACCCCATGTTGAACAAATAAAATGGAAACCAACCTATGTTTATATGAACTTTTTTTATCACTCACTCCTTATTGTTAACACTATATTTTTAACACCCTGTGCATATACTTTGTTAGTTTCTTAATATGTTATCAGAACAAACATTTTAAATTAAGTTTTAGGTTAACCTTTTACTTTTAGTAGTGTCTTTTATGACAACGTATTACTACACCAGGCAGTTTGTTACAATAACATAAGTAGCTCTATCTCAATCAACACTAATTTGTCTATATCAGCGATTCTAAACAAGTTCTTTTAGTGAATTCACTAATGAGGAGATCCCGACTTTTGAATTTTGAAGAAGTTTCTGCAAATGAGTACAAACTAGGCCCCCTAGAACCCATATCCGGGGTCAGTTTGGATTTTTATATGTTTATATATATATATATATATATATATATATATATATATATATATATATATATATATATATATATATATATATATATATATACATGTGTGTGTGTGTCTCACATCGATAACTCAAAAAATTACACGCCGATGATGATCAAATTTGGTGAGTACCGTCCTTTAGCAAGTGGCTTGTATAAGTTCGTTATCCAGGAAAATCTGTCCAATCTTTCTCAGAAAATTTTCCGTTTTTTTTTTTTCGAAAAATGTTGTGCTTCCTTTCAAAAATATTTTATATCTCCGGAAGTAACAAAGTTAGGGCAACCAAATTTGGTGCGCGCGTTTATATCATATCATAAAACGTAAAGTGGGTACCAAACTTTAGATCTGTTGCTTAAAAGACAAAAAGTTGTTGGCATTTAAAAAAAATGAAGTTTTCCACAAAACGTAAAAGTCGCGATTAGTAACGTCAAAACATTTAGACAAAGAACCTGAAACTAGTACATGTTATGCAAAAAATGTAGCAAGAAAGAAGAGTGTTCTAGAATGCCTTAAGTTTCAGCTTCAACCGTCATTGTCATTCATTTTACTGAAATGTTTCCAGAAAATTAATTTTAAATAGACCCTTTCTCTGATGGTTTGGCTATAGTGTTTATCGTTTGATGGTATATAATTTTTAGGAATTTTCGTAAAAAAACAATAAAGCTAAATATATTCGTTATTATACAAGATACAAAACAAAATGTATACGCTAATTATAGGGTGTCTTGAGCTACATCTTGGAAACTTATTTCTACAGTGGCCAGAAGTCGTTGGTTGATACAAATTTTCTCTTTTTTTTTTAATCGAACGCGTTTTATATTATTGTATTTTTGCGTTTTTCATCGAATTATAATGCACGTTTGTAAGAAAAGAAATTCAGGACGCAAGAAGTGCGTTATGTTATCTATAATAATCTATAAGGTCCGTTGGCCTGGAAACTTGTTTTTTCGGGAACATTTTAAGTTTATTTTCGAAAAATTTTTGTACATTTTCAAACAATTAAGTTATTTTGATTAAATATGGTACATTAAGTTATATTGATACCCCTATTTGATGCAGGATTTCTTAAAAAAAAACACATATTTGCCATTGAAAACATTTTTATGAAAATTAACTACCATAATGCACTTGCTGTGTCCAGAAGTTTTTATATTAAAGTTTCATCGAAATCTGTTAATAACTTTTTGAGTTATCGTGCGGATATATATATATATATATATATATATATATATATATATATATATATATATATATATATATATATATATATAAACATATAAAAATTAAAACTGACCCCGGATATGGCTTCTAGCGGTCCTAGTTTGCGCTCATTTGAGAAAATTTTTAAGTCTCACCATCGATACGTCTCTAGTAGTCAATTTTTATAATGAAAATTCACTAATAAAGCCGCTAAAATGTCGGGTGTCTATGAGATAGGTTGAAAAGATTGTAATCTTAAATACGTTGGGCAGACTAAGAGAACCATTAAGACTAGATTTATGGAACACCTAGCGCAGCTGAGATACAGTAGTGTAGATAAGTTATGCGTGGCACAGCATATTTGTGACTACCACATATATAAAGAAAATCTAAAACTTATCAAAAATGTTAGACAGCCAGCGAATCTAGATGCGTGCGAAAGTATTTATATTTCTAAGGCAATAAAAAAACAAAAGTTCCCTAAACCAAGGGCCGCTACTGATTTATAGTCTTTTGTTTGCGATCTGTCTGATACAGATAAATATTCCGAAACTTGCCAGATAAAGTTATAAAGGAAGTTCAAAACCTCGTCCGGCAATAAAAATACAATACACAGAAAATTTGCCTGCGATTTAGTCTCCCTCTCGGTATCAGTCTTTACCTAAGACTCAGTATAAAAGGTCATGTTTAGTAGTAAGTAGTTTAGAATTTTTTATCCTCTGATGATACTAACTGTGTTAGTGAAACGATCCTCAGGTATTTAAAAAGATGTGTTGTGGTGATTTGGGTTCTCCAAGTGTTCTTAGGAGATATACCTACTATATTGAGATAAATATCTTTATACAGAATTATGAAAATTCGGTACGTGGTAAACACCGTCCCGACTACTTTTTAGATGATTTTTTAATACAAAAATTACTACCTCACAAGAGTATTTTAGTTGCGATATTTTTCAATATAGAGAACTTATTTATTATGAAGTAAAATATCAAAATAGAAAAAACACTAGTTTTTTTTTGCTCTCAAGAGAGAAAGCGAACGATTCAATTTCCCATGTCTGAAAACTAACACGCATTTAACAGTCAACAAGATTTTACTTCGATATATCCCCGGTTCATACAAAGAGTTTTTTTGCCTTCTGGGTATTGAAAATATCGTTGGGCTGCCAGATGATTTGGCAATATTTTTTTTGGACTTTGTTTTTATTTTGATTTGCAACGGAACCTGTCGTGACATCAAGGAATGCGCGAGTGATTGAACGTTGATGCATGTTTTTACGGCACGATAGTCAGTGTCTAACATGGCAATTTCGCAATTCATGGTAAAAACTCTCACGTGTGGTAACGTAGCAGAAGCAGAGAAAAGTAAATTGGGATATATATATATATATATATATTGGTTGAAATGGTTGAAAGGAGTGTGTAATTAGAATTCATTAAAAAAAAAGTGGGCCCCAATACTAAAACGTTGGGAAACGCTGATCTACATAGGAGTATTTGAAAATGATGTCACGTCATGCCTGGCAATTTGTCGGTATGAGATAATTTGACTGTTTTCTGTATTCTGTTAGGAATATAGATTCCGTTGCAAACATTCGGTAATTTGATAAGTTAAAGAATGTCATTGTTAAATTATTACTATATAACTTTTGTAGGAATAGTCAAAATTATATATTTGTATCACATTTATAAAATGGGTAATTTTTATTTCAAAATGCTCACATTTTTAAAACCGGTGTCTCACCTATCCCAAGGGATCGCTTGCTTTAACATATCATCCATGATAATTACTTTAAAAAAAGTTAAAGGGCAATAAAAAATGGACCAGAAAGTAACAAAATATAGCTGCTAAATACATTTTTTTTATTCCTTAAATGTTATCACCCTCACTTGGTGAAACTCTTCCATACTAAATAGAGATACACAGATCACACAAGCGTTTGTAATATTCTCTGTAACTGGTTCTGCCGTTTACGGCATCTTCAAGCAGGAGAAATTTAAATTTATTTATACGCATTACTGACAACTATACAACTATAAATAAAAAACAGTTGTAACGTTATGGTGTTTTGAATAAAACAAATAAAAAAACAAAGTAAAAATTACAAATCACGTCTTAAAAATATCTATGTGTCAAACTTTTACATGAAAATATAATTTATATAGAACATTGACAACTATAACAACATTATATTAATAAAATAACTTACCAACAACAACAGCAATAAAGCAGGTTCTATGTAATAAAAATCGGTACACATCAACTTATTGCAACTGGCAACAACTGGCACTTGCATATGTAAAGGAGCATGTGACCTAAATTAGGAAAAATGGATTTTAAAAGATTAAATCGCGTTTTAATAAAGGTGTTTATAAAGGTTTTTATAACGAAACAGTTTTTTTTTTTATATAAAAGTAGGTATTTTTTGTCGTTAACGTATGTAGCTATAATTAAAACAACAAAATTATTATAAAAACAATATTACTTATACCCGTTTACACATAAAAAATTGAAAAAGTTTGGGACGCAGCAAGTGCGTTATGGTAGTGAATTTTCATTAAATGCTTCAAATTGGAATAACATAATTTTCTATAAACTTAGAAAGTTGAATTTAGGTAAGTAGTAATGCAACAATGCAACATATCTACCAAATTTCATTCAAATAGCTTTGTAGTTTTCGGAGAAAAAATTTTTGTAGAACGAAAACTCAAATTTTCCCGGAAAATTTTGTCAGATTTTCCTGGCTAACGAACTCATCCAATTCATTAATACAAGAAACGGACTTGCCGAGTTTCATCCAAATCGATTCATTATTTTTTGAGTTAACGGTTGGATACCTATATATACATATATATATATATATATATATATATATATATATATATATATATATATATATATATATATATATATATATATACATATATATAAGTATATTATTAAAACTAATTCTTTAAATTTAAAAAGACCTGGGAGGCCGGTTTTAGAGGTCCCAGTTAGCGATTATTTGAATAAGTTTGAATTTTCTATGGAGCTAGAAACTTATAGTTTGGTAAAGAGAGATATACTGAAGTGCTGCAAGTCTCTTTAAAAAAATTGTGTTACAAATTTCATTAGTCACAAAAAAAATTCAAAAAAAATAATTATTTACAAAGGGAATGTACCGGCTAAATCATAAATATCGCTGGTATTTTTCCTTTTAATTGCTTGGATGGTTCTGTTTTAGTCAACCCAATCGAATTACTTTTTGCAAACAAAACAACAACAAATGTTTTTAAAACCAACTTGTAGTTATCCGCGAAACTCATTATATTATTTTTCTTTAATTTAGTACCCAGGCTGCGTTTATATAGGTGTTACTATGGTACAAGCTTGAAGATTCTAGCTTAATAGGAAATTGATTTATGGGATTTCAAATATTTCCAGAAACTCTCCACCATAATGTGTTTGCTGCACCCAAATCTTTTTCAACACTTAGTTTTTAGTCCACTCAATTGAAACAGTTTCTGCATATAAAATAACAAAAATGGTTTTCTAAAACAAATTTATCGTTGCCTATGAAGCTCATTGTGTTATTTTTTTTAAATTTAGTACCCACGTGAGCTATGTGGCCATAAAACACTTATTTATATCTAAATGACCAATCAGAACTTCCTTTTGTACAGTTTAGTAAATATGTGATGTACACAAAACAAAACCAATTGAAAAAATATGATATTTCTATATTAACTGAAAACATACAATTATATTTCACAACTATCTGCCAAATCGTCGATTAAAAGTGAGAGTTTCAACTCGCGCAAGTCTCCTAGGCCGGTCAAAGAACTCCCTGTTTAACATCGTTGTTCTGCCAGCTCGATTACGAGCGGTTCGACGGGCACCGCTGGCCATCGGACGGCTTCGAAACCGCCGAATGTATGCTGGACAAGAGCTGCATATTTCGGAGTTCGCAGGGTCCGAGCCGTTTGCCTTTGATTTAGACACAATGCATCTGTATAGGTACAGTGGATATTATATAATTACGTAACCTAATAGCTGATTGCTATACGACAATTACCACGATATATATATATATATATATATATATATATATATATATATATATATATATATATATATATATATATATATATATATATTCGAATATCGTCCACTCAGCAAGACATCGACTTCCAGGGATTACGAAGTTCATTTCGAAACCGCATTGTAATCATTTCTAGTTTATAAGTAACACTAATGCCAGATTAAGATTCATTATTTACTTGTTCATGTCATTGGTAACATTCATTGTTCGCTAAATATCAACCTGTAATTAATCATTTGATTATTTGATGTACCTTTGGGATTCAATAAATGATTTTTTATCACGAACCAGAAGGGCATTTTTTATCTGCCGCTGCGAACAGTATCCGGTAATGATTTTTGGCAACAATAAAAGTGCACAAAATTGTCGGTCGTTTTTGAACGTTTGTGCTGGAACAAAGAGCCCGAAATCCAAGAAGAAAAATCAAGGCGTTGGAAGAAAAGCCACAGATGACTATCAAGAAAGTTTTCCTTCTGTAAGTCAATCCATTATTTCATTTTACAATGCAATTGTATGCTTTATGTATTTACAAAATTTATTTTTCGTAGACGCAAATTAATTTAATTAATAGTATTCACAAATGTTTTTTTAGTTATAGTTGTATTCCACTACATTTTACAAAGTTTAATTTTTTGTAAATGCAACATAGTTATTGGTAGTATTAAAAAGTTATTTTTTCTTTCCTAATACTTACTATAATTAAAAAGCGATTTATTGTGTTTTTCAAAGTTAATTCTTTCGAAGATACACGAAAAAACTGAGCAGATTTATTTTTAGTATTCTTATAATCAATAAACAATTTTACGAATCTTCCTAAGATCAATTTACACATCACTAACCCTCAGAATCCTAATTCTAATTCACCCGTAGAGCGTTTAAACTCAACGCTATTAAAAATATACGTGTCCTTAAAATTCAAAATCCAAACGAAAGTCCCCAATCTCTTATGATCATAGCCGTTTTGATCTACAACCAATCGAAACACTCTTCAACAGGCCACTCTCCTTTCAAGCTGCTTTATGGCCCATATGACGATATACCACCTATTGATCCCCATCAAACAGTTTTTTTACAACAATAAACGTCTAAAAGAAATAATTCCATTTTACAAGTCTATCTATGGAAAACAAAAACAAAAAGCAACAGAGCATCTAGAGAAAATTAACGTAACTCGCGAACAAAATATCCTTTATAAAATTTACTCCATCCCTATACAATTGCCTCGCAATAAGATACTTCTTTCCCATTCAATGAAGCAAACGGCTCATGTAAATAAGACCAAAAGAGCAAGAAAGAAATTTCCTTCTTTACAGCCTGCTGTGCCTATGTCTGAAGACAGCCCTACCCCTTTAACTTCAACAAATCCAAACTAATAACTATTTCAAATATTTCGGTGAAATTACCAAAATATTAACTCATTGCTATAGGTTCTTCTTTTATTTTAATGTCGCACTTACATAAAATAACTACAATCTATTATTATACCAGGCGTATCAGATTAGTGAAATTAAGAATAATTTCCACTAACTATTATTATACATGAATTTTAAACAGTCAGTTAACGAAGAATTTAGATTCCTTAAAAAATCACATTAGAGGCAACGTGAACTTGAATATAAGGTCATCTTTAAATCTCAATTAGCACTAAGTTCAAAACTGTTAGAAAAAAGAGAAGTATTACAAAGAACAATTTTGTATAGTTTTAAACGATTGACTAATATGGAAATATGTACTGTTAAGGACCAGAAAGTCATTGAAAAGCATTTAAACCTTATTTATAATAACGATGAATTAATTAGTTTTGACCAAAATCACATTCTTAAAATTTTAGAATTTACCAAATTTAATGTTTTATCTTTAAAAGGTACAATTGTTATCTCCTAAAGCTTCCTATCCTACATCCCGCGTCAAGAATTTTTAACAGAATTAATTCAACGCCCAAGCAGTGAAGTCATTATACCACCTACTTCCTTCTACTTGCGAACACCTCAGAAATATCCGTAGACAGAGACACCGACATAAACAACACCTCATAGAAAGAAAAACTCAAGATACCATTAAACAAAGAAACAAGTCCAAGCGTTTCAAAGGACCCAAGTTAATACAGCCCTTACAACAACAGCCTCAACACGTCATCAAGTCAACCCGATAAATCTTAAAGAAGTCAACAAATTAAGAAGTCAAATGCAGAAAATCAATTATCACAATGTACTACACCCTTGGTACATTCAACGCATTATTATCTTAATGGTCATTCCCTGCTGCATCTCCACAGAGAAACTTAAGAATAGAGATGCGGCACAACTCTAAGAACCAATCCACAGCAGAAGAACCTACCGAGAAGAACGAGGACGTTCTTCACATTAGGGATAAAGGAATTACCTAACCTAATAGCCGATTGCTATGACAATTACCGCTATATCTATTCCGATATCGCCCACTCAGCAAGACATCGGCCTCCAACGATTACGAAGTTCATTTAGAAACCGCATTGTAATCAGTTCTAGTTTATAAGTAACACTAATGTTAGATTAAGATTCATTATTTACTTGTTCATGTCATTGTTCGCTAAATATCAACCTGTAATTAATCATTTGATTATTTGATGTACCTTTGGGATTCAATAAATTATTTTTTATCACGAACCAGAAGGGCATTATATATATATATATATATATATATATATATATATATATATATATATATATATATATATATATATATATATATATATATTATATGGCTATTTTCGTATTATTCGTAGGAGTTCCCTGTTTGTGATTCGTGTTAAAATGGATGGAATGTTTGAGTTAGCTAAGACTAAATTTTGTAAACTTAGTTACCAGAAACAATTAGGAAGATAATTTAACGTAGCTATACAGGATGTTCCTTAATGATTTGCGAATAGTTAGGGCGTGAATAAACATTAAAAATTAATGATAGTTTGATCTATAACCTATGATCCAAAAAGGTTTTGTTACGAAAGTACGGGGTGTTAAAATTTTAAGGAAAAAGTGGAAATTAATTAATATTTTGGAAACCGCTCGAGATATTTCAAGGATATTTATTACGAAGAGACAGCTAATAAATATACTTTTTTTTCAATAGAAACATAATTTTCAGCTTAAACAGTGGCGTGCATACGGGCACTAACTTCCATAATTTTGAATAAAAAAAATAGTATCCGGACTAAAAATTATTTTTGATATCCTCGTTCTATTGCAAATATCAGAGTTCTCTTCAGTTGATTTCCTGCAATGCGCTATTTTTGAGTAAAAAAAATATTAAAACTGTTATATTGTCCGAGAAAACGATGTAGGTAATTATTGGACCATGAATTATCAGTTGGCTTGAATCAGCATTTTATTTATCCTTACATTTTTCATGCAGCACACCCAAAAATCTTAGGCACCAGCCGCCACTGGAAGGATTCCATGTTGTTCAGATTTTCTTTAAGGAGGGATTTTATGAAGCCAGTCCACGTAGATAGTGCGTTGGTTATTGAGATAAGAGATTTTAATGGCAGTCAAAGTAGAGAAAAAATAAAGTAAGACGTTGGAAGTTGAGATGGGTGGTTAGATAGCAATGTAATCAGTATTAGAGTTAGAAAAGGGTCGTTATGGAGGAATTTGTGTAATGAGAAGTCAATAGTTAGAGCTGAATGGTAACACATGCAGATTTGTACAGGTTCCGGAAGTCTAGTGACGTAGCGAGATAGTGCATTGGTGAAGCAGGTTATAGAGTGTGTATTCTATCCTAGTGATTGGGGATTATTTCTGTACGCAGAGATAGTTTGCGCGCAGTCCCGAATGTGTATTATCAATGGCGTTGATAATTAGGGTTGGTTCAGCAAAGCAGCAAAAATCTGTGAAGGAATTAGGGCACCATTTGCATATGCTACGGTCACGTGAGAGGTTATGATAGTTTGATAGATTTCTGAGGTTTGGATAGAACTTATTACGTTCAGTCGCGACGACTGTAGCTATATTTCTAACATGTAACGTCGTACAAGATCTCAGGAAGGTCAGAAGTCTTATTCCAAGTGTAAGACAGGTTTGAGAGAATGATTGTAATATCCACTTTTAATTATTGATGTCAGCTGTTAGTAGTTTCAATTTCTATTCAGGCTATGGATATTTGATTTTATTCAATTGCCACATAAAGTTTAATCGCGAAAAATAAAGTCGTATAAGTTGTCCTAAGGTCTACGTTAGATACATTTCTTAACTTTATTGCAACTATTAAATTTGTTTTTTTAATTAACTTAGACATTAACAATTTATAAAACTAAGCACACAAATCGCAGACTACGCTGCCGTTGTTACAGGTCTTTTTACTCTCATCTTTAAACCAGTTTTAGAAGCAACCAGGAAAGACTTCGGTTCCAATTCAATTGGTACTGAAGTTTCAGCTGTTCTTTCCACTTCAAATTCCGACAAAAAATGAACCAAGCCAAGCTTTGTTGACATCATTCCGAAACGTTCGCCTAAAATAAAAGTATAGTTTTATAATATTAGTATTACTTATCGTCATGAATATTTAAAAGAAAGCGTGTAGAAAAGTTTGATGTTTTTAGTTGAGCCATAATTGATATCAGTGCTGAATATTCTGCGTTATCTAACAAAATTCCTTATAAAATACATTATAAACAATTTTGTATAATAGCTGATTACAATAGTAACATTTTTAAATGTTGTTAATAAATAATATTACCAATACAAATTCGAGGTCCTTCTCCAAAGGGGATGTAGGTGAATGGAACAATGTTGTTTATATTCTTTTCTGAAAATCTTTCAGGGTCGTATTTTTTTGGGATTGGAAAATATTCTGGATCATAATGAAGACCAAACATTGGTATATATACTGGTGTGCCTTTTTCTATAATAAGGTCGCTATCAGGCAATTTGTAGTTGCTATTACATCTTCTGTCCAAAAATGGTAGCACTGGATACTTTCTTAAAGCCTCTGTAAAATTAAAAGTGAATAAAAGTGAATCTAAAAATTAGTAAAATACCTGATTGGAATAATATACCCACGCAACGTGACACGTAATATCTAACAAATAGCTTTAACTACCCTTTCAAAAACGGTTTAAATCATTACTAAAATTCTTACACATTTTGGATTGTTTACTGAACAAACTTGATATTTGTGAAAGACAAAAAAGTATCTTACACACATGCACCCTTTTACGCAAACAACCCTTAAGCTTGAATGACGTCAGCACTTTTCTAAAAATGGTTTCGAGATTATGACAGCGATTAAGAAGAAGAAAAAGATTGTATTGCTAGTTCATAACTGCCCGGGACATCCAAAAGTTACTGATTTGAAGTCTGTAGCACTTGCTTCTCTTCCACCAAATACAACATCAATCTTACAGCCAATGTATCAGGGAATAGTACGGTCACTCAAAAGCAATTTCAGAAAGATCTTGTGCTCAAAATGATTTATTGACTACATTCTAACCAAAACAGCTCTTCCGTAAAAATAACAGTTCTAGATGCAATTGTTATGGTTTAAGAAGCCTCAAATACAATAACACAAAGCAGTTTTCACAACTGTTTCAAACAGAAAGGATTCGTTAAAAACCACGGCGCTTTGTCTCCTCAAAAAAACACAGTAAATGTGTCTACCGCTGAGCTTGATGATGAAGATAACATTTTTGTGTGAGTGCAAAATCTAAATGGACACTTGTTACCGTCACCGGGAATGTGGGACAATTACGTTGACGTCGACAGTGCCCTCCTCACATCCAAAGAACCTACTGATAAAAAGGTCGCACAGAATATTACAGCTAATAGGCAACACGAAACTATCAAGGAAGACGAAGTCGAGAAAGAATTAATACCTAGAGCAGAAGAAGCTTTGAAAGCCGTAGACATTTTGTCACGATTTGTTCATAGCAATATTGAAAATAACAATATGAATAGGGCAATGTCTTTTTGCGCAATTGCGTTAGAGACTGTTATTACAATGTAAAGAAAAAACAGAAGCACAAAGAATTATAGATTTCTTCTGTAAAAACTAAATAAATATGTACATATTGTATGTATGTAGTGTACATATATATGTGCATTATATACAATAATTTTATATGTTTACCCAGTTCATTGGTCTCTTTTTTTATTAAGTGTAAGTAACAACCAGCCAGGCTAGATGCATAAGAAAGTATTTATATTTCTATGGCAATAAAAAACAAAAGTTCCTTGAACCAAGCTCCGCCACTGATTTATAGTTCTTTATTTGCACTCTATGTGTGATGCATATAATTGTTCCGAAACGTGGCAGGTAAAGGTATAACGGAAGTTCAAAAACCTCGTTCGTCAATTAATATGACAATACACAGAAAATTTGCTTACGATTTCGTCTCCCGCTAGGTATCGGTATTTACCTACAACTCAGTATAAAAGATGATGTTTAGTAGTAAATAGTTGAGAATTTTTCATCCTCTGATGACGCTCACCTTGTTAGTAAAACGATCGTCAATCGATTTATGGTGATTTGGGTTCTCCAAGTTTACTTATCAGTGCTCGTCACAGGCTCCGATCTTAACTTAGTGAAATACAAATTAATTAAGATTAGTCAATATAGTATTTAGTTGCGGCTCGTCCCATGACGTAGGTGAAGCGCTGCTTCACTTATATTTTTCGGTTAAGCTAAACTTTTTTATTCAAAATCCACCATGAGTTTAATTTCTTCTCTCAATTTTATTTGGTATAACCACATACAAATGTCTTGTTACGTCGCACCGCAATTGATAATGCATTTTTATAGTAATTTGTGGTACGATATAATTTGCAAGCCCGCCCCTGATCACCGAATTGAACGTATGCATGGCCCAACACGCAGCGCTTACATATTGCAGACCATAGACTACTCTAGAGCGTTAAGCAACTGCAGACTGACTGAGCCAGATTCGTTCGTATACAAATTCTGCATCTGTTTTGGGACGCTTGCATGACATGGCACGCGCACTGGTAGGTTGGTGTTTATTAGTCACAAAAGTGATGCAGAGTTCTCAGCCTGCTTCAAAGCTTAGTGTCCGTCGTTTATTTAGATTGAGTCGGATCGTCAGAGGCGTATTTTTACTTTTACTATGTTGCCGTTAAATAATCTGTTATATGTCACGTTTACAAACTTTCAAAAGCTGGATTTTTCATGTTTCTTTTTGGTAAGTGGAATTGATTTGTTTATTATCACCTATAAAAGAATAATTTCAAAATAATAAAATATTAGATATAAAATTTAAAGTTGTAAAAAAAGAGAAGGGCCTTAAATTTGAAAAAAAAATATGCTTGTAGCTTTTCCCTCTATAAACAGATTTTCATAGGTAATACGCGCCGTATTATATCACCATATGCGTGCGTGTACAGTATGTGTACAGTGTCCTCTCATCGAATATGCCTGGACATTATTCCTTGTGAATGTCTATGTTTTTGTACAAATGGGTTTTTCATTTAAATACTGAAGTGCTAGGAGAACGCGTGAGCTTGAAAAAATTAAAAACAAAATTCCTGCGGCGCAGGGAGGTCTTCGTCTCCCTGGACCCCCCTTTGGGGCCGCGCGGATTATGCTTCACCAGCTCCCAAAGTCACGAGCCGCCACTGATAGTATTATGTGATTTGCTTGCACTCAAGCTCGAGGGTATGTTTATGTTCTGTGCTCTGAGGTGGTATATGCCTAGCGCCAACGTCGCCCAATCTCAAGTTTCCCTGCTGGTTGTTTCTTAAGCAAACAAATAACAATATTGTTATGATATAATTTTTCTATTTATTACAGAACTAGCATACATATGCATATTTGTAAAATAATCTAACTTGTTATAGAATTTTGTGTTTATCTAATTTTTATATAACAAAAAAATTATTGTCATGTTCTTAAAATGTCTTCCCTTAAATGTTGCGTTTGTACAGTACAGTTTGATAAAACGTGTTTTTTAAATCTAACTTATGCTCTGCTTTTTTCCCTCAGGGCTCTGCTTGGATTATGAATTAAAAATCTCGCCATCTTGAGTTGGCCATTTTCTAGCCATTTTGAACTTTCGCATCCGTTATTTTATTTTTGAGGATTTGGCAACACTGCTTAACGACTCCTAGTATAACCAAATACTATACAATGACAATACAGGACACTCCGGCTGATTTTGTGTTTCAAGAATATCAGCGCCCCTAGCGGATAGTACTAATATTACGTCGTTCGAGAACGTGTTTATATATAAACACTAGCGATTGCTTACAAATTCGCCTAATAATTAATATTAAACAATAACTATAACATGTATTGACGATAGTTTTGTATTATAGATGCAAGAAAAGGGCACTGTTGTTAAAAAGTACTGGTTTGGATATAGCATTGAAGACACAAGGTGCATTTTGTATTTCAATATCACTTCCAAAAGAATTAATTTGTTGAAGCAGAAGATAAATTCAGAATCACTTTTATGCCAATATGTACAGTTCGCAGAAGATAATTTATTTTGTAATATTTACCATCATGTACCTATTTATAGATAAACTACGTAAACGGATGGATAAAAGGTTTCAATCATAATAAGCTGTCTTTCAGTGCATCAAAGAAAAGAAATATGAAGGCAAAAAAAGTGTTGCATTAATAAATGATATAAGAAAACTGTTTTTCTATCTTGTTCTGTGTCTTTTAGTGAATTTTTATTTTAAAAAATACACTAATAGAGAGGTGTCGATGGTGAGACTTTGCAAAAATTTTTGCAAATGAGCGCGAACTAGGACCCCTAGAACCCAATATCCGGGGTCAGTTTCAATTTATATATATATATATATATATATATATATATATATATATATATATATATATATATATATATATATATATATATATATATATATATATATATATATATATATATGTATCCGTCTGATAACTCAAACAATAATTAACTGATTTCGATTAAACTTGGCAAGTAGCTTTCTTTTATTAATGGCTTGGACAAGTTCGTTAGCCAGAAAAATCAGACGGGGTTTTCCGGGAAAATTTTGAGTTTTCTTTCGAAAAAAGTTTTTTTTCCGAAAGTAACAAAGCTGTTTTAATGAAATTTACTATATATATTGCCTTGGGAGAGATCTTGCTACGTACTGAAATTAAACGTTCTAAGTTTATAAAAAGTTGAGTTATTCAAATTTTAATTTTTTTTTCGAAAATTTCTTTTTCCGAAAATTACAAAGTTATTTTAATGAAATTTGGGAGATATCTTGCGTTAGGAGAGAACTTACTAAACACCAAAATTAAACTCTCTAAGTTTATAGAAAGTTGAGTTATTCAAATTTGAAGCATTTAGTATGAAGTTTTTACCACAGAAATCGTAGAAACGACGAGACGATTTTCACGTCTCTAGTATCAGGATCACATGAGAGGATAGGCAGTGGCATGTTTAAAACTAATGTTGTACATGCTAGTTTGTTATTCTACAGATGATGTTTTCAATATATGGTGAATATAACAGAATAGTTGAGACAACAGTTCGAACGTTTAACAACAGATTCCTTTATTTGGCTCCAATGAATAGAACAAAATTGAGCAGAATTAAAAGTAAGTCGTCAAGTCATGGAATAATACTGACACGACGCGTTGTTAAACGTTTCAAAATCGAAGACAATGAAATGAATGAAATTATAGTTCTTGCATATTTTGAAGCATGTCTACAAAGTTCGTTAAGAAGTAGGTCTCAAGATTTGGGTTTATCTATCTGCGCAATACACAGAATATTGAGAAAGCACAATATGCATAATTAATGAATTTTTATTAAAAAAAATTCACTATTAGAGAGGTATCGATGGTGAGACTTTGCAAAAATTCTTTCAAATGAGTGCGAACTAGGACCCCTAGAACCCATATCCGGGGCCAGTTTCAATTTTTATATGTTTATATATATATATATATATATATATATATATATATATATATATATATATATATATATATATATATATATATATATATATATATATATATATATATATATATATATATATATATATATATATATATATATATATATATATATATATATATATATATATATATATATATTTGTGTGTGTGTGTGTGTATCCGTCTGATAACTCAAAAAATAATTAACCGATTTCAATGAAACGTGGCAAGTGCCTTTCTTTTATAAATGGCTTGGATGAGTTTGTTAGCCAGAAAAATCGGATAGGGTTTTCCAAAAAAAATTTTGAGTTTTCTTTCGAAGTTTTCTCCGGAAGTAACAAAGCTGTTTTAATGAAATTTACTATATATATTGCCTCAGAAGAGATCTTACTATGTACCAAAATTAAACTTTCTAAGTTTAGAGAAAATTGAGTTCTTGGAACTTTAATTTTCTTTCGAAAAAATTGTTTTTCTCCGAAAATTACAAAGTTATTTTAATGAAATTTTGTGGATATCTTGCCTTAGGAAAGACCTTACTACTTATTAAAATTAAACTCTCTAAGTGTATAGAAAATTGAGTTATTTAAATTTGAAATATTTAATAAAAATTCACTACCATAACGCATTTGCTGCATCCCGAGTTTTTTTATTTCAGGATGATATAAATTGTCACATTTTTTTACACTTAGAATTATTTTACTTGGTAATGCTTTTAATTATCTTCCTTAGACAAGTTTTTTAAATGGAAGTAGAAATAGCAAATTCAGCCCTATCAAATATTTATTCACTAAAGTAAGAGTTAGTCTCGCTTTTAATCTGCGCAATTTCTTAATTATATACTAAGTGTATCAGTTACATATTTCGAAATATTAGATTAATAAGACAGTTTTCATGTAGAGATATAGCAAATTGAGTACTGTGCTACCATTTATACCTAGAACAATTATTATAGGTAAGTACAGATTGTAACTTAATATCGTCAGAAACAGCTCTCAGTATGTTCCTATACGTACCCTTGAAATAGTAGTTTAACGATGGTTTCAAGGTAGTACTTTAAATTATGATGAAATGGGATTATGGGTAAGAGAAATTAGCACAATTATTCATGCTGAATTCAATTAGGTTTCAAGCTGATTGTTGATCCAAATTCTATATATAACTATATAATCAGAAAATTTTCACAGTGGCGCTAGTGTGCTTGTCACAAATACTACCAATGCTACAGCATAGTAGTGTCCTGTATTGTCATTATATAGTATTTCGTATAACTGTGTCAGCCAAAGTGTGTACTCGGTTTTATCGCGTCATAAATCACAACCGGTAAAAATTACCGGAGGTCTGTGTTTCATTAAGTGTTGTTTATTCCTCTTATAATTAAACTAGGAGCTAAATCGCTGTAAAACAAGATTTTTCTATTATTTTCTATTTCTATTATTACCTATTCTTTTTAGGATAAAGAAATGGACTGTGAAAGTAAT
Organism: Tillus elongatus; assembly: GCA_964006375.1. NCBI lineage: Eukaryota > Metazoa > Arthropoda > Insecta > Coleoptera > Cleridae > Tillus > Tillus elongatus. Next base: position 71,641,856 of record OZ023265.1, read on the forward strand.
CCTTAGCCTTTAAGAGGGTTAAATTTGTAGATAAAAATGTCAAAAAAATGTTAGAAAAATCAGTTGAAGAAATTGATTTTAACATTAGCAACTTAGAATCAAAAGGCTAGTATATACCATCGGATCATGAATCAGAAATAGAAGCAGAACCAAAGATGTCGACTCTGATGCTGCTGTAAATTCCAACTATTTTTTGTAGAAAATCGCTTTAAAAGGTCCTGCAATACCTAAACATACTCGAAAATTACAACATAACATCGTTGTCAAGTGTCTAGGACATAGAAACCTACCACCTACCTACAAAATGCCTATATTCCTCGTGTCGTTAGGTTTTCCACGCAGCGTGTACTGCAAATAGAAAATCCATATTATGAAACGGTCCAAGGCCAAGAAGTCAAAACAACAACGTATACAAGATATCCAGCCAAGAAATAAAGGAAAACAACTGATATTTGCATGGTATGCAAGACACCGATATATTTTGTATGCATCGGAGGAGTTTGCAAGGAATGTGCATCTTGAATTTTATTACAACTTTGATTCCTGCAGGTTTTTTCCCAAATGTTTATTTCTTGATGTATGCTATTTTTTGCATCTAGAGTTATTATATTTTAAGTTTCTTTGCTGTAAAAAGCCAAAGTTTTTGTTAAAATAGCATTTATGTACGTACTTAATTTCTAACTATTAAATATGTTTGAAAAACTGTCCGTTAATATTATGTTTAGCAAAAAACTTGTGTTTCATCTGTTAACAATTTCTGACAAATTTGGACACGCTAAGTAAACCTATGCTATTAAGCACCGTTCCATCAGCTGCTCTGGAAGTCCTAAACATTCCACCTCTTTACATTGGGCTGGAGAGGGAAGCTAGGTGGACAACATACAGGTTAAAACAAACGTCCGACGGCAACCAGTTTAAGAAGGACCGGACTCCTTGATGACACTGAGAGGACTGGAAATGAAACGAAAAGACTATATTGAGGGCAGATCTCTGCTGGTACACTGACGGCTCCAAAACCGATAGGGGGCAGAAGCCAGCGCATATGGGAGCAACACCGATGCAATAATATCATCTAGCCTCGGAAAGTATGGAACCATACACCAGGCAGAAGTGTATGCCATCGAGATGTGCGGAAGGTAAATTATACAAAACCATTGCACACACAAATCGAGAAAAATATATTCAGATAGCCAACCTACAATAAAGACACTTGGTTCCTACCGTTGCAATTTAAAAGTTGTACGAAGCTGTAGATTCCCCCTCAATGAACCAGGCAGCCGCAATGAGGTGTCGCTGGTCTAGATACCGGTCACTCGGACCTTGATGGCAATGTAGTTGCCGACGCACTTGCCAAGGGTGGTGACCAGGAGGACTCTATCGGACCAGAATCTGTTCTGGGGATATCATCATGCACAGCAAAACGCACCTTAAAGACCTGGATAGCTAGAATGACAATCCAGCAATGACAAAACCTGCCAAGATTACCACACTCTTACGCCTTCATAAATGGCCTTTCAGAGTCGAGGGCTAAAAATCTTCTAGAGCTAAGCAGACAACAACTGATAACTCTAGTCGGCCTTTACACAGGACACTGCCGCTTGCGTCACCACATGCACCAAATTGATCTCGGTCAAGAGACTAAGTGCCGGTGGTGTATGAAGAGTGACGAAACAGCAGAGCATGTGCTATGTTCCTGTCCGGCTGCGAACAGGACAAGACACCTGTTCTTTGTCAAGACAAAGCTTGCACTAGAAGATCTGGGTCAAGTTTCTCCCACAAAAATTACTGACCTCTGTAGGAGGCTGGATTTGCGGGGCAAAATATAAGACAATTAGGCGTAAGCTACAATAGACCTTAAGGTCGGAGTGGGAGACCGTTATGGCCTACTCACAAATTAGCCTAACCTAACTTAAACCTATGAGACACAAAAAATATTAAAAAGAAATTACTATATACAAATTTTTGCTTCTAAAATAAACGATAAAAAATACCAGGAACCTGTTATAATTTATATTGTTCCAATAATAATATGTCTATAGTTAAGGGTTAATAGATTATTTAATGTAAAATTAAAGTTTCTCTTACCACTAACACACATATGAAGATATTTCATGTTCATCACGTTCTCGTAAGTAAACTCTCCATCTTTTTGCAGAGTATCCTTAATTTCAGCTCTCAATTTTTTCTGAATATGCGGGTGGACACAGAGTTCGTAAAGTGTGAAAGCCATTGTAGAGCTTGAAGTTTCGAAACCAGCAACAAAAAATTGGACTGCTTGGGCCACTACTTTCTCGTTTTCTAAAATGTTGTAAAAATTAAAATAAAGTTTAATGGTTGAAATTTTATAAACTTACCAAATTTAACTTCGTTACAAAATTTTTTATTGTCCATTAGTTCGATAATACAGTCAATGAGATCATTTCCTTTTTGATTACTTTCCCTTCTCAATTGAATTGCTCTCCAGAACGCATCTCTTAAAAAATCGTTAGCTCTACTATCGATGAACCTCATACGAAATAGCTTAGTTAGTGTGGGCGCAAAGAAAGCGGCTGTCTGCTGAATTGCCGTGGACCATCTAAAATCAAATATTAACCTCCCAATAGCTCTAAATTGAGCATCGTCATCTTCAAAAGAATGAGCATTTATGGCGAAAGCACATTTCGCTATCACATCGGTCGTAAACTTTGCACAAATCTCTTTGACCTCAATCCAGTCTTGATTTACAGCTACAGTGATTAAGTACTTTTTGAAATTTTCCCCAATTTTATTAATTAGGGGCACCATGCCTTTCAATTTACCACTGGTAAAAACTGGTGTCATCTTAGTCCTAACAGATTTCCACTCGGGGTTTTTGTTTACAAATAACAAATTTTTTGCAATTTGTTCATGATCACCGACAAATATAGTTCTGTCATTGAAGTAATTGAAGTCTTTTACCAAAATTTGTTTAATAAGCTCCGGGCTTCTTATTACTAGATGTGGTGTCCCAAAGACATATATGCCAAAATAAGGTTCTTTTGTTGAATTGTAAAGCTTTCCGAGGTATTCTCCTACTGTAAGCTTGAATCTTGCTACATCAAAAAAATTTCCAAAAAACGGTTTTGGTTCCACATAAAATACTTTTCTCTTTTCCCAGTAATCATAATTTCTCGATACATACTTGACAAACAAGTATACAGAGATAATGCTCAAAATGATAGTATTTACGAACCAAAGAGAGGTGAGCCACATTACGAAATGTCATCTAAACCTAAAAAGAAATAAATATCAATAACAAATTACATCTTCACAAATTTACTTGAACAAATGTATCTACCGTTTATAGAACATTGCATCTTTATTCGAAAGGTGCCGTGACATTAGAAATGGTTTTTTACTAATGGTAAACTATAAAAAAAACTATAAATAAAATTATTCTTGAAATATTGGAAGATCGGTTGATACATAACGAAGTTGTAGGCGTCTAACCTGCAAAATTTTTACTGAAAATGCAAGACCTCTGTGACGTTATTTATCTAACGGTTGTTCAAGCTCTGATCTTCATAATAATATACTTGTACCTGGAAGATTATCCAGAGTATCGCGTGGCGACCTCTCGTCGGTGACTATGTACTCAGACTCAAGAGAAGGCCTCTTAAATGCATTAACTGTTGTTGCGATTATACTCACTGCGGACTGACAGCTGGCGGCGGATGTAGTCCCTGACGGCCCTATAACATGGGCGGTGAACGAGTTCGCTCCATTCAAGCGCGCAGGCTGCGATGGGATCTTCCTACTACAGAAGGGTCTAGAAATATTGCTTCCCAATATAAGGGAGGTTTTCCGGGCTAGCTTGGCTGGGGCTATGTCCCAAAAGCCTGGCGCCGGATCATTGGTGTCTTTATTCCTACACCGGGAAAGGAGGCCTACACGGTGGCCAAGGCCTACAGGCTGATTAGCCTTACATCCTTTCTGCTGAAGAATTAGACAGGATAATATATAGGTTTGCTCTGGAGGGAGATCCTCAAGGATCACTCTTTCCACCAAAACCAATACGCCTATCAGCGGGGAACGGAACAGAAACGACACTCCACGCTGTGGCGCGAAAGGTGGAAAGGTATCTACACTATGAGGAGAGCACACTAGCTGTGGTTTTCATGTTAAGGGGGCCTTTGATAGAGCAAGGACGTATACGGTCTACGCCGAATTACAGAAGAGGGGATCACCTGGATGTCTTATAAGTTGGGTGGCGAGCATGCTGGAAGACAGAAGAGTTTCAGCAACCTTGAGAGGTTGTGTGCTGGACGTTGAGGTGACCGGTGGCTGTCCCCAGGGCAGCTGCCTTTCGCCTCATCTATGGTGCCTGGTTATAAACGGCCCCATGGAACGGCTCTCTGAGAATGGATTCAGGCATATACTGATGATGGTCTGGTTTTAGTCACCGGCAAATTGCTTAGCGTTGCACGTACATGAATGCAAATAGCCTGCAGTATAGTTGAAAGGTGGTGCGGTGAGCTGGGACTCTCTGTAAACCCAGCGAATACGGAAATGATCCTATTCAACAAGATACATCTAGATACATCTAGAGGAGTTCAGACCGCCGGTGCTGTTTGTAAAAGCTTTGGCCTTAATGCCGGAGGTCAAATATTTGGAGTTGATCTTGGGCTCAAAATTATCATGGGGGTCGCAAATAGAACGAGTAGTGAATAAGGAAGTAGCGACCCCCTGGTAGTTGCGCCGTGTGATAGGGAGGACCTGGGGACTTAATCCTCGGATCCTTCGTTGGATTTACACTGCGATCATCAGGCCGCGGATCCTTTATGGGGCAGTGGTCTGGTGGTGTGGTGTAAACCAAACTGCTGCCCGGAAGCTGGCCAAACCTCAAAGGCTGGCAGGTCTGGGTATCACCGGTGCTATGAAGACGACATCCTCAGCCGCGCTAGAGGTCTTGCTGATACTGCCACCGCTTCCCATCTGTATAAAAAGGGATACTATGGCGTCGCATCTTAGAATGCAAGACTCTGGCAACTAGTGCGGAGAGGGAGCAATAATAAGACATGCAAAATTTGCCAAGGAAGTGGAAAAGGAAATTCCAATTTCTACTATCAAGGTACGAAATGCAGAGGATTATATTAGGCTGACTAGGACATATACCAGCAGAATCTGCTAGCCTGTTCTGTTTAAGTGGCGAATCACGGCTGGAGGAGCAGCACTCTTCCGGGAGGGAATATACATCGATGGCTTGGGGTGCGCGAGGTTTATGCTCTAGGCGCATATACCACGGCATTTGAAACGGAAGTATACGCTATCCTGGCAAAACCAAAGCTCGGCTGCCTGGAGTTCACCAGGGCATGTCTGGAGGCGGCGATGGACATGACAGCATCCGAGAAGTCGGTGGCGGGGTGCTGATGAGGCAAGCCCCTGTCATGCAAGAAATTACAGCCCAAAATAAACAGCAGGGGAGCCTAGTAAGAGCAAGAGCTCCACCAACTGAGGATGTTGCGCAGGAAAATCAGCCAATGCACACCCAGATGGGATTACCAAGACGGCGCATGAAATCGACTATGGATATTAATGAAACCATTATGCGCATTTACTACAAAGTATCACAACACAGAAAACAGACGACCGGATATAGGCAACAACTTCTCACCAAATTTCTCAGAATGTACCCACACATACAGGTGACTCAATAGAGAGTAGCAGATCAGTATCGTGTCATACTTAAGTATAACCTTATTCCACAAACGAGACTCAGTACCATCAGACAGGAAGTTGAATATGAAATTACTAACATAGCGGTTACGGAAAATAACGAGATCCTGTTTGATGGTAGTAATCTGCAACCTGTAGATTCTGAGCAAGAAGAACACATCGAGGGTACGCAACAAAATGGGGAACTCATCGACAAATTGTCCAGAGAAATAAGTTGTACAGACACGGAATATGAAAGAACAAATCCTCTTATTAGATCACCATTACCTAGGCTAAGGTCATCTAGAAAGCTGGCAATTGTATTGGAACTTTTGAACAGAATAATTTTGCCATCGCACCTTCTAGTGATCAACACATTGGAGCACATTCACACACTGATCTACTGTGCAGCAACTGCAGCAAGTAAAACTTTAGGCCTTAATATTTCTGATCGAAGGTCCAATTACAGAGACTCGCATCAAAGAGTGCCCCCGTGGGAAAAAGTTGACAAGTAGAGTATAAACACTTAGAAAAGAAATTGGACAACTGACGCAGTACACTGGGAGAGTACAGACAAGAAAATTGCAGAAACGAGTAGAGGAAACAATAGGCGGAGTCCGACAACACTCGGCACAAGATCCAGTCAACCATGCTGCACAAGAATGTTTGGACACATTAAAACAGAGGCTTTCTGTATATGCAGAACGGTTGAGGGGATACATAGCGAGCAACAATAGGAAGTGCGACAGTACAATGTTTAAACGCTCTGAAAGGACTTTCTACCGTTGGCTTAATTCAGCTAGGAATACAGCAACCGATACTTTTCCAAATAAGGAACAAATTGAAGAGTTCTGGCAAAGTCAACTAGCCACAACAGCCTCCTGCAATATTGGCGCCAGCTGGGTTATTGAAGAACACCGAGCTTGTCAGAGTTATGAACAGACGCATCATGAGCCGTTTACCACAGATGAAGTCTCCGAGGTTATTAAGGAAGAAATTTAGGTGTACACATCATCTACTGGATGTGGTAATAAATGATTTTATACTGGACCCAAAGAAAATGACATTGTTTTTCACACAAGTAGACACGTATCTTCTACCAAAGGACCAGCATTGTTCTGCAGACCCCGGCAAATACCGACAAATAACTTGTCTTCCGACCCTATATAAGTTGATCACATCCTGCCTTGCGAAACGCATATATGCGCACTGCGAGCGAAACAACATAATTGCGAGCTAGCAAAAAGGGTGTGCCAAAGGATCTATGGGATGCAAAGAACAGCTAATAATTGTTTTGGTTGTCTGCAATCAAGCTTACAATGGACGAAGAAATCTCTTTGCTGCCTACGTGGATTACAAAAACGCATTTGATTCAGTTACACACGAATGAGTTATAAGTGTGCTGAAGATCTATAAGATCGTTACTTACATCCTGTGGTTCCTTGAACTCACAATGTCTACTTGGAGAACAAAGATTCAGTGACGAGTACAAACGGGTGATAATATCGTAACCAGCACGATACCAATTAGAAGAGGCATATTTCAAGGCGACTGGCTAAGCTTATTGTGGTTCTGCCTCGCATTAAACCCACTATGAAACCGCCTGAACTCCACCAAATATGGCTTTAGTATAAAAAGCAACGGCAGGAAGCAAATGAGGCTAAATCATCTGCTGTATATAGATGATCTTAAGCTGATGGCCTCGTGGAAGAGTTTTCCAGAGATATTGACATTCAATTTGGCTTAACAAATGTCGCACCTTTTGTGTCCTCAAAAGGGAAACTACAACCACGTGTATATTAAACGCAGAACGGCCAGCAAATTGCTTCGATGGGTGTAAAAGAGTGTTATAAATACCTGGGAATACAGTAAGCGAGAAAAATAAACCACTCGGTAATGAAGAACGATCTGACAAATGAGTTTACGAAGACCTGACCTGACCTGACGAAGAACCTGACTAAAGCTCTGAAAACATATGCGTGCTCTGCACTTAGTTACTGAACTGGAGTAAAACGTACATCGGAAATCTACAACGGAAGATGCGAACACATCTAACAAAATCCAAAAGCATCACCCCCGTAGTGCTATCGAGGAGTGTTGGATATTGGTAAAAAGTTGGACCAGCAGATTGTCAACCTGCGTACATATTTCCATCAACAGGCGCTTACTTCTGAACTACACCGTGCCATATGCGAGGCAGATGATTCAACACCTATACAATTAAATTAAAGTGAGATACAACGTCACCATCGGACTGATCAGGACAAGCTACAATCTTGGATGCAGAAGTCTCTCCATTGGCGACATCTCCATGAGACCTCCCAGGTACATGTCGACAAACTGGCGTCGAACTACTAGTTGGTCTCCAGACAGATGTTTCCCGAGGCATAGAAGTTTTTGCTGGCCACACAAGGTCAGGTCATCCCACCGATAAACTGAAGTATATAGTTGGAGATAATTCGGTCCAAGATGACAAATGTAGATTTGGGTGTCAGTCATCAGAGACTATCCATCACGTCACGGAGGATGTCAAGCGTCTGATGCAACAGAGTATAAAGAAAGGCACGACGTAGTTGCTAAAATACTTTATCAAGAACCTGAGCCTGTTCTAGAGACCTCGGGATATAGGTTGTACTGGGATCAGACCGTGCTCACAGACCAACGAGTTGCCCACAACAGGCCAGATATAATATTAGTGGATAAGTCCTGCAATCAAGTGACGCTGATTGATGTGGCCATCCCGAATACTAATAATCTAGAGATAAAGTATAACGAGAAGATCATTAAGTACGGTGATCTCCAGATACAAGTAAAGAGACAGTGGAGGGCAGATAGTGTCCGAGTGATTCCAATAGACATGTCGTCAACTGGTGTGGTACCCTAAGAATCTTCGAGAGAACATTAAGCGACTGGGCCTTTGAGAGCATCTTTATAAGGTTATGCAGAAAGCGGTAATATTTGCAGATTGTCCAGGGCTCAGACACGGGAAGACACTAATTGGGGATCCCACTGCAAAGAGAGCTGTGGAGCTGCTAAATCTTAGCAGAGGACAGCTCAGGAACATAACATGACTCTTGACGGGACACATGGCTGTCCAAAGACACCTGCATAAAATGGGGCGGTTCGAAAGGGACCTGGCATGCAGACTCTACGAGGAGGGGGAGGAATTAGCCCAGCACATCTTGTGCGAGTGTGATGCTCTGGACCGCAGAAGACAACTGATCTACGGACAGCCTAGTCCGGAGACAGAGCAATATAAAACTTCACCCTTCTAATTGCTATGCAGACAAGTTCAAGGCACAGTGATTTTGGAATGGGTGGAGTAGAAAAGACAAAGAGCATGCACAATAAGCCAAAGACCGCGGCGCTATCGGGGCGGCAAAGATGCGGACAAGCCCTAAGGGGAAAAATAGTCATGTCGTCAACTGGTGTGGTTCCTAAGAATCTTCGAGAGAACATAAAGATACTGGGCCTTTGAAAGCATCTTTATAAGGTTATGCAGAAGGCAGTAATACTTGCAACTGCCCATGCCGTGCAAAGATTCCTGGGAAACAAGGATGTGTCGCGTTGACATTCAGGGCCCGATAACTTTGAAAGGGCCCCATCTGAGCTCGGTACTTTTGGTATCTAAAATACCTGTGATGAGTGAATGTTCCCCTTTGAGGGAGTGTGAAAGCCCATCAGGCTAGAGTCGATAATAGTAATAATAATATTAATAACATTAGTAATAGTAATAATAATAATAGTAATAGTATTAATAACTCCTCTCGATGAAGGTGATGTGTGACAGAGAATGCACGCGGCTCAGAAAATACTTCTGGGAGTATAGACAACCGCTGGTACAGTGTGTGCAGAGACAGAAGATACGGTTGGACTACTCTTTCGAGCTCAAGCAGCCTGAAAAGGGTCTGGTAAGGCTGCTGTGGGACCTCCCGATGGTCACCGACAGAGCAGTTGAAAGCCACAGGCCTGTCATCTTGCTTATTGACCAGGGAAACTGGAAGACTTGCATTGTGTACGTTGCAGTGCCGCTCCACCACAGCCTCGTTTTGAAAATAGGGGAGAAGCGGCAAAAGTACCAACCACTCTCTGTCGAGTTGGTCGACTTGTATAAGCTGGGAGAGGTGCAGATCATCCCACTGGTCGTATCAACACCAGACTGGCAGAAACTTGCCACCGCTGTCCCACTTACTACTGCTCATTTAAGAACAATGCAGAAAGCAACGATTCTTGGAACATCCTATAACGTTAGGAAAGTCCTATCACTGTAGTCATACGAAAATAAAATCTTACGTTTACCGCTATAGTCTCCGGGTGGACAAAGATGAACGTGATGCAAATCTCTTATTCCGCGAGGGACCGAATGTGTTACGAGTAGAAAGAAGAGAACAAAATAATAATAATTATAATAATAAGAGATAGATAGATAGATAGATAGATTTATTGATTCCTTTAGAACAAATACATAGTACCACGAAGGCATAGAATCAGTCAAAAAAAAATGATGCAGAGATAAATATGTGTACAAATAAAAAGTACGTTAAATATACACACACACACACACACACATATATATATATATATATATATATATATATATATATATATATATATATATATATATATATATATATATATATATATATATATATATATATACAAGAAATAGGTATAAATAAAATGTGCATAAAAAAACAGCAAAGCACTCAATTAGAAATGCAGTACATAAAAAACAATTTACAGTTACACATATAAATAAAATAAGGCAAAGCAAATAAATTTACAAATAAAAATGTATATAAATAAAAGAGTATATAAAGCATGTATAAAAAATATAAATACAATCAATGTAAAAACTACTGTAACACATTAAAATGATGGCGAAAACCAAAGAGTGCAACAAAATACTTTAAAACGTAACATTATTCAAACATCAAGTCATACATTGGGGCCTCAAAATATTCGCTTATGTTATAAATAGCTTTTTCTGAAAGATATTTCTGTAATTTTTTCTCAGTACCGGTGTTAACAATTGTCTTGTTTCCAGAGGCAGTTTGTTAAATATTTTTTATCACATTTCATTTTTTTTGAAGTCTTGTTATTCTGGTAGGAGGCTGCACAATATTTTCTTTGTCGCGCAGACCATAGCTATGTTGCTGTTCATATGCACGAAATAAGCTGTAATTGTATTTTACAAAAGTAACACATTCTAATATATATATATATATATATATATATATATATATATATATATATATATATATATATATATATATATATATATATATATATATATATATATATATATATATATAATAATAATAAATAACAGGTCAGTACATTAAAGCATATAAAATAATTTTTGCAACTGTCCGATTGTCTTAAGCAAAAAATTGCCCTAAGACATCTCTTTTGCACTTAAAAACCTCTTCAACACTTACAGAGCTACTCCAGAAAACAATACCATAGCGAAATATCGACTCAGCAAGTGCATGATATGCTATGAGCGCAGCCTCCCTTGACACAAAGTAAGAGACCGATCCAAGCAGGTAGGTCACTTTTCACACTTTCTTAACCACCTCACTTATATGATCCTTCCAATCCAGACGAGCATTTACATTTACATCCAAAAACTTGACACTATATTGTGTCTTCACTGTAGTGGTCCCATCTAACTTTACCTCCATCGAATAATCGAATAATAATAATACTTATAATAATAATAATAATAATTATAATAATAGAAATAATAATAACAATAATAATCATAATCATAATAATAATAATATTCAAAACATTGAAGACAGGATTGAAATAAACAATCTGAATGCCAATAATGAAGCTATTTCCGGTGCAATAATTATAAAGATGAGAAGACGTTATCAATTATGTATTGACAATAATTGTGGGCACATCGAATATCTTTCATGAGTTATTTATATTTAAATTTACAAAATAAATTTATGTTATCTATTTGGTATAAATATTTGGACTTTTCCTTTCTCACTATAAACCATTTTGATTATTTTATTAAATAAATGTCACTTATCAAACATAATAGGTGTCATTTTCGAAGCTTGCTTTAACCATGTTAACTTTTCCATATGACTGAATGAGTTCACCTCGGGGCCAGAAGATACAAAAAAACTCTTCCATATTTACAGTAACTAGTTTTACTAACATGTTCGACGTTTAATAATTTAAAAGGGATATGAGTTAGTGGTAATACAGGATCTATTTTTGAAATCAGAAAAAAAGATTATTCCAAAAATTTAATATATAGGGTATCCCATTAAAAAAGATATTTTTTGTATCCCTTGAATCTGCATGCCACTGTACTTTTGATAGCATTTTAACAAAATTCAGTCATAACCACACAAATGCTTTTCAAACTTTTTAGTGATTTTTCTTTAAAAAAAAATTCACTAATGAGGAGATCCCGACTTTTGAATTTTTAGATGTTTATATATATATATATATATATATATATATATATATATATATATATATATATATATATATATATATATATATATATATATATATATATATATATATATATATTTGTGTGTGTGTGTATGTATGTATGTATGTATCACACCGATAACTCAAAAAGTAATGGGCCGATCTTGATCAAATTTGGTGAGTAACTTCCTTTGACAAGTCGCTTGGATAAGTTTGTTAGCCAGGAAAATCGGCCGAGACTTTCTCGGAAAAATTTGTGTTTTCTTTATAAAAAAAATTATATCTCCGGAAATAACAAAGTAAGGGCAACAAAATTTGGTACGCGTGTTTGTATTTAAAAGAGTGAACCATGACTAAAATTTAGCTCTCTAAGTTTAAAGTCAAAAGTTATGGGTACATAAAGGTAACAAATTTGGAGTTTTCCTCAAAACGTCAAAGTCGCGATATGAAACGTCAAAATTGGCAATGTTTAGGCAAAGAACGTGAAACAAATATGGATTGTGAAAAGAAAATGTTGCAAGAAGAGTGTTCTGCGAACTCTTAAATTTTAGCTTCAGCCGTCATTGCCCTTCATTTTACTAAAATGTTTACAGAAAATTCATTTCAAATAGACCCTTTCTCTGATGCTTTGACTGTCGGTTTAGTTAAGTGTATTGTTTAACGGTCTATAATTTTTAGCTAATTTTCGTAAAACAAATTCCTTAATGCATTTTTGCATTTAAAACTTTTCCGGGGCATAAAGACACCATATCTCACATTTGTGAATTTGAAAAATCATTATGACGCAAATGTGAAGAATAAAGTGACAATTAAAGATACTTGTTTAATGTCGGTCGATTTTGATAAGTTATAGTAAACAAGTTTCTAGTTGCTACCATAACAAACTTAGCAACAAAGTAAATAGTGATTTTTGGTTTTCATTGAAAAAGTACGTTTATTTTGAAAACGGTCAACTTTTTCGACTCCAAAAAAGTATAACTTTTTTTGGGTGAAATTAAACGGGCTTTCTTCATTTTTATTCGAAAATGTACATACAAGTGGACAAACAAAATACAACCATGTTAGTAAACCTGTGTTTCTGTCGGTGGCGTCAGTTGTGAAATTTATACCGTCATCGTATTACGCATGGGGCCTAATAATACCATGTCTCATTTCATAATACTATGTTGAACCACTTTCAAGATATTTGAAAAAATAATTTTCAGCGAAATTATTTAAACACTCTGTAAAGCGAAAACGAGTAACATTTTACTAAGGCATGTTGGGCCCATTCGCTTTATTTTTGTGACAGCTATCACCTCTTGGCTAATGTCCAATTAATTATGTGGCACCTGTATATATATATATATATATATATATATATATATATATATATATATATATATATATATATATATATATATATATATATATATATAAGTAGTAGGAGGAAAAATATAATTTTTCATCCTCTGATGACGCTAACTTAGTTAGACGATCGTCAGGACTTTAAAAAGATGTGTTGTGGTGATTTGAGTTCTCCAAGTGTACTTATCAGTGCTCATTGCAGGTTCCAATCTCCACTAAGCTACTCTCAGAAATAATGGAGTGGTATGTTTCCAAAATTTAAAATACTGGTCCGATCAAAGTCCAAATTGGGTTCTACATTCCAAACGGGTATGTTTCCGTACTTATTACGAACACTGTATAAGATGTGAGCGTAATATTGTGTGAAATGATACAATAGGTGACTCTTAATCCATTGGAAATCTAATATTTGCTATTATGGGGCACCCTATATATAATATATATAGTGGCGTGCGGTCCATGGAAGCAAGGGGAGCATTGCTTCCCTTAAAATAACGACTACATACCTAAACCGCATTATTTAAAATCCCTTTTGTATTTTAAATATTAAATTTCAAACTCTGAAACTAATTTAATCATTACAATTTTTAATTCGCAAGCTCACACACATAATTATTTCTTATGCATCATACTGTATTTGTATATACACTCCTAGCAAGGACGTCGTCGCAGTAAATGCGCCAGCGAACAGCACGAGTTGCAATGACTTCGGTTAAACACACGTAGTCAGCAGGCAACTTTATAAGAAACCCTAGCTCGACGGATGTACGCGTATTTTTAGAACGTGTTGTACTAGGAAGACCCGGTGCACGTGCAAAGTGAATGTCGTTGCTTATTTCGTAGATATAAGCAGTTGACTATGTTAAATACATGGGCATTTTCTGATTATTAATATGGCTGCAAATAGATCAGCTTTTAACAGCGGCGTCGGTGGGGGTGGGGATTTACAAACTTTACAAACAAGTGGTAATAATAACTGTGATTGTATTGTGTGTTTTTGATAACCAAAGGATTTTCAGGTTTACCGTTTGCTTAAAAACTTGCTATTATTAATAAAGGTAGGCCGAAACCTGCTGTAAAAAACTTAAACCCAAGAATTAAAACATGTACTCGACATTTCAACGCGGAAAAAACTTATAAACAATACGAATGGTTAACGGGTTGTGAAAACAGGAATAAACTGGTTTGTTGGCCTGGTAGTCTATTTGTGACTGAAAAGGGGGTGTGGAATAAAAGTGGGTTTTCCGACTTGAATAATCTACGTAAAGTAGTAAAAAGACATGTTATGTCTAAAGCGCGTTCACAGACCATTTTAAAATTTATTGTCTTTGGAGAAACGCGAATTGAATACGCCGTTGACAAGCAGATAGAAATTAGTCATCGCCAACACAATGAACTGGTTGATAAAAACAGAAACATATTAAAATGACTTATTGATGTTGTGTGTTTGCTTGGTCAGCATGAATTGGGCTTCCGGGGTCATGACGAAACAACTACATCTGCAAATAGAGGAAACTTTCAAGACCTAGTTTCTTTAATAGCCAAATACGACATTTATTTAAAAAATCACTTGGAACAGTCTAACGTTTTTCGCGGGACATAAAATCGCATTCAGAATGACTTAACTTCGGCTGCTGTCACTATTATTTTGAACAGAATTAAATCTGAAATTAAACAGACTCGTTTCATTTCTATTGATCTAGATGAAACAACCGATGTAACTAATTTAAGTCAACCATCTGTAGTAATACGTTACGTAAAAATGGATGGGAGTGTACAAGAAAGATTTTTAGGCCTTAAAAATGTGACAGAAGATCGTACCGCAAACGCTCTATATAAAATTGTGCCTAATATTATGAAAGATATTGAGGAGGCTGATAATAAATTAATTGCCCAAAGCTATGATAGGGCTGCCGTTATGGCCGGACATTTAAGAGGTCTTCAAGCTAAAGTGCGGGAAACGTTCTCCAGTGCTCTATTTTTAGACTGTTGTGCTCATAAATTTAATTTAATTTTATCCCAATCTATATATCATATTAAAGAATGTAAAGTGTTTTTTGCTACCTTAAGTAGAATGAATTTGATAAGTTCTGGGAAAAAACAATTGAATTAGGAGAAGTGGAGCCACGAAGAAAGAGTCTGCGCACTGATAATGTGAGAGACCTTCAAACTTCTTACCGCCGCCTTTTCTACGAAATCATAGATAAAATTCAGCAGCAAATTAACTGCAGATTTAATCATCTTAGTGACCTGAAATTTCTTGAATTGTGTAATTTTGGAGGATTTAAAGGGATACCTTTCCCAGAAGATTCATTCAAATCATTATTTCACCACCATGGACATTCTTTTGACAAAGCCTTATTACGATCAGAACTTACAGTCATTTATGAAACCGATGTTATTGACACAAAAACTAACGCGAGTGAACTTTTAACTTTCTTAAAACAATCAAAATTGGAAAATGCATATTCTGAAGTGTTCAAATTATGTGAATTAGTATTAACAATTCCTGCTACTAGTGCATCTTTAGAACGAAATTTTTTTACATTGAAACGTATCAAGAGTTTTGTTAGGAATTCAACAGGACAGGAAAGACTTTCCCAAATTTCAATTTTGTCAGTTGAAAATAAACTAGTCCAGTAAATGTTCCAGAATCAGTTTTATGACGACATTATTAAAATTTGCCAAAAACGACAGAAGAATTGAGTTATACTACAAATAGGTAAGTTTCTGAGAATTGCTTCCCTTATTTGAAATGTCGCCGCACGCCCCTGAATATATATATATATATATATATATATATATATATATATATATATATATATATATATATATATATATATATATATATATATATATATATATATATATATTGTATATGAGTTCTAGTGACTAAACTTCGAGCTTATTATTTGGCAAATTTTTACAAAGTTCGCAATTATCCTACTAAGCCAAAGTTAAATCCATAAGGGAAACTTTACATTGTAAGGAAGTTTACAATAAATAGTAACAGGCGAATTACATCTGAAAATATATAGATAAAATAGTAAAAAAATTAAATGTATTTACTTACCTAATGTTTATTGCGGTTAAAGTAAGTTTGATGTTACTCATACTGAGAAAGTTAGTTTTATGCACATGTGCCGTTTAAAAAAAAGTGTATTATCAAGATGATTATGTGCATTCAATCATAAGCACGCAATACCTGACGTACCTATATACATTACTCGACTTGAGATATAACTTATATACATCAGCGGTTCCCAAACTTTCCTGTTTTGTGTCCCTCTTTTTACCTTGAATTATCCTGCACCCCTGCATAATATAAGGTAGTTGAGAATAACCTTACACGCAGGCAGTGTTCCAAATTACACAACTAACCGTACTAAGTGAACATTGGAAACTGTGATGTATTTCCAATAGCTTTTTTTAACTGGTTTTGGCCTCGAGCAAAGCTCTTTAAGCCACGGTCACTCCAGGTCAACAACTAGTGCTTCAGCTCCCTACTATAATACGATGTTCTACATAAAAAAAGAACAAACAAAAGGGATTCTCTATGCTATCGTCTACAAAGCTCAGCAAACAAACCCTCAAATTTCCTTTACTCCATATAAACCAATAATAATTTACGACGAGAGACTATGCCCATCATACTTTACATTTTGTTTTTGTGGGTAAGGTGTATATGTTTAGGTCTTCTTAACTAGGATTATAATTAAGGAAAAAAGACATGGGATCACAAACTTCACGCCTAGGGGTCCACCAAGGCGACTTTATTTGAGACAAACTAGACTGGACCACGGTAAAGATGGGTTAGACACAGGAACAGACAAAAGGAAACTATAACTATATGACTATTAACAATCATGTCAATTGCTTCAACAAAATTACTTTAAAAAACAAAACAATATTTTATCTCTTTTTATGTTGAGCTAAATTACCTCATGTAATTTATTACAATTAATAAAGTTCAAAAGTATGTCCAACATTTCTTTTTCAACATAAAACGCTACATGCAACAAATATGCTATATTCAATGGCAGTGAGACTCCTTTATCAAGACATTTTTTAACTAGATTGTTACATGCGTGGATGTGTTTTTCCACAATTAAAAATGATATGATTGATATCACATACACTTGGTCCATCACAGCTACATAGTGGATTGTCTGCCAACCCTATTTTAAATATTTGCTTTTTGGTGGAACCATGTCCTACGATGATTATAACAAGTGTGATGTATATTACTCTGGTAGTAGGGACTATTTCTGAGATCTATTTAGAAGGCAAGGTGGGAAATATTTGCTGAAATTTACTTTTTACTATGGCTTGTTGTTTGCTCCGTTGATCTGACCATTCTTTCCTCATGTGACGTTTACAGGTAGGAAGAAGATCTCTCGTTAAGAGGATATTGCAACTCTCTCCTATTATTGTTGCATTTTTTGCCAGTTTATCCGCTTCTTCGTTGCCCTTGATATGTGCATGTGCTTTTATCCACATAAATATAGCCCGTTTTCCAGCCCTCACTAAGTTCAGGTAATTGGATCTAATAATGCCTATAAGTGGGTCCTTGGATACATTAGAGGGCTCCTTCAGAGCCAAGAGTAACGACTTGCTGTCGGTTATCAATAAAAATTGGGAATGGGGTGCTATTTTCATGGCCATTTCAAGAGATTTGATAACTGCTACTGTTTCTGCCGTATATATGCTGGTTTCTTTGTGTAGCTTAAAAACGAAACTGGATGTATATACTACACCCTACGGAATCAGATGTTTTGGATCCATCGGTAAATATTAGGTCAGATCCTGGAAACTTCTGAATATTTTCACGGTAATAGCTTTGAACATCTATGTCTTCACTATCTGGTAAATCTGGTAAAACAACAATTAAATTCCATAGCAAAATTTTATATGACAACGTAAACACTTCTGAATCGTACAATATGGTTGTCGTTACTATTGCGGATGTGTACGATAAAGCTTTTGTCAATGGTGGTGAGTTTTTATGTCGCCAGTATGTGTTATTTTGGTTATGCGACAAGATGGTGTTAGTTTGGATGCTGATTTTTCCTTGAAATGGTTGCTTTATCAGGAATTTTCTAGAAAGATATTCCCGTCTTAATTTGAGAGTTGGCTCATTGGCCAAGGCCAAGATTGATTCTGTGGGGGTTGTTTTTATTAGCCCGTGGACTAATCGTAAAGCTTTATATTGTATTCTGTCAATATTTCTTAAGTGTGCTTCCGCAGCAGACCCATAGAAAATTGAGCCGTAGTCTATGATCGACCTAGTGTATGACCTATAAAATTTCATCGCTGTTCTGGGATCCGCACCATATTTCTTTTTACATGTATATTTCAAAATATTCAGACTTTTGTCACCCTTGCTAATACAATGATCAACATGTTCCTTCCACAAAAGTTTTTGATCGATTATCACACCTAAGTATTTGTATCTTTTGTGCCATGGAAGATTTTCTTCGGCAATCGCAAGTAGTGAGGTATATGGTATTCTATGTCTTTTACATATAAAAAACTACTGCAGATTTATTGACAGGCATAGTAGAGTTGTTTTGGAACAAGTATGCCTTGATTTTATACAACATGTAATTTTACTGTTTAATACATAGACTATAAAAGTTTTGTTTAGTATATATGCAGAAGTCATCTGCGTATTGGATTATCTCTGCAGCGCCATCAAAAAGGCTGTGAAAATAATGTGTATATATATTAAATAACAAGGGGCTTAAAACAGATCCTCGCGGTAGGCCCGAATAACACGTTCGTGGTTCAGTATATGCCCCATTCGCTTTTATATATACTATTCTGCCAGCAAATATCTCAACGATATTAGCTGCCATGTTTTCAGGTATGCCAACCTGGCTTATTTTTTTATAAGCACGTGTAAATCCACGTTATCGTAGGCCGCCTGCAGATCTAAAAACATAGCTGCCATATATTTATTTTCAGAAAGGCTTATGTGAATATCATTTACCAAGGTGGCAATACATTGAGTAGTACTTTTATTTTTTCTAAAGCCAAACTGTTGTGCTGGTAATAAGCAATTTTGCTCAAGATACCACTGAATACGTTGTTTTATAATTTTTTCAAATGTTTTTAGCATACATGATAGTAATGTAATAGGCCTATAAGAGTCGCTAAGGTCCCCGCCGAGTTTAGACAAGAGCACCACCACAGCCTTTCCAATAGCTTAAAGTTTATATTTTAACATGAAACCAATTTTAAAATAACGTTTCGATATTCAAAAACAATTAATAACATTTTCAGTAAACTCAAAAGTAAGGATGACATTTCCAAAGTGTCTGGAGTGATATATTGTATTCCATGTAATAATTGTAGTTTAAGATACAAACAAGCAGAGTCCTTAAATATAGACTAACACAGCACAAAAGTGACATACGTTTACCAAAAACAACTTGCGCTCTGTCTGAACATAATCTCGACACTGGCCACAATATAAATTTTAGTAATATTTTACACCGTGAAACCTTAAGTAATAAAATAATGTGTTAAGAAGAATTTGAAATTACTATTAATAACAATTTAATAAACTTAAAGAAAGGCAATAATTTTAGAAATCATTACCCCTATTTATATTTCCCAGACAAAAACGAAAAACAAATTCAAATACATAATAGTTAGCTGCATATATCAGTTTGACACTTTTCGGCTTCAGTCAAATTTACAAAAAGGTTTTTTCATGTTTCTTATTCCATAATTAGTTAAAGGAAAACTCTCGTTATATGTAAGTATTTTAAACCTTTATATTTTTTCTATGTAAATTGTAAACTTTTTTCTTTCCATGTTGTAGCATTGAGAATGGAATTAACTTTTTCGAAAGCTAGGCATTTAATAAAAAGTTTTGATTTTGCAACTGACGGCTTTTCCACAATTATATATATATATATATATATATATATATATATATATATATATATATATATATATATATATATATATATATATATATATTGTGTGTGTGTGTGGGGGGGGGGGGCATGATCTAGGGTTCGCTTGTTATGATTGATCGAGAATAATCCACGGCACTGTACTATAACTATTTACCTAATTACCGTTAGAGAGATATATATTACAATGATGATAATTGGTACACTTGATAATACTTATGATAATAAACTGGTTTAGATACTGGTGGATAGCCTTACTATCTAGCTGCCGGTCTAGCAACTGTCCTTCTTAAGTTCTCGTGACCGACACACACATGTATCACTCTTAAAAATTTGCGTCTTAACGTCTGTAGTGTCCAGTTTCACAAAGCTGGATTAAATATTTAACGGCCGGTTACTTAATCAAGGCTTAATATAACCAATCACAGCTTCACAATATTTGGTTGTCATGGCAAAACCCAAAATGGTAGTCTGTGATTGGTCGTCTGAAGCCTTGATTAACTAATCGTCCGTTTAATATTTAATCAAGCTTTGTGAAACACGTCACTACCCAACTTGTGCGCACCGTTACTAGAACTTATAACTAACTTTTTTATTATTATTATTATTTCAACAACACACCACGAGGGCTCACAGCCTAAATACTATCGTACCCTGTGTGCCGACAAGGAGGAAAAATACAACTTGTTAATTGTGGACTTGAATGTTTGAAGGTTTGGTGTAGAAGGAAAAACATGTGCCGTCAAGGAATTCCACAATTTGGAAGTTCTCGGGACAAAAGAACGGGCATAACAAGATGTTGTATGTCTGGTGACCTAGAGGGTAAATGGGTGCATTCGCTCTGTTCCCCTGGTAGATCTGTTGGGGGCAGCAGGTGGAGGAACTATGGAAGAAAGCTCCTCTGAGCAGTGCCCGTACATATATCTGTAAAAGAGATAAAGAGTGGTTACAAACGGCACGTCGGTGGGCAAGGTATGGCAGCCTTTGGGTAAGGGTAGGGTCACCGATGAGACGTATAGCTCTCTTCTGAATGAAGTCCAGGATAGCGAGTGTAGAAGCGGCAGCGGCACCCCAGATGTGGGAGCAGTATTCCAGGATTGGCCTTATTTGTGAAGTATACAAAGTATAGAGATTAGCTGATGAAAAGTATTAGCGAGCACGGAAGAGGAAACCTAATTTATTAGCAGCTGATTCTGCGATTGATGTGACATGTGGGTGCCAATTGAGATTTCGATCCACAGAAATCCCAACAAGTGAAAGGACTCATTACTTTAAATAACTTGGTTGTTCATTCTGATGGGTCTAGGGCTGATGTATCTCTTATGAGATAGAAGGCCAGACTGAGATTTGGTGGAGTTGAATTGTACAAGATTTCTACTTTCCTAGTCTAATATTTTTTGAAGATCCACAGAGACAGAACTCTTCATGAGTCTCCGATCCTCATCTAATTGGGCAAAGAGACAGGCTTAGAATATTGTATATTTGAGTGGAGGGTGCTATCGTCCGCGTAACTGTAAATTGGATTGGATGTGCTAGAGAGGAGGTCATTGATGTGGAGAAGAAACAAAGTAGGGGCTAAAGCTGAATATTGAGGGACTCCTGCATTAATTGGATACAGTTTAGAGGAATGGCCATCCACGACGACAGAAATGACCCGGTTGGAGAGAAAATTTGCTATCCAGGTACAGAGTTTTGATGGTAGGCCATAGGCCGGAAGTCTATTAAGCAGCGCTGCGTGCCAGACCTCGTCGAATGCTTTGGATATGTCTAGAGCGACAATCTGGGATTCACCGTGTAGTTCCATAGACTTATTCCAAGAATGGGTGACAAAGGAAAGGAGGTCGGTAGCTGATCTGCGCTGACGGAATCCATACTTCCTGTCGTGGATCAGACTGTGTTTTTCATGAAATTTTTGACATTCGGTGTTTGTACACTTTTTCATCACTTTAAAGACGACTGAAAGAAGAGAAATAGGCCTGTAGTTGCTAGGAAGCGCTTTGGATCCTTTCCCGGGGACGGGTTGTACTCGAGCAGTTTTCCAGTCACTAGGGAATATGCCTCTATTGTAAGATGTCTGAAACAGATGAGTCAGGACAGGAGCAAGTTCTGGTGCGCATTTTTTTAAGAACAATTCCTGGGATCTCGTCAAGGCCAGAGGCTTTCCTAATATTAAGAGAAGCGAGCATCTTTCGTACCTTTTTAGTTTTCAAAATGATATCCGTCATTTTATGCGCGACATTGGGGATTGTTGGTGGTTGAACATTTGAAGGTGGGTTGAGTGTAGAATTGCCGGCGAACAACGATGCAAAAAGTTCAGCCTTGCCCATGGCGGTAGAAACAATTTCTTTCCCTGAAACAAGGGGTGGGAACGTGCTCTTGCAGAAATTATTCCCAATAGATTTAGAAAGAGTCCAGAAGGGTTTTCTGCTGTTGGAGCTTGAGAGGACTTTGTTTTTGATGTTGTTATTAAAAGAGATTTTTGCCTCAGAAAGAATACGCACATATGGGTTTCTTGCGTCGTTAAATGCTTGACGGTTTTATTGACTGGGATTGTGTAGAAGCGTTTTGTGAGATTTGGCCTTTTCAAGTCTGTCCTTGTCACAGTATTTAGAGAACCAGGGCTTTTGAGTGGCTGAAGGGGTTTTCTACGTACGTGGAATAAATAATTCCATGCCAGCTTGGATAATTTCGGTGACGTTTTGTGAAATATCAGAGGAGTCAGGATGAGAGAAGCAGACAGGCGCCCATGGAAATGAGGAAAAGTAATCCCGCATTTCTTCCCAGTTCGCGGAGTTGTAGTGCCAAACGATACGTGGGTGTGATGATTGTGTGACCTCAGGTTGCATTGCGCAGGAAGCAGTGACCACGCCGTGGTCTGAGCGACTGACTGATGTCTTATAGCATTCCGGTTTTGTAGTAAGAAGGAGATCCAAGGGATTTGAGCTGTGTCGGGATGCGAGGAAAGCAAGTAGGTTGCTGAACCATATTGGCTAAAGAATTGCTGACTGCAAACGCCTCCGCTGCTCTCCCTTGTGGATCAGTTTTGGAAGGTCCTAGCCATTCCTTATTATAGACATTTAAGTCACCAAGAATAGTGATCTCGGAGGAAGGATATTCAGAAATAAGATGTTCGTTTTTTTTTAGAAAAGTAGTCGAAGAGCTGGACAAAAGTGTTTTCAGGAGGTAACCAGTAAATGCAACAGATGAATGTAGTTGCAGCCCTGAGAGAGAGTTTCAATCAAAGTATGTCTTTTCTTCCAGCTTCTAAATTGGGGAGTCTGGTACAGGATAGATTGCTAGGGAGGTATGCGCACACACGTCCGTGCAATCTAAAGGAAGTAAGGAGCTCATACCCCGAGATATTAAGGTGATTAATGGCTGTTTTGGCACTGATTTGGGTTTCTGTGAGGAAGAGGAGTTGGGGCCTATTAGCCTGGAGGAAATGGTGGACAGAGTTCAGGTTAAAATTTAAGCCACATATATTCGAGAAGAATATGTTAAATCTTGATTCCGGCGTCCTCTGTACACCCCTCTCCCGAAGATTCGAATGGAGGGGTATTTTATCTCCCGAATCTTTTGTGCAAGGAGGAGCCATCATCATTTTGTTTGTGAGGGAAATCGACTCATACATCAGAACCGGAAACGTCCGTTGGGGCTTCACCGGCCCCTTGATGTAAGGGGTGGTACCTCTTTGGGCGTGAAAAAATCCTTTACTATCACGTAAAGGAAAAGTCCACTACCACTTACCCCCGATTAGTCGCCTTTTACGACAGGCAGGAGTTACCTTGAGCCTATTCTTTTCACAATGTTTGAATGCGTTGCCGTAGTGACTGTATAAATCAAAAATGTTGTTTGTTATATTAAAATTGGAAGTTTTCGTGGTTAACAAAAACATGTAATTCTGAGTTTTTTGTATTCAGGGTCATTCAAAATTCTCTGTCATTTTAAAATATATTCTAGGTCATACTGCTTCCGGTCGTACCGAAAGTTGCCACTAACTTTCTTATTTTGAATCGAACGCTCAATATATTATTTCGTTTTTGGATTTCTGAGGATATTTCATGACGAGTTTTATTAGGTCTCCCTTTACCTATTTTCAATCGTTTCTTAGATATCTTGATTCTTTTGGAAATTTTAAAAGATGTAGCCTTATTTTTAACACCTTGTCTCTTACCCATGTTTGACTTGTGGTAAGCTCTTCTGCTGTAGACAGAAGGACATGAATAATATTTTCGAAATCAACATTCACAATTGATTTATCGCATACGGGGCGTTGAACTTGATAACCAATTCCATCATTTTCAAAGTTGTAAAAGTCCATTCTTTTAAATGTGATACCTGTATATTATTGGATAGTCGAATACAAAATTTGATTCTACATCGATATGCTCTAACTTGTCCGATACATATTTCCAATTTTTTGTTAATCCATATATTCGGTTTTAATGTGATTTTTGGAAAAGTTCGTTCTTGCAAATGTGCCTGGATATTTGATGGTTGGATGCAGAATTTAATTCTGCATCGATTCGCTATATCTTTCCCTACACATATTTCCAACGATAACCGTTATCCATATTTTTATCAAAGGCCGATGAAACTCCAAAAATACTATGTAATAAGCCTTGGTTTTGACATGAATTGAAACAATGGTGATTTTATGTCAGTATTAGCTCAGAGAATCCTGAGGTATCTACTTACAGTTCTATGATTTTGTTAATTTTCTCAAGTACAGTTTATAGTGGAGAATATTGATGAATATTCCATTAATGATTTGTTAAATTGATTTTATACGCATTGCTAATGTGAGCGAATTGTCAGATGAACAAGCGCCTTATTTAACGAACGATATCCGGACCTACCAACAATGACTCAGAAAATTCGCAAGAATCGAAGCTCGGGTTATGGCACTGGCAGTGTAAGGGCAACTCGAAGTCACCTAAGGCTCGCAAGAGATAATACAGATAACGAGGTGAATGTGTTTGCTTATTTTCAAGCCAATCCATGGAGTTCAACTCCAGCAGCAACGCTGGAGTTTGGTATTTCAATAGCATCAATCCACAGAATATTTAGAAAACATAAAATGCATCCTTTTTTAAATATCTTTGCACGGATTACGTCTTGGTGATGAGGCAAGACGAGTCGACTTTTGCGAGTTCATGTACATAAAAATGACTGAAGATCCGAGATTTCTTCATAAGATTATGGACTAGTGAATGAAAATTCAGCAGGCAAGGAATTATAATTCGCCGAAATAATCACTACTGAGCACAACATAAGCCGCAAATTATAAGGCACCAGAACTAATTTAGTTTTACTGTTTTTTGTTTAATCATAGACAATAGAGTGGCATATCAACTGTATGATGAAGATTTGAATGGGGAGAGAGATCTGGAGATACTCCGAGGGTTTGTTAGTGATTTAATAAATGCTCTACCTACACGTGACAGAGCAAACAGTTGGTATCAGCTGGACGGTGCTCCAGCACATTCCGCTACAGCTGTAAACCAGCAGTTAACCTACATGTTCGAGGATAGGTAGATTGGCCCAGAGGAACCTCCGAGACCTTGTAAAAAAATGGCGCTCATATAGAACAATTACGGTTACTTTGCATTTATTTATTATTTCTTGTCTTTATGTTAATTTTTTTTAAATGTTTTTCATTTGTTATTAAGCTCTGAATTTTGTTACGTTTTTGTTTTGTTTTCATATTCTACAGTAATCTTCTGCCGTTTAAATCATGTTCACTTTGTTTCGAAAAGCAAACGATGTTTAGGTTTCTGCCAAAGATCACATTAAAATTGAAAATATGGAGTAACAAGATAACCGTTGGAAACAGATATAAGGAAAGTTATAGGGAATCGCGGAACAAACAAATTCGGCATCCGACCATTCAATAATATAGGGTGTCACATTTGAAAGAACGAAGTTTTTCAAGTTTGAAAATGAGGTAATTAGTCTCAAATTTTAGACAGCTTGTATGCGATAAAACAATTGTCAATGTGGATTTCGAAAGTATTGTTCTTGTGCTTCCGTCTACCTCAGCAGCGCGTACCACCAGTCAAAAATGGGTAAAAGGCGCAGTGTTGAAATTAAGGCTCTATATATATATATATATATATATATATATATATATATATATATATATATATATATATATATATATATATATATATATATATATATAAAGATATATAAGAAAGAATTTGAAATAGGTATAGGGGAACCTGACAAAACCAGCATTATTTTTTCTCAGGAATCCAAAAATGAAATAATATACTGAGTGTTTTATTTAAAATAGGAAAGTTAATGGCGATTTCCGGTAGCACCGGAAGCGGTATGAACTTGAAAATATTTTAAAATGAAAGGGAATTTTGAATAACCTTGATTTCAAAAATTAAAAATTCTATGTGTATTTGTAATTACGAAAACTACTAACGAACGGCTACCATGAAAAGCACAGTATATTATATGTTGGCGAACATAAAGTTGAAATTAAAATAAAAAATAAAAAATTCTAACCTCTTGTTCGTTCAGTCGACGCTCCCCTGTACAGGTTCGACGCTCTGCATTTTGAGAACCGCCGGTATACATAAAGTATTTTAGGATATGATATCTTAAAAGTAATAAATTCAGTATTAGTTAGTATTTTTATTCAATTTTCACAAGCGTGCACTTAATAATATGTAAACAAATAAAGAAATTAAATTAACAAAAGGACCTGTATAAAAATTAAATATTAAATTATTAGACACGACAATGTTTTTTCTCTCAGTAATTATCAGCTGTCTGCACTGACAAAATTATAATGTGTTTAGTTAATTGTATACATCTAATAGCGAATAACTAAATACACACACACACACACAAATATATATATATATATATATATATATATATATATATATATATATATATATATATATATATATATATATAGATCTTTGTAGCAAACCCAAAGCCAATTCTGGACCACCTTTAAATAATGAAAATAACGCACTACATGTTGCATATATTTAAAAATTAATGACTTTTGTAAGTTTAACAACATATATACATACATGTATATGTATATGTATATGTGTATATATATATATATATATATATATATATATATATATATATATATATATATATATATATTAATAAAAATTCACTAAAAAGCCAAGACACCTCGACTTTGGTGGCGTAAGTTTTGGTGTTTTGAAACCTACGCGTTAGGCAGTGGCGTCAAGTACCCTTAAATTTTAAATGGCACCCTATGTTGCGTGACACCTTATTTTAAAGGTGGACTTTTTAAATTCTGGTTTTGATATGGCAATAAAATCCTGAATTAAAGAATAAGCCAAAATATCAATTAATGAAAGAATCTTATTCAATGAAATGTCCAAATTGTTTTCCCCACATCCATAAACTCTTTGCTGCACAAAAACGAATATTTCCAAGCATTTCGGGAGTTATCTGACGACATTCTTCAACAATTCGCTGCTCACGAAGCTCATTAGGTGTGTCTGGTCGTGTTACATAAATTATTGACTTCAAGTGTCTCTATATAAAAAATTCCAAGGGTGTTAAATCTGGCGATCCGAAAAGCTACTCAATTGAACCTCTGCGTCCTATCTAGCGCTTACGAAAGTTCTGATCAGAAAAATCACGCACAGCTGCGACATAATGTGCTGGAGCACCATCTTCCTGAAACCACTTTCTTTTCTGCCGAAACGTTGTTATTTTTAAATACTTACACAATCGCCAGGTAGATATCCGTTTAGATTTCAAGAAACCGCTATGTCCGCATTCTTTCAGAGGCAAAAAAAACTCGTTAAATAACCACATCAAAAACAAAGTCTTCTCAAGCTCCAACGACAGCAAACCCTTCTGGACCTTGCTAAATCTATTGGGAATAATTTCTGCAAGAGCACGTTCCCACCTCTTGTTTCAGGGGATGAAATTATTTCTACCGCACTGGGCAAGGTTGAACTTTTTGCCTCGTTGTTCGCCGGCAATTCTACTATCAACCCACCTCCAAATGTTCAACCACCAACAATCCCCAATGTCGCGCATAAAATGACGGATATCATTTTCAAAATTAAAAAGTACAAAAGATGCTCTCTTCTCTTAATACCAGGAAAGCATCTGGCCTTTACGAGATCCCAGTAATTGTTTCAAAAAATGCGCACCAGAACTTGCTCCTGTCCTGACTCGTCTGTTTCAGACATCTTACAATACAGGCATATTCCCTAGTAACTGGAAATCTGCTCGAGTACAACCCGTCCCCAAGAAAGGATCCAAAGTGCTTCCTAGCAACTACAGGCATATTTGTCTCCTTTCAGTCGTCTCTAAAGTGATGTAAAAGTATGTAATTACCGAATTACTAAAATTTCTTGAAAAACACAGTCTAATCCACGACAGGCAGTAAGGATTCCGTCAGCGGGGATTAACTGCCGACCTCCTTTCCTTTGTCACCTATTGTTGGAACAAGTCTATGGAACTACACGGTGAACCCCAGATTGTCGCTTTAGGCATATCTAAAGCATTCGACAAGGTCTGGCACGCAGCGCTGCTTAAACTTCTGGCCTATGGCCTACCACCAAAACTCTGTACCTGGACAGCAAATTTCCTCTCCAACCGGAGCATTTCTGTTGTTGTGGATGGCCATTCCTCTAAACTGTATCCAATTAATGCAGGAGTCCCTCAAGGGTCAGCTTCAGCCCCTACTCTGTTTCTTCCCCACATCAATTAGCTCCTCTCTAGCATATCCAACCCAGTTCACGGTTACGCGGACGACAGCACCCTCCACTCAAATATACAATATTCTAAGCCTGTCTCTTTAGCCCAATTAGATGAGGATCGCAGACTCATGAAGGGTTCTGTCTCTGTGGATCTTCAAAAAATATTAGACTGGGAAAGTAGAAATCTTGTACAATTCAACTCCACCAAATCTCCGTCTTGCTTTATATCTCATAAGAGATACACCCGCCCTAGACGCATCACAATGAACAACCAAGTTATTCAAAGTAAAGAGTACTTTTCACTTGTTGGCACTTCTGTGGATCGAAATCTCAATTGGCACCAACATGTCACATCAATTGCAGAATCCGCTGCTAAGAAATTAGGTTTCCTCTTCCGGGCTTGCAAATACTTTTCACCAGCTAATCTCTATACTTTATATACTTCACAAATAAGACCAATCCTCGAATGCCGCTCCCACATCTGGGGTGCCGCTGCCACTTCTACACTCGCTATCCTGGTCTCCATTCAGAAGAGAGCTATACGTCTTATCGGTGACCCTACCCTCACTCAAAGGCTGCCATCCCTTGCCCACCGACGTGCCGTTGGTGACCTCTCTCTCTCTCACTCTCTCTCTCTCTCTCTCCTTTATAGATATCTGCACTGCTCAGAGGAACTTTCTTCTATAGTTTCTCCACCTGCTGCCCCCAATATATCTACCAGGGGAACAGAGCGAATGCACCCTTTTACTGCCCAGGTCACCAGACATAGAACATCTTGTTATGCCCGCTATTTTGTCCCGAGGACTTCTAAGTTGAGGAATTCCTTGCCGGCACATGTTTTTCCTTCTCCTCAGAACCTCCAAACCTTTAAGTCCAAAATTAACAAGTTGCGTCTTTCCTCCTTGTCGACACCACGGTACGATAGTATTTAGGCTGTAAGCCCTCGTGGTGCGTTGTTGAAATATATAAAAAAATCCAGATACATGTTTCCATCCAGATTTCCCGATATGAGGTGATCTAGTACGCCCTCCCAAACATTTAATTTTTGCGGATGCTGCGTATGAGTTTCACGAAAATTCTCGCATATTGATCACTACAGTAGCGGTAATTATGGCGGTTGGCTTGGCCATCCAGTTGGAATGTACGTTTATTAGAAAAACAGATTGAGTACAAGAAGGTTGGTTTTCTCCTCGCACGATCACTTATTGCTTCACAGAACTGCACGCGACGATCAGGATCTTCTTTATTAAGTTCCTGTGACAAACTAATTTTTAATGGCTGATACTAGAGAGTCGGCGGGAACTAGCCACAGGAATTCCTGAAGTACTTGCAAGTTTCCTGAGACGATGTAACCTAGGACAGATACCTGATTACCCTCTAACGTACGACCTGTTCGCGTTGTTGCTTTCTGTTTGCAACCGATGCAGTTTCCAAAATGTATGCATTAATTTCACGACGTACCGATGCAAAGTGTTTTTTTTTTTGAAGTCGTACGTTGTCGTGAGGATACCAGAGAACGCTACAAAAGAAGGTGGCACTCAACATATGGTGCCATTTAAAATTTAAGGATACTTTACACCCCTGCCTAAAGAGTAAGTTTCAAGGCACCAAAACTTAGGCCATCATGTGTCCGCATAGAAAACGAAATCGCCGTGTCTCGCCTTTTTTTGTCTTTTTTTTTATTCCGATATTTTCCAGGTAGGAAGTTATAATGTGTACACCCTGTATATAGTTAACATACACCTGCATGCAGATACGCAAAGGTAATAATGAATACAGATTTCCATTTTTTTTCTGCGTATTTAAGTATCGTTTATTTCAATTTTAAGTGATTAATTAAACTAAAAAAAGTTGCAATATTATATTAATTGCAAAATAGTTATAATTAAAAAATATAATAACTCATTGCATTGGTATTCGTAGAAGTAACAGCGAATTTTTGACGTACAAAAAGCAATTCAGTATATTTCTGCATTAAATAGTAAGTATTGCACAAATTAACACAATATATATATATATATATATATATATATATATATATATATATATATATATATATATATATATATATATATATATATATATATATATATATAGAGAGAGAGAGAGAGAGAGAGAGAGAGAGAGATCTTTGTATTAAACCCAAAGCCAATTCTGGACCTCCTTTAAGTAATGAAAATTAACGCACTACATGTTGCATATATTTAAAAATTAATGACTTATGTAAGTTTAGCAACATATATACATCCGCAAATATAATAAATGAAAAAGTTGTATATGATGTTATTTCTACATTTAAACCATACAATGCTTAACCAATCAACCCAAGTTTCTAACAAATCGGAACCAAAATATACAATAATATGTATGCCACTGCATTGTCCTGAGCCAGTGCGATGTTGTCAGACCTACGAAGTGAAGTTATGGTAGTTTTAATATATATATATATATATATATATATATATATATATATATATATATATATATATATATATATATATATATATATATATATATATATATATATATATATATATATATATACAGGGTCGCTGATAAGTCTGGAAACGGTCGATTATCCGGGAAAATATACAAGGTGTCGAAAAAAGTTTTATACAAAAGTTTTTGGGTTCTTCAATGTCTACTAGGCGGTGATAATTTTATTTATACAGGGTTGGTCATACAGGCGTGGCACACCAATATTAATTTTTTTTTAATGGAACACCCTATATATTATTCGATATTTCAATCCTTCTCTTAATTTTGAGCAACATTTATCAGAAGCATGATGTACATAAACTCAATCGTTTCCGGGTAAAAAAATAAATAAAAATAAACGCTACTGTTTTTAAAATCTATTGGATGAAGAACAAAAATAAATGAAAAGTAGAATATCTCTTGAAAACAATCTGTGAGTGTGAAAAGAACCGGTTGCGATGTTTTTAACATTGTTTGGAATCCCAAGATAAGATAAGATGCCCATAAGAAACGCAGTATTATTCTTTTGTTTTAAAATGTTTCCAGGACAACGAATGTCAAACATTCATTCAGTGTCAACAGTTTTGAAACATTAGTAATTTAGTGTCAACAGTTTTTGTGCAAAATGGCAAGTTTAAGTGAAACCGAACGTATCGAAATTTTAATGATGATAGGGTACGGTGATAGAACACGAAGTTTTGCTCAAGTGGTGATTATGTTCAATGAGTTGCATCCTGAGCGGGAATCGATCTCCAAATCCACAGTTTCGAAAACTTTGCATCGTTTTCACGAAACTGGCGCTATCAAGGATAAACCTAGAACTGGAAGGCCAGTAACCGTTACAAATGAAGAAAATTCTTTGAATGTAATATTGGATGTGGTGGAAAATCCGAAAACTTCGGCACAGCAATTGGCTTTAAATCACAATATGAGTCGATATTCAATTCAAAAGATTACGAAGCGGGAAAAGTTCCGTCCATATAAAATTCATTTATTGCAAGAACTGAGTGAAGACGATTTTGATCGCAGAATCGAGTTCTGTGAACTTATTATGGAGAAGTTACGCCAAAATTTTAACTTTGCCAACCACAT
Organism: Tillus elongatus; assembly: GCA_964006375.1. Classification (NCBI taxonomy): domain Eukaryota; kingdom Metazoa; phylum Arthropoda; class Insecta; order Coleoptera; family Cleridae; genus Tillus; species Tillus elongatus. The sequence goes on from OZ023265.1 coordinate 71,674,563, forward strand.
TTTGTTTTCCGACGAATCTACATTTTGTTTGAATGGACAAGTCAACCGACACAACTGTAGGTACTGGTCAGACGAAAACCCACATTGGATGGAACAAATTCACACCCAAAGACCGCAAAAAGTAAATGTTTGGGGTGCTATTATTGGTGGACATATCATAGGACCTTATTTTATACACGGTAATTTGAACTCTGCTCGATATTTGACACTTTTGCAAGAATCAATTGTTCCAGACGTAAGTCGATTATTTCCGAACAATAACGACCCAAATCTACCAGCGGAAGAAATATGGTTTCAGCAGGATGGGGCACCCCCTCATTTTGGAATTGAGGTACGGGAATATCTGAATCAAACCTTTCCTGGCAGATGGATAGGGCGCAGGGGAACTATTGAATGGCCAGCTAGGTCTCCCGACATGACGCCGCTTGACTTTTTTTTGTGGGGTCATGTAAAAAATTTAATTTACCAAAATAGACCGCAGAATATTGAAGAGTTGCAAGCAAGGATTGTGCATGAAATTAATAACATTCCTCAAAACGCTCTTGTAAATGCAGTGCAATGTTTTGTTAAGCGAATTCATTATTGTCAGGAGGTCAATGGAGAACACTTTGAACATCTTATAAAATAGGATTCCAAACAATGTTAAAAACATCGCAACCGGTTCTTTTCACACTCACAGATTGTTTTCAAGAGATATTCCACTTTTCATTTATTTTTGTTCTTCATCCAATAGATTTTAAAAACAGTAGCGTTTATTTTTATTTATTTTTTTACCCGGAAACGATTGAGTTTATGTACATCATGCTTCTGATAAATGTTGCTCAAAATTAAGAGAAGGATTGAAATATCGAATAATATATAGGGTGTTCCATTAAAAAAAATTAATATTGGTGTGCCACGCCTGTATGACCAACCCTGTATAAATGAAATTATCACCGCCTAGTAGACATTGAAGAACCCAAAAGCTTTTGTATAAAACTTTTTTCGACACCTTGTATATTTTCCCGGATAATCGACCGTTTCCAGACTTATCAGCGACCCTGTATATATATATATATATATATATATATATATATATATATATATATATATATATATATATATATATATATATATATGTAAGTATGTGTGGCGGTGGTTCCGACCGCAGTGTTTCCGTCAACACTACTCTATGTTTCTCTTGACAGCTAAACGTTGCGTTACGTTATTCGACAGCAAGCTGTCAAGAACTACGATATAAGAGACACCAGGGATATATCTCTCTCTCTCCTCGCTACCAACCGACACAGTGATACACGTCTCTCCACGCTCGGTCAGTTATCTGTCATGTACTCATGTACTGTCTGTGATTGTTTTATAGTTAAATGTATCATATAGTTTATTCAGTTAGTGAAATAATAAAGTATATTAAATGTTTACGTATGGATTTAATATCAACAAGTGCAATTAACATCAATAGTATGTATAACGGAAATGACCCGAAATAAAGAGTATGAATATCATAAACGAAGTACAAAGCATACACTGGAAAAATTAATAACACAATGGTATTTCCTATCACCAAGCAGCGATGCAACATTTCTCAGATCAGACTCACTGCAAGTGGAAATATCTCTCCACTGATGTACGCTTTTAGTGAATTTTCTTAGAAAAAATTCACTAATGGACAGATCCCGACTATCAAATGTTGAACATTTTCTTCAAATCAGTGCGAACTGAGACCCCTAGAACCCATATCCGAGGTCAGTTTCAATTTATATATGTTTATATATATATATATATATATATATATATATATATATATATATATATATATATATATATATATATATATATATATATATATATATATATATATATATATATATATGTATGTATGTATGTATTTATCACACCAATAACTTAAAAAATAATGGTCCGCTTTTGATAAAATTTGGCATGTACTTCCTCTTGTAAATGGCTTGGAGAAGTTCGTTAGCCAGGAAAATCAAACCAGGCTTTCTGGGAAAATTTTTGGTTTTCTTTTGGAAAAAATGTTTATCCCAAAAAATAGAAAAGCTGTGGCAACCAAATTAGGCACGTAAGTTAACGATATTAAAAGGAAAGTAAGTACCAAAACTAATATTTCTATGATATAAAAAAAGTGATAAGAAAGTATTTGATGCCAGATCATTTCTATGAAAATTCACTACCATAACGCACTTGCTTCGTCCAGACTTTTTATAAATGATGCACAATCTATAGTTTTGCCATCTGTAGCTGATATTAAGCGTGTGGAAAGCAGAGTGCGCAATAATTCAGGATAGATGATTTTGTGTAACAAATTAAATATAAATGAGAGAGCAGACCAAATTTGCAGTGAGTCCAATGAAAATCTAGACAATAAGCTAGCCTCTAGTCTGCTAGTAGCGGGATACACCTGATCTGCTCTGTATGCGAGGAACTTGGCAAATATTCTCTGGACACTCGCAAGAGCGCTTTTACGGACGTCATATAAAGGAGACCACACCACCAAAGCATGCTTCAAATGCGCTCGTACATAGGCTCCGAATGAGAGCTGTAAAAGTCCTGTTTGTGGAACGATTCGGAGTTACGTATAAAGAATTGAAGTGTCTTAGAGGCCCTAGAAGTAACATATTTATAGTTTTCCGCGAACGAGTTTCGAGTCGAAGAGAACAACCAAATATTTTAGGTTACAGTAGGTCTCTGAAGGGGCTGTCCATCTATGCAGTATGGGAAGTCTATTACACAAGACTTGAGCGTATAGGACTGTAACACAGTTATTAATATACATTGGGAGGTTGTTAATGGGGGATCACTGTTGAACCCTACGCAAGCTATCTTATAGCCTTAAACAGTCGCTGAGACTATCAATAGCGGAGAATTGTTTAACTTCATGAGCGTGCAGAAGATGGGGTATGTCAATAACATCTGAAATATCATTGATAAACATATTGAAAAACGAAGGTCTCACAACAAATTCCTGAGAATCACTCGATATAGCCAAGATTCTCGCAAATTGGCACCCACGATAATTAACTTTATCGCGAAGATAGGATTCTACAAAGTTCAGTAGGTTTGACTAGAATTCCCATGTTATCGAATTTCGTCAAGATAATACCGTGTTTCAGCCTATCGTACTCCCTGGAAAGGTCCATGTGAACGACATCTGTTAACCACCCGATGTCCATACCATCAGATATATTTGGATATGCAAATTAAATTGGTAGTCGTGGAGCGGCCCCTAACGAAATAATCCCCGTCAAGATAATCTCGAACACCTTCGGAGAATTATCCATGATAATAATTTGCCTATGGTCTCCGACCACTGTAAAATCATTTCCTTTTGGAACAGGTATGGGTTTCGCCTTCTTCCAGGTGCTAGAAAACGTAGAAAAATGTTGAACAGGATTGTAAATTTTGTAGATTGTTTAATTAGCCGTATAATTTTGTAGATTGTTTAATTAGTCTTTGGCCTCTCAGCGCTGCGATCCTAATGGGTCTCTTGTACATAAGTCTAATAGTTTTCCTAATATTTTCCCAAAATGTTTAAATTTTTCATATAATCTACTATCTTTTTGAGGGCTACTTTACCAATTCCTGTGATGTTAAAGTCACCCCCAAGGTATTTGAGCCTTCTGCAGAACTGAGCCATGCAGTCGCATAGCTGATGTTCTGCTGTTTCTGCTACTTTAATTCAGTATTTTCAGTTTTCACTGACCACCTCACCCATCTTTATATCGTAGTACCTTATTGGCGAGTGTGCTGTGAGGAGTCCCGTTATTATTCGCAAGTCGTTCCTGTTCAATTAAAGAAAAAAGATTTCTCTGTTGATATGGTGATGAATTCTTTATTCCTGCCTCTGCCTACACCTTGGCGTTTTCCTCCAGTATGGCAGCATTTGTTTCCTCTCCCAGGTATCAAGTTCTTTTCTTACATAGCTTTCTATTAATTTACAATAGGGCTCTGGGTCATAGAGTTGTGTTCTTGCTGTCCTTTTTGCAAAGCTGTCTGCTTCCACATTTCGTTCAATGCCTTGATGCCCTGGCACCCACAACAAAGTTATTTTGTTGTTCGTAACCAGTTGCTTCAAAGATTTGTTGAAGAGGATAGTCAAGGACTGAACAAGTATGTAAGCAAAATCCTTAACCAAAAAAGCTTAAATTTGATCAGGCTCCAGGTATGTTTTGTTTTGATTTTTAACACCTAAGACCTGCTCCTCCAGAACCCATTTGACATTCAAGTCAATATCACTACTGTAATAGGGTGGGGAGTCCATGAACACACCGCCAGACGAACCTGAGCAAATGCCTTGGAAAAAGTAGGCAAAGCATTCACTGCATCTACCTCTCCCTCAATAACCTTCCCTATTATATGAGAGCGCAGAATGATTAGATTGACTTTTTTGAGATTGGAAAACCGCAGAATCTGCTCAGATCAACATGGATATTTTCCACCACCCTCTCCTTATACTGCGATTGTTTATCCGCAGACAAGTGCTTTAGAAGTGTTCTAAGTCTTTTGAATAGCTCATAGCCTGCAAGATTATTTGATCGCTGGAGGCGTTTCCAAACCTTATTTCCTTCTGGTATTACTAATAAGTTCAGTCTCAAACCAGGACGAGTTACAACGATACACTCGACAAGGAGTACTGGGTACGTACAGGTCAATAAGTGAGTACAATAAAGCATAGAATTCATGATAGGCTTTGTCCACATTTGAAAATTAGGGTGGTAAAGTCCAGTCAATTGAAGAGAGGTGATTATAAAAACTAGGAAAATTGACTCTTGCAAAAAAATTATCAGAAGGATGTAGACATATTCACAGCGTATTTACATATTGGACGTTCAACTTTAAGTCTCATCTCAAGCGCGAGATTACAACCACCCTCGTCCGATAATATATCAGAGGCACATTGTACAATACTTGTCAAATTATTAAAAACAAGATCAAAAAGTCTGACGCTGGTATTTATAGTCGCTATCAGTTGTTCCAAGCTAAAGAGGTCTTGCAGAGTAGAGATTAGGCGCAGTTCATTTGAAATGGAGCTCCGTTGAAATGAGCAGCATATTCCGGAACAGTGAACTCACCTAAAATCAATGACTGGGAGCTCAAAAGAAATTGGCAGGCACACAAAATATCAAGAAACACAGTGAAAGCAAAAGTAGGGGTGCCTGGTACCAAATAAGTCAGAATCACAACAGTTAGGAACTGTATACAGATATCTTCACGCCAATAATATCTATCAATTCTATCAGTGGTAAACTTACAAGATCATCATGATTATATATATATATATATATATATATATATATATATATATATATATATATATATATATATATATATATATATATATATATATATATATATAATCATGATGATCGATAAGGGTACATTACAATGCGTATTGTGGGGTAAACATATCATATACCGAAAAGGCTCAGATATTCGAAGAACAATCTTTGAATTTATTTAGTGGGTCAGATAACGGTAGTCCCGATTATACAGATCAGATCATACATGCACAAGTAGTAAAATAAATGTGGTCACAAACGTTGGACAATAAGAGTTTTAGTTTCTGCTTGCCTCCCCATCACCTCTATTCACTCCTGGTCCCGTAATTTTTTTGGGGGATGTTTGCAAAAATTTTTCATGTGGCTTATGCATCCAAAGTGGGTTCTAAGCACATTTGTGAAAAAAATTCTATAAGCCCTCCGTCAGCTCATCTGAAAATGTACCAAATATTATTGTATTGTTACGTTCTACGGGGTTCTGGATTTGTTGATTAACAAAACACTGCGCTCCAAACTACTAATTCATTATTACCAAGTATTTTCCAACACCAGTTTCAACTAAAATATGTATCTTCTCTATTATTAAATGTCTATAGAACTATATTCCACTATCGCCTTCTATGATCGCTTCTTATACACCAACACTTAATACTCTACACCACCTTATTCAATACTGAACTAACTTACTCTGCGCACCGCTCGTCTATTTATACTGTCTATAGAGATTCTAGACGTTCTACACTATTCTACTCCTGTCACTTCTGGTCTATTCTAGAAATGTCAATCCAGAGTGTTCGCTGTGACAGTATATTATTAATTTACTTATTGGGTCAGCACAATTACCTATTATTTTGAAATTAAGTATAAGATGTCTGACTTTTTTTGCTTAGTAATTGATTGTTAAAATTATACCCTACAATTTTGTATGTGTAAAAATACATATTACCTACCTAAATATTATAGACTTAAATAATTTACTTATTGTGATTAGTTGCATGTTAATAAATGATCAATATCCAGTAGAATAAGTAAACTATTAACAAAACTAAAAACCTAGGTGGTGGTTTAGCAGAAAACCATTATGTCCAATTTGAGGCATTATGAACATATATTGATAAATATTAACTAAATTTTTTAATCATTTTCAAGGTAAACCATTTTATTGAATCCATTAAGTTGAAATCGATTAATATCCTATAACTTCAATACTTTCTGTTACTATATAAAAAGAATCTTAATTATAACTTTTTCTTAAATATATTTAATGTTGTTATAAGTTCAAAAAGAACATAACTTTGAAAACAAAAGCATAAAAGTCTGGATGCAGCAAGTGCGTTATGGTAGTGAATTTTCATAGAAATGATCTAGCACCAAATATTTTTTATAACTTCTTTTCCTTGTAACATAAAGCTATAAATTTTGGTATATAGTTTCCCTCTAACATCGCTAACTTATGTACCAAATTTGGTTACCGTATCTTTTCTATTTTTTGAGATAAAGTTTTTTTCCGAAAAAAAACCAAAAAGTTTCCCAGAAAACCTGGTACGATTTTCGTGGCTAACGAAATTATCCAAGACATTTACAAGAGGACTGGACGTGCCAAATTTTATAACAATTGGACAATTATTTGTTGAGTTATCGGTGTGATACACACACAATATATATATATATATATATATATATATATATATATATATATATATATATATATATATATATATATATATATATATATATCGTCTGGAAGATTAGACCTCTAAAATTTACATATTTCTTAGTAACCGTCTTTGTTATGATATCTACCATCTGTACACTGTAATTTTAAACATGATTAGGAATAACCCAACAAGGGTCATTTCTTGTTAACAATTGACGACAGGCATGCCAACCTATGTCAGGTAGCTAGGTAGAAATATTCAATATTCATTCAAAGTAGTTCTTCTGTAAACTCGACACGATCAACACCCTTTAGCATATTCATTTAAAGCAGTTCTTCTATAAACTCGACACAAGCATCACGCTTGTGAGCATAATCACTAATCATTTTAGTTGTTCTTCTACAGACTCGACACAAGCAACACCACGCTTGTAATAGCATAATCACTAATCATTTCGTAGAATTCTCATGAACTCTAAAGCATACCATAATATTAGTAACTTTGTATAAGTTTAACAGTTTGTTATTAAATGTTAAGTGTTACAACATCAGCGTTTAATTTAACACAACATAATGAGGTCCTTGGAGCTATCAAGAAACAAAAACATATAAAATGTGGTACATCAGTACAAAACGTAATTTAACAATACCATATACGGAATTTCCCCAATCGTGAATTTTTTCTAAGAAAATTCACTAGAAATGCCAACTGACTTTAATATTCGACATTCCATTATTCCACTAGATTTAAATTGGGAATACATATGACTTATTCCCGCTCCACTCTCTGATTGTTCGAGAGTTACCAGACAACCTATCTAATCTATAAACCTTGGATGGCGGTCAAAATAATTTATCTAACGTCATGGGACAACCCGGCCATCAATAATTTCGTATATATGCATGACAGCCGATATTTAAAGAAGAGAGAGAGAGTACATGTCTATGCTTGTGGGGCGCTCCAAGTAAGCTTCAAAGAATGAAACCCAGCCCGCTTTTTGCCGTAGAGTTTAGAAATGATATTCCTGTATCTATGGTTGTCACAGAGCAGGTTATTGTTATTTGACAGGTAAGAGTTGTCCTTTCCTCTAATGACATCGATTAGATTTACTGATTTTGTGATTTGGTGATTTGTGATTTTGGATAGTATTTTATTTTGTCATCGTGTTTGAGAGTTTGAGGTGAGGTTAGAGGTTAGAGACTGCAGACAAAACTTAGAATGCAAAGTTGTTTGAGATTCTAAATTCTAAGAGACCAAACGACATTGTTTATTGTTTGTGATAGACAATAAACTCAAACTTAATTAGTAACAAATCTGTGCTAAAAAACAATGGCTAACACCAATACCGATTTGACTGAAGAGGATGCAGCGGACCTACAATTTCCTAAAGGTAAGTGAATAATATTTATTTAATATCTACAGCAAAACACATTTTATTGGTTAACATTTCAGAAAATGAACTAACCTCAATGCCGTTTTCTGATTTTAAAAATAATTACAGTTTAAATTTATTGGGTGCTGAAAATCCGTGTTGTACAAGCTGTTCTGTAGATGTGGTAGCCCCATTTATATTATGTGACATATGTGATGTTAACATTTGCTGCTTGTGTTTTTCCAAAGGAGTCGAGTTTTTAAATCACAAGAATGACCACGATTATCGAATTATTCGTGATGACTTTTACTTTTTTGAAAATTCTGACTGGACAGCTAAGGAGGAGGTAACATTACTAGATTCCTTACTTAAATACAGTAACTGGAACATGGTGGCTAAGCAGTTCCCAAAAAGAACCGTAAAAGAACTGAAAGAACATTATGATTATTTCTACCTCCAACGGCATGGTTCTGATCTGTTGCCCAAGATTAAAGAATCAGATGCTTCTCTTTTTCCTCAGCCTGTAGTACCTTACAGATTTCGTATAGCCAATACCGAAGATCCGCCTCGTTATTTGTCTCACAATGTAGGTTATCATGCATTGTCTGGTTATAATGCTGCACGGTCAGATTTTGAAGTAGAATATGACCGTACTGCGGAAGATTTATTGGCAACTTTACAAGAGATACCTGAAGACAGTCCTCACTATGACTTGCTTATTAACTTGCAGTGTGCTATAGTTAGAATATATAATAGAAGACTGCTCCAGAGACAGAGAAGAAAACAGGTGATTAGAAATCATGGACTCATATCATATCGAAAAGTATCTTCCTGGTTACATCGATATGATGTTACAATCACAAAACCTGTCTACAGTAGATTACTGAGGTTTATGCAGTTTTACAGTGGTTTTAAATTTGAGTTTATGATGGAGGGCTTGCATAAAAGTGGTGAAATCAAGTATAGAATACACAGGTATGTATTAATCTTTGTTCTGTTTTATACTTTTTTTGCTTCAATTAGTTTTTGTTTTTAACTCTAGAAAGTATAGCTGTTTCTGCCATGAAGAATGCACGGCTGGTGTCACTGGTGACCCTACTGATGTTTTCTCATTTTCGGAGATATAAAAAAATGTGGCATAATCTATTAACTTTATAGACCTAAGTAACATATAACGATCAGCTTTTACATTTTAAACAAACGTCATCAATTGTTAATGCATGCAGGATTATGATATTATTCACATGCAGTTTTGGTCTTCTGGTTATTTTTGTCTGGGCATTGCATCTGCTTCATGAATTTTGGAGCTGTTGTTTCATCTATGGTAGCTGTTCTCGCACTCTGGGTGTTGTCTTTTACTTGGAAGCTAGTTTACTTGATGGTAACAGAATGTGGAAATGTAACTCCATATAGGGCTCAGTAAATTTTAACCCAAGATTGAAGACGAAGCTCCTTCCAATACATTTTTGTCTGTCCTTAAAATAAATTGAGTATTTATTCCCACTTTATCTAACATGCCATAGAAAGAACAGAAGGGCTTTCGTCTCGTTTTACAGTATCTTGCATAATTTGTGAACCTTTTGATCAGATTTATTAACACCACCTTTTGTGGCATTGTAAAAATTTATTATTTCTGGCTTGGTATTTTTTTCATCAGCTTATTTGGAATAATGGATGGTGCATGTTGTAACCACAGAAACAGAAAAGACTGACAGATATAATTATCTAGAATTAGTTGTGAACATATTGTGTATCAATCTTGTTATCAAAAAGTAAAACATTATAGTTATTATTTGTGTGTCCGATTTATGGTCTTCTAAGAGACAACAATTTGGCGACGAGGATGAAGCAATAGATCAAAAGTACTGTGTGGATTTTCCAATAATATTCATCTTAATAACCAGACACAATGGATGCGGACTAGTTTAAGGAACTACTTGTCAAGTTAGCTGAAACCCTATCATTTAATCAAAAACAGCTTATTCAGCATCTGCAGTCACACCAGGATGTCTCCAATTCTACTGGGAATATCGCTCCATTTGAACATTATGACCCAAAACAGGAAAAGTTTACGTGCTACCTCGAGCGATTCACCAACTATCTCGCAGTTAAAAATATCACAGATACAAAGAAGAAAGCACAGTTATTATGTACATCAATTGGTTCTGTTCATTACAACAATTTATCGGCATTTGCAGGCTCGATAAAGCTGGTGAAAGACTTATCTTACGAGGACCTATTAAAAGCATTCACTGAAATGCTGGCGCCAAAGAAAAATATGATCGTATCACAGCATTAGTTTTTTTCTACATATCAAAACAATAAACAAAGGATATCAGAATATGTCGCCATTTTACAACAACGTCTTTCTGAATGTGATTTTTACATTCAGTGTCTTTGCAAACAGAAACTTTCCATAGCTGAAACATTCCTACAATACCCGTCACAGCCTTCAATCGAATCTGCCCAGCCTGATGCCAATAGAGTGACTGAGTATCGCCTGTTACTTCATGGTCATCATGAGCATCAATCAAATAAATACTATGCCGCTGCCCAGCCAGAATCACTGATTAAAAACCGTTCACAGTCTCCGTGTTGCGACCCTGCCAGGTCAAGGAAATAGAGAATGGATTACGGAGCTCTTGGAATTGATAATCTATGCTTTAATTGTGGCAAATCAAATTATAGATCAAATGTATGTCATGCTGATAGGAAAAAGTTAAAATGTGACTCATGTGGGAAATATGGACATGTTGCAAAAGTATGTATCACTACTCTCACAAGACAACATGCTAGCAGTAGACAAGTAGAATGTGTACCCAATGATTATATTGATGAAGAAGACGAGCATACAGAACCGAGTCCTGTGTATGGAGTAAACAACGTTGTTGATTTATATGAAACCCATCCAGCAAAAAGTAAGTATTTAGTCACAGTCAAAATTAATGAAATGCCTCAAATAATGGAAGTAGACTCTGGTGCCAAATTTTCGATCCTTCCTGAAGATAAATTTATTGACTTGAACTTAGGTATCGACTTGAAGCCACCCAATATAAGTTTTCGTGCCTACTCAAATAACATTATACCATGCAAAGGAAAAACTAATGTAACTGTTAATATAAGCATAAGTCGATTGTTGCAGAGCTATATATAGTGTCGCCAGGAGATGACCCCCTTCTTGGTCGCGACTGGATCCGAGGATTTGGTCTAGAATTAAAGCAAATAGATGCGGATATGGCTCAACATAAACCAAATCAGTCCAAATTTGAAGATAACTCTTTTCTTTTAGGACATGAAAATGTTATGCATGTTTTTCCAAGAATATTTGAAGAAAAAATTGGTTGTGTGCCCAACATCAAAATTTCCCTATTGCTCAGAAAAGATGCTAAACCAGTATTTACAAGAGAAATAGATGTCCCATATGCACTGCGAGAGCGGGTTGAAAAGGAGCTAGATACCTTAGAAAAAGAATGTATTATCACTCCAGTAGCCTCAAGTGACTGGGGATCTCCGTTAGTTGTTATTCCAAAGCCAGATGAAGGAGTACGCTTATGACGCTTATGCGTCGACTACAAGTGTGGCATGAACGAAAGAATTGTATCAGCCAACTTTCCAATACGTCGGATTGAAGATGTTTTAAATAACCTGCGAAACTCAAAGCATTTCTGTAAGTTAGATCTTTTTAAAGCATACTTACACTTACAAGTTGATGAACAGATTAGCAAAATTCAAACAATCACTACACATAAAGGTACATACTGCATGAACCGATTAAGCTTTGGTATCAAAACAGGACCCTCTGAATTTAACCGTATTATGTCCCAAATTACACATGATCTCTGTAAATGTGAGACTTACTTTGACGACATCATCGTACATGGCACCACATATGAGGAATGTGCTCAGAACCTCAAAGGTTGCCTACAAAGGTTATCAGAATACGATTTACATCTGAACAAGAATAAATGCTTGTTTTTTAAAACCAGAATTGAATAGTTGGGCCACATCGTAGAATATAATAAGATCATGAAGTCCCCAGAGAAGATTCGAGCAGTTTCAGAGATGCCATGGCCCTCAAATGCAGATGGAGTCAGAAGATTTCTCGTAATGATCACGTTTTATCCCTGACTTATCCTCATTGTCATACCCTCTCTGTAGGTTGTTGCAAAAGGATCAACGTTTCAACTGGACATCGTCGTGTGAATCTGCATTCATAAAATTGAAAAAGGAAATGTGTAATGAACGTATTTTGACACCTTTTGACCCAAGTTTAACTATTGTCCTCACATCAGACGCAAGTCCAGTAGAAATTGCTGCTGTTCTTAGCCACATTGTCAATGGCCAAGAGAGACCAATCGCATATGTCTCAAGATCTTTAACCAACTCGGAAAAAACTATAGTCAATTGGATCGTGAAGCGTTAGCAATCGTGTTTGCGGTAAGTCGATTTTATAACTATGTATATGGCAGAAACTTTACACTCGTCACTGACAATGAGCCGCTATCCAGCATTTTTGGCCATAACAGAGCCCTGCCAAAGATGACATCAGCTCGATTACTCAGGTATGCGTATTCCTCTCAGGGTTTGACTATGATGTAAAATTCAAAAAGGGCAAAGAGAATGAAAATGTTGATTGTCTCTCAAGAGCACCCATTTTCCAGAAATTCAAGTCATATGATATCATAATAAATGAGGAAGTTTAGTGAATGCAGAATCTCTTTTCAGTATTTCTAGTGTTATTATCACCGCAGGTGTTATTGCTAAAGAAACTGCGAAAGACGTAATATTGCAACAGCTCATAAAGCAACTTCAAAATACACCAGAAGATTCACCATTCACAATTTCAAACGGCATATTGTTTCGACAGGATAAAATTGTTATCCCACAGTGCTTAAGAGACCCCATTTTAAATGAACTACATTCTACACACATCGGCATAAACAAAATGAAACAGTTAGCCAGGTGTTGCGTCTATTGGGAAGGAAAAAACCTGTAAAAGTAGAGGTACACCCATGAAAGAATCCACAGAATAATTGGGAGCGTATTCATATAAATTACGCTGGGCCATTCGAAGGCCATCACTTCCTTATATGTATGGATGCTAAATCAAAGTGGGCAGAAATTCGTGCTTTGAAGAACGGACCCAATACTGATTCAACGATCCATATTCTGAACGACATTTTTGCATTCCATGGATATCCTAATGTAATGGTCTCCGACAATGCCTCAATTTTACTAGTGAAGTGTTCAAAACTTACTGTTCAAGTCACGGAATCTGTCAGAAACTAATAGCACCAGGATATCCAGCCACAAACGGTCTAGCTGAATGTAATGTTCAAACCTTCAAGCAACGTCTCAAAACTATTGCAGATGAATCTGGTACTATTACCGACAAGATGAGAAAAATTTTGTTCAGATATCGCGCTACCCCGCTCGCATGTGGGCGATCTCCAGCAGAACTTTTCCTCAACAGAAAAATCAGGATACAATTAGATGCTATATTTCCCAGTTTTCACAGCAGCAACCAGAAAAATGCTTTTGTTGGCCGGATACGTGTACTATTGGTGGGGAGAGAGTTCAGGCCCGTATGTACGTTAACAATTCAGAGACATGGCAGTTCGGTACTATCTTTTGACGATTGGGTTCCCGCCATTATCTTGTTGAACTAGATTCTGGGCGCATCCTGAAACGTCATATTAATCAGTTGGTCTCTACACAGGTAACTCAGTCTCACAATCAACCTGATCGTAGTACCCAAACTAGGCGTAAGAATGTCATGTTCAATATACCGGATATCCCAAGTCCAGAAACAATTGCAGACCCAGTCATTCCAGAGCCAGTGGTTCCAGAGATACCAGTAGCAACACAGGCAGCAACGGAAAACCAACCAGGGCCTGTGCCACGTCGTTCTGGACGAAACAAAAAACTTTCCACATACCTAAGAGACTATAAAATGTTGTAATGTGAAGTGCAGCTCCGCTAGACATTTTCCGAAACAACAAACTTATTTCTCTTTTTTTTGTTCTCTTCTTTTTCAACTCCTGTGTCTTAAATTTAGTGTGGGAGAACTGTTGTAACCACAGAAACAGAAAAGACTGACAGATATAATTATCTAGAATTAGTTGTCAACATATTGTGTATCAATCTTGTTATCAAAAAGTAAAACAGTTATTATCTGTGTGTCCGATTTATGGTCTTCTAAGACACAACAGTGCATAATTAGATCACTGACTATTATTTGATATAAGTGATATCAATGGTAATTTTGAGTCAAATTATGACTAGACATAGTGGGCATGTTCAACAGGCCCAACAGTATGTTGAGTTGTTTTCTCGGCTGAAGGTGAAAAGTTGACTTGCAGTGATTCTCAACTCATGAACCTTTTAGTCACCAAGATTATTTATGTTGACTGAACTATGAAGTAAATTCTAAAGTAATTTGTTATATAAACGTTAGCTTGGCTGTGATGACAAAACCTTGTTATTTGGAATTTTAACAGTCAACCTGTTTAGATACAGTTAACTTGTTTTGTATCACCATAATAGAAACATGTTTACATTGCAAGGCAACAGTTGTGTCAGCTAAATGTGCCAGTTTGCTTTATATTTATTGGGCATGAAAATAGAGGGTATTTCTCAATGGTTTTTACTCAGAGTGTCTATTCTTAGGTTGAAATCGTTCCCCATTGTTTGCACCAAAGAGACGAACATGATCTAGTTGTCCATTTTATATTTCGTCCAGCTCTGTGGATTTGCGTGGTAAGTTCGTTTATATATTGGAAGAGAATCATTGCTTTTTCTGCTCTCACCTCTCTGCATGGATTTGCCTTCACCATAAAATACGTTTAAAGAATCACACATTGTGATTATTTTTAGTCCACATTTATCAGATTTTCAGCCAATATATTCTCTACAAGGATAATTTCTTTGCAATCCTAATCATTGCGATTGTATAATATTTATGAGGGGTGTAGTTTTCTTTGCAGTATCTTATGAACTCTGTCCACAGCTCACAAACCTTTACAGATTTGTCTTTGTTGTTGTTTTTTCTCTTTTTTTTTTCTTTTTTTTTCGGTCAAAGTGTTTTTTCCTCATGAGTCCTATCTTTTGTGTGCCTCCGTGGCCGTGTGGGAAAGTCGATTCAGACTTTCCAATACGGACTCGGGGGACGACGGTTCGAGACTCACCGGCGGCGAGTGATTTTTCAAATCACTGTCGTCGTTGAGATCGAGCTCAAGGTGGAGTGTAGGTTAGTTTAGATGAGCAAAAAGGGTCAGCAATGGCCTAATTGTCAGTAAGCATCTTAGCTTTTTTTTTACCTATCTTTTGTGTAACAAGTATTGTTTACATGTTTTCCTCTCAGTCTTGCATCTTGATTGTTAAATGAAGTGATACTATCCATCATATCACCCGAAACAAAAAACAGAATCACCCCGAAAACCACAAAAATAATAACAGAGTTAAACAGTTTAGCGACAACTACTGACGAGGACAACTTCGTTGTCGAAATATGTAGCCAGTGCATAACTGGTATTATTTTTGGGTTTATTCTGCTTTTTGTTCCAAATTCCAGCCACAGTCTGTTATCGTATCTTCTGTGAAAATAAAGGTCAGCATTCTACTGCACTAGTAGCTGATTCCTTTGCTCTAGGTACATATAGAATAACGTTTCAGTTTGGTGTGTGCTTATGCTATGGTGGTTCCCCCTAAACACCATTCTTACATCATCTGACTCCTGTAAAGTTGATAATTCACTTTCTGCTTCAAATTGCGCAATATCTGGGCTCTCTTCTAAATAATTATCTAATCGTCGCTCGTCAGCTACATTGAACCATTAAAGAACAAATTGTTCCCATTTCGGGTTCTCCAGCTTGACTGACGTAGTGTAGTTACAGAGCCAAATCTTTTATGAAGCAGCGAGAAAATTAATCATATGTTACAGCATAACCAGGGTTATCAACCACCCCGAAAAATCTGTTTATCACAAACTCAATCTCTTAAGTGAACGATTAAGGCACGCTTCTGTCACAGTAGAATCTCAAATGAAATTACTTGAAACATTCAGAAATAAAAATGGCACCAGTTTCAAATTTGCTAGATGGTCCTGTTAAACCTGCTATGCATTCTAGAGTTAAAAATATCTCCAAAATGCAGTTAAGCAAAATTGTTAGTTTTATTCCTGTCCTAAACAGATATACATTTAAAGAGGCCCAATTGTCATTAATTTTTTTGAAATTTTTATGGTAACTTTTGCATCCAGTAAATAAATGGCAATCTAAATTATGAAGTACAGACTACTTCTTTGGCTTCACAATTGTTTTTTTTTCTTTCTGTAACTGGTTTCACCACTTTACAGCATCATCAGACAGTAAGGTGGCGAAACATGTTAGAGAGAAGAAAACCAACAATTCTGAAGCCAGAGTATGTCTATATCTGTATTTAGTATGGAACGGTTTAACCAACTAAGGGCAACAATAATATTATTGAAGCCAATCCTAATGTTTGAACCTATAGGTTGCACATTTTTAGGTCCATATGTATTCTATGCTCTGATGAAAAACAAGCCTGTGCATTGTTGTCCAACTAATAATTTAATGGAATACAAGGAGATTAAAAAGTACTTAGGCTACAATAGAAAATGCAATATGTTTTAACAACAAAATTTGATTTTTACAACTTAATCTCTCCTAAGACTTACACAATTTAGTAGAACACTCATAAGGGAATTCTATGGCCTCTAAAAAAATCCTGATCTTGGTTCTTCAAACCACTCAACGACATAATATGGGTTCTAGGACGCTGGCTACCATAGCCGTATTACTTTATAGGTGTGTTCTCACTGTAATTAGTATACTGTACTGATGAGCTCTAATTAGAGCAAAACAGGTCGACGGTTCTAATTATGGTGAGAATACATCTAGCCTTATATACATTGTCCCTATATTAGGTAAGAAATGGGCCAGGGCTGACAAATTACAAAATTGTTAGTTGGTTCGACACAGTCTCTATTTTTTTAACATTTTGTGTTATTTTGAGCTGTTGTGAGATACTACCTGGTTTCACACTGAGATGGCGACCCAGTCATACTTTTCAAGACTTCCTTGTTTTTCTTTCAAATGTGTTTTGAGCTTTGGTAATAAATTCGTACAAAATCCGAAGAATAAGGTGGCTGATCAACCAATTGCATTAACTGTTTGCAGTGGAATCAGCAACTTGTGAGCAGGGACGTTGTCCTCCAAAGCAGCACAGTTTTAACCAGTTTTCTCCTGTAATTCAGCTAGCAACTCACGATAGTATGTCCTTGTAATAGCTTTACACTGTTCTAGAAAATCTAGCAGAATTATCCCAACTTGGTCCTAAAGAACTTTAAGTAAGAACATTTGAGGACTGGATTTTTTTGGATCATGAAGACCCGGAATGCTTCCACTCTTTCGATTTTTTTTAGTATCTGTATCATAGTGGTAGACTCATATTGCATAGGTAGTGACAAAGCAAACCAAGAAGTTTGAGGAATTTGCTCCAGAATAGTGGCAAACTTCCTTCGACATTGTCAAACCAGCATGCTTCTGATCAGCATTTTACTATTCAACTTTTGATTTTCAGAGTTTTGACAGCTTGTTTATCAGCTAGATATCAATAGGCTATGTGTTTGTTTACATTGCCAAGTAATCATATTTGGTTTTCTTATTTTGTGTATTCGACCCTTAGACCTGTAGAAACCCCCAATTCGCCTCACTTTGTTTTCCGCCATGATTAGCAGAATCTGCACTACCTGACTACACTTACAATCCTGTGCTGCTTACATTCTTGTGTGTTGACAAATTTTGGAGTGTTGACAATTTTTTCAATAGTACATACTATGTGTACTCTTTCTCAACTTACTGAACAGTTTTCCCAATTTATAACATTTCATGAGCAGCTCAAATAGTTTTTCTTGCATGTTCACCAGAATCTTTCAAGCGTTCCACTGTTATTTCTACATTAGGACTTTTTCCTTGTGTAACCTGTTTCATGGCTCTCTCAAATGTTTCTTTAAACATCAGGACTTTTTCCTTGTGTAACCTGTTTCATGGCGCTCTCAAATGTTTCTTTAACAGAGTCTCTGATTGCTTGGATGTGTCCAATCTATCTATTATTATTTAATATTTATTATGTATTTTCTTTTAAAATATTCACCAATGACGAGATTGTGACTTTTGAATTTTGAAAACATTTCTGCAAATGTGCGCTATTTAGGACCCCTGGAACCCAAATCCGAGGTTGGTTTCAGACTTCATATGTTTACATACATACATACATATATATATATATATATATATATATATATATATATATATATATATATATATATATATATATATATATATATATATATATATATATATATATATATATATATATATATATATATATATATATATATATATATATATATATATATATACACATGTGTATCACACCTATAATTCAAAAAATAATATGCCGATGACGATCAAATTTAGTGAATACCTTCCATTTGCAAGTGGCTTGAATAAGTTCGTTAGCCAGGAAAATCTGCTCAGTTCAAATAGATTGTTTTAATTAGATAGTCAGATTCCCCGGTCTGCATCAGTTCTCAGCTGACCTTTAATGTATGGAACACATAATTATAATGCATGTTTGTAAGAAAAGAAATTCTGGACGCAGCAAGTGCGTTACGGTAACGAATTTTTATTAAAATCTCCTCGGTCTAAATAGATTATACAATGATTTGTTTTAATTAGATAGTCGGATTCTCCCGGTCCGTGCCAGAATTTCGACCACGTAATTATAATGCATGTTTGTAAGAAAATTAATTCGGGACGCAGCAACTGCATTATTAAATGCTTCAAATTTGAATAGCTCAATTATATAATATTAACCTATAAGGTTCGTTGGACGGGAAACTAGTTTTTTCGGGAACATTTTAAGTTTAGTTTCAAAAATGTTTTGTAGATTTTCAAACAATAAAGTTATTTCGATGATATATGGCACATTGTTTCTATTATATATGTCACACTGGTAACCAAATTTGATGCCTGCTTTATTTTAGAAAAACATATTTGCTACTTAAAACATTTTAATGCAAATTCTCTACCATAACGCACTTGCTGCATCCAGACTTTTTTTAAATTATTTATTAGCATAAATCGTACATGTCTATAATAAGCCACAGGCTTTTGTGCTGTATGATAACATAATTTAATAAGATTCTACGAAAAACCATTGGAAACCTCTATCCAAATTTAAACATATTTCAAATTTTGACATACGAAATTTATTTTTGCTTTTACATATCATCAGTTTGAAAAAAGAGGGTCACAGCTCAAAATAATGCGGTTTTCAGGAGAGCCATTTGAAAATATAATTTTAGTGAATCTTTATTTAAAAAAATTCACTAATAGAGGTATCGATGGTGAGACTGCAAAAAAAATTTCAAATGAGCGCGAATTAAGACCCCTAGAACCCATATCCGGGGTTAGTTTCAAATTTTATATGTTTGTATATATATATATATATATATATATATATATATATATATATATATATATATATATATATATATATATATATATATATATATATATATATATACAGGGTCGCTGATAAGTCTGGAAACGGTCGATTATCCGGGAAAATATACAAGGTGTCGAAAAAAGTTTTATACAAAAGTTTTTGGGTTCTTCAATGTCTACTAGGCGGTGATAATTTCATTTATACAGGGTTGGTCATACAGGCGTGGCACACCAATATTAATTTTTTTTTAATGGAACACCCTATATATTATTCGATATTTCAATCCTTCTCTTAATTTTGAGCAACATTTATCAGAAGCATAATGTACCTAAACTCAATCGTTTCCGGGTAAAAAAATAAATAAAAATAAACGCTACTGTTTTTAAAATCTATTGGATGAAGAACAAAAATAAATGAAAAGTAGAATATCTCTTGAATCTGTGAGTGTGAAAAGAACCGGTTGCGATGTTTTTAACATTGTTTGGAATCCCAAGATAAGATAAGATGCCCATAAGAAACGCAGTATTATTCTTTTGTTTTAAAATGTTTCCAGGACAACGAATGTCAAACATTCATTCAGTGTCAACAGTTTTGAAACATTAGTAATTTAGTGTCAACAGTTTTTGTGCAAAATGGCAAGTTTAAGTGAAACCGAACGTATCGAAATTTTAATGATGATAGGGTACGGTGATAGAACACGAAGTTTTGCTCAAGTGGTGATTATGTTCAATGAGTTGCATCCTGAGCGGGAATCGATCTCCAAATCCACAGTTTCGAAAACTTTGCATCGTTTTCACGAAACTGGCGGTATCAAGGATAAACCTAGAACTGGAAGGCCAGTAACTGTTACAAATGAAGAAAATTCTTTGAATGTAATATTGGATGTGGTGGAAAATCCGAAAACTTCGGCACAGCAATTGGCTTTAAATCACAATATGAGTCGATATTCAATTCAAAAGATTACGAAGCGGGAAAAGTTCCGTCCATATAAAATTCATTTATTGCAAGAACTGAGTGAAGACGATTGTGATCGCAGAATCGAGTTCTGTGAACTTATTATGGAGAAGTTACGCCAAAATTTTAACTTTGCCAACCACATTTTGATTTCCGACGAATCTACATTTTGTTTGAATGGACAAGTCAACCGACACAAGTGTAGGTACTGGTCAGACGAAAACCCACATTGGATGGAACAAATTCACACCCAAAGACCGCAAAAAGTAAATGTTTGGTGTGCTATTATTGGTGGACATATCATAGGACCTTATTTTATACACGGTAATTTGAACTCTGCTCGATATTTGACACTTTTGCAAGAATCAATTGTTCCAGACGTTAGTCGATTATTTCCGAACAATAACGACCCAAATCTACCAGCGGAAGAAATATGGTTTCAGCAGGATGGGGCACCCCCTCATTTTGGAATTGAGGTACGGGAATATCTGAATCAAACCTTTCCTGGCAGATGGATAGGGCGCAGGGGAACTATTGAATGGTCAGCTAGGTCTCCCGACATGACGCCGCTTGACTTTTTTTTGTGGGGTCATGTAAAAAATGTAATTTACCAAAATAGACCGCAGAATATTGAAGAGTTGCAAGCAAGGATTGTGCATGAAATTAATAACATTCCTCAAAACGCTCTTGTAAATGCAGTGCAATGTTTTGTTAAGCGAATTCATTATTGTCAGGAGGTCAATGGAGAACACTTTGAACATCTTATAAAATAGGATTTCAAACAATGTTAAAAACATCGCAACCGGTTCTTTTCACACTCACAGATTGTTTTCAAGAGATATTCTACTTTTCATTTATTTTTGTTCTTCATCCAATAGATTTTAAAAACAATAGCGTTTATTTTTATTTATTTTTTTACCCGGAAACGATTGAGTTTATGTATATCATGCTTCTGATAAATGTTGCTCAAAATTAAGAGAAGGATTGAAATATCGAATAATATATAGGGTGTTCCATTAAAAAAAAATTAATATTGGTGTGCCACGCCTGTATGACCAACCCTGTATAAATGAAATTATCACCGCCTAGTAGACATTGAAGAACCCAAAAACTTTTGTATAAAACTTTTTTCGACACCTTGTATATTTTCCCGGATAATCGACCGTTTCCAGACTTATCAGCGACCCTGTATATATATATATATATATATATATATATATATATATATATATATATATATATATATATATATATATATATATATATATATATATATATATATACATATGCGTGTGTGTGTGTGTGTGTGTGTATGTATGTATGTATGTATGTATGTATGTATCCGTCTGATAACTCAAAAAATAATTAACCGATTTCGATGAAACTTGGCAAGTGCCTTTATTTTATTCATGGCTTGGATGAGTTGGTTAGCCAGAAAAATCGAAGCTGTTTTAATGAAATTTACTACATATGTTGCCTCGGAAGAGATCTTACTACGTACCAAAATTCAACTTTCTAAGTTTATATAAGATTGAGTTATTAACATTTTAAGTTTTCTTTTGAAAAAATGTTTTTTCTCTGAAAATTACAAAGATATTTTGATGAAATTTGGTGGATATGTTGCCCTGTGTAAGACCTTACTATACACCAAAATTCAACTTTCTAAGTTTGTAGAAAATTGAGTTATTC
This sequence comes from Tillus elongatus, assembly GCA_964006375.1. Classification (NCBI taxonomy): domain Eukaryota; kingdom Metazoa; phylum Arthropoda; class Insecta; order Coleoptera; family Cleridae; genus Tillus; species Tillus elongatus. The sequence goes on from OZ023265.1 coordinate 71,697,068, forward strand.
AAATTTGAAGCATTTAATAAAAATTCACTACCATAACGCACTTGCTGCATCCCGGGATATTTTTCTTCAAATCTAGATATCTCTGTAAAGGAAAACTAAACAAACTTAATATTTGAGACTAATGCCCCTAGATTAAAGAAAAATGATTGACTTGGTGATTCTGGCTCATCCGATTTACTATAAGCTCTCGGGGGTGACTGTTTACTCTCACTTCAGACTTATGACTGTTTTGTTAAAATTTTGTCTCTTATAGAATAACTATTTTGTGATAAAACACTGTAATTATTGACCAGGGCGTTTTTATGAACAAAAATACATTGGAAAAACATTTATTATCATAAGCGTAAATAATTAATCTGGATAGATACCTCATATGACTCATATAGGTGCAAAAGAAAACCAAAATTCTAAAACATAACATAGTAGAGCTCCCATTCTTTTTAACCTTGAATAAAGAAAGAAGACTTTCCTTTTTCTTAGCTGATATGCCTATTCTGCATTGTTTCACCAGTCATGGCTCCATTAACGTTGATGTTAAGTTCTTGACTTATCTCTTGCGCAGTTTTGTGGAAAGTTCTTTTCATGCTCTCAGTTTTTAAACACTAGTATTCTAGGGATGAGTTTTTCAGAGTGTTGTTCTAGGTAGTATGACATATTCACTATTGCTATCTTATATGCTATGCAAACCTGTCCGCGACCCCCATCCTTCCTTTCTACATACAGCCTATCTACGTCTGCTCTTGGATACAGCACCCTGTTTCGTTTCATGATTTTTCTCGTCTTTCTATCCATAGCTCTCAATTCCACGAGCGATCAGTTCCAAACAGTCAGACTATACTCAATCACAGGAAAAGCCAATGCATTCGTGGTCTGATTCTTATTTCTTCCTGTTAGCTTCGTCTTCAAGACAAGTCTCAATCTTCTGTAGTTTTTATTATTATTAATATTATTATTATTGTCGAATTTTTGTGAAAACTATAATTTAGTGTAACATTACTGAAGGCGATTTCTGTATAAAAAAAAAAGGAGAAAATGGTGGATTTTTTTTCTATTTTGGTCCTAAAGCTGCTTGTGAATAATTATATCTTGGCAGGTGTGTAAACAGCTTGAAGAGGTTCGTTAATCGGACCAGCTTTTTCTGAAAATGTTTGCACTTTTTGAAACAACAAAGCTATTTTAGTGAAATATGGTACATTGTTACTACTATATAGGGTATACCGCTAACCAAATCTCCTTTAAAAAACAAGACATACTTTATACATCATAAAAACATTTTTACGAAAATTCGCTACCATAACGCACTTCCTGCGTTCAGACTTTTTTGTACATAATTTCCTCCAAAATGCTGAAAACGATATGAAAGAAAAGAAGGAAAAACCAACCCTGCCATACCTCAAGGTCATGTGAGCATAATGTATACTTTTTTCCTTTTTCGTTTTAGCTTTTTTAATTAGGCAAACTGATGTCAGGGCAGGTAAGGAAGGTCAGCTGGCAGGATTGTGTGTCAACAGCACCTCAGGGAGGTTTTTTATTTTGTTAAAACGGCAAAAAAACTCATAAGTCGCGAGCCATGTTAATTACTGTAGCGTGTCATGTTAACTACTGTCGCGAAACGCTGGTGCAAATTCCTGTGGATTAAGTTTGACATTTGCATATTCAGTGCATCTTCATGTGGTTTTTATACATTTTTGAGGTAAATAAGTAAAAAAAGTTCGGGACGCAGCAAGTGTGTTATGGTGAATTTTCATAAAAATGTTTTTAATAGTAAATATGTATGTGTGTGTGGTTTTTTTTTTTTTTTTTTTTTTTTTTTTTTTTTTTTTTTTTTTTTTTTTTTTTTTTTTTTTTTTTTTCAGAAAGCAGGCATCAAATTTGATTACCAGTATAACATATAGTAAAAACAATGTGCCATGTTTCATCAAAATAACTTTATTGTTTGAAAACGTACAAAAATTTCCGAAAGTAAACTTAAAGTGTAACCGAAAAAATTCGTTTCAAATATGAAGCATTTATTCAAAATTCGGTACATTAACGCACTTGCTGCGTCCAGAATTTCTTTACTTACAAACATGCATTATATTTCGATGGAAAATGTAAAAACATAAGGCGTTTTTGACTAAAAAAATAATTATTTGTATCACCAACGACTTATGGGCCATCCTGTGATTGTAGAAATATTTTTTTAAGATGTAGCTCAAGACACCCTATAATTAACGTATACATTTTTGTCATATCTGGTAGAATAACGGATATATTGAGCCTTATTGATTTTTTACGAAAATTCGACAAAAGTTATATACCATTAAACGATAAACTCTATAGCTAAGACTACTGCCAAGCATCAGAGAAAGGGTCTATTTGAAATGAATTTTCTGGTGACATTTTAGTAAAATAAAGGACAATGACGGTTGAAACTAAGACTTCGGGGTTTGTAAAACATTCTTGAGACATTTTCTTTCCATAGCCCGTATTAAATTGAAGTTCTTTGCCTAAATGTTGCGAATTTTTACGTTTTAAATTGTCACTTTGACGTTTTGAGGAAAACCCCAATTTATTTTTCTTTAAATGCTCATAACTTATAGCGATATAAAACGATGTACCAAATTTGGTTGTCCTTACTTTATTTCCGGAGATATGAATTTTTTTCTAAAGAAAACAAAAGTATCCGGGAAAACCTCGGCCGATTGTCCTGCTAACGAACTTATCCAAGTCACTCAAAAAAGGAAGGTATTCACCAAATTTTGTCAAAATCGTCCATTAGTTTTTGAGTTATCGGTGTGATACATACATATATATATATATATATATATATATATATATATATATATATATATATATATATATATATATATATATATATATATATATATAAATCGAAACTTACCCCGGATATGTGTTCTAGGGGGCCTAATTAGCGCTCATTTGAAGAAATGTTTTCAAAAGTCGGGATCTCCTCATTACTGCATTTTTTTTAAAAGAAAATTCACTAAAATGGAGAATATCAAACATGTGCGTGTCAGCTGGGTGATATACTGTGTTTAGAGTGATAATGAGAGATGAATATGATGTCAAAATTCAAAAAACACGATCATGAAAATGACAATTTCCGACGGAAAAATGACGATATCTCGGGAAATACGTGTGTATCCTAATTTTCCTCGTCATTTTCGTCATCTACACATGATCTTACATATTTGTCCATCAAAATCACTTATATGTCAAATTACTAGACAATTACCAAAAAAATTGTACTTTGCCTTCTTAATTTGCAAGTCATTCATGTTGGTACTTCTTTAATGTATTGTAAAAATGTTCTGTTGCGAATTTTTTTAAGAATGCAGTTATTTAGGCAGGTTATTAACTCATTTTTATATACTATTTGTCAATTAGTAATATTCATACAAAAGCAGACACCAAACTCAAGGCCACCATTATGCTCCCTTCTGGGTATTGAACCTGGGACTACTCACTTTATTGGCTGCCACTTGTTTTCACAATTAGACAATTACAATTAGCTTCTACCAATCGGCTGAGAAAAAGTTTTTTAGATATAAAAAACAACTGGCTTTCATAGCAACATATGTCATGCCATTATCTGCACCTGTCAGTAAAACTGTTGACTTAAAAATTGCCAATCCATGATGCAGCCTACAAAAGAAAAACAGAGACTTAAATTCCGAGCAAGATACCCAATATATGTTTTATTAGTGAGTGTTGTTGTGTATCATATTGTATTACCCTTGGCTAAGCCTTTATTGTCTCCGAGTAAATCGCTTGATAAATCTAATTCTGATAATCCTGTGCTACCTGTCCCACCACCCACAACCCCAGATAATGAGTTTTATCTTCGTGAACTCAAGAAAAGGTTGCTGGATATTCTGAAATGATAGATGCCTTGTAAATTTGATGCATTAAAACTTTTTGATTTATAAATGCCTTTTATTGGTTATTAAATGTCAATGGTCTTTATTTGTGTAACTGGACAATAATATTTTAAAAAAGTAATTAGCTTATAAGTTTAATATTATAACAGCCTGTTTTGTGTTACTAGGTTGCTTTCGTTTCGTTCAAAAGGAATTAGCACATTGGCAGATGCAAAACTCTATTTGCATCTACAGGAGTTACGTGAGAATACTAGAAAGGAGGTTAAAGCATTCCAATCTGATCCACAATTGAGTTTGATAACAGCAAACCAAAATCAAACAATAAGTTTAATACCATCTAATAAGAGAAGAAATAGATTCACACCTATTGATATTATTGGCATGCCGGGTTATGAAAAACTGTCTCAAAAAGAAAGAGAGCTGTGTAGGAATGTCCGTATTGTACCAATTTCATATCTTGAATTTAAGAATACACTAGTATCAGAATATAAGAAAATGGGATATCTGAAACTTCAAGTGGCTAGAAAACTACTCAAGATTGATGTAAATAAAACTAGGAGATTGTATGATTTTCTGGTAGAAGAAGGATATGTAGAAAAAAGTGTAAATTAATATAACTTATTCAGGTCATTTTGCAGTTTAACACAATGTCAGTTTTTGATAACCCTGCTATTAGAGAAAGCTTAGCATCATGTGAATACTAATCTTTTGTACACCCTTCTCCTTGCAGAGTTATTTATATATTACCATGCGGGTGGGCGAGAAGGTTAGGCGGCAGCTGGGTGATTGTTAGGGGGTAGACTTCTAAGAGGGTGTACTTGATGTCCTCTTCGCGCCCCACCCCCCTCTCTCCCTATCTCTGGTTTTTTGATTCGGCGAGTCTTTCAGGAACAAATTTAAGTTGGATCTGCAGGTTGGTCGGAGATGGTGGTGGTTTCTCTTTCCCCTAAACTTCTTGAATCTGAACATGCATTATTCAAAATAGAGGCTCTCAGAAGAACTGAAGTCCAAGTACAGTAAAAAACTTCATAGCCATTTTGTAAGTTGCTGGAAAGGCAAATTTGCTTTCAGTCTAATACTGAATGGGATCTTGGTGTTGGGGTTGGATTGGCTGATTCAGATCCAGCTTTAGTTAGTATTTCCTCGGAACTCTTGGAATCTGGCAAATTCTTCAAAGCAACCTCTTTGTGGAAGCACCATGTGTTGCATTCTGCTGCAGCTACACCGCTGTGCACATCACCTTTTACATTAGTTTGACCAACTGGCAGAGTGGCTGACGCCTGAGCTCCTCCCTCACCTTATTTTTAATGACATATGTAGCTGACGTAGTATTAAAAAAATGGATTCGGTTGAAAGATGGGGTTTATATTGTTGCTTCAGATAAAATCACATTTTTCTCAAGCAGCAGTAAATTCGTTTTTTAAATTTTAGCATGGTAAATTGTTAGTGGTATTTCAAACAGTAATTCTTTGCGATTGCTTTTTCACCTAATTTAAAAGATGGATCACGAGGCTTTCTGACACATATTTGCCTCCAAATATTGTCTTCATAGCAGCTTTAAAAGGCTGAAGTAAAATTAATGTATCTCAAATTATTCCAAGAATTTGGTTGGTAAGGGGTTCCTCCTTTTCTTAGACTTCTAGGAAGTATTTCTTTCGAACTTTGCATTTATAACTCCTTCAAATTTTGTTTACCCCGTCAGCATCGCTGTTCGCTCTGGGACCAGTAACTTTGTGAGGAGTTGAGAACACAACATTTTTCTTTTGGCTCATGCATACAGCTATTAAACATGTTTCTGAAGAAAAAAAATGCCAGAAATACAGACATTGCGCTAATCTGCAAATTTACTCTGATTTATACTAATCATAAATATATTGTACTGTTAAATATTTAAAAAAAGTAAATAAAATATTCAACTTAAAACTTTGTCTTTTTTCTTTATTTTAACAGACTTTTGATTCTGGTATCAAATATCCACTCATATCTACATTAATTTTGTAAGTGGATGTGTTGTTGCGTTGTATGACTGTGGTCATCAGACCATTCACACATTTTTAATTTTGTAATTCTTGTAAGTTACTTTGTGCAAATTGAAGTTAGAGTGTAGATAAATTATTGTTAAAGTTATGACTGAAGGTTTTTAAGTGATTTACAGGATGTTTTGTGAGGCTATGTGTACAAAGTGGTCGAAATTGGACACTTGACAGGAAATAACAGTTTCTAGAGGAGCTAGAAAAAACTAACTGGAAAACCGTACATCGATCTTGAAATGTTTAGAAGATATAGGGTGGTTTTCAATTTTTTGCATTTTTGACCCACCCTGTAACTTATTTATTTATGAATATTTTTGTTTCTGTTAAAGCATTCTTAAGGCACCGTTTTTCAAAGGTATCCAATGGCGTCCCAATTTTTTTTTTAAGAATGGTTTTGAATTTTTACATAAACTTACATATTTTTTTATAGACCACCCTATATATTTTTGCATATTCTTTTTCTAAATGAAATTCTCTTTCCAAATATGTATACTACTTGCTAGTTTTCTTTTTAAACATTCATTTTATTGCTGATCTTAAAATATTTTAGATGGATTTTGTGAGATTAAGTAACTAAATCTTGCATGTCATGCTTGAAATACAAAACAAAATACCTTGACAACAACTCAAACAATAATTATTTTTCATTCAGATGAATTTTAGTTTACAAGTTTGTTTTGGAGTGTGCTTTTTTGAACCAAGTTTTGAAGTTATAAGAAGTTTTTCATATTCATTTAATATGTATGAGAACTACGAAAAATATGACATGTTAAAGTGTCGCTGGGAATCACATGATGCTCAGGCTGCCAGCAATATTTACTTCGACAGATACCCTGAAAGGAGACAACCCATTCGGGATATGTTTTCTAGGGGAACGCTGCACTTAACCACAACTACATATTAACATATTATAATAAAATATGGCCTAAAGCAGTTGTACATACCATACTAAAGTTAAACAATGTGGTATATTTCGTTTTTAATAACCTTTCAATGATAAACACAATAAAAACCTTTAGATTACAACAAAAACTTATATTTTTGTACCTGAGGTTATGACTGTTGTTTCGTTGACATATTAGGTGGAGATAGGCGTTGTTGTCAGTTTTGAAGCTATTTACTTGTTACTGGGTCCTAAGTGTTTTGGAATGTCATGTCAGGTCAAGGTCAGCTCAGGCAGGCCGATAGAGCAGTAAGCACTGTCCAGCAATGCCGCTCTCACAATGACGGATATATATACATATGGACTGATGAAGCGTACATTAGCAGCGTGATTACAGTAGAGACACAAAATCAAGGCCCATACTATAAGTGAACTTTTTTTAGAAAAAAATCACTAATGGGGAGATCCCAACTTTTGAATTTTGAAAAAATTTCTTCAAATGAGCGCGATCTAGGATCCCTAAAACAATATCCGGGGTCAGTTTCAATTTTTATATGTTTATATATATATATATATATATATATATATATATATATATATATATATATATATATATTTGTGTGTGTGTTCACAAAGATTTCCGCGGTGTTTAATGTGAGACATACTTGGTTCTCAGGTTGAACCCCATCCAGAATTTATGAAAACTCGATGTTTCGGCTCCTGTTTTGGAGCCATTTTCAAGAGGTAAAGGAAATATGTAAGGACACTAAGGCCTCAATCTGTCTACTCCTTAGAGCGGTGGACAAGGGTGGGTTGGGTTGTTGTATCTCGATTACGAGGCCTCAATCTGCCTACTCCACAAATCTCGCCGGAGATCGTCTGTGAGGCCTCAGAGAGATCTGGCAGTTCGTTGCAAGTCTTGTCTTATATATGACGTTCCGTCTACCTGCTTCGTTATCAGTGAAAGTAGTAGGATCACAGTCAATTAAGTGGGAGGCTGAGACAGACGCCTGTCTCGACAAATATATATATATATATATATATATATATATATATATATATATATATATATATATATATATATATATATATATATATATATATATATATCACACCGATAACTCGATAAATAATAGACCGATTTTGATAAATTTTGCATGTACCTTCCTTTTGTTAAATGGCTTGGATATTGGATAAGTTCGTTAGCCAGGAAAATCGTACCAGGTTTTCCAGGAAAATTTTGGGTTTTCTTTGGGATTTTTTTTAAATCTCAAACAATAGAAAAGCTATGGTAACTAAATTTGGTACGTAAGTTTACGATATTGAAGGGAAACTATATAGCAAAGTCTATATTTATATGTAAAAAGTTATTAAAAAATATTTAGTGCCAGATCGGTATTTTTAGAGGAATATTTATCGGCGCCCTATATATTTGACGATAGCCTTACAGTAGCGTGGTGTCTAGAGATAGTACAAGAATTTATTGAACCACTTATGGATGATCTGCCATTATTCCAAATTGAAACCATATACTTTTAACATAATGCACAATGCACACAGTATAAGGACATTTTTGAACCAAGAATTTGGGGATAATTGGCTTCCAGTTTATTGGCTGGTGAGATCCGCCGGTCTCACGCCCCCAGTTTTTTATCTCTGGGGGAAGAATAAGGGACATCATTTTTAAACTCCATCATGAATCTCGAGAAGCATTGGAAGCAGCAGTACGACAGACTTTTGAATCAATACTGGCGATAGAATTAATTAATGCTGTTAATAATTTCAGGAAGTGAAGTAACCCTTGACTTAAATGGTGCTCAATTTGAACATATGTTGTAAATATTTTTTGCTAAAAGCATGAAAAAAAACTATTTTCCCTACTGATTTTAGTGTGGAAAAAGAAAATCCCATTTTCCGCATGCTTGTAGAAGAAATAATGTTCCTAACAGTTGCGAAAAACATTTTCAGAACTAGTTGGGAAAATAGCTAAAATAATGTAGTTTTAATGTTATATTGTTTGCTCTTGTTATTTTGTGTTGTTTCATTGAATCAATAAATTACTAAAATACAATAAATGTTTTATAACAGTTTTAAGTTTATTTTGTTTAATTTTTCAAGCATGAGCACCCTAGATTGACAAAATCATCTATACTGTTTTAAACTGATAATAAAATGAATGTTTATATAACTAATATATATATATATATATATATATATATATATATATATATATATATATATATATATATATATATATATATATATATATATATATTCGAAAAAGATTTTCATTTAGAAAAATAATATGCAAGAATATATAGGATGGTCCATAAGAAAAAATACAAGTTTTATATCATAGCTTGAAAACCATTCTTTCAACAAAAAAAAAACTTGGGATGCCTTAAAAAAGTGCCTTAAGAATGTTTTCACAGAAACAAACAAAAATGGATAATTAAATAAGTTGGTCAAAAATGCACAAAATTCTAAACAGTTCAAGATATTGATGTGCGGTTTTGGGCATTCGCTTTCTCAAAAAAGTCAAGCCCTTATGTGTGGGTTAGTTTTTTTTCTAGCTCCTCTTGAACTGGTATTTCTTATCAAAAGTGTCCCAATTTAGATCACTCTGAACATTTAATCATGAAACATATGAGGGCTTTTTATCTGAGTAACACACAGTCTACAAGTTGTTGACATGCATGGTAGGTGTTTCTTGGTATTGTTTTCTGCTCTAGTTTTTCTTAACTTGTCAACTATATTGGTGTTAGTATAGATTTTACTAAAATTTTAATGTTTGCTGATAACTTGATGATCTTTAAAAATTTGATCCATTGATTATGCAGTATCTCATCAGGGTACTGTTTAAGAGTTATGCCAATGGTCACTGGTAAATTGGTAAATAAATCCTGTTTTAATGCAGAAAATACTTTTACGTTAGTTTTTTCAAGTAATGAAAGAAAGTAGAGTAATTCTGTACACTGAACTGTGTGGTCTTCTGGTGTTCGCTAGTGATGCAAGAGCTAGGAGTGTATTTTGACAGCAGTGACACATAAACAATATTCCCATCAGATCTAATAAGATGTTGAGTTTCAATACTTAGAACTGTTAAAAGTTTAGATTTTTTACAAAAATAATCGACAATATGGTCATTGAGATGATACAAAAATATAACATTAAGTATGTAAATTACACAGAACCATAGATATGGACATTGGAAGCCATAATACTGTTTGTAATAATAGAGGCTTGATTTTTGTTAGGAATCGTTCAGAACTCGAACTATAGTAGAGGGGTTTTGCTGATAATTTGTGCCCAGTTCAATTGCGTTGGCCTCACATTGGTGCACCTTGTTGCTCCAACTATTATTGATTTTGTGATTGTAAATATCATTATTATTATTATTTATTATCATTAATCTTACATGTCTAGACAATAAGTCTGAGGCTGTGTAATGGCATAATTTAACAGGATTCTGATTCTACCAAAAACTGCTAGAAAACTCCAGCCAAAAATGTAACATGCTTCTAGTTTTGACATACCAAATTTATTTTTGCTTCTACTTATTCCATCTAGTAATCCAATCTTTGCCTTTACTTTCCGTAAATTTTAATGGTTTCACAATGCCTTCCAAATTATTTCTCAACAGCCCACATTTTCATCCAAATTGGAAATTTTTAATTGAACAAAATGACAATATCATTTGACATTTATACACAAGCTTTTTATATCTATTGACTGTAAACTATGAACACACAAAATGACAATACAACTAATGTGTAGGTTAGTTGTATAGCTAATATGCAGTACATATTTATCAATTTTGTATGTTGGGAAAGATGAAAATTTTGCTTTTTCCTGATTCAAGAAGATGTTTGATTGTAACCAATTCATGAGCTTTGCAAACCCTGTTCCAGTTTTAGCATTGCACTTTAGTCTGCTCCAAGTTTGATCAGTCCAGAATATCACAGTGATGGCTGTAACCTATGGTACCCCCCCCCCCCCAACACACACACACCACTTAAGACCTAATCAAGCCCTGAAACACTCCAGTGTATAACTATATAGATCATTAAGTTTGACCTGTTACTTTCTATCAGACAAGTAGCTGTCCATCAGCTTTGGTGTGATTCCTCTTACTCGGTCGGCTTCCAATTTTCTAAGGAGGATATAGTGGGCAACAGTGTCTAATGCTTTGGCCAATTTAACGACCTGACCTGACCTGGCCACGCCAAACCCAAACTGTCTATTGGATATGAACCTGTGTTTGTTGAAAAAAGCAGCAAGTCGGATTTTAAGCGCCGTTTCCACGAGTTTAGCCACTTTGATTTGCAATGTACTTGCCCTATTATAGTTCACCATATCCAGTGTATCACTTGATCTAAAAAAAGGTTTTATGACACCCAACTTTTACCAATGAAGGAAATTTCATTTTATTCATTTGGATTGGGGAGTTCCTCATCCAAATGATTCTGTACAAAAGATGTGTCAGCGGTTTTACAACAAAAGTAGAAATTTGCTTCAACACATCTCTCATTCAGTTTTCGTTATAATACTTTCTGTTTCCAACCTTACCTGATGCTCTGTTTCCGGTCTCATTTAAACTATACTCTCAATGTGTGAGACATTACACTACATTCCTTGCCTTTCTGGATACGTTGCAGGTCAAATGTTCCACCTAGGATTTTTTTTAAATCATTATTAATGGCTACCGCATCTCAGGTCATTAGTACATTTTCATTCCTAATTCTTTATTATCTCTACAAATTTTTCCCGTAACCCGGTACCTCTCGCTTTATAGGCAAGTTTGCCACGAGGGCACCTCCCACCTAGGAAATCAAATTATTAGCTACCTCTAGACTGGTGCTTATTATAACTATACATCTTCTGTTCTAATATCTGTGACACCATCAGAGTTCCCATTGCAATCCTTATTACACAACCTTTTCACACACTTATACACTCCACTGCTCGATTTATTTTCCTGTATCTGTTTTCGAAGGTATGTAGTTGATTTTTCCTAATCAAGGAAGTCAATCTATTATGATATTACTAATATTCTTTAATCAGCCTAGTGTCACCTGGATATTTGAGATTCTTCTGTAGACCTCATTATTGTATTATATGGATTTGTTAAGACCAGCTGCCAAGACAGATTCGACTCGAATAACACCTGGTTTAATGTTTGATGAGAAAGGAAAGAACCCGAATGACCATCAGTGGATTGTCGATGGTTTTATTGATTATTTTCTGTGTCTTCTCACAACTATAAGCGCGCGTTTCTGCCTCTTCCTCTGACTCGTTTTCTCGGAATATCACAGTTTTTTTCTGTATCTAAGTCGGGCATAATTAAATCAGCTAAAGACCTAAGGTTAAGCTCTCCAGTGGCCTGACAAAATACCGGCATTTCGTGTGAAAGACTATAGCAACACTTGGATTTCATTATCTATTCTTTTTAATTAGTCTTTGAGAGTGAAGAAATTTTCAACCCTGCAAAAGACTGTTACTGTTTATCTTGTCTTAAAGAAGTTAAGTAATTAACAACCAATAACAATTCTTTCGGGTTTTGTTAAACTTTTGAAATATGTGAGTACATCACATCAGGAATTTAACAACTTTTCGCCATTTCAATGTGGCCTTACTATAAAGTATTTCACCTTCACTAATGTGTCTTATATAACCTAATTTGTATTATTATAATACATTCGATTGGATTGGACAAGTAGCTTTCTATACTGATTTCTCCTGTACTTTTGTACTGTAAATCTTGGCATTCTTGTGAACAAACTGGTCATCTTTCGATTTCGTCTGATAGATACATCATTGTGTAAGCTTCAATGAACATGAGTTGACTAAATTGTTTGCAGGTTCTGGGGTCCCTCAGGGTTCCAATCTGAGCCGTCTTATGTTTGTCATTTTCATAAATATTAGCTCTGTAATAACATCTGAATGTCTTATTTTTGCTGAAGATCTTAAGCTTTTTATAATTGTTGTGTCTGAAAATGGATGCTTAGCTTTGCAGAACAACTTTAACCACTTTCAGCACTAGGGGGATCTCAACAACTTGTAACGTAATGTGAATAAATGTAAAATAATGCGATTTGATAAAAAAAGTCAACTACTTCCAATATAAATATTTTATTAATTCGATCAAACTTTCACGCACATATTCTACCAACGATCTTGGCATAACTTTTTATCCTAAGCTCAGCTTGAAATTACATATCCAACTCTCAACTCTCCTACTAAAATGATGGGCTTTAGAATTTAAAACTGTAAACAGTTTTCTGATTTACAGGTACTTACAAGTTCTTTTTTTGCATATATACATTCAGGGCTGGTATATGGTTCTCTCATTGTCTATCCCTATTACGACATTTAAATAACTTTCTTATTTTAGTAAATTTTCATAGACAAAAAAGTTTAATTATCTATTCAACTTCTTACAGAATTTGAAAATGCAGAGACTCTCCTCATATCAGAGGTTCACATGTTATTGGAACACAGGAAGGCTCAAAATGAATCAGCTGAAGACGAACAAGAATTTTCTGATGTATTTGTAAAGACCCTAACATACACAAATCGATTCCGAAAATTCAAGAATAAGGAAACCATTTCAGCTGTTAGAAAGTGAGTATTTTTTAATAACTTCCTACTACTTCTACTGCTTCTACTGTAATAAAATCATGATTGTTCTACGATGGATAATTTTGCTTGCTAAATATTTGACATTTTACACAGCATGCACGTTAGTTTTTTTATGAACAGCTTTTTCTCTGCTTACTTAAAAAGCGAACAGCAATATTGTACTAAACCCATCTTTGGTGAAGTTTTATTAAGAAAATTCACAAATAGAGGGATAACGATGATGAGACTGTCGAAACATTTTTTGAAATGAGCGCAAATTAGGGCCCCTAGAACCCATCTCCAAGGTCCGTTTGAGTTTATATATATGTATATATATATATATATATATATATATATATATATATATATATATATATATATATATATATATATATATATGGGTTTTCCCGTAAATAGTGCGCAAACACCCAGGTGCTGATAGCTTGGTTCAAGACCTAGAAGAATGAAAAGTATGTTTTTTCGTTCCGTATGGCTCGTCCGCGTCTTTGCCGCCCCGAAAGCACTGCACCCTTTAGCTTATTGTGCATGCCCTTTGTCTTTTCTACTCCACCCATTCCAAAATCACTGTGCCTTGAACTATTCCGCACAGCAGTTGGTAGGGTGTAGTTTTATATTGCTCTGTCTCCGGTCTAGGCTGTCCGTAGATCAGTTGTCTTATGCGGTACAGAGCTTTACACTCGCACAAGATGTGCCAGGTTGATTCCTCCCCCTCGTCGCAGAGTCTACATGCCAGGTCCCCCTCGAACCGCCCAATTTTATGCAGGTGTTTCTTTGATAGCCATGTGTCCCGTCAGGAGTCCTGTTATGTTCCTGAGCTGTCCTCTGCTAAGACTTAGAGGCTCTCTTTGAACTGGGTTCCCCAATTAGTGTCTTCCCATGCCTGAGCCCTGGAGAATCTGCCCAGTATGCCTTATGCTGGTACCTGGCCCAGGACTTGATGGTTCCCTGGCCGTGCCTTTCGATATGCCCAGGACCAGTTCTGGTCCCATAAATGGTTCGGCTGATCCTCTCTTCGCCAGACTGTCAGCTTCTTGACCAACTAGTGACCCAGCACCCAGATGAGGGTGATCTCATTCTGCCCAGCGAGGTTGCCTTAAGGGCTGTCTGTGGCTATGAGGATCCGCTGGTTGGTGTGGCCCCTTCTCTTGTTCTCTTGCACACAGTGCGGTTGCAGCAACACCTCCATGGCGACTGTTGGGGTTGAAGTCATGACCCCTGTGATTCCATCCTTTGAATCTTGCCTAGTTTTTTGTTTGGCACTGGATTGTGTCACCTTAGGCCATCAGACCAGTGCCGCGTATGTTAACGATGATCTGCCCACCCTTGTCCGTCCACCACTTTCAGTGCTGTCTGCATGCGCTCCCACACTGACTGTAACCTTTCCTCTGACTATGATGACAATGTCGTCCGCATAGCCCTGTAGCTCGTACCCCCCTCCCGAGAGCCTGCCTAGCATGCCATCCACGACTAGGCACCAGAGCAGGGGAGACAGAACGCACCCCTGCGGACATCCCGCCACGACCCCCGCCAGCAGAGTCCCTACCACGAGTGAGGTGTACACCGCCCTGTTCCTGATCATGGAAGCGATCCACCTGCAGTAGGTCTCCTCTATTCCCCGCTCCCTGACAGCTGAAGTCTTGCTGAAGGCCCCTTCTATGTCTTGGAAGGCCCCCAGGGCCACCTCCCTGCTCTCCAGTTTCAGCACCAGTTGGGGCAGTGCTGTTTCTGTTGAGACTCATGTTCTGTATGCATATTGTATGCAGTGTAGGGGATATGCTTCCAGTACACCACCCCTGATGTGCCGGTAGTGCAGTTTTTCCATTGTTTTTAGCGAGAAGGACATGAGACTTATTGGCCTCAGGGACTTTGCCTAGTCTGTTGGACGCCCAGGTTTAGGAAATAATACAACCCTGGCCAGTCTCCATGCCCTCAGAATATACCCCAGTGACAGACTGGCCCTCATAATGAGGATAAGCGCCGGCGCCAGTATGTCTATACCCTGTTGAGCATGATTGGCATTATTCCATCGAATCCCGGGAATTTGAATGGCTTAAAGCTGTTAATGGCCCATCTAATTTTGCTCCAGGTAACCACCTCTTTAGCGACTACCCAGTCTACTCTAGATGCCCGTCTGTACGGCGCCTCTATTTATGAGTGTTTCCAGTCAGGAGGTGATTGGTTTATTATGTTGGATCCGGGGAAGTGCGTCTGTATTAGGACTTCCATAGTTTCCTCCCCCGAGCTTGTAAAGCCTCCCGTCGATGTTTTAAGGGAGCCTATGTTGGTCTGAGTGCCCTTGGACAGGATCTTGTGTAGTTGAGCACTCTCGAATGTACTCTCCACTTCCTCGCAGTGCCTCCTCCACGACTCCTTTCTGGCCACCCTCAGTTTTTGTTATAGCCTGTTAGGGCATGTCTATATTCATCCCATGTTCCCAACCTTTTGGATGCGTTGAACAGCTTATGAACCTGCGACCTCTTTTACCTAAAGTCCTCGTTCACCATGGGACATTCCTGGTGGACGCCCTCATTTTCAGGGGGCAGTTGGCATTATAGGCCAAGGTGATTGCGTCTCGCACTTGGGCTGCCGCAATCTCGAGGTCTATTGAATTGTCTATGGTACTCTAGACCCTCCGCAGTTCCACTGCTGGGTCTGCCCTGTAGGCTTCCCAGTCCGCCTTGAGAGGGTCCTGGTAACATACCATTTGTCTTTCGACTTTGGCGATATCAAACCGGATGTATCTGTGGTCTGAGCTACTCACTACCCCAGACACAGCCCAGTTCTTAACAAAGTCACCCAGAAACTGGGTGGAAACTGTTAGATCTAAAACTTCCTCACGCCGTGTTGTAACGAAGATCTGTTTATTACCTCTATTCAATATGTCTAAATTAAATTTCATAAAGAATTGTAAAAGTGACTCAACCTTATAGTTTGTGTCCGAGCTTCCCCACAATTCAATTCATAGTGTGCATTCGCATCCATGCCGATGATGGTCTGCCATCCACCTGCTCTGCTACCCACCATCAGCTGTTCCAATTTCTTGGGCGGAGGAGGGTCCCTCAGTCCATCCGCTCCTTCACTTCGAATTTTAATCGTTGCCAGGTATCTGGAACAGAAATTCACTAAAGTCAGAAACTCTATCCCTTCCCTGACAAAAATGCAGGCCCTCGGGTTCTCCCTGGATCTGCTGTAGGCGAGCTTTCCCGCAGCTCCGCCAAGTCCCTTGATCTCTCCTTTATAGGAGTACGGTTCCTGGATGAGGGCCACATCCTTGTTCCTCAGTAGTCCGGCCGTGGCTGCCCTACTGTGTTGGAGGTTGAACTGAAGGGACCTAAGTCTCATCAACCCCCGGTTGCTTCTCCAGTGGGCGGAGACGTGATACTTCCAAGAGTCCCCGGACCCTGCCGCCCCCTGGCTCGTCTCCGTTTTCGGAATAGACTCGAGGCACGAGTCTATAGCCTCATTTGTTTTTGTTTTATTGTCCTTCTCCATGTTGTTCCCATGAGAACCAACTGGAAGCAACTGTCCACACCATCAGAACCCCCTGTGTGGTGCATGGCGGGTTACTCTGGAGGGTTGCCCGGTACTCCAGAGGTTCCGTTCACGACACCATCACCCTGGTGCCATCCATCCCTAGGCATAGGTCACGTGACACCGTGGATTGGGGGAGTTTTATCGACCTCCAGGTCTAGATCCGTCATGTTTAGCTATAAGCAGGGTCACCTCGTG
This sequence comes from Tillus elongatus, assembly GCA_964006375.1. NCBI lineage: Eukaryota > Metazoa > Arthropoda > Insecta > Coleoptera > Cleridae > Tillus > Tillus elongatus. Next base: position 71,714,239 of record OZ023265.1, read on the forward strand.
CAGGATGCGGCTCTTCACCGCACATGGCAGTATTGGGGAAAGCATCATCGAAAGGTCATGTTCTTGTTTCCACTTCCTCAGCTTACCCCCTGGAGTCCTTTGGCCCTCGGCTCCTCAACCACTCAACCCCAAAAGTATGTTTAGTAAAAGTTTTCGAGGAATCTAGACTTTTCTGAAATTGCCTAAAGTGTCCAACTTGCACCAATGTTTTGGCTGTCATTTCTACCAATTTGATATATATTTTTTTTTTGATTGGATAATACTCTACATTAATTGCTACATCGACTGGATTTAACACATTTCTCCAAATAATCAAACAACTCCTGGGAATCATGCATTTTTCAAACTTTTTACCAAACAGAAATTTATTCAGGTTGAAGTTCGGTGTTGGGGAAAAAAATTATCGTGCCTACTGGGTAAACCGGATCAAAAACTTGCTTATTTTATGAGGATTTTGAAATAGTGAAATACAACCTATTTTTTTCTTATGAAACGTAAAATATTGCAGTTTTTATTTAAAATGAGCCAATTTTTTTAGAATTACAAAATAACAGCTGTATGGCTTGTTCAACTTTGTGAATCAGACATGGAAACTTGATGTTATTTCGCTTGGTAGTTGTTGATTTGACAGTGAATTTGTCTTTTTTTTTTGGAAATAAAATGAATTTTGTTTCTTAAATGATTACTATATGATAAATGAACCATTTATTGGAATAAAAAAATAATTGTATCATAATAAATGCTGAAAGTGACGCCCTCGCTGTCTGATAAACCCTCTACATCGAATAAAAAATGATCTCTTAATAAACGTTATGTTTGTGAGCATATTTCTTGTGCTGCTTAATTTATTCTTTGCCGTAAATCTTATGAACATAAGATACTGCAGTTTTTATTTAAAAAGAGCCAATTTTCTTAGAATTAAATAAGACTAAAAATCAAATTTTTTTGTTCCTTTGTTTCCACTTCTGTGGCCTACTCGGTCACCAGATTTCAATCCTCGAGATTTTTTATTTGGGCTGTCTTAAAGAGAAATTGTATCCAAAATCAATTCGCAATAAAGGAGATTTACGGCGAAGAATAAATTAGGCAGCGTTAGAAATATCCCCGCAAACATTACGTTTATTAAAATAAAAAGAGACCTGGAGTGACCGTGGCTAAAAGAGCTTTGCTCGAGGCCAAAACAAGTATAAAAAAAAATAAAAAAAAATAAAAAGATCATTTTTCATTCGATGTAGAGCGTGTATTGGACAGGGAGGGCGTCGATTCAAGCATGTATTATAATATTACAACTCTTTTTTTATTTCAATAACTGTTTCATTTATCATATAGTAATTGTTTCAGAAACAAAATCCATTTTACTTCCAAAAAAAAAACAGTCACTATTAAATGAACAAGTACAAACCGAAAGTAAGTCTAATTAATTAATAATCACATCAGGTTTCCATGTCTGATTAACAAAATTCTAAAAAAATTAGCTCATTTAAAATAAAAACTGCAACATTTTACGTTTCATATGAAAAAAATAGGTGGTGTGTCATCATTTCAAAATCATAAAATATACAACTTTTTCATGCGGTTTAAAGTAAGCACGGTACATTTTTTTCAACACTGAACTTCAAAATTTACTGATTAAATTACAGTTTGGTACAAAAAATATGAAAAAATGCATTATTCTTGGGTGTTGTTTAATTATTTAGAGATGTGTTAAATGCATTTGATGTGGCAACTAATGTAGAGTATTTTCCGAAAAAAAATTATTTTAATCTCAAATTTGTAGAAATGACAGCGAAAACATTGTTGCAAGTTAGAGACTCTAGGCACTGTCAGAAAAGTTCGGATTACTCAAAAACCATAACACTTTTACTAAACATACTTTTCCTCCTGATAGGTCATGAACCAAGCTATGAGCACCCGGGCGTTTGCACACTATTAACGGGACATTTGTATCCAAGCGATAACAAAATAAAAATACTCAACTAATCTGAACGAAACCTGGCACAAGCCTTCATTTCGTTACAATCGCAGACGAGTTCGTCAATCAGCTATTATAACAGACATATTTTTCCCCAAAAAATATACAAAAATATTTTTGAATACGCTATTATTTTGAAAGTATTAAAGTAACGAATGAGACCTTACATATGGCTAGAAATGAAGTGAATAAACCTGTTTTGAATTTTTTTATTTATTTATTTATTTATTTATTCATACACCATCCAACAGCTTAAAAGCCAATTTAAGGATGGGCCAATACACAAAACATAATAACTAACAACAATCTAGCTAACAATACAAAAAAGAGTCACAAATTAGATCGCTTTGAAAAACATTTTTATCTCTGATATATTACATGAGAAGATATCTAGGCGGTCCTGCAGTACAGAGTAATCATTGCACATCTGGTAAATTGGAGACGATCGCAGCAATCGTGTACGAGCAGTCGGGAGATAGAATGTGCCTGGAAAACGTGCTGCAATACGAGGCACATTGAAATTAAGTTGCTGAAGCAGACTAGGGCAGTCGAACACAGAATTAACCAGTTTATATAAAAATATAATGAAACTGCACTGCCTGCGCATCGATAGACTCTGCAGACTAAAGCGAAGAAGTAAACTTTCCTGAGGAAAACCAATAGACGGATATCGACCATCCTCACGAAAGCTAAGAAATTTTAGAAATTTCCTTTGCACTGATTCCAGGCTTGCCACATGTATCTCATAAGTAGGAGCCCACACAACTGAGCCATATTCAAGTCGAGACCTAACCAAACAGCCAAAGAGCAGGAGGAGGGTGTCAGTCTGTGAGAAATTTTTGCTGTTTCTTATCAGAAACCCTAGAGTTTTGTAAGCAGAACTGACAGTCTGCTCATAGTGTGGTTTAAAAGATAGAGTACCATCAAAAACAATTCCAAGGTCCTTAACTGTCCTGCGGCGGTCAACTGGAAGCCCTCTTATATTGTACCCGAAAGTGATTGCGTGCTTATTTCGAGTAAAGGACATCACACAACACTTGGAAACATTCACAGATAGACCACTCCGACAACACCATTCAACAAGGATCTGAAGACAGTTCTGGAGCCGCAAACAGTCATCAACACTCGAAATATTTGCGAAAATCTTAATATCGTCTGCATACATTAAAAAAGGAACATGTAAAACATGTTTAACTGGGTCAATAAATATATTAAACAGTAATGGACCGAGTATGGAACCCTGCGGCACTCCCGAAGTTACGTGATAGGTGTTAGATTTGAAGCCCCCAACCTCAACAAATTGCCTCCTTCCATCAAGGTAAGATCTGAACAAGCCAAGCAAGCCCTCGGAGAATCCGATAGCCCTCATCCTGTCAATCAGAACAGAATGATTTAGACAATCGAAGGCCTTAGATAGATCAGTATACACAACATCAACCTGTGAAGAGCGGTCAAGAGCGGACGCAATGAACTGTGTAATGTCAACCAAATTCGTTACAGTCGATCTACCTGGAATGAAACCATGCTGAGAAATAAGAGAGTCTGTTTTTGATGTGAAACAGTATTCGCTGAAAAAGGCAGGCCTCGAAAATTTTACAAAAGACACATAGTATGGCTATTGGTCGATAGTTTGATGGATCACCACTTTCCCCCGTCTTGAAGACAGGGAAAACCCGTGACAGCTTCCAAATCGCGGGGAATGTTCCAGATCTAAGAATCAGTTTAAAAATTTTCTTAAGTGGAGCCAGGAAAGCATATAAGCAGTCGCGCACCAAGAAACCAGGAACCAGATCAGGTCCACAGGACATGTTAGCCTTAATTCTCTTTGCGGCTGTAATAATTTCGTCATCTGTAAAGTCATCAACAAAGAACATTGTGATGTCACCCGAAGCCAGACTGGCGGCTGTAGGCGATGAGGTGGGGGTGGAGCCAGAACATCCCGCAAAATAAGAAGCAAAACTGTCAGCTGCCTGCTGCTGGTTAGATAAATTCCCAATAGAAAAGTTTTGACGGCGTCGAGAAGAGCAGTTCCAGAATTTTTTAGGATTAGACCTAATCTCTCTTTCGACCCTCTGAAAGTAATTGACTCGAGAAAGATAAATGTCTCTCTTAAGTTTTTGTCTCAGCTCCCTAAATCTATCCAGAAACTCAACATTTCCAGACTTCTTAAACTTACACCATAATGAATATTTATATTTTATACTAACCTTAATTTCTTTAGAAAACCAAGGGGGATACCTATTACATGCTCTTGGAGCAGTCATGGGAACATACATATCAAACAAGTCGTAAATTCTGGAATAGAAAAAGTCAAGCATAGAATCGACATCCTGAAGCCCATCCATGCCATCCCAGCACAAGTCGCTGAGCTCCGCATACAATCTGACAAAATCACATTTTCGAAAGTTATATGACCTTTGCCTAGTAGTGTCACCAGCAGGGGAAGAGACCACAGAACCACTGAGCGGAAACTCTATGATTAAGGGGGGATGATGACGATCAGGAATCACGGGCGAATCAGGAGCCTCCCCCACCAAGCAAGTGTCAGTAAACAAAACCACGTCAAGAATTCTGTTGTTAATATTCTCAACATGATTAAACTGTCCAAGGAGTAGTAGATTACAGAAATTTTGAAAAGCAGACACACGAGCGGAGGGGCCGTTCTGACGACAAGAAGCATATTCAGGCATGTTAAAGTCACCAACTAAGAATGTCTCGGAACCATATTTTATGCACAGGGACTCGAGAGCTTCAAACAAGAGGTAGTAGTCATTAGTTGGAGTATTGGGAGGTATATAAACAACAAAAACATTAAGCGAGGCCCGATGATCCGAGACTCTAACCCCCACAATGTCAATATTAGAAAGAGCATCAAGGCCTCCACAGTCCATCCGAATATCAAGGCGACGAGTTGCAAAGCGAGCGTGCACAGCAAGCAGAACGCCACCTCCCCTAGTCTTACAAGAGAAAGAAAAATCCCTATCTGATCTGTAGACAATATATTGATCATCAAACAGTTCGCTACTATAGATGTCACTATCCAGCCAAGTCTCAGTGAAAGCAAAACAGTCAAGAGGATATGCCTGCGAGCAAACAAAAGAGTAAACATCATTGGTTCGTGTCCGGAGGCCCCTGACGTTTTGATAAAATATGTTAAATTGCCTCTCCATAGAACAGGCAAAAGAAGAATGATGATTGTGTCCAAAGTTAACGAAAGATCCAACAGGTTTGTTTGGAGACTGGGTTTCCACCCCGACATGGCATTGTGGTAATTGCTATTTGATCTGCAGAATCTCTGCTCTCATCGACTGCAGCTTTTGCCTGTAAACCGCACAGTTATGGTCCCAGGCTGCATGATCATAGGCAACTCCTGCCTTTACCTTAGCCGCATTGAAACAGTTCACACAACAAAGAGTAGTAGCCACACAGTTTTTCACAGGATGGTCACCAGAACATTTAGGGCATGTGGTTTTGCCCTTACAAAATTTAGAAGTATGGTGGAAGCCCGAACAGTTGAAACATCGCGTGATATCGATACCATCGTAAACAGAGCAGCGATCATACCCGATAAAAATCTGACCAATATCTAAAGCCGACTTATAAGAAACACGATTAACCTGCAGGACCGCCTGATAAATTCTACTATTATTTTTTAGATGATCAGTAGAGATAAACTTAAAATTAGAGTCACCAAAGATGTCACCATTCTGCAACTTAATTAGTCTTACTAATTCATCCCCCTCGATCTTCTCAGAGAGGCCAACGATACGAATTCGCGGGTGTTGATGTGTAACTTCTTTAACACTATATTCAGCTGAAAGACTGCTCTCAGCTAAAGACCTGAATTTTTCCCCATCTTTCCTGGATGAACAGCTAACTATCAAGCCACCTTTAGCAATGTTTTTGACTTTGGAAACACAGATGTCAGATGCAGCGGGATTGACATTTCGATACAGATCAGCCTTTGTAACAGCAGCAGATTGAGTGTCATTCTTTGGTCTTATAAGCACAGAAGCTCCTCTTGCAACAGACTGTGCAAACGTTGGAACACTGCGAACACCAGCAGCATCCTGAGAACGATTGACAGACTTAGGTACTGCAGAGCTGGAGAAGTCAGCGCTGGTGATGCATTTGACCAGATCTATATTAGAATTCTTCAATGTGGCTATGTCAGCTCTCAATTCACCAATAACCGCAAAGAGCTTGCCTATCTCAGCTGTAAAAACATCCCGGGAGATAAAATTGGTGCTTTCAATACTAACAGATGATAGAATGTCATCATCATCGGTCAAACCCGCTGATTGGGAACCAACACCATCACAATCGTCACAAAATTTGAATTGAAATTTTAAGTAATTTGTTTCACAAAATTTGAATTAAAAATAAAATCTGAAAGACATGAATTGAAATAACTTTGTGGTTAAAGTATGATGCCAGACAATGACAGATTACTCACCTGTCACATGTAAATTGATACACATACCACAGGCATAGATCATAATGCAACGATAACGATCCTACTCGAACTGTGGCGATCCCACCCTAATGACCGCCTTCGGGCATATTCGGATGGGCGGATTTGTAGTGGAAAATAAGGAAGTTTTATATCAGCTACTTGAAGTAAAACCCAGATGAAATAGTGTGTTTTGTTTATTTATTATGATTTGACAGTTGTTTTGAGCTTAAGTAAATGATTGTATATTGTTTTTAAAATTGGAAACTAAAGAATAAGAACATGTTTTGTTTATTTATTATGCTTTGGCAGTTCTGTTTTGAGGTTAAAAGTAAATGATTGTCATTGAAGTAGATATAACAACTTGTACCTATATTATGCTTTTAAAATTGGAAAACTAAAGAATATTAAGTGTTTTGTTTATTTATCATGGTTTGACAGTTCTGTTTTGAGGTTAAATAGTAAATGATTGTATGGAAATCAAAGAATAAATATATTAACGTTAATTTTCCTTGATTAATTGCTCAAGTAGGTAAGTAATTTGAATAATGAATTGACTTCTTGGGTATGAATTAAGTTTCCTTGTGATAAGCTTTTGTAACTTTAATGAAATTTGTAATACAAGTTTCTTTGAAAGAGACTTACAGTACCTAGATTCACCAAATTTTAATTTTCTAGCGTAATAGAAAATTGAGTTTTGGGCATTCAAGGTTTTTTCCTAAAAGGAGCTAGAACACAAGATTTGAATATTTTTATGATAAAACAAAGAGAAAAATTCTTCAAATGAGCTTGCATTCGGACCTCTACACCCGATCTTCGACGTCTATTTAAATTAAAAGGATTAGTTTTAGTAATACTAGTAGCCGTACTAGCAGTGTAAAATTCTTATGAAAAATCACTATTATAACTCACTTGCTGCGTTCCGAAATTTTCTTCTCTTAGAAAGGCCAGTTTGTGTTTTAGATTACAAAAATTCTTGTTGGTTGTTGCTGACTGACAAATTTGGTGTACTACTTTATTTTAGTTAATTTTTAATTGTTTTGTTTGGCAAAAACACGCTGTTACTAATTTTCAGTGATCGAATGATGTGCAGACTAGGAAGTCCTGCTTTTGCTGAATTTGATACTAAGTGTTTGTAATCGCTTGTATTTCATGATAACATTCTAAAATAAATGTTGCTTTGTTATTGTAACCATGACTCTGTCCTCAGCCCTTTTATTTAATTGGTTTTAGCTTCCGCTCATCAAATTGGCCAAGCTTTTCAAGAGGTTTGCTTTTGCTTCTCTTCTTCTTCCCAGTGATCCTGTTATGTACTGGTTAAAGCAATTAGGCACCATACTTTAAATCAGTATTTTATATAATAAGTTTCTTAACAAGTACAAAACTACCAACAACAGCTCATAACCTCAACATTACACGCCCCTCTTATGATTGAAACGAGATTGAAAACTGGAACATGTTACAAATTAAGTTTATTGAGTGTCTTATTACTCAGCCATTTCTGGTTGTTAGGTGGGAAGTAGTCTCACCAGTTGCAGGCCCGGTTAGGCTTAATAAAATGTATTTTTCTGTAATTTGTATTGTTTGCTTTCTCTTTTGCATGTTCTGGATATTCTTCCGGTATATTTAGCTCATCTAAATCTTCTTCTGGCATCATCTATTGTGTAGCGGTCATGTTAGAGTTTATAAACTAATTATCGCCCATACCCGCTTCAGCATATTTTATTTTTAAATAGACACTTAGTTAAAAATATTTTCTGGAATTAAGCAAGGAAGTATCATATATATATATATATATATATATATATATATATATATATATATATATATATATATATATATATATATATATATATATATATATATATATATATATATATATGCAGTCTCTTTGTGATGTCACCTGAATAAATTCATCTCAATAGCTAAATTGGTGTTTGGCAATGTTTGAAACTGCCCTTGAAACAGCCTCTATATCATTCTCTGTACTCCACGACGAGTAGCGTAAAATCTCTTGTATTCTGCTCGGCAGCAAGTATATTTCAAATTGAAGACTTCAGTCAGTTCTTGCTGTCGGTACCGCAGCCGGCGGTTCAGCTGCCTCTTATCGTACAGAATACCTAGCGCAATTAATTTACTATATTTATCTGTGCAATGTGTTACTAAAGGTTTTATTCCCCTTTATGAATTTCGATGGTAAGTTGTTTTATCTGTACAATGTGTTATTAAAGGTTTTATTCCCCTTTGTGGATTCCGAGGTAAGTTGTTTTGATTTGTTAATAAATGGAGCAGATCTCTAATATCAAAATTTAATGAAATATTTTGGGTTCTCCGGGAAGGTGGAAACTTTATCGATGTGTTTGGTCATTCCTTCTGCCAGCTGAGAACGTAGCTTCTTTTATTATGGCAGGAAGCTTTACGATGCTGTTCGTCATCACAGAGAGGTCTACGCAATGGAAACGTCAATTTATTTTGGTTATTTTTATTATTATTATTTTATTTATTCATGCACTATATACATATATACACATTATAGTTTTCTCTTCTTTTAGTCAATTTATTGTATCTTCTATGAATAAATTAAACAAATATGGTGATAATGCATATCTTTGCCATACACCTTCCCTTATTTTAGCTTTAATTGCATATTCGTTAAAATACCTAATATGGTCCTTTGAATTTTGTATAAATTGATAATATGTGCCAATTCCTTTAGTCCAGTCTAGCTCTCTTCACTATAAGAAACTATATTTTCCAATACACATCAAATGCTTCTTTCAGGTGTGCAAAAGCAATAAACATATCGTTATCCTTCTCAAGTCTTCTTTATTCTGTTATTTTGAGTGCTAGCACTGCGTCTCTAGTTCTTCTGCAGCATCTATGTTTGTATGGGCTTTTTGGCTTGGGATTGAATAAGGAATTGCATCTTGTAGTTTTTCTCTACACTTAACTAACACAATATGTGTGTATATATATATATATATATATATATATATATATATATATATATATATATATATATATATATATATATATATAATGGGTAAATTTCAAAGCTGCTACCCTCCTAAACATGATAGCTACCCTCTTTAAGATTTTAAATAGCAGGTGAGGTCGACTAACACCATAAGGCACTTGCTGCGTCCGTATTTTGTAAGCAGGTTAGGGACCTTTTACATGCCTAACATCGATACCGACGTCTCAGCGGCGTCTGAAGAGCAGCAATGTTCTTCCTCTTCTAAAAGTTAAGAATTTTTATGTTCCAGCAGATTCTAAAATAAGTTAATTAAATATGTTAATCAATATAATATGGTTTTAAATAATAATTTTATCACCAATTGTACATAGGTACTTTTCAAAGCTGTTCGTTCAATGTATTCTTTCAATTTGTGCAATTTATCCAGATAGCTTAAATTAGAAAGTAATGTAAAGCTGTTCGTTCAACGTATTCTTTCAATATGTGCAATTTATCCAGATAGCTTAAATTAGAAAGTAATGTAAAGACTACTATTTTATTGATCTACTTGACACATTAAACATTCGCCAAAATGTCTGCTGAAAAATATAATTTCAGACTCAAAGGTGACAAAGTTATTCATGCGTTTAAAACAAAAATAAGATCTTGTTCAAAACGTATGAAATCTGTGCACTATTGTTTCTCCAAATGTCAAAATAAAATAAAAAAAGCATACATTCATCGAATTGGAATCCATCGCGTAACTTTCTGCTTAGAAGACAAGGATGGTGCTCCTGAGCCATCTAAGCATACGTCAACTATCGTTTTGTTTACATGATACTTCAGATCGGCTTCATCCCTGGGATATTATATTCAAAGTCTACATAACAATTAATTACAGAATTAGTAGAATTGCCATTGAAACACGTTCCACGACCCTTTTGGTCTTATATGACATCTTATGTTTAAGTTTAAAGATAAAAGAAACTATTTTAGAATCATTTTTATAGACTTCACTTGATTACTACTATATTATGCTACACTTTTAGTCCAAAACTACAGCATAATATATCTATGCTATGCTAAAACTGTATTTGGGGCCGTTCATCAAGCTACAAATATAGTGTATTTTAAAAATGTATTGAATCCCCCAGCTAAATAACAATCACTTGGCAAATTTTTAATTTCATGTCGTCTGTCATTTTCCTTATTTGTGGCCGAGATTTCACGATTGTTGGTTCGGGTAGTATGTTTTATGCCTGTTATTTATTTAGTTTGGTTAGTGTTGATGTATGGTTTATACATGTATGGATCAATCTACACGTCGCAGTTAACTACTCTGTCTGTCAGGCATTGGACTTTAACCACTAAGTCGTTTCAACGCATATCTTTCAGATATTATTTTTAATTTGGAAAAAACTCTAAATATTGTGTACCACATTACGTAAAATTCACAAAATACGTTTATTTACACCATTTATAGCCACATGTAGAGTTTTATTCCAGTTACTCTGATACTTATAAAACTATAGCGTTTTCAAAAATATTTTTGTATATTTTTGAGGGAAAACAAGTCTCTTATAGATGATATACGAACTCGTCCGCAGTCCTTGGTTTTGGGTTTTGTGGACCCAGCTTCGCGCTCATCTCAAGCAATTTTTTCAAAAGCTTTTCATCGTGACCTCTCTATTAGCGAATTTTCTTAATGAAAATTCTCTAAAAACGTAATTTAAAAAAAAACTAGAAGAGTAACATAGTTCGATTTTATTGGAATCAAATCTTTACATGTTCCTACAGGTAACGAATAATAAAAGTCATCTCTTTTGGCATATAATTATCTTATTCCAAACCATTGCAATATTGAAGTGAATTTCAATTAATTATAACTAATAACACAAAACATTTTTGTGAAATTTGCGAGCATGCATCACTATTTGTCTAGATTATGTAGCTTTATAAATTGTTCCTGTAGACCTACTATTTCTTGAGATACTTAATTACAATTTAAAGAGGTTGCGTTTTCCGATACTAACGTGATACTTAAATGCCACCTTCAATGGCTGCTTCTCATATTTAATCTAAAATAAATATTAAACTGTTGTATACAATTTAAACTTAAGGCTTTAGAAGGTGGTTGTATTTCTCCATATTTGCATAAATATATTTGTTGAAATAGAAAGGTTGTTAGGTTAGAAAGGCTGTTTTCAGGTTTTTTTACTAATATTTTTTGTTTAAGTGTATAGTAAGGAAAAGTGATGAAGAGTATCATATTTTTTATTTGGTTGTTTCTGTTTGTTCACACGAGTTAGAATACATTAGTGTAATTAATTCACAGTTTAGTTTCTACAGCTTCCACTTAGTTTAGTTTGTAAAATATTGTGTAGTAAATTGCAAAATAAGTTGTTATTGTTGGTCAGTTTTTTCTAAAATGATGGTGTCATTTATGTATGCGTTGTGTTTTAGTTTGCTGATGCAGAAAAAGTTACACAAATTTGAACTGGCACAAATGGCTAATCTATGTCCAGAAACAGCTGAGGCAGCTAAGGCTCTAATTCCATCCCTTGAAGGAAGATTTGAAGATGAAGAATTGCAAGCACTTCTTGATGATCTACAAACAAAGCTTAGTATACAGTACTAAAGATTCCAAACTTTTTTTATTTAGATTATAGTTTTTATAGAAATATTTATGATCTTTTAGGTTAAGCATAAGTTTCTGATGCTGCATTATGTGCTGAAAACATAGTGTACAAATAAATCCCTGATTTATCTTACGTCTTTTTTTTTTTCTAATTAAACTTGTATATTCATTATTAGAGTGATGAGGATTTTATTCAATATCCACATAGACACACAGAGCCTCAGTGGTTCAGTGGCAAGAAGCTGTGCCTCTGTACTGAAGGGTACTGGATTCGATCCCAAGGTTCTCCTTTCACATTTTCAGTACATACTGTAACAATAACATCAACCGAGTTTGTGGCGTTGTATTTGAGCAAGTTAAATGTCTGCATGTTCTGCCCTTGGAAGGGGGTGTAACGCCGTCGGTCCCATGCCCATGCGATGTTGGGCACGTTAAAGATCCTTACGCACATTACAGAAAGGCGGGGGGTTGGGCCGAATTTCCAGGATAGTGGGGTGAAACTGCTCCTTGACGTCGGTGATTGGCCATAGTCGCGGAAATAGACAGACGTTAAGGAAACAAACACACACATAGAGACACTTGCAATAACACCTATAAGAAACACGGCCTCACACTCCCAGCATCTACATCCTGGAAGTGCTGCAAACAAGACCAAAAAAATACACAATGCAGTTGGGCATAGTTATACCATGAGAGGAAAAAATAACCGGCAAATTAACAAACATCGCACAGCTCTGTACCAACAGTCAATGTTCTACAATGGTTGCAAGTTGCTTAATGCATTGAGAGAAGATATGGACTGTGGACACTACCAGCAACTACATACAGATTTGGAGACAACTTCTCTGGCTTCATTGTTAGGTTTTGTTTGTGTAGGTGAAGGGCGTAGCCAGCATGTAAGCTAACTGAAGCAAGAGGCCCTGATGAATTCTAGATATTCTCGGATGTTCTTCAACGTTTCTGTGGCTAGTTTCACTGCTTGACAGCATCATCCGACAGATAAAAATTGAATTAGTACGAAATCATGACAACTACAAAAGATATGTTGCTATGTTATGATGTTTTGATCAAAACATTCATCAAAAATGAAAATAAAATGAAACACAGATGACAGATGAGGCTTTTAAAATGTTTTTGTGATGTACGTCAATATTTAACATAAAAATAGAAGTAGCCTATAATAACTATAATATAATAACAGTTACAACAATAAAATAACTAAAGGATAACAGTAATAAAGCAGACTCTATACAAAGTATCCACATACATCAACTCATTATCCTATTACAACTTTTTTGAAAGAATAGTTATTTTCTTTGAATTATTTAATTAGGAAGAAGAATATCCAAGAAAAGGGAATTCATTAAATCAGTTTGCTGATTTAAAACAAGACAGCTAGTGTCGTGTGTGTGCTTTTTGGCTTCTAAAGCTTGAAAAAAGTCTAGTTTATGTTTGTCATTACAAAAATGTATTAGTTGTATGCGGTTATGTACTGTAGGTCTATGTTCAGTATCAATAATATGTTTTGCAAATGTCGATTTGTCAGCTTGGTTATTTCTAAGTGCAGAAATATATTCTTTGTATCGGGTGTTAAAATTTCTAGAAGTTTGACCTATGTAGATTGCATTACAATGTTTATAAGCTAATTTATAAACTCCAGCTTTTGTCAAGAAACAAGATGTTTCTTTTGCATTCAATAGCAAATCAAGTGTCGTGTTATATGTTTGTACAGGTATTTAAAATTTCTGAATTTGTTCCAAAATAAGTCATTGAAACATACCTGTTGTCTTTTTTGTCTCTAATATTTGGATAGATTAAATTGATTGCTAAATTGTATTCTTTTCTCTCAATCATTTTATCTCTTATTTTAACAGAGTAGCCATTATTAAATGCTATTTGCTTGATCATTTAAATTTCTTTTTCAAAATTGTTAATAAGTCAAGGAAAAGAAATTAAACTATTCTTTCAAAAAAAGTGTAATAAGATAATGAGTTGATGTATGTCGATACTTTCATTGTATAGAGTCTGCTTTATTACTGTTATTGTTTAGTTATTTTATTATTGTAACTGTTATTATAGTTATTATAGGCTAGTTCTATTTTTATGTTAAATATTGACATACATCACGTAGACATTTTGAAAGCCTCATCCGTCATCTGTGTTTCATTTTATTTTCAATTTTGATGAATGTTTTGATCAAAACATCATAACATAGCAACAGATATTTATTTGTAGTTGTCATGATTTCATACTAATTCAATTTGTATCTGTCTGGGGATGCTGTCAAGCAGCAAAACTAGTCACAGAAATGTTGAAGAACATCCTAGAACATCTAGAATTCATAAGGACCTTTTGCTCCAGTTAGCTTATGTGTTGCCTACACCCTTCACCTACAGAAACTAAACCCAACAGTGAAGCCAGAGAAGTGGTCTCCAAGCCTGTATGTAGTATGGGCTGGTTTCACCAAGTAAGGGCACGAACAATCAATGAATTTAAAAAGAACGTAAAAACAATTCTCTTGAACAAGACGTGCTACTCTGTGGACAAATTCTGCAAGTCAAATACCACTAAACTTGTTTTAGTAATGTGTACTTTTAGTGAATTTTCATTAAGAGAATTCACTAATACAGAGGTATCGATGGTAAGACTTTCGGAAAATGTCTTCAAATGTGAGAGAGTTAGGGCCCCTGGAACCAGTGGCGGATTTGCCCTAAGGCCCGGGACTAGGGCGGCCAGATATTAGGGGCGGCCAATAAAGTAAATTCACTATGTAGTCTATATGATGGGTGCTGAGAAAGGGGCGGCTGGTACTTACTACATGGCCTGGAGCCTAGGGCGGCCAAGACTGCAAATCCACCACTGCCTGGAACCCATATCCAATGTCCGTTTGAATGTTTATATGTTATATATATATATATATATATATATATATATATATATATATATATATATATATATATATATATATATATATATATATATATATATATATATATATATATATACATCACCAGCTGAATCAGTTATCTAGAGACAGTGACCCTGTGACATATCCAGTGCACAGTTATTCTGTAGTTGCATTTCTCACGGGTTTCTTATAATTTGCATGTAAGCATAATTGTAAACTCTGCAGCAAGTAGAGCGACACATCAGTTCGTGTTTGAAGCTCTTGCTGTAACGTTCTATAGTTCATAGTAATAGTTTTTATAACGTACTCAATCTAATTACTTGTATTTAAGGGAAATAAAGTTCTATTTTTTTATAAGCCCTTAACAGTAGTTACATTACTGGCGCTGCGAAAGAACAGGATATTGCAACGGCCCTTTTTGCAAATGTTTCCAAAATTATTCAGCATTTTGGTCCGGTCTTCTTCAGAAGTTTATGCAATATAACGAACAAAACCTGGTATTTGGTACAACCTGTGGTATTAGCAAAGTCCATTGGCAGAAGTACAAGCAAAAGAATATGAACTTCCTGTAAGTACCCTCCCTTCTTTCATTATACTGCAATTGTATCTCTTTTTGTGTTCACAAAAATTAGTTTTTCGTAAACATTTTTATTATTATTACATTTACACAAGAATTTAAATAAATTTTCTATCGTATTTATGTCAGATCGAGATAGATCTCCCATACGCCTTAGTCAAATCGTTGAAGACGAAGAAATAACTAGTTTAACAGAATCCTTAATAACCCCTAATTTACAATAAGTAATACTTCTAATTTATTCATCATGGCTCAGCAAAATCCTATTACCTTGATTTCTCAAGCTTCGATGATGATTCCAGAATATTCAGGTGGACAAAAACACCTTACTTACTTTATTAATCAATGTGATTTGTTTATAATTAATTATAGGAAAGATGAAAATACACCTGAAAACATACATACCAATCGTATGATACTAGAATTCATTAAGGCAAAAATAACGGGTAAAGCTCGAGATGTATTGCTCACTTTAGAAACCCTAACATGGGATAATATTAAAGTAGCCCTCAAAGCATAATACTCAGATCCCAGATCAGAAAATTTATTACTAACAGATTTAACCACAAGCTACATGACAAAATCACAATCAATTCTTGATTTTCATAATATCATAAAAGAAAAATTGAAAAATTTGAATATGTCGAATTACAGGATTTAGAAGTTTCCATTAAAATGTACAAAAAACAATACTTTAAAACTATAGCTATTACTGCCTTTAAAGCAGGAGCATTAGAACCTTACTTTAATCACCTTAGACTAGTTAATATAGATACCTTAGAAGCTGCTTTATTAGAATGTCATCATATAGATAACGAAATTATGCAAGCAAACTTTATTAACACCTTGCGGAATAAAAATAGTTCTCATAATGATAACCAAAGAAAACCTCACAAAAATTTTACACGTAATAATAATTATAATTTTAAACCGCAAGCTAGTCCTCAGTTTATGAGCCCGCTACTAGGCCACCCTCAACAAACTGCTCGACCCGTACAACAAACGCACGTAGGTCAGCAATTTCCTAGTAGACCCATTTCAAATTTAAGACCTATCTTCCAACCCCGAAATTACCCTACCAATTCTCAGGTATTTGGTAGAAGGAATTACTATCAGCCGACACCTATGTCGACGACGTCGGCCCATAATACAAGTACAAATAATACTAGACCACTAATTCAAAGAAATAACAATTTTCTCACACCACGCTCTAGACCTCCAACTTGTGTAGAAGAGCTACATAATAATCATGTTCTCGAAGAACAGGGCCCTAGCGATTTTCCTGATGAAAATCCACAAATGAACTATTACGATCACGAAGAGGTTTTACCTCAAGAATACGGTGACGAACAAGTTCAGGATTTTCAAATGCTAGCCTCGGAAAATTAATTACTATTGACCTAAATAATATAAATTATCAACCAAAATTACCTTTTATTACTGTACCATCTTTAGGGCTGAAAATACTTCTGGATACGGGGGCCACAGATAGTATTATAAATTCAAAAATGGCTCATGAACTTTTTTCAGACCATTTCTTTAAAGAATATTTCGCAATGAAATCAGTCAATCAAATTACTAAAGGTGCCGATAATATAACATATCCTGTGCTACAGGAATAAGGCATTAAGTTTCCATTCTCTTTTAGAGTAATGGACTGGCATGATAGGTTCGATGCACTGATAGGCACGGCGCATATGCAACAATTAAAAACTCACATCAATTACGAAAATCATACTATAAAATTCGGAAAAATAGAAATACCATTTTTTCTAGAATTAAATCCCACTAATTTTAGACCATTTCGACAAATAGTTAAAGACCATATAAAAATACCAGTAAATATAGATAAAGGCTCGGTTATAATTCCACGAATGGATAGTGAGCTTTTACACATAGAAGAATGCATTGCTGACGCAAACAACGGAATCTGTATAGTTCCGTGTGAAATAAAAGATAACTCGGAATTAGCTGCCGTTTACTTTACTGAACAAATATGTGTATCCCCTTTACAAAATTTTTATGAATTAGAGAAACCTTTTAATGAGTCACAAGATAAAATTTTAAGTCAACTGAGAGTGAACCATCTTAATTCGGAAGAAAAACAAAAATTATTTCAATTATGTCATAAATATAAAAGCTTTTTTATCACGAAGACTCTGACTTGACATTTACTACCGCTGCTAAACACGAAATAAGAACCAAAGACGAAGACCCTGTTTATGTAAAGTCTTATCGCTACCCATACCATCTAAAGACCGAAATACAAAATCAAATACGTAAATTACTAGATAACAAGATTATACGTCCGTCCATATCGCCATACTCGGCTCCCGTGTGGATTGTTTCCAAAAAGAAAGATTCCTCTGGCAAACAGAAATGGAGACTTGTAATTGATTAACGAGAAGACAATAAATGATAAATATCCCCTACCACACATTGAAGAAATTTTAGACAGCCTTGGCAAATGTACTTACTTTTCAACATTAATTTAGCTCAAGGGTTTCACCAAATCGAAATGAGCAAAAATAGTATCGAAAAAACAGCTTTTTCGGTAAACAATGGGCACTATGAGTATGTTCGCATACCTTTCGGTCTCCGGAATTCTCCTAGTACATTCCAACGCGCTATGGATAACGTCCTTAGCGAATTTCTCTATAAATCCTGCCATGTGTACATGGATGACATAGTAGTTTTCTCAAAATCACTACAGGAACACTTAATCCACCTAAAACAAATATTTAACAAATTATACGAGTGCAATCTAAAAGTACAGCTAGACAAGTCAGAATTTCTGCGAAAAGAAGTGGAGTTCCTGGGCCACCTAATCACTATAGACCGGATCAAACCGAATCCGAGTAAACTCTCTGCTATTCAAGACTATCCCTTACCCAAAACACAAAAAGAAATTAAGGCATTCTTGGGTCTTGTTGGGTATTACAGACGCTTCATAAAGTATTTCGCCAAAATAGTATTTCCCCTAACAAAATGTTTAAAGAAAGATAGTAAAATAGATATTAATAACCCAGAATATAAAGAAGCTTTCCAGACAGCAAAAGATCTAATTACAAACTCGCCAATCTTGACATATCCCGATTTTAATAAACCATTTCACCTCACAACAGATGCTAGTAACGTTGCTATCGGAGGATTTCTGTCTCAAAATGACAAACCTATCGCCTTTTATTCACGAACGTTAAATTCTGCTGAGAGAAATTACTCAACCATAGAAAAGGAATTACTTGCTGTTGTAGAAAACACAAAGAACTTTAGGCCCTACCTATTTGGTAAGAAATTTTGTATCGAAACAAACCATAAACCGTTAGTTTGGTTATTTTCAATAAAAGAACCAAATTCTCGACTTGTAAAATGGGGGCTAAAGTTAGAAGAATTTGACTATGAAATTAAATATAAGAGAGGGAAGGATAACGTTGTAGCGGACGCCTTATCACGCATAGAAATAAATGCTGTTGAAAATGATGACGATCTAGTGTCACTTTTTAACAACTTAGACCCTTCAGAATTACGAATTTTAACAGACAACGACTTAGAAGAGCTAGGAATAAACGCCAACGCTACTAATAACTAACAACCTGACCAACAGACAAACACACAGACTCAACATACGTCTGTACAAAATCCGATTTTTAGCATGCCAATATCAGAAAACCCTCTTAATTATTTTAAACAACAAATAATCTTTTACTATAGTGAATATAAAGATACAAAAATCACAAAAGTATTTAGCAACACTTGTACAAGAACCTATATTCAAAAAAATCATGAACTGCAACAAATAACAGATTTTCTGAAAAAATATATCAACCGTGTTAACATGTACGGAGTAATATTCGTAGATCCAGAATTAAAACGTTATTTTAGAATAGTCACTTCAGGATTATTTGATAGCTCAGTAAAGATTATTAAATGCACAAAATATGTCGAAGACATTGCAAGCAAAAGAAAACAATTAGATATCATACAAGACTACCATAATATAAATCAGAATGGTATAAATGAGACATACGTGCATCTTAAATCAAATTATTATTGGCCAAATATGAAAACATATATCAATGACTAGATCAATAAGTGTGAAGCCTGCCTTCAGGCCAAGTACGAAAGACGACCCTATAAACCACCTTTTTCAGGACCCTTATTAGCAAGAAGACCCTTTGAAGTCATTCATGTAGATGTTTTCAGCTTTGATAACTGTAAATTCCTCACCTTTATTGACCTGTTCAGTAAATATGCTCAAGCCTATTATATCATTGATAAAACAGCCCTCACGATAGTAAACAAGCTGCATCACTTCTTTACACACCATAATCACCCGAAGGTCCTTATCAGCGACGCCGGGACCGAATTTAACAGTTCAGTACTTAAAGAATACTGTTCAATATTTAATATCAAATTACACGTAACGACACCCCAAAATCCAAATTCAAATTCGCCCGTCGAAAGATTACACTCGACACTGATAGAGAAAATTCGAGTTTTAAAAATTAACAACCCTTCAGAAAGCCCTCAGTCACTAATGATTACGGCGGTCCTGATCTATAACCAATCAATTCATTCACTAAGGGGATATTCACCTTTTAAACTTTTATATGGCCCTTTTGATGAGCTAGAACCTATCGACCCCAAACGTACAGTTTACGAAGACTACAACAATAAAAGATTGGAAAGAAATCCTACCATTTTACGACACCTTGTATAATAAACAGAAGGATAAAGCAACAAAACTATTAGACAAAGCAAATAAAAACAGGGAACAAAATATTAACATATCTGCTGACACAGTAGCTGTTAGAATACCTAAAGTCAGAAATGCGGACCTGCTATATAAATTACATTCCGGCCCCGTAAATATTCCACGAAACAAATTATTGTTACCCCATTCATCAAAACAAACAACTCATCTAAAAAACGTAAAGCGTATTAAAAAGAAATTTCACTTGCAGGAGCCTCCTCCCTAGTTCAACCACTACGGATTCAGAACATTGAAACGAATGGGTACTTTAAAGACTACATAGGTACTGCAAAAATCATTAACCATGACCATCGTTTCTATTTTTATTTTAATTTAACACTCCTAGAAAATAATTATAATCAACTTTTGAGTAATGCAAAAATAGTGAATCAAAATTTTACACATAACGCAACCTGGCTTCACATTCAAATGTTAAATAATCAAATTGACGTTATAAAAGATGAACTCCAAAAGTTAACTCATTCTAGACAAAAACGAGGTTTGATAAATGGGGCAGGATCAGTCATAAAAATGATCACAGGTAACCTTGACCAAGAAGACTTGAAAGAAATAAATAAAAATTTAGATGCCCTTTATGCTAATCAGCAAGACATGATGACTCAGTTAGATAATTTAAATTCCTTTGCTAATTTAATGACACAACGGTTTGAACAAGAGCAAAACATAATCAATAAAAATCTCGATTATATTAGAAATTGTTTTGTAGAGTTATATTCTCGTGTAGAACAAAGATCTTTAATCGAGTTTCAAATATCTTTAGGCAATAAACTGTTAGAATCCACTAAAATATTACAACGCATTATTTCCCTTACCTTTAATGGAATTACTAATATTGAAATTTTTACTTCAGAAGACTTAATGCACATTAAGCAACATTTAAAATTAATCTATAATAATAACGAACTAATTAATTTTGATTCTAATCATATCTTTAAAATCATAGAATTTACAAAATTTAATGTTTTGTCTGTCAGATATACTATTGTGTGTTTTCTCCAAATCCTAATATTACACCCGATACCCGGATATTACTTTCGAATTATACCTGTCCCACAAAATAATAAGGTCCTCATTCCACCCAGTTCATATTACTTAGAAACCCAACAAAGAAACTTATGGATAGCAGAACATTGCCCAGCAATCGAAGAAGCCGTTATTTGCTCTGACCAACCTCACAAAGAAAAATGTAATTTGGAAGACACTTCAACATGTCTCTTCGCCGTAGTCAATAACTGCTACACTATGTCGACTCAGATTAATAATGGGAACGTACCTTTAATCACGAACCAAAAAACCACAATCTCAGAAGAATGTCAGTCAAATTTAGATAGACAGATATCCAGTCAAAATTCACTCATATGTGCTAAAACTAACTGCAAAATTGTAATCAATAATGAAAATTATGAAGACATCACCACAAACATTACATGAAATCAATACCCAGTGGCAGAACTAAAAATAGAACCCCAACACGAAATAGAGTTCCACCCAATGCACCTGAAAAAGACGGAGAAATTAAGAAACCAATTGGAAAAGATCAATCAACACCACGTCTTTCATCCGATGGTCCATACATCTCATTTCGGGGTGACCACAATTCTCGTCATAGTCCTTATAGTAGCAGCAGGGATCATCTTCAGAAGGACATCAAGGAAATCCTCAAATGTGTGCACATCCAAAAAGATCAACACTATTCCAGAGAACGAGGACGTTCTTTATTCTAAGGATGGAGGAGTTACATCACCAGCTGAATCAGTTATCTAGAGACAGTGACCCTGTGACATATCCAGTGCACAGTTATTCTGTAGTTGCATTTCTAACAGGTTTGTTATAATTTGCATGTAAGCATAATTGTAAACGCTGCAGCAAGTAGAGCGACACATCAGTTCGTGTTTGAAGCTCTTGCTGTAAGGTTCTATAGTTCATAGTAATAGTTTTTATAACGTACTCAATCTAATTACTTGTATTTAAGGGAAATAAAGTTCTATTTTTTTATAAGCCCTTAACAGTAGTTACATTACTATATATATATATATATATATATATATATATATATATATATATATATATATATATATATATATATATATATACTTCACTGCTTTTGGCCAAAATTGGGAATTACCCTTACTTTGTTAATGGCATGGATGAGTTCATTGATCAGATCTTAACGCCCAATTTTTTTAAGTGTTGAAAGAAAAGAAAATTTACAACTTAAAAGAACATACGTGGTTGTGTACCAATTTTCAAGTCTTTTGATCAAAGAGAAATTAAGTTATTCGAAATTAATATGAAAATAATCCTCGAAGTCACTTTAGATTCTGTAATGCAATATCTACAATGTTGGAAAAAAACAGATGACATTAAATGTCAATCGTAGATAAAAATCTAAACAATGGAAGTTACAATCATTGCAATAATTCTTACGAGAGTTGCCAGACCTTGCAGTCACTTTAGATTCTGTAATGCAATATTTACAATGTTGGAAAAAAACAGATGACATTAAATGAATCGTAGATAAAAATCTAAACAATGGAAGTTACAATCATTGCAATAATTCTTACGGGAGTTGCCAGACCTTCACAAATTTCAAATAGTTCAACCTTTCATGTATAAATAACTCAAATCTTCACAACTTCTGATAATAAAGAAGACATTTTATAAAATTTGATTTAACAGTTAGTTAAAAATACCGTAATCCATAGCTATATTAATACCTGCAAATTTCGAAATACCCATCCCTCCAGATTTTATTTTATCCCTCCCATCCTAGTTTACTCTTTTTGACAACGTTGTTAGAAAGCGTTCGTGCTGGAACTCCGTAACGGGACGACCATGTCGACACTAAAATCATCTATTGCTTCAGACGTTTACTACTGTCACAACGATAAATGCCTTTGTTACCAGTCGTACAGCTACCTAATTTTGTATGACTTTTCGTGTCAAAAGTCTAAGTGCAAACTTGTTATATTATGATCTTACTGCTTACTACTACTAAAAATGAGTCGTGGTTCATATTGCATAAGTAATTCATGTTACATAAATAAAGACAACAACATAGATGTAGCCTTCTTCAATTTGGCGAAAGATTGCCTGCTGTAAGTAAACATTATTAATTTTTTGCAACTATTACCGAAGTCCCTAGAATTATCAGAATTCCAATGAAAAATACAATTTAATTGCAGGGCTAAGCAGTGTATTAAGGTATTTGATAGGAAGGACCTATTGCTAGATGACCAATACATTAAATCCCATTAAGTATGCAGCAAAAATTTTTCGTGGACCAATTAAAAAACTTGTCAATAATAACCAAACACTGATAAATATTTGTCGTCAATAATAACCAAACACTGATAAATATTTGTCATGAAGGATTATAAAAATAATGTACTAATAAATAATTCAATGTCACCATTTTGTGCTTAAAATTTTATTATTATTGGTCATAATAAGAGTGTAAAAATATTTGTACAGTCAGTGCAGTGGAAACTTCTTTTAGAGTTTCAAATTGACAGTCACAAGTTTTCAAATTTATTGGCTCTATTTCTGTCATTTTAAGGGCATAGAGCGCTATAGATGTGTCAAATGTTAACTAGAGCCAACCCAATAGCTGGCCGCTCTTGTGTACAGGTGGCTTATGTGTGTTTCCTATCTTCTCCTCACTAATCTTTGATTCTGTGGTAATATTATGTATTGGCATTATCAAATTGGAAATTTAGCCTCAAATTTAGGTTTTAGACATGATTCAATTCCTAGAGAGATGTGATAATGTGGCTACCTCTTTTTACGAAACTGTTGTTTTTATTAGATTTTATAAATGTATTTTACTGATTTTTGTGTGCATACAGTTAGAAGTAATTTTTTATGATCAGAATACTACTGTGACAAGATGATGAAATCAATTTTGTCTGTTAACACACTCTAAATAACTTCTCTAGTTTTCAAGTTTGTGTTGCCGCAATGTATTAATTAAGGACCCCCCTTAATTATACTTATCTTGTGCTTATATACGTAATGTATAAAAGAAATGAAAAATGCAACTTATTTAATTTAGTGATATATTCTATATTATCTGAAAGAGACATTATGGACAAAATGAACGACAAAATGGAACCTATTTTCGGTAAATTTGCAGGCTCTATTTCTGTCATTTTAAGGGCATAGAGCGCTATAGATGTGTCAAATGTTAACTAGAGCCAACCCAATAGCTGGCCGCTCTTGTGTACAGGTGGCTTATGTGTGTTTCCTATCTTCTCCTCACTAATCTTTGATTCTGTGGTAATATTATGTATTGGCATTATCAAATTGGAAATTTAGCCTCAAATTTAGGTTTTAGACATGATTCAATTCCTAGAGAGATGTGATAATGTGGCTACCTCTTTTTACGAAACTGTTGTTTTTATTAGATTTTATAAATGTATTTTACTGATTTTTGTGTGCATACAGTTAGAAGTAATTTTTTATGATCAGAATACTACTGTGACAAGATGATGAAATCAATTTTGTCTGTTAACACACTCTAAATAACTTCTCTAGTTTTCAAGTTTGTGTTGCCGCAATGTATTAATTAAGGACCCCCCTTAATTATACTTATCTTGTGCTTATATACGTAATGTATAAAAGAAATGAAAAATGCAACTTATTTAATTTAGTGATATATTCTATATTATCTGAAAGAGACATTATGGACAAAATGAACGACAAAATGGAACCTATTTTCGGTAAATTTGCAGGTTTTTTTTCAGAAACATGCTTAGAACCCCCCTGTGGATGCACCATCCACAAAACAAATTTATTGCGAACAACCCCCAAGAGAGTTAGGGGATCAAGAATGAATATGGGTGCTGGTCGGGGAGGAAATATGAGTGGAAAATGTTAACACAAAAAAACCACTTATCCGGACTTTGAAAAAATGCATTTTTCACATTTTGCAACAATGCCTTCTTTAAACCCTGTCTTCCCCGTACAACACCCATATTCTCTCCAGGCCCCGTAACTTCCTTGGGGGTTGATCCCAAAAAATGTTTCTTGTGCTTTATGCTTTGAAGGCGGTTGTATGCATGCAGAAGGGGAAAGTGAACCCCCGTGTTTTTGGATGAGGAGGCAGAAAGCCTCTCCCTCCTGGACCCCTCTTGAATGCATACAATCACCCTCGATGCATGAATCACAGGAATTTTTTTATGTTCAGGTTTCTAGTGCATTTTTTAAGTATATTTCCTTTTTATCAATTGCTTTATTTGAATTTTATATCCAAATTGCTGTAGAAATATTTATGTTAGAGATCATGTTTTTGCTTGCCTTTCCTTGCCTTATTTAGGGTTGCCGGACCAAAACAGCTTAGGCTAGGACAGGCACATTTAAAAACTAGGACAAACTAGGACATCTTCATTTCGACAAAAAATGACAAATCTAGGACTCATACTCATCTCAAGACTAGGACTAATTCACACTAGACACTAAACTGTCCTACACATAGAACACGGTCATGTTGGGTGTACTATATCTACACATGTGAATGTGAACACGTGCACCCTGCATGCATGATATAATGACTAGAGAGATAAGATAATGCAGCTACCTATGTTTGCACTGCGCATGACATCATGTGGTGATTTTTAACTTACAACAGCATGAAACGAGGAATGTAATAACTCAACAAAGATAAGGAAGCAAAAGTTAAAAATAGTGTCAACGTACATGTAAGATGCCAAACTTTATCTATTAGGAGTTGATTTATCTAAAACTGTCCGTGAAGTAAACTGCAAATTTGCCCAAATGATATTTCTATCAAAGACACAAGATATCTTAGTTGTTCATAGTAAAATGTTAGCTTAGCCCTCAGGTTAGACTGAGTTACCATTTCATTAAAAAGAAAGCTGAAACGAATGTTAAAACACACCAACTTACAACACATATTTAATGTTTATCGTTCCACCAACTTTTCTGCCACAAAATCATATTATACAAACTGTACAGAGAAATACTACAAAAAATAAACTAAACATTTGGGCATATACATCTCGAGAAAACATTCTGAATTATGCAAATTTTGTGAAGGGACAGCCTCAGCCCTAAATTGCCGGCGATCTTTATTAGGCTAACCCAATAAATAAATTAAATAGTTTATATTACACAGTAACTATGTTACAGTTACTTGAAACTCAACCCACAAATTCTTCTCTAAGATTTCTGATATAATCAGTCAGTCAAATGCCTTGCAGTGTGGTAATATTAATGTTGTTAGTAGGTTTGCAGACATTTTTCAACTTTTCTATCATAGTATTTTCGGCAGGAAATCAAAAAAGTAGTATATCTCTGTCAAACTTCTTTGGCTGATTGTCCTAATTACACCCGTGAACAGCGCAAAGCATGTTTAATTATATATTAAATGCAAACACAATTACAAAACAGCTCTTTATTTGTGCTCCTAACTCCAGCTTTTAACAGCTAAGCTAGATACTGTCGCACCTAGAAAGGTAAAACTTGAAAATTAATCACTACAATAACCAAAAAGTTGCAAACTCTAAAGAAACTGCAAAAGATGGAAGTAATATTCAAAAGTGTTTACATTCAAATGATAGCGCCAGCTTTTCACTCACCACATGACGTCATAGAAGGGGCGTGGCATATGCGCAATATCATATTTCTTGTAAGTCATTATATCATGCCCTGCATGTACCCACCGACAACAGCCACACCAGCGATCAACCTACACCCACAACAGTCATGAGCACACTCATAGAACAATCAGGTCAGCAGATACAGTAAATTTGTCTATGGCACACTGCGTTGCAAACAGCGCACCACTTGACATGACAATAATTATACATAATTAGTATAGTGTTTTCCCCCTACCCATAAATTTTCTTATGCTGAGCTGAATCTGTCAGTGCACCACATTAAAATATCAGACATTTATACTAAACTTGCAGCCCTAGATGTCAGTAAAAGTCCTGGGCCAGACGGTATTCCCCCATCTCTTAAGTGCTGTAGTTTTAATTTGTCTAGATCCTCATGGTTCATTTTTAATTTATCTCTGGAAATGGGTGTTTTCCCTACATGCTGGAAACTTAGTTTCATTCTTCCAATTTTTAAATCTGGTGACAGAGGTCTTGTTGAGAACTACCGACCGATAAGTATTCTTAGCGTTACTCCTAAAATTTTTGAGGATCTTCTGTGAGACTCTTACTTCTCTCCTTAGAGGTTCAATCATTGACCAGCAATATGGATTTATATCAGGTCGTTCTGCTGACCTAAACCTGTTGGTGTACAGTGCCTACTTGTCAGAGTCCTTGGCGGCGGGTATTCAGGTTGACTCTGTTTATACCGACTTTTCCAAGGCCTTTGACAGAGTGAACCATAACCTCTTAATCCATAAGCTACATATGTTTGGTGTTGGCGACCCTCTTCTCAGCTGGATAGGTAGTTACCTTTCTGACAGATATCAGGTGGTGCGGATAGGGAATTTTATGTCCAATGGGATAAAGGTTTTGTCTGGTGTGCCACAAGGGTCTCACTTGGGGCCCTTGCTATTTAATATCTTCATTAATGATATTCATGAGTGTTTTTCTCATTGTAGATTTTTGTTGTTTGCTGACGATCTGAAATTATTTTCCGGGATTACAAGTCCCTCAGACTTTTTAAGATTCAGTACGACATTGACAACTTAATAAGCTGGTGTCTTAACAATGGGATGGAACTCAATCCATCTAAATGCCAATCAATTTCTTTTTATAGAGGAAGGAACAGACTTGAACATACCTATTACATCAACGGTGTACCATTGAAGTCTGTTGAATTAGTGATTTGGGTGTTGCATTTGATTCATCTTTTTTATTTATTCCTCATGTTTCTAATGTGATTTCTAAGTCTTTGAAGTTGCTTGGCTTTATTAAAAGATGTACCTCTGATTTCACCAACATCAGATCTGTTAAAATTCTTTATTTTTCTCTTGTAAGTCCTCATCTTGAATATGCCTCTTCTGTATGGTCTCCCTACTATGCATGTCATTCTGTCAGTCTTAAACAAGTACAGTACAAGTTTTTAAAGTTTCTTGCTTTCAAAAGCCACCATGACTGTAGTGGTATCGATGATTTACTAACATATTTTAATATCATGCCTCTTGATGTTCGACGCAAACAAAAAGATTTAAAACTTTTTTATAATATAATTAACTTCGAGGTATCTTGTCCTAACTTACTTTCTATGATCAACTTCTTTGTTCCACCAAGAGTAACTCGTTCAAAGAGTTTATTTCTTGTCGCTTTTCATCGTGCCAACTACAGTCACAACTCTTATTTAATTAGATGTTCAGTGTTGGCCAACAAATTGTCAGATGAACTTGACTTTTTCACAGGAAAATCAGTTTTCCTAAAACAGCTGTCACTTTATAGGTTTAGTTAATCGGTACTTAATATTTGTTGCCTATATTGCCTATTTTTATTTTTATTTTTATTTTATTTGTTATTTTTTATTTATTTTTTTCATTTTGTCTAACTTGTAACCATTTTATATGCTTTATTAACTGCTTTTATTGTATATATTTTTTCTTTTTGTACTTATCTAAAATGGGCTCCTGGCCCGTAAATAAATAAATATTAATAATAATAATAATTTTACATACATACATAATTTTACATGTATTCTCATGGCCGCTATGTCTGAGCTGTCAGGCGTTTGTATTCTCGCAGGAATCGCATAAACAACAGACAGAGGAGTACCAAACTAACAAAATATAAAAACGTGACCCAACGAAAAAAACTAACCCAGGCATTTCCGCAATCCCGGACAATCGAAAAAACTAGCCCAGACATTTCCCGCAAGCCTAAAAAAAAGAACATGTCCGGGAAAACTAGGACGTATGACAACCCTGGCCTTATTCATTAACTGTTCTTAATTTAATAGAGTAAGTTTTTTATAACTTTAAATATAAGGCTAGATCACTATTATATTATATATTATTCTTTTGAAAATTCACTGCCATAACGCACTTGCTGCACCCTGACATATTATTAATAATATAATTACCATACACCTTGTACACCTGGTTCTTTCTAAAAAGCAATGTTGGATTTAGATCTGTATCCTACAAACTGCTTTTAAAGGTTTTTGTGTGTTTTAAAATTATTTTTGCTTCCCTATTATCTGCTATTTAAGGAAAAATTTACTTAAGTGTTTTGTTGATCGTGTTGTTTTTTTCTCTATTGTTGACTTGTAGATATACATGGACATGCCCCTGCCATTAAGGTGGCATTGGCCTGTTTCCTTGTTAATATATACATAATTATACATTATATGAAATTACTATATTTATAATACATGGTGTTCATTATAAAAGGTTGCACCTGGGCTTTCCTAAGAACCTGGTGTGAATTTCTAAGACACGTTGATTTTGCTTACAAGGTGGACACTCTTTTTAACCCTAACAGAATTTATAGCATTCAACTTTCACCCCTTTAATTCCAATAGAGAAGGTAAGTCGAGGGGCACCTTGTGGGACAGCTCTTTTTATTCTCTATGTGTACAGAACAGGGATAAAGACTATAAGGTAAATGGAGACTTGGTTATAGGGAGACTTAGATATATGACCAGTTGCAAGAATAACACTACTAAGTGATTTCTAAACAAAAGGTGATTTTATTAAGAATATAATGAAATATATATCTACAAGTGATGTTAAAAATGGTAAATACTTAGTTTTAGAACAGTTGGTACATTTACATATTAGTATTAATGTTTCTTTATTTAATTTACGCCACAACAGTTTGTTATTCGCTGATTTACGGCGTTTGCAGATTGAAGTTGGAAAACACACTGGAGGAATGTGCTGTCATAGGTATTCTATGTTTACTTGAATTAAATGTCAGTTGCAAATTGAGTTTGTTACAGCAAAACATCGTGGTATTGAACTTCATGCCCACAGGTGTTTGAGTACATCACACACAAGAGCTAAACTCAGGAAATTCGTCGCATTCTGAAACAAATAATAAATGATTGATTGAAAACCAATATTAGGAAATAAATAATGTATTGATTAATTATTGTTCATATCTAAACAGTATGCAAAGCTACAATTTTAAATTATACCCATTAGTTTGTTAGATATGCTTTCAAAACAACCTAAGCTGCAATTTTAAAATATACTAATTCATTTTTTTAAATGCTTTCAAAATTTCAAAATAAAATGTCTAAAATAATTGTGTCGATTCCAAGTTTAAGGCTGCTATTATTTCAGACGTTTTATTTTGATGTTTTGAAAGCAAATATCTAAAAACAAAATGATCACTAGATTTTAAAATTGTAGCCTAAGTTTTGAAAGCAAATACCAAAAAAAAAACACTCATAGGTAGATTTTAAAATTGTAGGTTTGAATAGAGGATCAAAAGAGCTTTTCCCAAAAAGATGCCACTCGACCTACCTTTCCTCCCAGTTCTCAGGAAAACGCTCCTGCAAGCTTTTATAATGGACACCATGTATACCCACTGAGCAAGGTAATATTGCATTAACATTGCAGAATCTTTTCCAAAGCAAGTGTAAGTTTGATAGATTACTTGCAGAAAGCCCCCTGCAATTTTGTTGCAGATGGCAAATCTTCCCCCCAGTGACTTTACATATGCAAGTGTTTCTTTTGTAACATTACTGCAAGTTTACTGTAGTGAGCTGTTACAAACTTTCTTTATACTTACACATGTTACCTTACAGCAAGCTTCAATTTTAAAAGGGCCTAGCAAAGTTGTAAAATTTAAACTTACATTTGCAACTTATCTGCAATTGTATATATTATATATACAGTGCAAGTTTGTAACTTGGGATAATTCCAATCAATCTACTTCAGCTTTTTTCAAAAATGCTCGGAGTCTGATAGTATTCTCAGTTACAATCTTTTCAAAAATGTATTATACAATTTGTGTCAAATGTCATTGATAATTTTTGTAAATGACAACATGAGCTTTTTGTTTACTATTTTTAAAGTACACATCAAGCGATGCAAAATAACCAAATTTCTAATTTTTATTATAAATCTTCAGTTGAAAGTAAGAAAAAAAAATTGTGTAGTTATCAATGAATAAAAATTTTAAATCTGCTGGTTTTCTACAACTTCACATGTAAGAACTTTAAAAATAGTCAACAAAAACTGTTGCGTTTCAAATTAAATTTGAATTTTTGTGTATTACGCGCCCTATTAAATGCTGGCACCACTGAAGGCAGAACATGCGCAGAAGAAGTGTCATCATAACGGTGTGTAGAAGAGAACGTCGAAGATCATCGTCATGGACGTTAATGGTGTCAACTGTCAACATTAATGTTCCAACCAATGTATAATTGCACACATTGTTTCTTCTTATACATAGTTAAAATATCTGTATTTAACAGAATAAATGTTATAATAAATAACTGGCGACTTCATAATTAAACTACACAAGTTTTTGGTCCAATCGTGCCGTATTACTCAAACAGTAATTCGAATACAAACAAGTTTACAGCAGTAAAGTTCAATTCATATGGTTTAATCGAATTTACAATAAAATCGAACCGCAAATCAACAAAGATACAGTCCACTTCAAGATAACAATAATTATTCAACATCCAGGATTTGAAAGCGTATTCTCGGAAGCAAGAGATAAAAGGTGCTTGGGTGAGTCCATTTTCCTTGTAATAATATTCCTTTATTCATTGATTACACTTGAGATATCGGTTTTACTAAGTATTTTATGGCCATTGTACGGGGAGTAATATTCATCTCTTAAATACTATATTTGTACAGCAGTCTCCCTTTGACTAATATCAGTATCTCAGTTTATTATTACACGTGTTGCATTTTTTTATGCCGTGTTGCCACGCTGTCTGAAAAGTCGCACGGGCGAAAATTCGACATTCACGGAGAATCTCACGTTTAACGTATATTTCAATAAGGCTTCATTCATTTAAATTTCCTTCATTCATTGTCTCGTATCGCTGCAAATATTATCAAAATGGCGGAAGCAGACATTACAAATTTAAGAATTATCAGAGGGCGAACAAAGGCCGTGTTAACTCGTTTTGAGTCATTTTTACATAGCGTTACAAATAATCCAGACAAAGCGTTCGAAATTGCTAGCCGTCTTTCAAAATTAGAAAAGGCTTGGGACGATTTCGACGAGGTACAATCTAAAATTGAAGATTTGAATACAGATGGTGACGAAGAAGCAGAAAGGGAGCATTTTGAAAATTTCTATCATGCTGTTGTTGCTAGAGCTAATAAATTGCACTTAGCAAATATATCAAATCAAACTACCGCATCTTCTGTGAATAGCACAAGAGAATCTAACCAAAACAATGCAACAATACAAACAACACCCAGAATAGAATTACCCAAATTACAACTACCTGAATTTTTCGGAAATTATGATAAATACACAACATTCCATGACACCTTCAAAAATTTGATTCATGAAAACCAGATGTTATCCAATGTTCAAAAATTTTATTATTTGCAAGGCTGTTTAAAGGGAGAGGCTGCTCAAACAATTCAATCTTTAGAAATTACAGATTCTAATTACATAATAGCATGGGATCTCTTGAAAGAGAGGTTCGAAAACAAAAAACTTATAATTAAAAACCACTTAAAAAATATCTTTGATATTGAAACAGTTACAAAAGATTCCTCCACATCACTTCGGAATTTCTTAGATAACTTTCAAAAAAATTACAGAAGTTTAAAAAATCTAAATGAACCAGTTGAGTACTGGGACTCTATTTTAATTTTTGTATTGGTCTCAAAACTAGATCCTCATAACAAAAGAGAATGGGAAACAAAAACAAATTCAGATCCCAACCCCACAGTGGGAGTGTTCATAAAATTTATTACAGAGCGTTGTCAAATATTGGAAGCCGTTGACCATAAAAATGTTAAAAAACCGGAATTCAAAAGGGGCTCGACGTCATATTTGGCAACATCAAATTATAGCTTTAGCTGTTTATATTGCAATGGAAATCATTTAATTTTTTATTGTGAACAATTTCTTAAATTATCTCCATCACTGAGATTAACTGAGGTAAGGAAACTTAAGGCTTGCACCAATTGTCTAAAAAAAGGGCATATTTCGCAAAATTGCAAAAGTAAAAATTGCCGGATCTGTCAGAAAAAACATAACACATTGCTACACCTCGACTTCAATAATTCAAAACATGCAGATTCAATTAAACAGCAAGGGTCTAACCTGGCGGTTAATACGGATTCAAGTGAAAATGATCACCAAGTTGAAATTCCAAACGCCTCACTAAATGTCCATGCACAAAATGAGAATATTCTGGTGATTCTCTCTACGGCCGTCATAAGCATATGTGATAGCATGGGCAATTGGGTTCAATGTAGAGCATTGTTAGACTCTGGTAGCCAATCTAGTTTCATGACAAGCGAACTAGCTAATCGTTTGAAATTAACATTTAAAAATACAAATATGCCAATTATAGGAATTAGTGCGAATAATTCCACAACAATTTCTAGGGTAGCACATACCAAATTCAAGTCTAATTATTTTAACTACCAGAAGAAAATTCCATTTTTAATTATCGATAAAATTACTGAGAATGTACCGCTTTGCGATTTCACAACTTCACAGTTGACCTTACCTGGGCATTTGAATTTGGCTGACCCTCAGTTTAATGTATCGTCAGAGATCGATATTTTGCTGGGTGTAAATATCTTCTATGAATTACTTTTGCCTGGACAAATACACCTAGGAACAAATTTGCCAATCATGCAAGAAACAAAATTAGGTTGGGTCATTTCAGGTCCGTTGTGTCCACAATTTTCTTTTAGAAAAAATAAAGTTCACTGTAATCTATCTCTAAATACAATTTGCATACAAAATCAATTAGAGTCCTTTTGGTCTATAGAAGAAGTTACTGATAAGCAAGATCATTTCTCAATAGAGGAAATTGAATGTGAAACGCATTTCAAAACCAGTTTTGAAAGAGACGATACTGGCAGATTCATACTAAAGTTGCCTAAACGTAATAATTTTAACCAGTTAGGTTGTTCCCGTGAATTAGCAATAAAACGTTTTCTAAAATTAGAAAACAAATTTTTCAAAAACCCCAAATTACAACGAGAATATTCAGAGTTTATAAAAGAGTACATTGACCTAGGTCATGCGAGTGAAATTAAAGGCACTGATGATATTAATGCAGATTTTCCATTTTATTATTTGCCTCATCACTGTGTACATAAAAATGATTCGATCACTTCAAAGATTCGTGTGGTATTTGACGCTAGTGCAAAGTCGAACTCTGGCATGTCATTAAATGATGTTTTAATGGTAGGGCCAACTATTCAAGACGATATATTCACAGTCATTTCAAGATTCAGAATTCATAATGTGGTATTCGTTGCTGATATTGAAAAAATGTATCGTCAAATTAACATTCATGATCAAGACAAAGAACTACAGCGTATTGTGTGGCGTTACGACACCGCCGAGCCTTTAAAATTTTTCCGCCTAAACACACTCACTTATGGTACTGGTCCAGCCAGTTTTCTGGCAACTAGGTGTCTGCAACAACTTTCGAGGGAAAATCAGTTAACATATCCCGAGGCTAGTAGTCTGATTCAAAACGATTTTTATATGGATGATTTCATTTCGGGGGCAGTTAATATTCATTTGGCGATTCAACTAACAAACGAAGTTGACACAATTTTAAATTCGGCCGGTTTCCATTTGAGACAGTGGCATTCCAATGAACAAGAAGTTGTAAGGAATTTAAACTCTGCTAACGCTTGTGTTGATTTCTTTACAAAGAATGTTCACGAATATTCCAAGGTTTTGGGAATTAGATGGGATCCACAGGAGGATATATTTTGTTATTGTATCAATTATACCAAATTGAGTAAAGTTACAAAAAGAACTATTTTATCTGTCATCTCACGAATATACGATATCTTGGGATTATTAGGTCCCGTAATA
This sequence comes from Tillus elongatus, assembly GCA_964006375.1. Lineage (NCBI taxonomy): Eukaryota > Metazoa > Arthropoda > Insecta > Coleoptera > Cleridae > Tillus > Tillus elongatus. The sequence goes on from OZ023265.1 coordinate 71,749,462, forward strand.
ATTTCAGCAAAACTAATTTTGCAATCACTATGGCAACAAAAACTTGATTGGGATGAAGACATTCCACAAGATATAATCGAAAATTGGAAGTTTTTTTATGAAAACTTACCTGCACTAAATGATTTGAAAATCAAGCGACAAATGTTCATTTCCAACTCTATGGATTTTAGCATTCACGTGTTTTGTGATGCGTCAGAACGTGCCTATGGTTGCGCTGTTTATATATTGTCAAGTGACGGACAGAATACCCAGGTACACTTGGCTTGCGCTAAATCGCGAGTTGCTCCCCTAAAGACTGTAACGCTGCCCAAACTGGAATTATGTGGAGCACTGCTAGCTAGTAAATTATTCAAAAAAATTCGTCATGCAATAAAATTTAAAATGGAACAGGTGTATTTCTGGACTGATTCCACCATAGTTCTGGGCTGGATTGCCACTGAACCCAGTAGGTTAAAAACATTCGTATCAAATAGAGTCAGTCAAATACGAACGATTACTGAAGGTCATACCTGGAAATATGTCCCTTCTATGCACAACCCTGCAGACATGATCTCACGAGGAATAAATCCTCAACAATTAATCAATTGTAATTTATGGTGGCACGGTCCATATTTTCTGACATTAGAAAGAAACAATTGGCCTAAATTGCCAGACTTATCCCACATGAAGCTTACAGAATTAAAAGGTATTAAATCAGACAGGAGCATGGCCAACTTGGCAACTCATTCCGAGTCATTGATAGATAAATTTTCGTCTTTTAATAAATTAATTCACACAGTGGCATACATGCTACGGTTTATCAATAATTGCAGGAGTAAACTTGAGTGTCAAAGAGTTTTTGGTCACTTGACCACCACCGAGTTGAAATCTGCTGAAACATATCTGATTAAAAATTTACAAAAGAATGAGTTTCAGGAAGACATAAAACTAATCAATAGCTCCAAACAAATAAAGAGCAAATTGCGCTTTCTGAACCCATTTATTGACACTGATGGCTTGATCCGAGTAGGAGGTAGATTAGCAAATTCACACTTAGAATATAATCACAAATTTCCTATTATTCTGCCTTCCAAGGGTCACTTCACTCAACTTATCATAGAAAGAGAACACATTAAAAATTTGCATTCTGGTCCCACGCTCACTCTTTCCAGCGTAAGGCAAAGGTACTGGCCTTTGAATGGTATGCGAACAACACGCAGTGTTCTACATAAATGCATAACATGTTTTAGAGCAAAACCACCAAATATTTTCCAGAAGATGTCTGACTTGCCATCTTCCAGGGTAACTGTTCCCTCTAGGGCCTTTTACAGATGCGGAATAGACTATTGCGGACCTTACCAAATTAAAGACAGTAAATTTCGAAACCGTAAATACATTAAATCATATGTCTGCGTTTTCGTTTGTTTTAGTTCCAAAGCGGTCCATATTGAGCTAGTAACGGATTTGACAACAGAATGTTTTTTAAACGCATTGAAAAGATTTGTAGCGAGACGAGGCTTATGTAGGGAAATTTGGTCAGACAATGCAACTAATTTTATTGCTGCGGAGAAGCATTTAAGAAAATTTATTAATATGTCTCAAGAAGAAAGGTTCAAAACTTTCTTGTCCGATAACGGGATCACTTGGCACTTCATTCCCCCCAGAGCTCCTCACTTTGGTGGTTTATGGGAGAGTGCTGTACGCTCAACTAAGCATCATTTGAAACGTATTCTAAATTCTAATTACCTAACATATGAAGAATTTTATACTTTATTATCTCAAGTGGAGTCAATTCTAAACTCCAGACCTATTTTACCCCTTACGGACGACCCCAATGACTTTGAAGCTCTTACTCCTGGCCATTTCTTGATTGGTGGCCCACTCAATGCATTCCCGGAGCAGCCAGCATCTGATACAACGTCGTCACGTGTTTCAAGCTACAAGAGGCTGCAGCTTCTATTGCAAAATTTCTGGAAAAATTGGACAAGAGATTACCTCCACAGCCTGCAGCAAAGAACAAAATGGTTCAGCGTCAGCAGCTGCCGTATCAAGGTTGGCACTCTCGTCATCATGCAGGAAGATAATTTACTACCCCGTAATTGGAAAATGGGCAGAATTATCGAGCTACATCCCGGAAACGACGGTGCAGTCAGAGTAGTGTCAGTGCGTACTTCAAGTGGCATGTGCAAAAGGGCTGTCGTGAAAATTGTGCCATTACCTCTTGAAGACAACCAACAACAGAATTAACTTTGATATTCATTGTGCTTTATTGTCTTTCTAATGCATTTATTATTATTTTATTTTGAAACTATGAGCTTTCAAGGTGGCGGCCCTGTTGCGTTTCAAATTAAATTTGAATTTTTGTGTATTACGCGCCCTATTAAATGCTGGCACCACTGAAGGCAGAACATGCGCAGAAGAAGTGTCATCATAACGGTGTGTAGAAGAGAACGTCGAAGATCATCGTCATGGACGTTAATGGTGTCAACTGTCAACATTAATGTTCCAACCAATGTATAATTGCACACATTGTTTCTTCTTATACATAGTTAAAATATCTGTATTTAACAGAATAAATGTTATAATAAATAACTGGCGACTTCATAATTAAACTACACAAAAACGTAGGATTGATTTAAAGAAATTATCGATCATTTTTCAAATATGGTACATACTGTATATCTTTTTTAAAAGACTGCAACTTGAAATACTAACCAATGTGTCCAAGCATTTTTGAAAAAAAGAAAGTGTATTTGATTAACTTAATTTATTTCAAGTTACAAACTGATACTGAATATAGGTATATACATAATATATATTTCTTGTAAAACTGTAAAAAACGACTTAAGGCAATGTTAATTAGAATAAAATCTTTATTACATAAAAAAAAATTAAAGACTTACAACACATTTCATTTCTGATGATAGATAGATATATACACTTTATTGACCATCAAATGTACATGGTAAGTCACTGTCTTTATAAGTACCGACTATAGTTACTAGATAGGAATAGTTAAGACATATAGCGAGTGTTCATGTTTAGCCTAAAATGCAGTTGTAGTCAAAACTCAGCGACAAAATAGATAGTTTGAACTCGTGATATCGTTATTAATTGACCAATTTCAAAAATTCTTTTTTCTAAATGAATACCAATTGTTTTTGATATTGTTTTACTAAATAACTCTTAGTCATCTAGGAAAACGTGTGAAACACCAATAACAAAAACGAAGTAGCATTACTTATTTTGAAAAGCGAGACTTTTTTTAGCTTCTAAAATATGTGGTAACATATGTGACATAAAATAAAGTCAACATATCAAATACTACTGTCAAAAAAGAAATATCTAAAATGGTGCGTTCATTTCGATTTTAGAGAAAGTTTAATTAAGCAAACGTAAGAATATGCAATGGATAAATCAACCGCAGGGAAATGAATACAACTTCAATGCGAAAATAACTTAAATATGGCGACAATCTCTGAAATAGTTCACACATATGTCTTAACTATCCCTATCGAGTAAGTATAGTACCGTCAATGTCTATGTACATTCAGAAACATTGAGTTAAAGGGTAGTTATTAAGTAGACGGGTCCCGCCTATGCATCGAGAGAGCGGCATTGCCGGACGGTGCTTATGGCTCTAGGGTCCTGCCTGACCTGACCTACAGGGCTGCCTGACCTGACCTTCCTGACCTGCCCTGTAGGTCAGTTCAGGCAGATCTCAAAGTAAACCAAAATTATGACTACAATGAATTACGTATATATATAAAGGAAGCTAGTGGAACTTGCCTTCCAAAGCTTTTGCCTAATGCACTTACACACAGACACACACACTACAATAAATGAATACAAGTAGTATGTAACACTATACACATTAGTTTAGAGCACCAATAAATTCCTTTACCTTGGTTTTTGTTTTATAACATCCAATAATGCCTACTATAATCTTGTTATTGGAAGGATCTTAATAACATTAGGTAAAAAACTGACGAATTTGATTCCCAAGTAATCAAAGATCTGCTTTGTTTTCTCCTTTTTATGCAACTGTATTTTTAAATCATGCCTGCACCTAGTATTGATGTTGCGAGCTTCATCATTTACTGGATATTTTGAACACATATACTGAAGAAGAATATGGCTGGAATGGTACCTAAGTATCCCATTGGCCTCGAACACATCAGGGCAGCTTTTTATTGGACCTACACACACAATGTCCTTATTGCTCTTTTTTGCATGATAAACACATGTTCCACTGCTGACGAGTTAACCCATATGAATGTTCCATATGATATTATGATACTGCGACAACGTGCAAAATAAGCAATCCTGGCAACTTGATGGGTACTGTACTGTTCCTTATGATGTCAATTGCTCTGGATAAGCCTCATTCTTCCGTAGGTCAATCATATTTAACAATGTAAAATGAATTGGTCTGACCAGGTAAGACATTTTCAGGCTGCTTCTAAGGACATAACAAAATTCGTATTTAGCAATTAGGTTTTCTTTTCGGCAAAATTATACTAGTATTTATTGAAAAATTTGCAAGGCTTGGATATTATAGTTTGTAAAAAATTCTTCTTGGGAAGTCTAGGCTGCGATATTAAAAATGACAGGGTACTGAGATATACATAACAACACAGAGCCACAAAAGTTAGCCGTAACGCCACTGAAAAAGGGCTATCCATCTGAGAAGAAAGTAGGTAGAAATGTGATAGTAGACCACATTAGTTCATTACATCCTACGACTTGCCACTACAGACGCGAACAAACACCTAAAAGGTTGTACCTGCCCTGCGATATCAATGTAGCCTCCATGCATCAAGACTTCTTGGAAAAAATCCAACAGTGTCCATTTCCTATAGTCACCACCGAAAACATTTAAAATAAACGAATATTTCCTTCGCAATTTTGGGCTATGAAGCGTGTTTTGGCAATGCCAGTCTGTTACTGCTGCAGTTTGCGAGATGAGTAGCCTCTACAATCAGATTAGGAGATCGCAGGTTCGAGTCCCGTATTCAGGCAGTCGGTCTTCTTTACTCTAATGTGGAAAGGTCGGCTCCTGGTGAGTTATGGGTGGTGTCCTGTCTATATGTATTTATAAGCCCCGCCACAAGTCTACGAATTCTGGGTGCGGAGTTTGTCTACTGTGGTGTTATTATTATTGTAATGACTTATCAGTAAGAATTTGGCATATCGGAATAAAGCAAGAGCCACAAAAGTTTGCAGTAACGTCACCGAAGAAGGGCTCTCCATCTAAGAAGAAAGTAGGTAGAAATTTGATAGTATACCACATTAATTCATTACATCCTACGACTCGCCACTACAGACGCGAACAAACACCTCAAAGGTTGTACTTGCCCAGCGATATCAATGTAACCTCAATGCATAAAGACTTTCTTGAAAAAATCCAACAGTGTCAATTTCCTATTATCACTACCGAAAACAATGAAAAGAAATGAATATTTCCTTCGCAGTCTTTGGATATGAAGAGTCTTAGAAATGCCAATCTCTTACTGCCCGTTCAAAAGCGTAAAATAGTCATACCGAAGACAACATGCCTACCGACTGTAAAGAATGTGGCGTTTGGAAAAGCTATCACCAGGAAGCGATTTCTTTTGGAGAGGAGTACAGAAAAGATATTTCCCGCGGCACTGAACGTCTTGGAAAATATACTTTTTGGCTGACTTACAGAATGTAAGCTCTCCCCGACTGTTTCAATGTGAAGTATTATAACTAAGCTTTCATTTTGCAGGTAATAATACTACCTTGATGTGAGATGTTCAACGAAGTTATATCCACCCCAAGAATAATCTGTTTCTATGAAAAACTGGTCTCTTCATGGTTTCTTTGTTTATATAGTATACAGAGAAGTTGTTTCTTTTAAATCTATAAAAATTTAATATTTCACCTGGCCGCACCCCATGTCGGCGGATTGGTTCCACCATCAGGTAGTAGAATAGTCTTTAACAAAGAAAGGCAAAGTTTTAGATTTTGCTGATTTCGTTGAATGTGTGCAAACTAGTAACAACTTTCGTGTCCAAGTCTTAAATATGAAAGCTAATGACTTACAATTACCAACACTTTTCGTTGGAGTATAAACTCAATCGACTAACATCTCAACATTATTTACCTGATGTGGTGCAAGTAAATTTCACCAACGGATTAGATTAGATTAGATTTTGTTGTGAGTGGGCTATTTCAGTCCCTCCACCTCGACCTTAGGTCTATTGTGGCTTACGTCTAATTATTTAGATTTCACCCACTAATTCCAGCTCCCTGGGGGAGTCGATCTTTTCGTGAGGGTGAGAATTTGTTTGGCAGGTGTACTGCCATCTGAGTAAAGTCGCTTGCCCGTTTCGAAGCTCAAAGAGAGATAACCTCTCTCCGAGTCGGCCTGGACCCGACATCCGTCAGTGTTTGCCTTGAGGCGGTATCATGAAGTCCCGCTCTCAAGCAGCAGCTAATCTCCAGTTGTAATCCACCTCTAGAGATCTCAGCTCCCCTCAGGCTCTTCCAAACCTGACACCTAACAGTGTTAAGACTCAAGGCAACATCCCATCGAGTCGCGCTCCCGAGCATCACCCCAGCGAGGCCGTCCGTCCGTTTCGTAGCACACAGTATGGGCTCCAAACTCCGGGTGTTTACCACTCATCAGAAATCAGAGCCCCCCGGGTCGTCTGGACACACGACACACGCCAGGGCTCAATCCAGGGCGGTATCATCTGGAACCCCGCTCCCGAGTAACAACCAAGCGAGGCCAATTGTCAGTCTCCGAGGCCACAGTGGAGGCGCCAAACTCCGGGTGCATATCACCCCCAAAGATGCCTGCCTCCCCCCAGTCTCACCTGCACCAGACCCCCGCCAGTGTTTCATTGACTCGAGGATGTATCATGAAGTCCCGCCCTCGAGCAGCATCCAGGTAGGGTCGTTAGCCTGTATCAATGCTCACAGAGTAGGCCCAAGTCTCCAGGTGTAATCCACCCCTAGAGACCCCAGCCCCTCCGGGTTCGTCCAGGTCAAACACCTGCCAGCGTTAGTTTAAATTTCACCCAACAAATCGAGCTTCCGGAAGGAGACGACACCTGCGAGGTAAAACTTTGTTTGACAGATGTACTGCCATCTGAGCGAAGTCGCTTGCCCGTCTCAAAGCTCAAAGAGATATAACCTCTCTCCGAGTTCGTCTGGACCAGATATCCGTCAGTGTTTGACTCGGTGCAGTATCATGAAGTCCTGCATCCGAACAGCATCCAAGTGAGGTCGTTTGTACGTTTCGAAGCTCACAGAAGAGGCCTCAACCCTTAGTTTTATTCCACCCCTAAAGATCTGAGCCCTCCTCCGGGTTCGTCTAGACCCGACACCCACCAGTGCTAGACTCAAGGCGACATCCCATCGAGCCCCGCTCCCGAGCATCGCACAAGCGAGGCCGTCCGTCCGTTGCGAAGCACACAGTGGGGGAACCAAACTCCGGGTGTTTACCACTCATCAGAGTTGTCAACAAATTTTCCCGGAAAACTGGTCCGATTTTCCTTGTTAACGAACTTGTCCAAGCCACTTGAAAAAATAATTTACACACCAAATTTTAGCAAAATCGGCCCTTAATTTTTTGAGATATCGGTGCGATACCTATATATATATATATATATATATATATATATATATATATATATATATATATATATATATATATATATATATATATATATATATATATAGATGTTTAAAAAAGATGGGGCAATATTTACGGGGTTGATTTCCCAGGTCATTTTATGAAAAAAAGTTCCCATAAATATAAGTGCTAAAATTCATTGTTTTCAAGATACAAGGTGTTACATTTTTTGTAAAATAACGATGTTTTTTAGTAATTCAAATATCTCCTCACCGATTGTTTTGAAATTTGGCAGCGTTGTTTGTAGTAATACTAGGCTGACTTGGCCATAATTATATACAGATTGTTAAGTCCATTGGCGTTAGGGGGGGCACCTCAACAAAATTTCGTGAAATAAAAATGTCCGCCACTGACTGCAATATGATTTGTATATTATTTTAAGATAAAGAAACTAAAACTACAAGTTTTTTGTCTCTTTAAATTTCTCCGTATCTTGAATCGTTTACACGATAAAAAATAAAAACCTTCTTATGGCATGTCCATTTATCATACAGAAAATCATAAACACGAACAATATTTTTTGTTGAGGTGTCCCCCTATGCCAATGGACTTAACAATCTTTATCTAATTAGGACCAAATCAGCGCATTATTATTACAAACAACGCTGCCAAACTTCAAAACAATCGGTGAGGTAATATTTGAATTATTTTTAAAAAATCGTTATTTTACAAAAAAATTTAACACCTTGTATCTTGGAAACAATGCATTTTAGCACCTATATTTATGGGAACTTTTTTTTCATAGAATGACCCGGGAAATCAACCCCTTAAATATTGACCCGTCTTTTTTAAACACCTTATATATATATATATATATATATATATATATATATATATATATATATATATATATATATATATATATATATATATATATATATAACATATAAAAATTGAAACTGGCCCCGGATATGTGTTCTAGGGGGTCTAGTTCGCGGTCATTTGAAGAAGTTTTTTCAAAATTTAAAAGTGGAGGTTTTCTATTTTTTCTAAATATTTTATGCTACAAAATTGGTAATGACGACTTAAAGTCTGGAGGCATCAAGTGCATTCTGGCAGTGAATTTTCATAGAAATGATCTGGCACCAAATATTATTTTATAATCTTTTTTTTGTTCTAACATAGGAATCTAAATTTTAGTGTATAGTTTACTTTTTATATTATAAACCCACCTACCAAATTTAGTTACCATAGCTTTTTAGCGAATTTTCTCTAAACAAATTCACTAATACGGAGATCCCGACTGAATTTTGAAAAAAATTCTTCAAATGCGCGCTAATTAGGCCCCCTAGAACATATATATCCGGGGTCAGTTGCAATGTATATATATATATATATATATATATATATATATATATATATATATATATATATATATATATATATATATATATATATATATATATCACACCGATAACTCAAAAAATAATGTGCCGATTTTGATAAAATTTGGTGAGTACCTTCCTTTTGCAAGTGGCTTGGATAAGTTTGTTAGCCACGAAAATCAGCCCAGATTTTCCCAGAAAATCTTGTGTTTTCTTTCGGAAAAAAATTATATCTCCGGAAATAACAATGTAAGGGCACCCAAATTGGTACGCGTGTTTCTATTATAAAGAGAGAATCATATACCAAAATTTAGGTCTGTACCTAAGTTTAATGACAAAAAAGTTATGAGCACGTAAAGAAAAAAAAATGGAGTTTTCCTCAAAACGTCAAAGTCTCGATTTGAAACGTCAAAATTCTCAACATATAGGCAAAGAACCTGAAACAAATACGGATTATGTAAAGAAAAGGCTACACTAAGGGTGTTCTGCAAACCCTTAAGTTTCACCTTTATTTTACTAAAATATTAACAGAAAATTTATTTCAAATAGACGCTTTCTCTGATGCTTTGGCTGCAGGTTAAGTTGATGCTTTGGCTGTAGGTTTAGTTAAGTTTATGGATTAACGGTTTATAATTTTTAGCTAATTTTCGTAGAAAAAATTCGTTAATGCGAGAAGACCGCGTCTTTTGATTTTTAAAAAGATAACTTTAAACGAGGGCCAACTAGGCACCCTAGAATCCAGATCCGGATTTACTTTTAGTTTTTATCTGGTTACGTATATACAGGTTGACGCATTTCTACGGTAAACCTCAATGTAATTGTTATTATACGAGATACGAGAAAAAATTGTATACGTTAATTATAGGGTGTCTTTGCATCATATAAAAATATTTTGACAATCATAGGCTGGTCCATAAGTCGTTGGTGCGATCCCTACAATTGTTTTTATCGAACACCCTTATGTTATTGAATTTTTGCATTTTTTATCGAAATATGATGCGTGTTTGTAAAAAAAATCGAGACGCAGTAAGTGCGTTTTGGTAGCGAATTTTCATTAAATCCTTCAAATTTCAGTAACTCAATTTGCTATTAACCTATAGGTTTGTTGGCTAGGAAACCAACATTTTAAGTTTATTTTTGGAGCATTTTTGCTTCTACTCTATAGGCTATACAGGTAACCAGATTGACGCCTGCTTGCATTAGAGAAACATATTTGCTGTTACAAACATTTTTATAGAAATTCCATTCCATAACGCACTTGCTGCGTCCAGACTTTTTTTATCTTTTGAGATAAAAATTTGTTTCGAAAGAAAACTCAAAATTTCACGGGAAACCTGGTCTGATTTTCCTGGCTAACAAACTTCTCCAAGCCACTTACAGAAGGCCGGTACGTGCCAAGCGTTATCAAAATCGGACCATTATTTTTTGAGTTATAGGTACATACATATATATATATATATATATATATATATATATATATATATATATATATATATATATATATATATATTTAGAAGAACATATAAAAATTCAAATTAACCCCGGATATGGCTGCTAGGGGTCCTAGTTCGAGCTCATTTGATTTTTTTTTCAATTTGAATCCAATTAGTCGCCTATTACGATAGGCAGAAGTTACTTTTGCCTATTCTTTTAGTTCGACCCCGGACTTACACATATATATATATATATATATATATATATATATATATATATATATATATATATATATATATATATATATATATATATATATATATATATATATTAAAAGAACATATAAAAATTCAAATTAACCCCGGATATGGCTTCTAGGGGTCCTAGTTCGAGCTCATTTGATTTTTTTTTTCAAAATTCAAGTCAGGATCTCCCCGTATAATTAGTGAATTTTTTCTACGAAAATTCACTAATATGAACATAGTACCACAGAATAATGGTAATTTTTGTTGTGTGGTATTACCAATGCAATAACCTGCTTATTCACAAACTAAGAGATAAAATTATTAGTTTTAAAAATACCATTTTTTTGTACCTGTTTTTATGTAAGCGTGAGCTCTCGCTGTAAAAGAATTCCTACTCAACCTAAGTAAAGAAGGAGAACTGGACAATTCTCTTTAAGTATAAATGTTTATAGCTGAATTTAAAAAAAGCTATTTAATATTGGTTATACAAAATTACCACTACTACTAGTACGTTCCAAAGATACAGTGTCATGAATAATATAATATTTATTTTATATTCACTTAACAAAATAGCTTTACCTTAAACCAGAGCAAGTTTAGAAGGTAACTGCAGTGGCGCTGTATTGTGTGTTGTCTATGATAGCAGCACATCTATACTATGAGTTTGCTTTAAGCAAAATGTATGCTTTGAAACACAATGTATTTATGTTTGTGTGTTTTTGTTTCCCAAAAACAATATTTACAAAAAAAAAATAATTCGGGACGCAGCAAGTGCGTTATGGTAACGAATTTTCATAAGAATTGTACACTCCTATTATACGGCATATTAGTAAAGTTAATATTTTAAACTTACACAGCCCTTGAAGATCGATTTTAGAGGTCCTAGTACGCGCACATTTCAAAAATTCTTTCGAAAGTGTTATCATCGATATATCTCCATTATCAAAAAAATCTTGAATTCTAACTCCTTTTGAGAAAAATGCCCAAAACTCGATTTCCTATGAAGCTATAGAACAAAATTTTGCTATATCTGTAGATAATATAAGTTTCCTTAAAAGAAACTTGTACTACAAATTTCATTAAAGGTATGCAAAAGATTTCCAGAAGGAAACTTAATTCATTTTTATAAAAGGAAAGTATCTGCCAAATTATAAACGTAGCAGTTATTTTTCCTGAATAATCGCCAGTATGATTTCATTTGAGTCAACCTAATCAAACCGTTTTTTTTTTCAATATCAACATTAACAAAATTACAATTTCAGACATAAAGGTGATAAACTTATTCAAGCGTTTTAAACAAAAATGAAATGTTGTTCAAAACGAATGAAATCTGTGCACTATTGTTTCTTCAAGTGTCAAAATACAACAAAGGTATCTGAAGAATGGAGAGCAAATCCTTGACGGCTTGTCACAAGATGAAATTTCGGGACGCAGCAATGGCTATATGGTAGGGAATTTTTATTAAATGCTTCAAATTTGTATAACTTAATTTTCTATAAACTTAGAAAGTTGAGTTTTCGGAGTAAGGTATTTACGAGGGCAACATACCAACCAAATTTGATCAAAATAAGTTGGTACTTTTTTGAGAAACAATTTTTTTTTCGTTTTTTTTGTTGAAAAACTGGTCCGATAGGGTATGCTTCTGTGGGGATGAAATATAACAATCAGGCCAAGGTATCCATGTAAACAAGATAGGGTCGTGTTACACATTATTGTTCAACAATATAAACATTTTGCGAAAATAAATATAATTGTCCCGAAACAACTGGTCCGATTTTCTAGACAACGAACGAATTCAAGCGATTTACACAAAAACTACACTAGCCAAGATAATTATTCACAAAAAGCTTTTTGACAAAAATTCTAACAAAAAAATTACACAAAAATGAGCAAAACCTTTCACGAAAATTAACCATTTTCTTACGAAAATCGGCTTAAATGCTCACAAAATTTATATAAAATTCTTTTTACGAAAATTAGCTAGGTGAAAATATTTTACACAATTTGCTAAATAAATTACTTTCCAAGAAAATTCGAAAACAGATTTTCCATGTGAGTTTGCAAACACCTTTTTTGACAATAATCTATTATATATAATACAGTACTTGATAATCACTAACATTTCGCAATTATTCGACAAAAAGTTTCTGCAAAAACTGACATATATTTTACACGAAAATTTACTGATAAAATACATAAAACTTAAATTACATAATCTGTAATTAAATTTGAAATAACATAGGGGCTGCTCAATTTGAAAAACGAATGACCCAAGCTATTAATGCAATAAAAACTCGAGTCGAGTTTCATCAAAATTAATAATTTAAGTTAATAACTTTTTGAGTTATTGTGTGGATATATATATATATATATATATATATATATATATATATATATATATATATATATATATATATATATATATATATAGGTATCGCATATCTTTATCAGCACGCTACTGTAGCGTGCTGATAATGAACCGGGACGGTTCGAAACTGCAGTCCACGCAAACCATAAGAAATCACAAACGTACAGCAAACAAATAAAGTATATATATATATATATATATATATATATATATATATATATATATATATATATATATATATATATATATATATATATATATATATATATATATATATATATATATATATATATATATATATATATATATATATATATATGTATATAATTTTTTATTTAAAAAAATTCACCAATAGAGGTAAAACTTTGCAACATTTTTTTTTAAAGAGCGCGAACTAGGACCCCTAGAACCCATATCCGTGGTCAGTTTCAATTTTTATATGTTTATATATATGAAGGTATGCAACCGATAACTCAAAAAATAATTAACTGATTTGGATGAAGCTCGGCAAGTACCTTGCTTTTGTTAATGACTCAAATGAGTTTGTTAGCCAGGAAAATCGATCAAGGTTTTTCGGGAAAATTTTGAGTTTTCTTTCGAAAAAAAAATTTTTCTCCAAAAGCTACAAAACTATTTTAATAAAATTTGGCAGATACATTGCCTTGGGAAAGGCCTTACTACATACCAAAATTCAGATTTCTAAGTTATCCAAAATTGAGTTATTCAAATTTAAAGCATTTAATGAAAATTCACTACCATAACGCACTTGCTGCGTCCCGAAGCTTTTTTTTATAAATTTCTGACATACATTTTACAAGGTACAATGCAAATAAGCTCAGGCTTGTGGCTGTATTAAATGTACAATTTTAAAGCTTGGTATCTAAAATTTTTGCAGTCTCACCATCGATACCTCTCTATTAAATTTTTTTAAAATAAAATACGTTTAATTTTTTTAATAAAAATTCGATAATAAGAACAAAACAAAAATGTCAATACCTAAAAAAAAAGGGGGGGGGGTAACAGTGTACGATGCTCCCAGTTGGTCAACCATCATCCAAGAAAATACCGTGTCCGAGATTGCTTAGCCTCGGTGATCGTAGGACAATCGATTTTGTCAACGTGCTATCGTCGTTGGCTTTACAGGTTTATTTACCCAAGCTTTGTACATTCATTTTTCATTTTAAGTTTTGATTTTAAATAAAGAATGAAATTATTTTCAAATTTTGCAAAATATACACAATTTTTAACCGTCCTGATCGCTTACGTACTGTTACTGTGTCAAATAATTAATTTAATAACTTAACTTATTTTAGGTAGGTTTAGGTTTGTATTATGTGAGTGGGCCATACCGGTCCCTCCACCGCGATTTTAGGTAAGGGTCTTAGACAACTAATATGATCAAACAACTTTGATGTTTTCGGCAATGATTCAAGCTTTTCATATAAACTAAAATTATTAATCGAAAAACAACATATTCTCTCATTACCCTAAAATAAAAACAATCACTAGCCAAATTTTTAATTTCATGCCGTCTGTAATTTTCCATAACTGCGGCCGAGATTTCACGATTGTTGGTTAGGTTAGTATGTTTATGGGCCGTGTCTAAAGTCCTGTGAAACGTGAGCTATTTGCGCTCCTGTTACCAATTATGACGTAATTAGTTGATCGAATACGGCGGGAAATTTAAGTTGAAATTGTGAGAAAAATACTTTGTGCTGTACGAAATCATCTTGCTGCCATATGTCTTTTTCGTAATTACAAAAATATTAGTTAATGACTGGATGCTTTCGTAATAATGTCTATTAATAACTATTATTAACAATAAAAAATAGTTTTCTTTAACTTGCAAAAACTTTTTGCAACAAAATGGAAAAACAGCTAATCTTTTAATAAAAATGTATTACAGTTTAATGTGGGAAAATTAAAAAAAGCGAACTATTAATGCAGTCGTTTATTATGTCACATGTATAATCACAAAAATCAGGTAGATAAATTCATATTGCACTGTCATATAATATGATAGCAATAAAAGAAGGAAATTTTATCACTAAGAATTATAACAAATTTGACAAAAATACATTTTAGTTTTCAGGGTTTTCTTGCTTTTTGGAGCACAATGATAATGTAACCACATCAAACAACCATCGCAGCATATGGCTTGTTCATATTTTTCTATAATAGATAAACAACTCTGGTAGCTCTATGTATTTAATGTCTTTTTCAGGTTCACTGCCTCAGCAATTTACAGAAATGTTTCGGTGGTGAAAAAATTCCTGAAATAGGTAATTGTGAAATAAAGGAAAAAACGAGGGGGCAATCACTGTAAAATAAAGTGTACAATAATATCAAAGTAATTTCCAAGTAATATTCAAGCATTAAAATAGCGAGTATAGTAGCTAAACATCTAAATTTTTTGAGTAATATTATACTTAATTATTTTAGATTAGATAAATTTAGGCTTATTTTGTTTTTATCACTACACAATATAGTACAGTAGGTACCTATGTTATTAATTGTGTTTTATTGAAACATTTATTATACTAGTTTTCAATTTTAAATATATATTTACCTGGTTTGTCGTTGATTATACCTTTTTTTTTCTTCTAAATTTCTCTCCTCCGTGTATGCAAGAGTACATTAACTGGTAATAAACAAGATCCTCTTTAATTTTCCGCAAAACATGTTTTATACTTGCTTCGATAGTTCTTGCCTCTCTTTTCCAAAACGTTGAAAATGTTTTATTAGCAAAATCATCCATTTTTTCTTGTACTTCTCCATATGATGAAAATGTATCACCAATCTTGAATTCAGACATTTTATATTTGTATTATAACTCACTAATAATTAGAAGAGACAACTGACCATTCTCCACACAAAGTCACGAAGTTGTTGTTTGAGGTTTTGAGTTTTGTGCGTTTTGTTGTTCTGTACAATCGCCACGGTTTTTATGACGTCATAGTTGTTAACGGGAGCGCACTAAATTAATGTTTGACGGGACTCTAGACACGGCCATGTTTATGCCTGGTATATATTTAGTTTGGTTATGTATGGTGTATACCTGTTTCATGAATCAATCTACGCGCGGCAGTTAACTACTCTGTATGTCAGGCACTTGGACTACACTTGGACTTTAGCCACTAAGTCGTCTCAACGCATGTCTTTGGTATTTTAAGTTAAATTTGGAAAAAACTCTAAATATTGTGTACCAAATTACTTAAAATTCACAGAATAGGTTTATTTGCGCTATTTCTAGCCACATGTAAAATCTCATTCCAATTACTCTGATACTTACAAAAATATAGCGTTTTCAAAAAGTTTTCCCCGATTTTCCACCGGAAAAACTTGATCATAAAGGCTGAGCTCCTCGGTTTTCGCCCAAACAAGACTTTTGCCAAGTTTGATTGAAATCAGTTTAGTATTTTTTGGGTTATCGCTCGGATACATACATAAATATATATATATATATATATATATATATATATATATATATATATATATATATATATATATATATATATATATATATAAACATATAAAAATTTTAACGGACCTTGGTTTTGGGTTCTAACGGCCCAAACTCGCGCTCATCTGACGAAATTTTTAAAATTTAAAACACGGACAAAATTGGGGCATTTCTTACAAAAACAGCCTTCCTCCAATTTCAACTTCTATGGGAAATCAAAGAAAACATACTTGATCATTACCTACATTAAGCTTTTATATTGAAACCACTGGAACTTTATTATGTTATGTGTAATTAACATTTTAGTGAATTTTCGTAGAAAAATTCACTAATGGGGAGATCCCGACTTTTGAATTTTGAAAAAATTTTGCAAATGAGCGCGAACTAGGACAGCTAGAACCCATATCCGGTGTTGGTTTCAACTTTCATATGTATATATATATATATATATATATATATATATATATATATATATATATATATATATATATATATATATATATATATATATATATATATATATATATCACACTGATAACTCAAAAAATAATGGGCCGATTTTGATAAAATTTGGCATGTACCTTCTTTTTGTAAGTGGCTTGGATAATTTCGTTAGTCAGGAAAATCGGACAAGGTTTTCCGGGAAAATTTTGAGTTTTCATTCGAAAAAAAAATTTATCTCAAAAAATAAAAAAATATATGATAACCAAATTTGGTAAGTAGGTTTACGATATAAAAAGTAAACTACACACAAAAATTTAGATTTCTATGTTGCAAGAAAAAAAAGTTATAATAAAATATTTGGTGCCAGATCATTTCTATGAAAATTCACTACCATAACGCACTTGCTGCGTCTTCGCGCTTTGTAAATTAATTAGTTTTCACCTTCCACTTGTTTCTCAGAACTTTCTTTCAATAATTTACATGTCGTGGACATGATTGTTCCTGCAATAACTTTATAGGACCAAATTAATAACTGATATATTTAAATGCAAATAAATCTTTGTTCAGACTACATACATAAACTTCATAATCTCATAATTATGTTATAATCAGCAATAATCATGAGCTACCTATAGAATGGAAATGAGAATGACAGTTTATCTAATATTCAGCACCGCTGCTGTTCTTGTATTCGTTGACTTCTATTTTATTGACACTTGATGTACCTGATTATTCATTAGTAATTGCCCATAGGTTGAGGTAGCACTCAATATTTTTAGGGTTTTCCAGATGCCTAGCCAAACATCTTAATACTTTTTTTGTCGTTGGGTTTTCAAATTCACCAATTAGGAAAAGATCGCGACTATTAAATTTAAAAAATCTCTTCAAATGAACGGGAACTAGGCCCCTTAGTATCACACCGATAATTTAAAAGAATGGGCCTACTTTGATCAAATTTGACGAGTACATTCCTTTTACAAGTAGCTTGGATAGGTTTATTAGCCAGGAAAATCTCACAGGTTTATATTATAAAAACTCTGGACACAGCAAGTGCCTTATGGGAGTGAATTTTTATAAAAATGTTTTTAATTACAAATAAATCGCTCTGATGCGAGCAGGCATCAATTTGGTTACCGGTATAACCTATATAGTAGGAATAATGTACCATATTTTATCAAAATAAGTATTTGTAAATGTACAAAAATTTTCCGAAAATAAACTTTAAATGTTTCTGAGAAAACTGGTCTCCTAGCCAATGAACCTTAGGTTAATAGCAAATTGAGTTATTGAAATTTGAAATATTTAATGAAAATTCGCAACCAAAACGCCCTTGCTGCGTTCATACAAAAATTTTCCGAAAATACAGTTAAATGTTGGTTTCATAACAAACAAAAATTTACGTTAATAGCAAATGAGTTATTCAAATTTGAAGGATTTAATGAAAATTTGCTATCAAAACGCACTTACTGCGTCCAGATTTTTTCTTACAAACATGCATCATATTTCGATAAAAAATGCTAAAATGCAGTAACGAATTTGTGCTACGAAAATTAGCTAAAAATTATAGACCGTTAAACCATAAACTTCACTTAAGCTACAGCGAAAGCATCAACTTAACTAAACCGACAGCCAAAGTATCAGAGAAAAGGTCTATTTGAAGTGAATTTTCTGTAAACATTTTAGTAAAATGAAGGGCAATGACGGTTGAATCTGAAACTGAAGGGTTCGCAGAACACTCTTCTGGCAACATTTTCTTTTCACAATCCGTATTTGTTTCACGTTCTTTGCCTAAACATTGCCACTTTTGACATTTTAAATTCCAAGTTTGACGTTTTGAGGATAACTCCAAAATTTGTTGTTTTAGCCGCCCGTAACTTTTTTATCCTTAAACTTAAATACCTAAATTTTGGTACATGGTTAACTCTTTATAATACCAATACGCCTAACAAATTTGGTTGCCCTCACTTTGTTATTTCCGGAAGTATGATTTTTTTTAGAAAGAAAACACAACATTTTCCGGAAAAACCTGGTCCAATTTTCCTGGCTAACAAACTTGTCCATACACTTTCAAAAGGAAGGTACTCACCAAATTTGATCAAGATCAGTTTATAATTTTTTGAGTTATAGGTACGATATATATATATATATATATATATATATATATATATATATATATATATATATATATATATAAACACGGATCTCCCCATTAGTGAATTTTTTAAATAAAATTCACTAAAAAAATTTGAATCACCAACGACTTATGGGCCAGTCTGTAATTGTAGAAATATTTTTTAAGATGTAGCTCAAGACACCCTATAATTAATGTATACAAATTTTTTTTCGTATCTTGCATAATGACGGATATATTTAGCTTTAAAGATGTTTTACGAAAATTCGACAAAAACGATATACCATCAACCGATAAACTGTATAGCCAACACTACTGTCAAAGCATCAGATAAAGGGTCTATTTGAAATGAATTTTCTGGGAATATTTTAGTAAAATGAAGGACAATGATGATTGAAACTAAGACTTCAGGCTTTGTAAAACATTATTCTTGAGACATTTTTCTTACATAGCTCATATTAGTTTCAGGTTCATTGCCTAAATATTAACAATTTTGACGTTTAAAATCACCACTTTTGACGTTTTGAGGAAAACCGAAATTTATTTTTCTTTAAATGCCTTGTAACTTTTTGTCGTTTAACCGACAGAGCTAGATTTTGGTATGTAGCTTACCTATAATGATATAAATCAACGTATAAAATTTGGTTGCCCTTACTTGTTAATTCTGGAGATATAAATTTTTTTCGATTTTTTTCGAAAGAAAACACAAAATTTGCCGGGAAAACCTCGGCGGATTTTCCTGGGTAACGAACTCGTCCAAGCCACTTGCGAAAGGAAGGTACTCACCAAGTTTTATCAAAAACGATCCATTATTTTTTTAGTTATAGGTGTGACACGTATTTATATATATATATATATATATATATATATATATATATATATATATATATATATATATATATATATATATATATATATATATATATATATATATATATATATATATATATATATATATATATATATAAAGTATGAAACCAAACTCGGAAACTCGGATTTGGGTCCCAGGGGTCCTAAATAGCGCTCATTTGAAGAATTTTTTTCAAAATTAAAAAGTCGAAATCTCCCCATTAGTGAATTTTTTTTAAGAAAATTCACTAAAAACATATCATATACCACATACCACAATTTAGATCTCTGAGTTAAGAAAAAGTTATAGGCATTTAAAGGATAGAAAATTTGGATAACAATCAATATCCATTGTAATATTACAAAGATTTCACTTTCTTCTGGTGCGCACACACACCCAAGCACACACGCACGCAAAGAGAAAACACACAATTCATAGTCTAAAACCCATGTAACAAGCACAAACATACTCAAACACTATTTATTATTATTAGATACGCTAATCTACTATACAATAATAACTTTTACAATGGGTACCAAGTATATGTTTCAGTTGTAATAATGTCGATTAAACTTTAAATAACTGAAAGCTGAAAGCTCCATTAATAAACTGTTTCCTGGCTGCATTACTTAGAAACTTTTCCTTATTATACACTCGTTAATGATTGAGGCTTTCGTAAGTTGTTCCAGTCGCTATTAAAACTGAATTATACTTCATCAAGTTTGGAAGTTGCAACTAACAAAATGCATAATGATGATCCTTGAGAAATTTGCTACTTAACGGACTTTTAAACACCGCTGCTGAAATTCCCTTCATAATTACCTTTTTTTACCACAATCATACGAATTTTAGAAAAGATGACAAGCTTCACTATTAAAAGTTTTTAATAAAATCGAAGTACTCTTGTTATGATATCTACTAAAGCTGCGAATAAATAGAAATGCTATCTTTTATATTTTTTTACATTTCTATCATCGAATTCTCATTAAAAGTTTTGGATATTATTGTATTTCACATGCCGTATCCGTATTTAGAGAAATAATTTAGGAGAACAATTAATTCAAATATCAGAATTAGTATTTGCCATAACATCAACCCGAATGAATACTATTGTTACGTTTTTAGCGAATTTTTATAACGACTTCCGAATTTTCAAAAGGTTTCTTCTTCAAATGAGCGTGAATTAGAATCTATATTGCAATCCATATTCGATGTGAGTTTCAGACTTATATATATATATATATATATATATATATATATATATATATATATATATATATATATATATATATATATATATATATATATTGTGTTTCGCGAATCGCGTTCATTAGAAGTTTATGACCTTCTAGTCCGAATTCAAACGAGACAATTTAGGGTTGGCCATAAGCGGTTATGCGGAATCCAGTGAAATTACATTTATGTACATGGCGCTTCCAGTTAAACCGAAAGTACCATGTACTTCGCTATTCTAAAGGGAACACCCTATATATTTTTGCATTTTTACATTCCGCATCAAATTCTAGATCAAATATTATAAAGACATTATACGTCAAAAACGCAACCTTTGCGAGTTAGTTCAATTTCTTCGAAAATTTTCAAAATGTCACTAATGTGTTTGATAAGACATGTCTGCGCTCCTAATCAAGGTCTTAGATTCTGCCTCGGTAAGGTGACTAAGGAAGCTTGGTTCTAAGTAAAGCGTAGTTGATGTTTTCAGTAACTTATACAGAGCGTTCTATACTAAGTGCCAATTAGAACAATTTATTTTATACATAACTTTATAATTTAAAATGGAACACCCTATTTCTTACTATTGCCGAGGTATATTGATTTTTATTTTACATCCTGCAGATATTCACATATCTACGATCATACTTCAGTAGTTGCCTGTTACCGAAAATGTCAAATAATTTTAACTGTCACTTCCTAGGACGTTCCATTATTTTAACAGGTTGTGGGTTTTTAGCGAGTTTTCTTTAAAAAAATCACTAAAGGAGATCCCGACTTTTGAATGTCACACCGATAACTCAAAAAATAATGTGCCGATTTTGATCAAATTTTCTGAGTACCTTCCTATTGCAAGTGGCTTTTTCATTAGCTAGGAAAATCGACATAGGTTTTACCGGAAACGTTTGTGTGTTCTTTCGGAAAAAATATATATCCGGAAATAACAAATTATCCGCAACCAAATTTGGTGCGCCTGTTTGTACAATAAAGAGTGTATCATGTACAAGAATTTAGGTCGGTATGTTTACAGACAAAAAGTTATGGGCAGTTAAAGAAAAAAAATAGGTGTTTGCCTCAAAACGCCAAAGTCACAATTTGAAACGTCAAAATTTGCAATGTTTAGGCAAATACGGATTGTGAAAAGAAAATGTTGCAAGAAGAGTGTTCTGCGAACCCTTAAGTTTTAGCTTCAACAGTTAGGTAAAGAACCTGGAACAAATACGTGTATAATGTGGACATAATCATAGGCAACCCAATATACTCTAAAGTGTATATGGAGTTATCTAACTACATATACTGGCGGTATAACACATGCGCGTGGTTATGCCTGCAGTTGTCAGACAGATAAAAAAACATGTAACAGGTCCTCGAGGTAAATACAATTCTAATAATAAAGTTAGTATTATAATTGTAAATGCTGGTGTATCATTTCGTAGAGATACAAAGCAAATATCAAACATGGTGTCAGGTTAAAAATTGCCAGTAACTCAATGAAAAACTTATGATTTTAGTTTAGAGGTTACACTGCAGACGTGCATCTTGTGAAATTTCTAAGAAAATTAATTCCAGTGGTTGGAAGCAGCTGAGTCCAAGTTTGAAGTGCTGCAGAATATAGTGTGTGTCTAGTCTAAAATGGTAGCTATATTCAAACCTCCAGAATCGTTGCAGCTTGATGGCAACATTTCTAAAAACTGGCAAAGGTTCAGCCAAATATTTGATGTTTTTATGAGTGCACCCGTTATGTCCACACAAACAGATGACAGGAAGTTAGCTGTTCTACTCAACTTAGTAGGCGACGACGCTCTTAAGTTGTATAACACCTTAACCTTTCTCGATGGGGAAGAGAAAACTATTAAACCAGTGAAGCAAAAGTTTGAAGAATATTGCTCACCTAAGAAAAACGTTATATTTGAAAGGTTTACATTTAACAGTATTGCCCAGTAGGAGGGGCAACCTTTTAAAAATTTCGTGATAGGATTAAGGAAAGGCGTTAAAAACACCGCGAGTGTTGTATGGTGTAGACATGAAGGATTGTGACAGTGTGTGTTCTGTGCCTCTGTGTAGAGTTCTGCAGATCACAGCTATCAACAGAACGCCAACACCAGACGACCTCTCAAGAATGACAGATAGAAATACAAGGTGTAGAAGGAACATCACTTTGTAATGCTGGAACCAGTAGTAAATAAACAAAGATATATTACATGGTGGTTTTAGTAATATAGACAATATAACATGGTGTCAGAAGTAAAGAGAACTGGGGATAGTTGGTAATGTGGAAATAAGTGTTGTTATAATATAACTAGTCAAAGGTCAGTTGTTAAATAAGATGGCGCCATCTGCCATTGTTAATCACATCAGCCCATTAATGCTGAGTGGAAATATAGCCCTGAACTGGAAACAATGGAGGCAACGGTTCGAAATGTATATTACAGCAAGTGGGTTAGATTCAGCGTCAGAGGAGAGAAAGATCACTCTTATGGTACATTACATGGGGAAAAAATGTCTGGATGTATATAATTCATTCAATTTAAGTACAGAGCAAAGTAAAAGTTATGTTGCAGTGAGAGATAAATTTGACGAATATTTCAGTCTTAAAGTAAATTTGGTTGAATAGAAAACAAGAAATGGGTGAAACTTTTGTTCATTTTTGACAGAAATAACAAATCAAAGTTTAAAATGTGAACTGAGCACACTAAGAGAGGATCTGTTAATGTCAGTGTTAATCAGCGGTATCAGAGACATAAAACTCGTTGCTTACAGTACCTGACCTTACTGACCTGACCGTAAACTGAGTGCGGCAATTGACCATTGCAAATCATCGGAATTAACTGCAAGGCAAGCTATAGAAATTTCCAAAGATGATGGAGCCAACAACAATGCAGTAGTAGAAGTTGATGAAGTAAAGAGAGGTAATCATGGAAGGATGAACCACAAAAAACCAATGGGAAAGCCGGTGACTAACTGCTATGGTTGTGGTAGAATATGGAGCAGAGATCACAATTGTCCAGCAAGGAATGTTGTTTGCTACAAGTGTCAGAAGCTAAACCATTTTGCGATGTGTTGCAGGTCAAAAGAGACACATGAAATCTTAATAGAAGACATGCAGAACAGTAATGAGACGATGCAAGAGTTCATGGGGTATTATGAGAGTGAAGACGACGTGAAAGACTGGATACAGGAGATTGAAGTTAACAAGAGGACAGTAAAAGCTAAAATTGATTCAGGAGCACAAGCCAATGTGATGGCGCTTTCAAATTATGACAAACTTCGACTGAAAAGAGGAGCACTCGAGCATCAATGGGGTAGAAAACTGATTGCAGTAGGATGTAATAGTATACCTGTAGCAGGGGCCTGTGACATAAACTGTAAAATTAATCGGAAAAACGTATATATTGAATTTTACATTATAAAAAATAACTGTCCAACTATATTATGATTAAGTACATGTAAAATAGCTGAGGTAAATAATCTAAGAATAAGAGAGAAGAGGGGTGATATTCAGGCAATATTAGGTAAAGTAAAAAAATCATTTGATGGAATATGGTGTTTACCAGGTGAAGTTAGTATTGTCTTAGCAGAAAATGCAAATCCAGTAATAAGGTCTAGCAGAAGGGTTCCTTTAGGTGTGACTAAAAGTGTAAAAGTAGAATTGGATCGTTTATGTGCAGAAAACATCATTTCAAAAATTGAAACACTAACATCATGGGTTCATAATATAGTCATTGTAAAAAAGAAAAATAACCAAGTATGCATTTGTTTAGATCCAAAAGAGTTGAATAAAGATATTGTTGGACCCAGATATCAATTTCCCACGGTAGATGAAATCGCAAGTAAATTAAACGGAGCAAAATTTTTCAGTACTTTAGATTGTAACTCAGAATTTTATATGGTGAAATTAGATGAGAATAGTCCCAAACTATGTACATTTATTACTCCATTTGAGAGGTATTTTTCAATAGATTACCATTTGGAATTTCATCAGCACCAGCTTTTTTTCACATGTGCATCAGTAATGTTTTGGAGGGTTTAGAAGGAGTAGCTTATTTTATCGACGACATTATAGTATGGGGTTCTTCACTTGAAGAGCATAATAAAAGATTGGTAGATTTTTTGAATAGGGCTAAGGCTGAGGGGTTAAGATTTAATCAAGGAAAATCAACATTTCGCGCTTCCGAAGTCAGATTTCTAGGACATGTCTTTTTAGAACAAGGTGTCAGACCAGATAATGATAAAATTGCAGCAGTCGAAAAATTAAGTCCTCCCAAAAATAAAACATAGTTAATGCGATTCCTCGGAATGGCAAATTACCTTTCCACATTTATCAGTAACTATTCAGATCTTGCAGCACCATTAAGAACTTTATTAAAAAAAAGATGTTCCTTGTTACTGGGATAGAAATTTTGATGTTGTTTTCGAAAATATGAAAAGAATTATTTCCAATATCACAACATTCGCTTGTTATAATCATGAACAAGAAATAGTATTATCAGTAGATAGTTCATCTGAGGGGGTGGCAGCAGTATTGTTACAAGAGAGACGGCCCATTGCATATGCATCAAAAGCTCTCACGGAGACACAAAAATACTATGCGCAGATAGAAAAGGAGGCATATGCAATTGTATTTGGGTGTGAGAAACTGCACCAATATAGTTTCGGAAAATCAATCAAGGTGGAAACAGATCACAAACTATTAATTAATATTTTTAAGAAACCAATCGATGATGCACCAATGAGATTACAAACAATGCTTCTGAGGCTTCAAGCATATGATTTGAATGTACAATACAAACCCGGAAAATTTTTATATATCGCAGGTACACTCTTAAGAGCATACTTACCATTAGATACCAAGGAAATAAGTGCAATTGACAATTTTGAATTAGATTTACATATTAATTATATTCTTGAAAATATACCGGCTAGTAAACAGAAACTAGAGGAAATAAAGAAGGAAACAGAGAAAGATCAAACATTGACTAGGGTTAAAGAATACATTAAAAGAGGTTGGCCAAATGATAAACATGAAATAAAAAAAGCTGACAGTATGGTTTTGCCATTTTGGCATATAAAATAAAGACTACATATTATTGAGGACTTAGTGTTTAATAATAATGCCATTGTAATACCTAATTCACTGCAGAAAGAACTGATTTGAGAAATTGCATATTGGTTACTTCGGAATTAATGTTTGTACTAATAGAGCCCAAGATGTGTTATATTGGCCTAATATGATAAGTCATATCAAAGATAACATTTCAGGTTGTAGGGTGTGCATGAAATACCAAAACTCACAGCCAGTATCTGAACTCAGACCACACGAGATTGTACTGTTGCCATGGTTTGAGGTGGGAGCACATATTTTTCACTTCAAAGAGAATAGCTATTTACTAATTGTCGATTATTATTCCAGGTATGTAGAAATAGATTTACTTAAAGATCTGTCTACCAAAACTATAATATTGGGCTTCAAGTCTGTGTTTACAAGGCATGGTATTCCAAATCAGTTGATAACAGATAATGCTCCACAACTAGCTTCAGTGGAATTTGCTGCGTTTAGCAAATGTTATGAGTTTCAGCACATAACATCATCACCTTACCATTCACGATCGAACGGACAAGCAGAAAGAAGCATCCAAAGTATAAAGAAAATAATGGACAAATGTTGCGAAGATAATGAAGATGTATACCTTTTGAGATACAGGAACACTCCAAGAAATTGTCAGGCTTCACCGGCACATTTATTGTTCAACAGGTACCGGTATCAGATTAATGCCTGCTCGCATTTGCTATTAAAACATTTTTATGGGAATTCACTTCCATAACACACTTGCTCCATCCAGACTTTTGAAAAATGTTTATATATTTTCAAACAATAAAGTTATTTCTACTATATAGGCAACCAAGTTTAATGCTTGCTTTCATCAAAGAAAGACATTTGCTATTAAAAATATTTTAAAGAAAATTTTTAAATTTCTAAATTTTAACATTGGTCGTTTCGCATTGTAAAGAAGAATCCAAAACAAAAGCACAATAAGGATTCACATGAAGGAAACCGAAAGAGAGAGCCAGAATGAGAGAAGTTACAATCAAAAAGGAATTTGGAAAGAGAGAGAATACTGAAAATAGGTATAAAGCCTAGCTTATAACGAAACAACTGAGGGAGAGGCTAAAACAAGCATCGCACAGACAGAGGCTTCATTGCCTTTCGATCAGCAATGTTTTGAATTTTGACATGTGAGAGCAAAGATATTTAGACACATGTGGAGACTATTCACCAGACAGTTGTATGAGAAAGATCGTTTGAATGATTGTTTCCGGTGTGCTGGAATATATATAATCTATTTACAATTAACTTGTGGGAAACTCTGCTAGGCCTTCTTATACAAAAAATGAACCTGCGACACGAATTGTGCACCTTCTGGACCCAAGATACATCCAACGTGTCAAGCCATGGACCATATACCGTACAATAGACATACATACATCTAGACAATATAAGGGTGTGGCACAACAATATTTTTACATCATGGTCTAAATAATGCCTGTGAGGGTATAAATTTTTTTATTTATCCAACTCAAGGTGCCATTTTCAAAAATCGTACAAAACTCCTTGAAAGTCTGCTTCCCAAATGTCTTAATTGTCAAATAGAACTAAATATGAATAAAAACCTAATAATGAATAAAGTAATGTTGTTTTTGCTGATATTTTGCTGATATATATATATATATATAATTGAAACTCAACAAAAACTTGTTTTTTGAAAAAAATAAATCGTAGACTGGCAATTTTGTAAACAACTTACTTTTTTATACGATTGCAGATAAAATATTAGTGAATTTTAGTAAAAAAAAATCACTAATGAGGAGATGGCCACGTATGAATTTAAAAAAATATTCTTAAATGAGCGCGAACTAGGGCCTCTAATACACATCCTGAGTCAGTTTTAAGTTTTACATGTTTATATATATATATATATATATATATATATATATATATATATATATATATATATATATATATATATATATATATATATTGGGTGTCCCAATTCTCCTGTTCCAACGAGATGTCTTAGCTAGCTTGATGGTTGTAGACTTAAAAATTTGTCTATCGCATATATGCTTAGAGATCTTAAAAACAACTGGTAACTAAATGATGGAACTTCTAGTTTAACCGGAAATGAAAACAACTTTTGATTTTACAATGATCTAAGCCATATTTTTATTTTATAATGGCTTAAGAATAGACCTTTTGAAAATGATCACATACGGATTCATCATTTTATTTAAAAAGTATTAAAAGAAAAAACATAAATAACTAAATAAATCGCAGAGCAGCAAGATTTCGTTGACATTCCCCATAAATATAAACCATATCTAGCTTTCTTTGTTAGTGAAGTTAATACTTTCCATATCACAAGTTTGATTTGGCCTAACAATGCTGTGAACTGAACGATTACTTGAAGTGACTGACGTCTTTCGAAATGTATAGCAGTATAGTAGACGTCATGGTACTCTTAGAAAACATGATTCGAACTCTATCATGTAAGCCAAAAAATGAATATAACATTACGAGGATATAAAATTGAATGCTAAATGAAAAAATAAATAGACTTCTTTCAATTCAAAATATGTAACGTTTAATGGCTTAATACTTTTTAAATAAAATGATGAATTCAAAAAGTCTAATCTTTATCCATTATACAAATAAAGTATGACTTATGATACATCATTGTAAAGGAAATTTGGCATAGATTCCAAATATTGGAAAAAAGTATACAGGTGTTCTTAAAAATTCAAAAGTTGTTGCCACTTCCGGTTAAAGTGGAAGTTCCTTCATTTTGTTTCCAGTTGTTTTTTAAGACCTCTAAGCATATATGCGACAGCCAAAATTTTAGATCTACAACCATCAAGCCCGCCGATACACTGTGCTACAGTATTCGTTTTATTCTTTGTCGGAATTTCTTAATAAACAAATACTGTGGTTTGAGTAATGCCATCTATCTGTATATATGTAAATTAATTTACAATTTTACACAGTTGTTTACTAACTGTGTGTGTTTGATTTTAATTTGTGCATGTTATACAAACTATATCTTGTGCTCAGAGATTTGGCATTTATTTGCGCTCATTGAGAGGGTATTGTTGTGTTGTTTCTTTTTGTTGACGCGGCTGTGTAATACTTCTGCCTAACAAAGGTTGTCTATTGTCTATCAATTCACTCCTTTTAAAGACCAAGATCCCCACCTGAACAAAATACAACTGGCGAAGGTCCATAAGCTTTGCCTCCCTATACAATTTCTTAGTTGGATATGTCCTATTTCTTCCATAGGAGAACATGTTGTACCTTGAACACTGTTGTACCTTGAACACATCTCTTTATTTTGAATTTCGCGGATGTTTGTGGATGGCTGTGAGGCATAGAATCTTAAATTAGGCAACCTGCAATGTCGTCATATGTGTTTCAGTTGTTCACCGATAATCGTGTGAGTGTGCAGCGCAGTTCGGATTTTTGACTTGAAAAAGTAAGTTTTTACGCTCTGCGTTTCATACACATATATATTTTGTCTTTAATGTAATGAACTGGATCTTTTTTTTTTTTTGGGCGATGGCATACTCATTTGGCTAATAACTAGTTGTGTCAGACATGATCTATTCTTAACCTAAAATTTTCTGTAGTTTGATTATAATACACCGGCACGGTGTTGTACCTTGAACATACCACATACGATGTACCTTGGACATGTTCAAGGTACATCATACGTCTTAGGTACATCGATTGTGATATGTTCAAGGTACAACGCCATAACGGTGTTTCATCATCAAATTACGGTTAAGTACAAATTATCATTCATGTTCTCTGCTTTATTGCAGTTAATGTTGCCTGGCTTCTTGTACCTCTTTTGAAAATATGCCACGCAGTCGAACAGGTGTAAAAAGGGATGGGCCAGATCCTAAAAGACTCACAGATGCAATTAAATTATTTTATGAAAATAAAATGACATTATACAGTGCTGCAAAACATACAGGATTCAACAAAAGCACAATAGGTCGACATCTTCAACATTATAAAAACGATGATGAAAACTACACCTGCCTGCTCGCATTTGCTATTAAAACATTTTTATGGGAATTCACTTCCATAACACACTTGCTCCATCCAGACTTTTGAAAAGTGTTTATATATTTTCAAACAATAAAGTTATTTCTACTATATAGGCAACCAAGTTTAATGCTTGCTTTCATCAAAGAAAGACATTTGCTATTAAAAATATTTTAAAGAAAATTTTTAAATTTCTAAATTTTAACATTGGTCGTTTCGCATTGTAAAGAAGAATCCAAAACAAAAGCACAATAAGGATTCACATGAAGGAAACCGAAAGAGAGAGCCAGAATGAGAGAAGTTACAATCAAAAAGGAATTTGGAAAGAGAGAGAATACTGAAAATAGGTATAAAGCCTAGCTTATAACGAAACAACTGAGGGAGAGGCTAAAACAAGCATCGCACAGACAGAGGCTTCATTGCCTTTCGATCAGCAATGTTTTGAATTTTGACATGTGAGAGCAAAGATATTTAGACACATGTGGAGACTATTCACCAGACAGTTGTATGAGAAAGATCGTTTGAATGATTGTTTCCGGTGTGCTGGAATATATATAATCTATTTACAATTAACTTGTGGGAAACTCTGCTAGGCCTTCTTATACAAAAAATGAACCTGCGACACGAATTGTGCACCTTCTGGACCCAAGATACATCCAACGTGTCAAGCCATGGACCATATACCGTACAATAGACATACATACATCTAGACAATATAAGGGTGTGGCACAACAATATTTTTACATCATGGTCCAAATAATGCCTGTGAGGGTATAAATTTTTTTATTTATCCAACTCAAGGTGCCATTTTCAAAAATCGTACAAAACTCCTTGAAAGTCTGCTTCCCAAATGTCTTAATTGTCAAATAGAACTAAATATGAATAAAAACCTAATAATGAATAAAGTAATGTTGTTTTTGCTGATATTTTGCTGATATATATATATAATTGAAACTCAACAAAAACTTGTTTTTTGAAAAAAATAAATCGTAGACTGGCAATTTTGTAAACAACTTACTTTTTTATACGATTGCAGATAAAATATTAGTGAATTTTAGTAAAAAAAATCACTAATGAGGAGATGGCCACGTATGAATTTAAAAAAATATTCTTAAATGAGCGCGAACTAGGGCCTCTAATACACATCCTGAGTCAGTTTTAAGTTTTACATGTTTATATATATATATATATATATATATATATATATATATATATATATATATATATATATATATATATATATATATATATATATATATATATATATATATATATATATATATATATATATATATATATATATATATATATATATATATATATATATATATATATATATATATATATATATATATATATATATATATATTGGGTGTCCCAATTCTCCTGTTCCAACGAGATGTCTTAGCTAGCTTGATGGTTGTAGACTTAAAAATTTGTCTATCGCATATATGCTTAGAGGTCTTAAAAACAACTGGTAACTAAATGATGGAACTTCTAGTTTAACCGGAAATGAAAACAACTTTTGATTTTACAATGATCTAAGCCATATTTTTATTTTATAATGGCTTAAGAATAGACCTTTTGAAAATGATCACATACGGATTCATCATTTTATTTAAAAAGTATTAAAAGAAAAAACATAAATAACTAAATAAATCGCAGAGCAGCAAGATTTCGTTGACATTCCCCATAAATATAAACCATATCTAGCTTTCTTTGTTAGTGAAGTTAATACTTTCCATATCACAAGTTTGATTTGGCCTAACAATGCTGTGAACTGAACGATTACTTGAAGTGACTGACGTCTTTCGAAATGTATAGCAGTATAGTAGACGTCATGGTACTCTTAGAAAACATGATTCGAACTCTATCATGTAAGCCAAAAAATGAATATAACATTACGAGGATATAAAATTGAATGCTAAATGAAAAAATAAATAGACTTCTTTCAATTCAAAATATGTAACGTTTAATGGCTTAATACTTTTTAAATAAAATGATGAATTCAAAAAGTCTAATCTTTATCCATTATACAAATAAAGTATGACTTATGATACATCATTGTAAAGGAAATTTGGCATAGATTCCAAATATTGGAAAAAAGTATACAGGTGTTCTTAAAAATTCAAAAGTTGTTGCCACTTCCGGTTAAAGTGGAAGTTCCTTCATTTTGTTTCCAGTTGTTTTTTAAGACCTCTAAGCATATATGCGACAGCCAAAATTTTAGATCTACAACCATCAAGCCCGCCGATACACTGTGCTACAGTATTCGTTTTATTCTTTGTCGGAATTTCTTAATAAACAAATACTGTGGTTTGAGTAATGCCATCTATCTGTATATATGTAAATTAATTTACAATTTTACACAGTTGTTTACTAACTGTGTGTGTTTGATTTTAATTTGTGCATGTTATACAAACTATATCTTGTGCTCAGAGATTTGGCATTTATTTGCGCTCATTGAGAGGGTATTGTTGTGTTGTTTCTTTTTGTTGACGCGGCTGTGTAATACTTCTGCCTAACAAAGGTTGTCTATTGTCTATCAATTCACTCCTTTTAAAGACCAAGATCCCCACCTGAACAAAATACAACTGGCGAAGGTCCATAAGCTTTGCCTCCCTATACAACTTCTTAGTTGGATATGTCCTATTTCTTCCATAGGAGAACATGTTGTACCTTGAACACTGTTGTACCTTGAACACATCTCTTTATTTTGAATTTCGCGGATGTTTGTGGATGGCTGTGAGGCATAGAATCTTAAATTAGGCAACCTGCAATGTCGTCATATGTGTTTCAGTTGTTCACCGATAATCGTGTGAGTGTGCAGCGCAGTTCGGATTTTTGACTTGAAAAAGTAAGTTTTTACGCTCTGCGTTTCATACACATATATATTTTGTCTTTAATGTAATGAACTGGATCTTTTTTTTTTTTTTGGGCGATGGCATACTCATTTGGCTAATAACTAGTTGTGTCAGACATGATCTATTCTTAACCTAAAATTTTCTGTAGTTTGATTATAATACACCGGCACGGTGTTGTACCTTGAACATACCACATACGATGTACCTTGGACATGTTCAAGGTACATCATACGTCTTAGGTACATCGATTGTGATATGTTCAAGGTACAACGCCATAACGGTGTTTCATCATCAAATTACGGTTAAGTACAAATTATCATTCATGTTCTCTGCTTTATTGCAGTTAATGTTGCCTGGCTTCTTGTACCTCTTTTGAAAATATGCCACGCAGTCGAACAGGTGTAAAAAGGGATGGGCCAGATCCTGAAAGACTCACAGATGCAATTAAATTATTTTATGAAAATAAAATGACATTATACAGTGCTGCAAAACATACAGGATTCAACAAAAGCACAATAGGTCGACATCTTCAACATTATAAAAACGATGATGAAAACTACACCTGGCGTAACAATATTGCTACACAGCAAGTTTTCAACAAAACAGAAGAAGTTATGCTCGTGGACTATATAAAACAAGCAGCAATATTGCAGTATGGACTCACATTGAGGGCTGTTCGTGAATTAGCATACAAATTTGCGGCAGAAAATCGGAAAAAATATCCTTCCAGCTGGGATAATGACAGAATGGCAGGTGAATTTTGGCTGCGCCTTTTCAGAAAGAAATATAAAGATGAGATAACCCTTCGGAAACCAGAAGCTACCAGCTTAGCAAGATCAACTGCTTTCAACCGTACCAATGTTACACTGACATTCCAAAATTATAAAGTGGCATTGCAAAAATGTCCCCCTTTGCCGGCAGTGAACATATGGAACTGCGATGAAACTGGGCTGTCCACAGTTCATGTTCCTCTGAAAATACTTGCTACCAAAGGATCCAAGCAAGTTGGTACAATGACGAGTGCAGAAAGAGGCACAAATATCACTATGATAGCTGCAGTCAATGCTGGAGGTGGTTTTATTCCACCAATGCTTATTTTCCCAAGAGTGAATTTCAAGTAATTCATGATAACTGGAGCTCCACCAGGGACAATTGGTGGTGCAAATCAGTCTGGGTGGTCCAATGAAGCATTATTCATTGAATTTTTCAAACACTTTTTGAAATATGTAAAGTCGTCAAAAAAATATCCTTGCATTTTGTTGATGGATAACCACGAAGCCATATTTCAGTTCCCGTTATTCAATTAGCCAAGGATAACGGAGTGATTTTAGTAACATTTCATCCACATACGAGTATTAAAATGCAGCCTTTAGATAGAACCGTATTTGGACCATTTAAAACATATTTCAACACTGCAATGAATGAATTCATGATCACTCCAGGAAATGCTGGAAAACCGGCAACAATCTATGATCTTGCTCCACTGGTGGGAAAAGCATTTCCACTAGCTTTTACAGAATATTTTCAGGAATGTTGAATTCTCTCCAGCAGATGTCACTGATCGTCCAGACTCAACAGCAATAGTTCAAGATAATCCCCAAGATATTAGCTTTCCATCAACTTCAGTTTCATCTTTGACTCAATTTAATTTCAGTGAACCAGTTGCTTCAACTTCTGCCTTGATTTCTCCGGTTATGATTAGGCCACATCCAAAAGCCGCACCACGAAAAGTCACTCTCGAGGTCGTGAAAAAGGACGTTCTCGCATATTGACGGACACCCCCGAAAAACTCAGAATATAATTATTAAAACAAGCTAAACTAAATAAAACAAGAGTTCCGTCTCACAAAACAACAACCATTTCAAAGAAAGTTGCCGCAGTTAAGCGCAGGGTATTAGTATCTTCCGATTCTTCTATGTCAGATCAGTTCTCAGTGCATGATTCTAAAGATTCTGTTGAACCATTGGACTTTTCGGAATCAGAACAAGCTGTTTGTAACACGAGTGCTACTGAGACATTTGGGCAGGATGGAGGATACCAAGTGGGAGATTTCATCATTTTAATATATGAAGCCAAATATTTTCCAGGTAGGATAGTGGAAACAAGCGACGAAGGAGCCATTGTAACGGCAATGGAGCCATCCATGAATAATTGGAAATGGCCGGAAAAAGTGGACTCATTGTTCTATCAATGGGTGGACATTATTCAGAAAATTAATCCCCCAGTGAAGAAATGTTCCAAAAGAGACATCTACGAGGTTGGAGAAATAACTCAAATTTGTGAAAAATAGTTTTGTTCTCGAACTGATTTCTAACATTAATGTTCATTTTTCAAATATTTTTCAGAATAATGTTTTCGAATATGAAGTTAATTTTGCATTATAAATTGTTTTTTACATATAAGGAGGTCTAAATAAAATTTTATATCGAAAACTATCTAATTTATTAGATACATGTTCAAGGTACAACGGTCTTGGGTATGAGGTACATCACTCCTGTTGTACCTTGGACACAAATACACTTTTTCAAATTAAGCTTTTTTCTCATCGAATTTGAATCGTTCTAACCTCACAAAAAAACTATTATGTATCAAATATCGCCCCCTATCCATCGCGCCAAAAGAAGCCTCTGACTAGAGTTTATTCTTCATGAAATTTTTTAAAAATCAGGAATGAGTTCAAGGTACAACATGTTCCCCTACATACTTTTGATGAATCTTCTTTGAAGCACCCTTTACTCCCTCAAGACTCTGTCACTCGCTCCTCTCCACACAATTGTCCTGTGGTTAAACTGTGACTCAACAAGACCATAATATACTTTTTCATGTCACTTATTTCCAACAGGTTTCTAAGGTGCCTTATCTTGCACAGCAGTGGTCTCAGTTTCTTCAGCACATATTCGCTGAGCTCATCTCATCGCAAATGACTGTCAATGTATGTGCGTAAATACTTGACTTTGTTCCCACAATTTGAATATCAGAATCAACAGTGAGCGGTGCCATGTTTGGCAAGTTGTTCGCATATGTTGTGAAAGTCATATACACTGTTTTACCCAGATTTAGCGTTAGCGAGTTAGCATCTAGCCAACGAAATATGGACCCAAAATGGTCTTTAGCCATCTGTTGTTGTCCTTGCCAGGTTTCCGCCCTATAAATCACAAATATATCGTCAGTATAGTTTATTTTTTTCAACAACTGTTTAAAAGGTTATTGTAAAAAAATATGTTTGCGGATTCACATGAAAAATAGTTATCGAATTTTCGTCAAAAGAAATTTGTTTAGCAGTTTGTAAAAAAACTTTTTAGCTTGTTTTCTTAAAAAAACCTATATCAATTTCATGTAACACTACTTAAGCCAATTTTTGTGAAAAGGGGCTAACTTTGGTGAAAGGGGTTACATTTTGGTCAAAAAGCTTTTTGTTGATAATTTTTCTTATTTTTTTTATATTTTAACAACACACGACGAGGGCTCACAGCCCAAATACTATCGTACCGTGGGTGTCGACAAGGAAGAAAGAGGCAACTTGTTAATTTTGGACTTGAAGGTTTGGAGGTTCAGAGGAGAAGGAAAAACATGTGCCGGCATGGAATTTCACAACTTGGAAGTCCTCGGGACAAAAGAGCGGGCATAACAAGATGTTCTATGTCTGGTGACATGGACAGTAAAAGGGTGCATTCCCTCTGTTCCCCTGGTAGATCTATTGGGGCAGCAGGTGGAGGAACTATGGAAGAAATCTCCTCTGAGCAGTGCCCGTGCAGATATTTATAAAAGAAAGAGAGGTCACCAACGTTGGTGGGCAAGGGATGGCAGTCTTTGGGTGAGGGTAGGGTCACTAATGAGACGTATAGCTTTCTTCTGAATGGAGTCTAGGATAGCGAGTGTAGAAGCGGCAGCGGCACCCCAGATGTGGGAGCAGTATTCGAGGTTTGGCCTTATTTGTGAAGTATATAAGGTATAGAGATTAACTGGTGAAAAGTATTTGCGAGCCTGGAAGAGGAAACCTAATTTCTTAGCAGCCGCTTCTGCAATTGATGTGAAATGTTGGTGCCAGTTGAGATTTCGATCCACAGAATTATATCCTAGCAAGTATAGTTTTTTTGTAAGTTGCTTGGATTGGTTTTCTCAGGACAGTTTAATTTATTTTCGGAAAATTGTCATAGTTTTTCAAACAGTAAAGTTCTTTTGATGAAATATCGTACATGGTTTCTACGATACATGTTATACTTTTACCAAATTTGAGGTCTCTCATTAAACAAAAACATATTTGGAATTAAACATATGACTATGAAAATTCACTACCATAAGTCACTTGCTGCGCCCACACTTTTACTTTAAAATTTAAAGTGGTTACCATAAAGAGTTTTTGTTTAGATTACCTAAAGATAAGATTCTGATTCTTTTTTTTTTTTGTTTTTGTTCTTTAACGTTGGCCTATTTCCGCGACTATGGCCATTCACCGACGCCAGGGAGCAGTTACATCCCACTATTCTGGAAATGTTGCCGAACTTCTGCCTTTATGTAAGGAGGGTAGGGATTTTTAACGTGCCCAACATCGCATGTACACAGAACCGGCGGCTTTACGTCTTCTCCGAAGGGCGGAACGTGCAGACAATCAGGTTGTTCAGATACAATGTCAAAACCTCTGTTGATGTTAATTTAACATATATATATATATATATATATATATATATATATATATATATATATATATATATATATATATATATACATATATCTATATATATATATATATATATATATATATATATATATATATATATATATATATATATATATATATATATATATAGAGTTTTTCACGATAGCCGTGCATTAGAAGTTTATGAAGTTGTTTATGAAGTTCCCTGATATCATAAATTTTGAAATTTTGGCAGCGGGCCCAATTCGTAATTGTCTTTTATTCTAAAATATTTTCAAAGTCACATCACTTTCGGTTAGACCGGAAGTAGTCATCAACTTTGCTAATTTAAATAGAATGCCCTATTTTTTATTGCATATTCGAATTCTCCATAAAATTTTGTGAAGATTTATATAAGGCTTTCCTACCCCTATCTTCAAATATTTCATAGATATTGTGATTTTTTTTTTACATTTTGCGGAACTTCTTTCCTCATTTATAAGACTTTGTATTTCACACGTTTTTAAAGATAAAAGGCTGGAATTTAGAATACTATAACTTCTAGGATGAAGCCTTCATATTATCTACCTAAAGTTTACCTGTATCATACAGAGTGTTTTAAATTTAAAGACCAACTTACACATATTCAATGTTGCCAAAGTCATTTTTTTCAAATGGTGCACCCTGTACATTATTAAAAATTCGAGTTCTAAATTTAATTCTACACCGGTTTCATATAAGTTTTCCTATACCTATCTCTTACGAGTAACTTGCTACTAGAGTTTTTAGGTAACAAACTCCTTTTCTGGAGAATATACATTACGCCGCACAATAAAGACAGCTGTGGCTGTCAGAAAACAGAATTTTGACAACATGTGAATTGTAAAGCGTCATTTATGTTTTAAAGTTGATCTGAGTGTATTTGTATTACTCACGTTATAGAAATAATAAGCTAATAAAAATGCAGAAAAGTGACGAGTACTCTAATATGGATATTTTAAATTTATTTTATATTAATGGGGAATGCAATCAGATTGTAAGCAGAACATGCAGGATGTTTAACGAGAGGTATCCGACTCTATCGGCTATGACTAGAGGAAAATTCGCAAGGATAGAGGAACGATTTAAATTGACTGGAACTGTCAAAACTACACGACATGATCCAAAGCCAGTAACTGAAAATGAAGATAATGAGATAAACATTTTGGCTTATTTTCAAGTTTACCCGCGTAGCTCTATTCCTGCAGCTACTCGAGCTTTGGCAATATAAAGTTCATCTGTGCATAGAATATAGAAATCTCACAAAATGCACCCATATTCAGAAATAGTACTACAAGGACTTCGACCTGGTGACCATTTAAAAAGAGTGGAATTCTGCGAACACATGTTTCTGAATATTCAACATTTTCTCTCTAATCTGGACCGACGAATCGAAATTTAGAAGGGAATGAATTGTGAATAGGAGAAATAGTCATTTTTGGGCAAGTGAAACCCCTAATATATTTAGAGAAGGACGTTTTCAAACAAATTTTAGTTTTAATGTGCTTTGCATTATTATGGAAAATAAGGTCTCTTATGAAATTTACGAAGAAAATTTAAACGGTGAAAAGTATTTGGAACTATTAAGGGGATCTGTCCGTAATTTTCTGGCAAGGCTACCACTATATATAAGGTAAAGCTGCTGGTATCAGCAAGACGGTGCGCCTGCCCACTCCACTGGTGAAGTTTACTGGCACTTAATGAAATTATTTGAAGACAGATGGATTGGGCCCAACGGTCCTTGGAGATGGCCTCGCCCTTCTGATTTAACGCCTACCGATTTTTATCTCTGGGGGCGTATAAAAAGTCAAGTGTATGACACAACAGTGCAAAATAGAGATGATCTTTTAAATCGTGTAATTAGAGCTTTTAGAGATTTGGATCCAAATAAAATCAAAAGAACCACTACAAATGAGATGAACCGTACAATTTTGCAGCGCCTTGACCAAGATGGTGGTCACATAGAACATTTATAGTGATCGTAGCATTTAAATTTGAATTAACATTTTTTTATTTGTCTTTGTGCAGTTTTTTGTTTATTGTTAATATTTGTTTTTAATTTCTTTTTAAATAATTGCAGTAAATATTTTTATGAAATCATATTACTTTTGTTATCTGACTGACAATCACAGCTGCATTTGCTGTGTAGTCTAACGTGCACTCCTTAGAAGAGAAGGTTGTTACCTAAAAATGCTAATAACAAGCAACATATTGAAGATAGGTATAGAAAAACTTATATCAAACCGATGTATAATTAAATCTACAACTCGAATTTTTAATAATATACAGGTTGTTATATTTGAAAAAAACAACTTTTCCCATGTTGAATATGTCTAAGTTAGTAACTAAATTTAGAACACTCTGTACGACACAGGTAAACTTAAGGCACATAATATGAAAGCTCTCTCTTACAAGTTACGAAATTCTAAATTCGAGCCTTTTATCTTTAAAAACATGTGAAATACAAACTATTATAAATAAGGTTGCAAAATCACCGAAATACAGAGAAATCACAATATCTTTGGAACAGTTGAAGATAGGGATAGGAAAGCCTAATATAAATCTTTACAAAATTTTATGGAGAATTCGAATATGCAATAAAAAATAGGGCATTCTATTTAAATTAGCAAAGTTGTTGATTACGTCCGGTCTAACCGGAAGTGATGTGACCTTGAAAATATTTTAGAATAAAAGACAATTACGAATTGTGACCGCTGTCAAAATTTCAAAATTTAGGATATCAGGGAACTTCATAAACTTCTAATGCACGACTATCGTGAAAAACCCTGTATATATATATATATATATATATATATATATATATATATATATATATATATATATATATATATATATATATATATATATATATATATATATATCACATAATGATATTAAAAAATCAATAATTAGAGCAGTATCTTACAAAATCTGGAAATTTTCCTTAGGTACGTTAGAAACGTTTAAATTATTAAAGTTATTAGCAGGATTGACGGCATATCGTCGGAACTAATCATATTTCTATCAAGCACTGCCCCCAAATCTCGCAAAAGGATACACAAACATCACTTCCTTTTAGGAGTACGTCTGAATATTAATCAAACGTAAATATTATTTCATTCTATAAATATGAATGGGTTTTGAAATTAGCGGTGGGCGATGGATAAATGTGTCTTAGAGCACTCGCTTTTCTGTTTTAATAATTCAATGAAAACAAACAGCACTTGTCAAAGCAACATGAAGCGTTATTCAGAAGGTTTTGCTGCTGTTTTCATTGCCCGCTGTTTTATTTTAAAATACGGGCATGGCGAAAAACGTACATGGCGATTTAGTTTTTTAAAGGTATAAAGTAAGAAACGATGAGAGATTTGCACTTTGAGTATTTTATTGAATATGGTGATTTTTTTATTGGTAACATACATTGACGTCATTTTTTAAATCGTTTGTCTTTCAGTTTTCTGGCAATGAGATAATCATTTTTTTAGACAGATTAAAACCGTATAAAAATCCACTATTGAAAGCTGACAAAAATGCTTCGCTAGCACGTACATTACGGCTTCGTATTTTCCTAAGAAATTCTCAGGTTATATAAATGAAAATAGAGTTGTGAGTCACTTAAGAGACATAGAAATTAATTCTATTTCAATACTATGCACAACTCCAATAATTATGTGAGCTATAACTTAAAAATTAGGTTGAATATACAGGCTGACCACTTGAAAACGAAATAGGGGCGATTTAGGGTACTAACGCTGAATTTGAAGAAGTAAATTCTGCTTTCAAAGGGGAACTCTTAGGCTTATTTTCAACATCGCAATACCAACCCTTAAGCGGTGGTGCGATCCACCCCAAAAATCCTAAACGACAAGTGGCGGTGGGGTGGTCAAATAGCACATCACTTTAGAGCTAGTGTACATCTTTTTTGAAGGCAGCATAATTTTAAGTGAATTTTCTTAAAAATGTGTTCAAATGAGCGCGAACCGAATATGTTTCTATTTACAGGGTGTTTTAAAACATTTATCGGAAAATGAAGAGTGCGGTTTTCTGTCTCATTCTAAGAAAAAAAGTTCATATTAACGTAGATCCACAAACGCGCCGTTTTCAAGATACAGGGTGTCAAAAAATATGTTTTTATTTAGTTTTTTGACGATATCTCTGAAACCGCTTAGATACATGATTTAGATTTTATACACAGCTTACCACTAATATAACATACTTTTTGAGCGCCAACTAAGTTATTTCCATATGCCAGTGGCGGAGATTTTAGGGATGCTTCTGGTTTTTTGACCCCTAATTTCTACGGCACTGAGGAAATTACCATTTTAAACCGCTAATGTTTTCTAAACAAAAAAGGTACTCTCGCCCAAATGCTCTAATGTAAACCGAGAAGAAATGCGTTTTATGACAAAAAACATGGAAATAATTATCCTGTTTTGTTGGTGACAAAACATTTAATTTTCATCAAGTCACCTACTGCTGCTCTGACTGGAAGGATCACCTCGGCATCGCCCGGCACGATCCGTTGATAACTCCTTTGATATATATATATATATATATATATATATATATATATATATATATATATTTATATATATCTATCTATATATATATATATATATATATATATATATATATATATCTATATATATATATATATATATATATATATATATATATATATATATATATATATATATATATATATATATATATGAATGTATGTCTGTGTGTGTGTATTTTATGATATCTTATTTACTACCACAACGCACTTGCTACATCAATGTTCTTTAAAAGTAAATAATGAAGTAACCATAAAAACACTATTTAATCATAATACGTATTATGGCATCTTATTCGTTTTTAGTGAATTTTCTTAAAAAAATTCACTAACGAGGAGATCCCGACTTTTGACTTTTGAGAAAATTTCTTCAAATGAGCGCTATCTAGGACCCCTGGAACCCAAATCCGAGGTCAGTTTCAGACTTTATATGTTTAAAAATCTCAAAAAATAAAAAAGATATAATAACCAAATTTGATACGTAGGTTTACGATATAAAAAGTAAATTATACACCAAAATTAGATTTATATGTTACAAGTAAAAAAGTTATAATAAAATATTTTGTGTCAGATCATTTCTATTTTTTTTTTAATCGAACACTCCTTATGTTATTACATTTTTGCATTTTCCATCGAAATATAATACATCTTTGTAAGAAAAGAAATTCGGAACGTAGCAAGTGCGTAATGGTAGCGAATTTTCATTAAATGCTTCAAATTTGAATAGCTCAATTTGCTATTAACCTATAAGGTTGACCAAGAAACTAGTTATAACCAAATGTGATGCCTGTTTTCTCAAAAAGAAACATATTTGCTATTAATTTTTTTTAATGAAAATCTACTACCATAACGCATTTGCTGAGCCCAGACTTTTTTTTACAATTGAGTCCGGAGAAGTAAAGTCTGTACACAGCAAGTGCATTATGATCGCGAATTTTTATAGAAATGATCTTATTAATTTTTTAAAGAAAATTATATATATATATATATATATATATATATATATATATATATATATATATATATATATATATATATATATATATATATATATATATATATATATATATAAGCATTAAAAGTAACTTTGGATATGGGTTTTAGCAGTTTTAGTTCACACTCCCCAAAATAAATTTTTCGAAACTGCCAAAGTCGTGAAAAATGTGTTTTTTTTACGACAATTAGAAATAAAAATTCACAAAAACTCCGTAGAAAATATTATATTATAATATATGTATACAAGCTAAAAAAATTCGTTAATTATTTCCTATTAAAATTTCCCAAAATACGAAAAATGACTAAAACATTATTTCTTATGGATTTCTTAAAAAAATGTTCCTTCAAGCGTAAATCAACAAACATTACTTAGAAAATATTGTTTATACATACTGAAAAATTTTACGTTGAACAATTTGATAAAATATTTTCCACGAAAATTTCATAAAACACAAAAATTCATTACCCACGAATTTCGTTGAAAGAAGTGTTTCATCAACCTTCTGTGAATACTTTTACACATAAAAAAACGAATCAATTTTTTCTTTTAAAAAACTATTAAAAATTTGCTATTTTATGAACAATTTGTACACGAAAATTCGCTTATAAAATAAACTAAAAATTATACAAACTAATGTAACTACAGACGTAGACACATTTTATGCATATGTGTAAACTTATGAGGATTTAAAC
Organism: Tillus elongatus; assembly: GCA_964006375.1. Classification (NCBI taxonomy): domain Eukaryota; kingdom Metazoa; phylum Arthropoda; class Insecta; order Coleoptera; family Cleridae; genus Tillus; species Tillus elongatus. The sequence continues at coordinate 71,793,486 of OZ023265.1, forward strand.
TGACGAATATGAGTCCCAATTTGCGCTTAATTGATATCATTTCTTCAAAATGAGAAAGTCGCGATCTCCTCAAAACCGAATTTTTTCTACGAAAATTTGCTGCAAATAAGAACGAATGACAAAATAAATTCTGTTGATGAATAAAACAGTATTGCGAAAGGACAATTTGTGAGGAAATACTTTTTCAGCCAGTTTTTTAAGAAGGAAGCTCTCAGCTTCCCCATGTGTTAAAATACATTTAGAACTTATCAGGCTTTTCTTACGAGGAGCTGAAAACTAACCATTAATTTAGCTATACAGCTATATTCCAAAGAATTACCTTTACAGAAGTAGACGCACACAAAAGGAACAAGAAACCCTCTGTCGTTTTTGTGTGTGGTCCTTTATATTTTCCTGAAAAAAAAAACCTTTTCCTCAGATAATATAGTAAGTTAAATCTGCAGGTAGTAATTTTGACTAATAAGTTTTATTGATTTAACGGTTGTTGTTGTTTTTATTATTGTGCATAATTATGTTACGTATAGATTAGATTTGATAATTATAAATTAACATTGTATGTATGTAATCTCATGGGATCCTAGGCGGGCTAGGCGTACTGAGTGGTCGAACGAAGCTCGACGAACACCGAAGCGAAGCGAATTATCCTCGGCGCCAATATTCCAGTTTTAGTGGCGCGAGTTTGTAGAAAGGACGTCTCATCAAACAACCGTCGAATATAGATGCGCTCCCAAACATGCGATAAGAATATCCTTATCAAACATACCGAAATCATGACACTTTGTCGTTAAGCTATGATTGAATGAACTTTGTTTACTTAATCGTGCCAGTCTGTTAAAAATATGTGCGCCTGGACTATTTAACTGCTAATTTAAATAACGCTATAATAATTGTATGTACTTTCTATGTGTAGGTATATTGGTGTAAAACCCATGTGTTCTGTGTTTAAAATATTCATATTGTCAACAATATATTAACATACAAATCTACATAGTGAGGATCATTAAACTGACCGCTAAACACTCACGTGGAACAGATACTCTTACGTGCGCAACGTTTCATTGGTAAGTTTTGTTTCATTTTCATTTTGCTTGTGTTTTGTTTTATATGTCACGACTCTGCTGTAGTTTATCGGGGGGAATAACATTGTTATCTTAGTTGTTTGGTAGTTGGTTCTGTTGTGGCCAAGATGCGATACATAACGATATGATAGCCTTCACCAAGTTGCATCCGTTTAAAGACATTTTAAATTTCATTTTAATAAATGGTTTCCTGTGTTGTGTTTGTTTATGTACCGCGATGTCCAGTTCAGTTCAACACCCGAAATAACCGCTGGCTGGCTGACTGACTCGAGTAGTCGATGCATCTTATTATTAATGTTGTCTGAGATTATTTGGACAATAATTATAAATGGGATACAGTGTGTCACAGTAACAAGTGGAATTTTTTATGGTTGATTATAATGTTATCTTGGTGTGTTGATCCACATAAATCTCTTACTATTAGAACTAGACAGTTTACATTTGTGTATATTTAAAGAAACATTTCCAAACATTTTGACACAATTTTTTCGTTTATTATAACAAATTTGATTATACGGTGGCCATTTTAATTTTTTATGTTATATATCTACATATGTATATTCTATATATACAGTGTGTCCCAAACTGGATGAGAATGCATTGCTATCTCCGTTATTATTAGATATGGGAAGACGGTTAAATTAGCAATGTTTTGTATAATTTCATGCTAGTTCCAAATATAACTTGTATTTTGCCCTGCCTCTTTTAAATTTCGAGTTATTTTGGAAAAACCAAAATTTGTCGATTTATTTTTTCTTTAATATCTAAGTAAGTGTTGATCTGACATGTCTAAGACTTGCACATTATCGGGACACTTTTTGCAGAATAATCTTTTTGTGCTATTCTCAACTTTGGATTGTCATTTGTTTTTGAGCTACAGGTATCAATGTTTTTTTATGGCAGCCATATTTGATTTTTTGCTTATGTGATAGCCTGTGAAAAGAGCTTTCCAATGATGTACAACATGCTTGAGAAACCTTGCAATTGCGCTGACAATTTTCAGAAAAACCGTTTTTAGGATAGTAGGCTACGAAATCGAATAGCAGAAAACAAATCACAAAAAGTGTTCAAAAAGCAGTAGGCCACGGAGTCTAACAATATACTTCTACTTTTAACATAATTTTCCGTAATGATTCACGATAAAAAAATATTGTGATTTAAGTTACAACTGCTTTTTGAACACTTTTTTTTGTCATTTGTTTTGTGGTATTGGATTTCATAGCCTACTATCCTTAAAACGGTTTTTCTCAAAATTGTCAGTGCAATTACAATATTCTTCAATCATGTTGTACCTACATCATTGGAAAGGTCTTTTCACATGATATCACATGAGAAAAAATCTAATATAGCTGCCACAATAAAAACTCTGGACGCAGCAAGTGCGTTATGGTAGTGAATTTTCATTAAAATGTTTTTAATAGAAAATATGTTTTTTTAAGAAAGGAGGCACCAAATTTGGTTACCAGTTTAATCTATATATTAGAAACAATGTGCCATGTTTTATCAAAATAACTATATTGTTTGAAAATGTACAAAAATTTCCGAAAGTAAACTGAAATTGTTCCGAAAAAAACTAGTTTTCTGCTCAACCTTATAGGTAAATAGCAAATTGATTCAAAATTTGAAGCATTTAATGAAAATTCGCTACCATAACGCACTTGCTGCGTCCCGAATTTCTTTTCTTACAAAGATGTATTATATTTCGATGGAAAATACAAAAAATCAATAATATAGGGCGTGTTCGATTAAAAAAATTCACTAAAAAAAAAGAAAATTTGAATCACCAACGAGTTATGGGCCACCCTGTAATTGTGGAAATATTTTTTAAGATGTAGCTCAAGACACCCTATAATTAATGTATACAACTTTTTTTCGTAACTTGTATAATAACGGATATACTGCGCTTTAAAGATTTTTTACGAAAATTCGACAAAAATGATATACCATTAAACGATAAACTCTATAGCCAACACTACTGCTAAAGCATCAGAGAAAGGGTCTATTTGAAATGAATTTTCTGGGAATATTTTAGTAAAATGAAGGACAGTGACAATTGAAACTAAGACTTCAGCGTTTGTAAAACATTCTTCTGGAGACATTTTCCTTCCATAGATCATATTAATTTCAGGTTCATTGCCTAAATATTAACAATTTTGACGTTTAAAATCGCAACTTTGACGTTTTGAGGAAAACCCAAATTTATTTTTCTTTAAATGCCTGTAACTTTTTTGTCCTTTAACCTACAACGCTAACCTCGGCGGATTTTCCTAGCTAACGAACTTATCCAAGCCACTCGCGAAACGAGTTATAGGTGTGACACATAAATATATAAACATATATATATATATATATATATATATATATATATATATATATATATATATATATATATATATATATATATATATATATATATATATATATATATATATATATAAAGTCTGAAACTGACCTCGGATTTGGGTTCCAGGGGTCCTAAATAGCGCTCATTTGAAGTATATTTTTCAAAATTCAAAAGTCGAGATCTCCTCATTAGTGAATTTTTTTAAAGAAAATTCACTAAAATAAACGTTGAGACCTGTAGTTCAAAAACAAATGATAATCCAAAGTTGAGAATAGCACAAAAAGTTTACTATGTAAAAAGTGTCCTGATAATGTGCAAGTCTTAGACATGTCAGATCAACGCCTACTTAGATATTGAAGCGAAAAGAAATCGACAAATCTTGGTTTTCTCAAAATAACTCGAAAACGAAAAGATGCAAGGCAAAATACAAGTTATATTTGGAACGAGCATGAAATTCTACAAAACATTGCTAATTTAATCGTCTCCCTATCTCTAAGAATAACGCAGATAGCAATACATTCCCATCCAGTTTGGGACACACTATATATATATATATATATATATATATATATATATATATATATATATATATATATATATATATATATATATATATATATATATAGATATAAATTAAAACTTTTTGGGGTCCTAATTTGCGATCAATTAAATATTTTTTAAGTACTCAAGGGACGACCTCAATATTTGTTTTTTTTAAGATTCGCACAAAAGTTATTTTTAATAGTATCTTGCTAACCTTGACTTGGAATTTGATAACGTTTTTTTTTGCAAACTGACATACATTATAAACTTATATTTATATCTACTATTTGCAGCATACAGTGTGAAATAGAATAAACTTAGCATCTAAGTTGTTGTGCGTATTTACAAAAAATCCCGAAAGATGTCAATTTTAGGTTAAAAAATAATATCCTGCAACGTGAAAACGTTAGCCTCTATTTACAACCCCATTCGAGTGACCATAGAAACCCACCATTTTTTAAAAAGCAAGTAGGGGTTTGTTATACCTGATTTAAAAGCTATGTGCATTATCTATTCAAAAATTCTATGGCTTAAAAATTTATTGCAATAATTGATAGTAAAAAAAAAGAAATTGATGAATTTCGCTACACCACACTAAAAAATTAATAGCTAGTCGCGTTTCGTTCTTGATAACCAGAAAGCAAGCAAACACAATTTCGTTGTTTGTTTTTTTTTTTTGGACGGTATCTATTAAAAAGAAGACATAAAAAGTTACCAACATTTTGCATAGTTGGTAATGTTATTTTCGTTTAAAACGCCTTAGCAACTTGCTGTGTGATTGAAACCGCATGACAGTAGTTGTCAGTTGTCAACTGCAATTCAGAAACATGGTTTATTTAACAGAAATGCATAAAATAACAATTCTATAGATGATTATGGAGATCGAACACGATTGCAGATCGAAGCTGCTTTCATGTTTCCAAAACATTTCCTGATTTACCACCTATATCTCAGGGGACAATTTGTAAAATTGGAAAGCGATTTTGCGAGCTTGGATATGTAAGGCAGGTACAAGAAAAACTTTATCCACTGAGTAGTCATAACAAATTGGATATAACGCTTGAGAGGAAAATCCAGATACTTCCATTCCACAAGCCGCCACAACATTGGATGTTAACCATCCATCGATTATTCGAATATTAAGAGGAAATAAAATGCATCTCTACAAACTCAAACAAACTCGGAAGCTTATGGAAGACAAGTTTGACAGAAGAACGTCTTTTTGTGAACAAATGATGGAAATGTTAGATAACAATGTTACCCAACTAGTATATGTTTTGTTTTCTGACGAGTGCAGTTTTACATTTCGCGGTCCTGCTAATCGTCAAAACTGTCGCTACTGGTCTAAAGCAATTCCACACTGGATGAGAAAAGAACATACGCAATACACTGAAAAGGTTAATGTTTGAGCAGGAATTAGTGTCCCTTTTTATTAATGGCAATTTAATTGGAGACAATTATATAGCAATGTTCCAAAATAATGTCATACCAACTTTGGCAAACTAATATCCTGATCGAGCAATCCCACAAGTTCCAGTGAATGTGATATGGTTCCAGTAGGATGAGGCATCAGCACATTACCGAATCAATGTCCATCAGTAGAGTAACGTTAGAAGACATTTTAAATTACGATTGAGATGCTGTGAAGACGTCCAAAGCATGCATCTTTTCATTTCCCATATTAAGATTGATCTGTTTTTTATTACTGCTGCATCGTCACGTGTGAAAGTACTTCATCAGGGACAAAAATTTCAAATTTTTTTTTTGCTTAATCGTCGGAAAAAGTATCAGTTCTAAATAATTTGGGCTTTTTATTTGGACATTTGCATTACAAACTTTAACTTTACATGCACATGCTTCGCTTTTATACTAGATATATTGTATAATTTGTGTGCACAATATATATTAATATTACTGTATATATATATATATATATATATATATATATATATATATATATATATATATATATATATATATATATATAGGGTGGCGCATTGAAAACGAAACAGACCGATTTGCGTCCAGAGAAATTTTTGTTTAAGAAACGCTGATACACGTCAATTTTAATACTGAGGGAGACATGTTTTGACATAAAAGTCAGCTTTGTCACATCAACCCCCTAAGGGGGTGATAACAACCCTTATATTTTAAATAGGTAATATGGGTCGAGTGTTACATCATTTAAAAGCTCTTTCTTTTCTGAATTCAGCACACAAATTTTTTGGAAGTTTTATGAACTCGTTTAAAAATTATTTACAGTTGAAGATGCAAAAACGCATTTCACTCATTCCGATAAGAAATGTGCTGATAGTCGATGTTTTGTTGGTTTGTAAACAAAAAATTGACTGTCAGAACATTTCTTATCGGAATGAGAGAAATGCTGTTTATTATTTCAGTTTATCGGTCGGTTTGATACTTTATAGTACTACCGAAAATTAATTTCACAATGGTGTATTCTGTAGAAAAAAGAGTTGAAATAATTACTGTTTTTTTCAAAAACGATGACTGTGCCAACCGTACCGCAAATTTGTTTAATGAACGACATCCGAACAGACATGTTGTGTGTGTATTTGGTGAAAACCTTTTTTCATATGTAATATAACGTTTTAGGGTTTATTTATTAGAAAACTTTTAGTTTAATCAAACATCTGGTATTCTGTGCTGAAATTAAATTGACGGTTGAATAAGTGGGCGTGGATATTGTTCACTAAGTGAAGATTGGAACCTGTGATGAGCAGTGATAAGCACAGTTGGAGAACCCAAATCACCACAACAGATTTAAAAAAAGATCTGACGATCGTTTCACTAACAAAGTTAGCGTCATCAGAGGATGAAAAATTCTTACTACTTAGAAGAGGGCTAAATCGCAGGAAAATTGTGCAGTGTATTGTATTTTATTGCCGGACGAGGTTTTAACTTTCTTTATTATTTCATCTGAAAGGTGTCGGTTTCTTATAATTTTGTGAAGGTTCAACGACCCCCAAATTAAGATTGTTTCGTTTGGTGGAAATAGATGTGTTTTTTAGTTATCTCTCGAACGTGTCGAACTGTCGCAATTTATTTTACAAAGCAATCAATCAGGTGATTGCTGATCGGAGCTGGCGCAAGGTTCATAATTCTTTATTGTTAATATAATCAGCTGCCCTGGTTGTCAGTTTTTTTTAATCAACTTCAGATTTTCTTCATTAACGTGGTGAGTATTATCCCAAATATGTCGGGCTACGGAAAATCCATCTATAGTACCTTGTCGTAACTGTGTTCTTTGAATCGAATTCCAATAGATCTTTTTGTGTGTCCGACGAACTTAAGATTACAATCTTGACAGCTTATTTCATAGATTCCCGACATTTTGGCCGTGCTATGCTTGTCTTTTGGGTTACCTAGCAGGTTTTTTAAGGCAACTTTTTTATGGAAGATGTCAGTTGCAAGTCGGCTTCTTTAAAAATGCCATCTAGACCCCTCGTGATTCGAGGTTCAAATTGAAATCAAACAAAGTTTTTTTTCAGTTTTCTCTCTTCTAAACGTCGTTGATTCCATTAACATTTTCTTTGTTTCCTGCTTGTTGATTAATTTCTCCACTAGACAAGCAGTGTGTCCGTTATATTCGACCACGTTTTTAATATAATTTATTTTTTCGTATATCTAATTTTGCCTAAAGGAAAATTAATTAAGCTATTTACTAAAAATTCAGACTGGTATTTGTTCTGCATACGTATAATGTGAATCATTCGGAATCTGGCTAAGAGTGGTGGTTTCCTTTCTATAAACATCGAATCCTAGTGTCTTATTCTTAATAACTAGTACAGCTAGAAAGGGTAATTTATTATTAATTTCTAATTCGTGGGTAAATTTTATAGAATCAAATGTATTGCTTATTTGGCAATAAAATCTTCTATTCTGAAAATGTTTTGTATTAAACACTGCGAGAAGATCATCCACGCAACGAAATCACACTCTAGGTAAATACTCACTTTCACTTTCAAGATCTTTTTCAAATCTACTCATGAAAAGGTTGGCAATAAATGGCGATAGCGTACTGCCCATTGCCGTGCCTTGGGTTTATTCAAAAAATCGATTGTTTAATTGAAAAATATTTTGTTTAATATAAAGGGTTGTTAAAGCTAAATATTCTTTGCAGACCTTTTCATTATGTTATTCATTTTTAACAGCTCGTTTAAATACGTTAACGTTTGCTTCGTGGGAACGCTAGGAAATAATGAAGTTGCATCAAATGAAACTAAAACCTCTCCTTTAATAAATTTAACCTCTCTAATTTTATTAATACATTCAAGTGAATTTGTTACTGAAAAACTGACGAGCAAGCCTTTAAACTCATTTGTCAACCACTTTGCTAAATTATATGTCGGGGAATCTATAACCAAAACAATTGGTCTAATTGATTTTCCCTGTTTATGAATTTTTGAGAGACCGTACTTCTTGGGGACTTTAGGATTTGCAACTTGTAACTTTCTTCCTAACTCTTTTGATATGAGGTTGTGACAACTTTTTAGACTATTTTCATCCTCCGAAATCATGTTTGGTAGCGGGTTTTTTTTACACGGTTCTGTCTCTGTGGCGTGATAAACTCTATTTTATATTGTAGACAAATTTTTTTGCTAAAACGGCGTAGAAAGTCTCAAAACATATATAATTTTGATACAAAACTGTTTTTTGCCTGTGGGTCGGCCGCTCTGTCGGTATGTCTGCATGTACGTCTGTCTGTTAATCAGCGCAGTAACAGTCGACCGAATTGGGATATCATCGTCAAATTTGGTACCCACTTAGCACCCGACAAAGGAACGTTTCGAATTGTTTTTGGGTAATATCGCTTCAGGGGACAAATAAGGGGTGATTTTGTGAAAATTGACATGTTTTCAATAAAACTCGAGTAACATAACGATTCAAAAGTCTTTGAAAACAGACATACAAATATTAATCTTTGTGGTCAAGTCATGGTCCCTAAATTCATTGGATGAGAATGTCTTTCTTCAGAGAGTAAATTATCACAGCTATGTGGAAGCTATGTTTCAATTTGCGGCTCTATCTATTTTCTCATCAGGAATGAAACGCAACTAGTTATTGATTTTTTTAGTATGTTGTAGCTAAGGTCGTCGATCAGATGAATTTCTTTTTGTACTGTTAATTTTTGCCACAAATTTTAAAACCGTAGCATTTTGGAATAAAGAATAATAAGATCTTTGGAATGGGGTGCCACAAGCCCCCACTTCCTATTTAAATATTTGAGTGTTACAACTGGCAATCTCGAAAGGGGTTGAATGTAAGTAGTGAATTTTTTACGTCGCAGGATAACATTTTTAAATCTAAAATTGACGTTTCTTGGGATTTTTTGTAAATGTGCTGCACAATAATTAAGCAGAAACTGAATTTTCACAGTATATATATATATATATATATATATATATATATATATATATATATATATATATATATATATATATATATCTTTTGGAATGTTGCACTTTTAAATATACACTTTATTTGTTTGCTGTACTATGTGTGATTTTTTATTGGTTTGCGTGGACTGCAATTTCGAACCGTCCCGGTTCATCATCAGCACGGTACAGACTGTGATCGCCCCTGTGTGGTCCACGTCCAGATTGTACGTGGCGCCTGCGTGTTGAGCTTCTATTGGTCGGTTTACCGTTCTCTGATTGGTTGTGCCTTCGGACTGTATCGTGTGTATCGGTCCCCTGTCTTTTGATGATTTGTCTATTTGTATGGCTTTTTTTAAGCTTTGTTTAAACTTCTGTATTTGAATTTGTACTGACATTAGCTGTTTCTTATTGTTTGTTTGTTGAATGTAATATCGTTCCCAGATTTTCATTTTTTTTTTGTGGTCTTTAATATGTTTCATTAGTTGTAATTGGGTGATATCTGGTTTTTGGTGTTTTGCGTTGTAAATGTGTGTAGCTACGTTTGATTTGTAGCTAGGTATGTGGATTTTATCTAATGCTGTTATATGTTCCCTGAATCTTGTTTCTATTGATTTTTTTGTCATTTCTATATATATGTGTTACATTCTATTTGATATATTCCGTTTAATTAATGTGGGTTGTGTTCTTGTTTTTTATTTATTTTGTTAATTATGTTGTTATTGGTTCCGTAGCACATTTTTAAGTGATATTGGTTGAGTGTTTGTGTTATTTTTTTGATGTGGTGGTTATAAGTGAATGTTGTGTATTTTGCGTTTGTTTCTGGTATTTTGTTTCAGTTTTGTTGATTTGTTTGTTTTTCATTTATTTTACTAGCTTTTCTATTGTTTTCTTGTTTTATCCTTTTCTTTGTGCTATTTGTATTATGATGTTGTACTCCTTTTCTCGTTCGTCATTATGGAGTGGTACATTTAGCATTCTGTTTATTAAGTATCTGTTTGCGGCCATTTTGTGTGTGTGTGTGTGGGTGTATTGGGTGTTTAGGTATAATGATGTCTGTTTGTGTAGGTATTTTGTATATTTTATATTCAATCTGGTTTTCTTTCTTGATTAGTGTTAAGTCTAGGAAGTTTATGGTGTTGTTTTTTTCTTTTTTCTATTTGTAAAACAAATAGTACAGCAAACAAATAAAGTATATATATATATATATATATATATATATATATATATATATATATATATATATATATATATATATATATATATATATACATATATATATATATAAACACACACACATATATATATATATATATATATATATATATATATATATATATATATATATATATATAACATTAGTTTATGTCTGATTAAAACCAGATGATCTTAAATTATAGGATACAATACTTCTTATGTTATACTTAACCCAAAAAGTCAAAACAAAATGGGTAGACATTGTTTAACAAACCGTTTACTGAAATAAGTTTTTCAGAATAATTAATATAAAAGCTTTAATTCCTTACGTTAAAATCAACAAATATTAAAAATTTGATTAATATTAATAATTATAATAATAACACAGTAGACAACGGACACCATCCATAACTCAATCAGAAGCCAGCCTTTCCGCATTCGAGTAAAAAACTACTGTCTGAGTACGGGACTCAAACCCGCGACCCCCTAGTCAGAATTATAGAGGTTAGTCGCCTCGTGAACTGACTATTCGGCCTGATTGAAAAAATATAGTTTTATTTTCTATTTGTCTTTCACGAGTGCTATATCATTTATGTTCGATATAATAATAAGTATAATAATAAATATAAGTATATTTGTCTATAACAATTACGTATACAATATGGTCTACAAATAATATACAAGCTTGTGCTCGTATATTACAAAATTTTAGTGACGATTCCGAGCCTTGAATATAATTATAATGTAACAATTATGGTGTACTGTCACTTTTCTGATTTTGTAAGATCTTTCTTATTTTTTTAACTTCTTTGTGAGGTGCAAAATCGACAACTAAGTTGTAAATTGATTTTTTAGTTTTTGTGTGTTTATTGTGCTTGTGATAGTGCTTGCTATTCGCGAAAACTAGAAATAACAAGATTAGTAGGTGATATTGTTAGATCAGCAAGAAAAGCTGCAAAAGAATTATTTAATAATCGGCATTTAGACCGGACAGTAATAGATCCTTTAAAAGTTTGGCGAATTAATAATTTATTCAAGAGAACGGACAGAGTCTGCAAGAAACAAAAAAATCGTATGAAAGCTCACGTTGGTGAAAGAGAACATATCCCGTGTGTTAAAAAAATCCAAAGTGTAGCTTAAGGAGAATATCTGCAATTTTAAATGTACCCAAAAGTAAAGTTTGGCGATGCTCTTGTCGAAATAAAGTTCGTCCCTTCAAGCATAAAGGGTGACGAAGAAAAGCGGATGGAATATCCCTTTTGAAGCCAGCGAGAGTTTTTAATAACGTAATAATTTTATTTTCAAATCGAGCCACGTTTACGATCAATGGTACAGCTACTTTTCATAATATTTGACATTCTCATTAGGCTATTAACTGTCGACGCAAATATGTACCGACTTTCCAAAAAATATGAACACCCAGGAAGACTCGACTAATTGTAATGAAATTTTCTGTCCTACCCTGTTTTGTCTTTGATAAGAAATGATAAGAATATGGCAAAAAATGTTAGCAGGTCTACACCTTTTTAGTTGTGTTGTATCAAACAATTATGTATATAGTTTGCGTTTCCTGCAGTTTGAAGCCATATTTCGTAGCGATTTGTGCTCAGTTTATTAAAGCATTATGTCTGGGCGCCGTTTACGGAACACTTACAATTATTTAAGTAGATTCGAAAGGAGAAGCCTTGTTCGTATGCGGCAAGCCGGTTTTTCAATCAGACAAATTTTCGACCGCATAGAACGCATTGTGTCAACAGTGTTACCGTGTTGGTCCAGGTCGCCTAAAGAAGGAATACATCACTGACGTCATGGTTTAGGATGACTTCAAGCAACCCTAAATCGTCATTTGAGGATTGCGGCTTTACAACACAGAGTTTACACAACACGTTCGGTTTGAAATGGTTGATTGGAAATTTTACAATAAAGAGTTTCTATAGCAACGATATATGGCAGAATGTGCGCTTTTGGGCTTTGTTCGTATAGACCATTTTTATCTCACCCACTGACACCTCGACATCGTGCTGCTCGGCTTTAGTGGTGTAACGACAATTCAAATTGGTATGGTGAATGGAATCGTGTTGTGTTCTCTGACTAGTCACAATTATGTGTTTGGGTCCGCGATAGTCGCAGAAGAGAAATATGATTACGTTGAGAACGCATAAATTTAGAATTTGCCGTGGAACGACCTACGGTACTTACACGGTGGGTGATGGTATGGGGTGCGATAACATACCGTAGCAGGTCACCTCTAGTTTTTATTGACAGAAATTCAAATGCAAATGATTATATACGAAAAGGACTGTAGCCTGTTGCACTGCCGTACCTACGAGGGTTGATTAAACTTTTTTCCAAGAAGACAACGCACGTTCCCATACCGCAAGGGTTACTACAAGGTTCTTACAAGAAAACAACGTGACCCTGCTTGCGTGGGCTTGTCGCGCCCCAGACTTGTCACCAATTGAACATGAGTGGGATATGACTGGCAATAGACTGTGTAATTCACTCCACCCACCGAATATCCTAGTTGATCTTCATCACCGAATTCAAGAACCGTGGGATGACGTTCCTAAGAATACCATAAATTATTTCATTTCAAGCATGCAGATTCACTTATTAAATAATTTTGTCATTTTCTTAATATTTTAGTTTCAAAACGTAATCATTTTTTAACTTTGACTAAACATACATTATGTATTAATTGTATAAAAATTTAACAACTGTTACCAGGTGTTATGCTTTTTTTTGAAAGTCAATATCCATAGAAGATAAATGTATAGTGCCGCATTTTGAATGAAATTATAATTGGGTCATAATTTTGACGGCATTTCAAGCAGAGACCTATTATCCTATATTTCGAAATTAGTTTTTAAAAAACTTGCTCTTAATTGCGTAATTATTCTAATATTTCAAATATTCAGTTAAGTATGATTAGAATACGTGGTGGCAGTAGAGGTTTGGTGGAAAAGGGTACCTGCAGAGCAACTGGTAATTGGAGATAATTTGGATTATAACCGAATTTGGTATATTAAAAAGTGACAAGAATTCAAGTAACATTTATTTGGCATTCTACATGTTTGGACAGTTAATAAATTCAATGGTTTAAGTACAATCACAAGCATAAGTTTTTTAGTATGACATGCTGTAAAATCATATAAATAGTACCAAATAAAAATACATATAAATTGAATGGTGCCGCAATGTACTATGCAATGACAGTATGTAATTGGCTAAACAACCAAGTTTCCCAGCAGCGGATTGGATGAAATAGCTTTGTAAATTATTGACCTTTGAGGTCACCTGGTGTGACACCATTGGACTATGTTTTTCTGAAAAATGAGATTAACAGAACACAGCCGCTAAATATACCATGTTAAGACAAACCGAACAAAGCGAGGTTGCAAGATGATGGAGTGTCGATAGAACACAGTACTAATCCTAAATACAGACTTGGGAATATTTCTCTGGCTCCACAAATGTTTCTTTTATTATCTGTAACTGATTTGGCTGTTTGACAACATCATCAGAAAGGAGAAAATTTAATTAATTCATACGAATTTATGACAGCTACAAATAAAAAGGTGTTATGTCAGGAGGCTTTGCTCAAAAAATTCTTTAAAAATAAAATGAAGATGACGGATAACCTCTTTAAAATGTCGACGTGAGGTATGTCAATATTTAGCATAAAAATAGAATCAACCTATAACAATAATGACTATAACAACAATAATACAAAGATAATATAACTAAACAATAACAGTAATAAATAGCGTAGTCTTACACACATTTTCACATTCTCATACAATGGAAATAGACTGACGTTGAAGAACCAAAATACAATACAAAAACGATAAACAACTTTGCAGAAATTCGTCTAGTACTGGCCGATGGTTCTGCAAGAGCATTGCAGCAATAATGGCAGTTTTTTGAAGAATTGTGATTTTGAACTGCCTTTTCATTACCACGATCACTAACTCCATTTTCAGCAAGCCTTCGGAATGCTTTGAAAAAACTTGGGCAAAAGATTGTGGCGTCTGAAAATATTAAATTGTATACACGACGGGTAACTTTAGCGTTCCCATCACAACAGGTATAAATATAAATTATGTCAACCTATTCTTTGTTAGTAAACTGTATTTTATATAACAAATTATAAGAAATAGTCATAGAAAGCAATAAAGTGTAAATAAACGACGATTTGCGCCCTCGTGGTGCAAGTTTCTATCCTGCTATGCGAGGTCTCTGCGGTTCGATTGCCGTGCGGGCCAAGGGAGATTGAACTTGTTTGTAAAATTTGTAAATAATAATAAAGTATTGAAAATGAATGTGTTAATGGACTGAGATACCGCAACCATTAATAATAATAATAAAAACGATTAATTCGTCAATGCCAAAGTGTCGAAATTTAATAAACTTTTACTTCCATGGTTGATATGCACCAAACAAATTGCTTCAAATATACTCGAACTAGGTTTCCTAGAATCCGTATCCGGGGTCAGTTATATTTAATTTTGGATAACTAAAAGTATAATGAACTGATTTTAATGAAACCTTGCACGCTTGCTTTTTTGGTAAATGGCTTGAACAATTTGGTTATCCAGGAAAATCTGACAAATTTTTGTATCTTAGAAAATATCAAATATATTTTAATAAAATTTGATACGCAAGTTGCCCATATATAGCGTATACCAAGTACAAAACTTTAGCTCTCCAGCTTTTAAGAACAAAGTTATAAGTATTTCAAAAAAATATATGTTGCTATGGTGGTCAATGGAGGTCAATGTAGGTCAAAGTAACAAAATAATAATTTATGTGATTAACAAAATGCATTGGATCTTGTAGACGAACATTAAGCCTTTTTGACGCAGAAAGGTCAAAAAGTACCAATAAGCGTCAACCTTACAATTTAGAAGGTCCAAATTGCTACTTTTTTCAAGACATTCTAAACAAATGCGGTTTTTGGACAAGAAACATTGCAAGAAGTGCACTTAACAGAATCTTGCGTTCTATTTCAATAACTGTTGTTCTTCATTTGACTAAAAAATTTGTGGAAATTTATTTCAAATGGACTCATTCTGCGATTTTATAGCAGCGGTTTAAATTATAGAGTTTTTAAATGTATTTAAATTTCTTTAATAGTTGTGTGTGTGTAACGTCAGATTGCACTGGCTTCGGTATGGTTACCATTCGCACATTTTAAAAGCCTTTGTTACAACTATTATGTGAATTGAACAGTTCATATGCATTCTGTCATGGTGCATTGAAATTTGTTCCAACATATCTAGTTTTGGATATTTTTTATTTTATTTATTTATATAATAATCTTAATAGTGGTGCTTTTTATTCTAACTTAAGCCTATTTAGGATCTAGATACTACTTAAGGGATTTAGACAGGGACACATATTCTTTATGCCAGTGGGGCCTATCATGACAACTTTTCTCTTTGACACACAGGAGGGCCACTAACGTCATGGGTACATATAAAGGATATATATTTAATAGTTATAGTAATAGTAATCGATAAGAAAAAAATGATACAAAGTAATGCACAAATAAATGTGAGCTCGTGCTTGTATAAGACACAATTTTAAATATTCAAAGTCCAAACATTACTACCACAGAGTCCTTTAAAATATCACAAATAATTTGCATGCTTCCATTTCTATAAAGACAAGTTCACATCTACACTATGAACCAACATTTGTGTGTGCACTTGTAACACAATTCCTTGCTTATTCAACTTTTTTTTCATGTTTACTGCCTCATTCCTACAAAAAAAAATATAGATGTGAAAACTTTACACACAAGTTTGCCATTTTCGCTTATTTATCAAAATAAATTGAACCAATGTTTCGCTGTAGCACAAACTATATATATATATATATATATATATATATATATATATATATATATATATATATATATATATATATATATATATATATATATATATATATATATATATATATATATATATATACTGTTACTAATAGTTAAGATGCAGCATGTACGTTATGGTAACCCATTTTCATCAAGGTTTTTCGAATATAAATAGACAAATTTTTCCTCAATCAATAGAATTCGTCTTTGGTATGTAACACACATGTATGCAAAATTTTACTCATGGCTGTGCCCAGATTTTTTTTTTCAATAAAACATTTTGTAAACGATCCCTAATTTGCGACAAACCTATTCTTATTTTGATATTTAACAGCCTCGGTGGTGCAACAAAAAGAGCGTGTACCTCGGGACCCAAGGGTCACAGTAAAAACGTCAAATAATTTTGCAGTACATACTGTAAATTTACATCAACTGGATTTGTGGCTTTGTTTGAAAGAGCAAGTTGAATGTCTACACGTTCCCCGAGATAAATAGACCAACAACAATAGGCCACTATGCAACAATGTAGCAAACCAAGAACGCGGACATAAGAGTCATTACATTAGAAGGCACCTTGGAAACTACGCAGTGAAGTAAAATAAACAATGAGAAGCTGAGTCATCATGAGTGCAAGTTCACAGACAATAGAGCCACTCCCGAGGGGAAAACTTATAAATAGACAGCCCGCTGCTAGGCTGTTCATTCCTTTTTCTTACTTGTTACTCTGAACATCAAGTGCTATATTTTATTATCACACTTATCTTGATATTTTATTATTGTATGTTTTATATATTAAGTAATATTTGTTTAATCAACCAATAAATAATTGTCGAAAAAATTATAAGGTCTTAACCGCAAAGTTAAGTCGCCCTTTCGAGGGAACGTTAAGGATCCCCACCATCGTTACAGAAAGAAGGGATTCGAAAAAAGTTTCTAGGAGAGTGAGGTGAAATTGCTCCCCGGGTTCAGTGATTTGCCATAGTCCCACGACTATGGCAAATCACTGAACGACGTAAAAAAACTGATATAAAAGACTTTGATACTCGTGTTTGCATTTGGTGTCAAAGGTACTTTTGTATAAAGCTTATTATATATATATATATATATATATATATATATATATATATATATATATATATATATATATAGTATATTAAGGGAATATGTTCATTAAATTTGTTTGAAGTTACCTCACTATTTTCAGGGTAACAAAAATTTTCCGTAAGGTAGGTTACATTTTTACCGAAAAACTGATCCGATTGTGTTCGTTTATTTGATAAAATTTTTAAAAGGCTTAAATTTATAACCTCTTTATAAGCAAATTTGTTTTATAAAAATTCCTTAAAAGGAAACATTTTGCGAAATATTGCAAATGGCGGAGGCGCAAACAAAACAAAAAAATTGCATACTCAGTTAAAACCTTATATAGAACATACATACATACATCAAAGTATAAAAATGTTTAATATAATTTATTTTCATTAAACTAATCGTGTTTAAGTGGTCTTTATTAGCTATCTTTTATTTGGAAGCAAACAGAGTTCAAATTAAAAAATATGCAAGATGTCTTTAAATAAATGTAGTTTACTGTAACGTTAGTCCTAGATATTAAATTGACACCTAAAACTGCCCCAACTTTTACAATATATAGAAAATATTAAATATTTATTAAAAGGAGATCAAGTATTCAACTTATGTGCACCAAGTTTGGTTCCTCAGGCTTATTGTTATTTCAGATTTGAAGACTAAATTTGTAATTCACACTTTTATAAGTCTCTTGGCTTTTTTATATTAGAACTTACCCCTAATGTTGATTATCATTTTGCCCTGGAAATTAAGCTCGTACCTAAAAGAGCCCAGCTCCCTTTCAATATATGGAGAATATGCATAACAAAATAAGGGCTTAAACATGCTTTTAAAAATCAGCCTATATATTTAGGTATACAAAAAAGCCCCAATGAATTTATGAAAGAGCCATCTAGTCCACCATATTTCACTCTTGGAGACCTCATATTTCATACCCATATCAAGCGGTTTGTTAAAACAAAACCATTCTGTCATCATACACCAGACGCCATTTTTAACTCATGAAGGGTCAGCCTAGCTCACTATATTTTACTCGTAAAGCCTTTACTGTTGATACTGATGTCAATACGATTGTGAAGAAAATATATTCCGCGATCTTGCGTCGGCCCCGATATTAAAATTATGAAAGCGTCAGCTAGCCGACTGTATTTTATTCTTGAAGCCTTTTTATTATTAGGTACCTGTATTAATGGGGTAGTTGAGAAATATATATTCCGTCATCCTGCGTCGGCCGCCATTTCTAAATTATAAAAGCGTTACCTAGCCTAGCTATATGTAATTAAGCGCCTCCGTGGCCGTGCGGGAAAGTCGATTCAGACTTTCCAATACGGACTCGGGGGACGACGGTTCGAGCCTCACCGGCGGCGGATGATTTTTCAAAAATCACTGTCGTCGTTGAGATCGAGCTCAAGGTGGAGGGTAGGTTAATTTAGATGAGCAAAAAGGGTCAGCAATGGCCTAATTGCCAGTAAGCATCTTACCTTTACCTTTTTTTTACCTAGCCAATTGTATTTTGCTCTTGTGGCTTTTTTACATGATAACGATGTGGAGGGGGGTTGTTGAAAAAGAAATATTCTATTTTCAGTAGGCCGACAATGTGAATTCATGAAAGCATTATTTTGCCTAGTATATTTAACTCGTAAAGCCTTTTAATTTGATACCCAAGTCAAGAACATTGTGAGACAAGAAAAATTTCGCCATTTTTGGGCGTTGGGCATATTTTTTATGATAATGGCAGATAGCCTATGTTGCATTTTCACCTGACTTATGCACGCGTTATCAAATTTCAGCCCAATCCGATAGGGCGAACTGGTTCAACATTGACTTGCGGATGTGTCCTAAGCGCACTAATTATCTGACGATGAATCAAGCATACTGACAGACGAACTTGTAAAAGTCTGCACGCAGCAGGTGCGTTATGGTAGCGCATTTACATTTAAAAAAATTAAATCCGTGATTTTTAAAAAATTAGATGCCTACAACTGACCTGTGTGGAGTTGGCCGCTGATCTATTGTTAGGAGGAACTAACGTAAATTCTATTCTAAATGTTGCTTGGGTATTGTTTTTGTTTGTCCTTTTTTTAAATTTATTAAATTTTCTCCTGTAGCGCTTTTGAGTTTGTTTGATTTTGTTTGTATGTTGTAACTAAATACCAGTTTATTATATTTACAGATTGACATGTTTTGCTGACTTTGATACTTTTGTAATGGTTAGAGTTTACACCGCAATGTTGTACTTTGCGTGATGCCTACCCGAAACAATGTTTCTGACACGCGTTTTTATGTATTTTGGCGGTTGAAATGCGTTGATTTAAATACATTTTGCTGGAAGAAAAGCCAAAGCCTTCTTCTTCAATGCAATGTAATTTACTGCTTGCTTGAATCGTAGATTTTTACATGTGTAGTAGGGTTTTATTTATCAGATTAAAAAAATCCATTTGAAAAAATATTTCATTTTAACAAGCCTCACACGCCAAATAAAAATGCGGCTTGACGTAGAAATCGTTCAAGTCACATATTTAGGCATCTTCTTAGACCAGAAACGAACTGGAACACACACTTGAAGAAAACTCTTTTGAGGAAATACAGGATAGTTAATTTAATATACCAAATTGAGGTTAAACTTATGGTCATATATGCATATATGCTATGGTGGCCAAAAACGGAAGAAGCCTCAACGCAAAGCAAAAAAATGCAGAGGCTGATCTCTCCACTGCAGAGACGCGTGGAGGGAGAAGCAGCAATATGTGCTGCAAGACTGTTTCAAGCAGATACATTCGAATAAGAGGACTTGGTTGGCCACTTAAAGATCCTGGAAATTATTCAATTGAAGTCACTTGCCAAACCAATAGGTTAAACTCGACTTTACAGTTGCATTTGACGTGGTCATGAGTAACCGCCAAGCACGAGACAAAGACAGTAAAAGGCCTACAAGCAACTCATATGTATGGTTTACAGACGGGTCTAAACAAATGGAGGGAGCAGGACTGGGAATAAAAGGATCTAACTTTGGACTCGCCAAGTACCTATGCAAAACTTTCACCATCCTCCAAGCAGAAATGCTATAAATCTGTGTGCACAGCGGTGCATACAAAGACGACTCAGAAATGGAGAGACCTACCTCCTCTCAGATAATCAGGCAACACCAAAAATTCTAAAAACTTTCAAAACCGTGACTAAACTGACCTGGGATTGCAAAAAATTATTAAATCAACTGGCAAGAAAGGAACTTTGATGTGGGTACCAAGGCATATAAGGAAATGAGGAAACACTTAGCCTTGCAGAAAGGGTAGCAACAATATCACTCCATGGTTAAGAGCCCTATTGTAGACCAACAAAAAGCCATGCAAGAAATAAACTGAATACTTGAGATACCCCAAATGGTGTCATACTAGATGAAAACGCCAGGCTTAAGGCAGACAAAACAATTCATCACCATGTCAACAGAGAAGCCTGAATTGTTACGTGAATTGAACAGGAACGACTCAAGAATAATTACGGGACTTTTCACAGGAAATTGCTTAGCTTATGAAGATAGGTAAGGCGGACAGTGAAAACTGCAGATACTGGACTGAAGCAGCAGAAACAACAAAACACTTGCTATGAGACTGTGGGTCTCAGTTTTGCAAAAGGCTCAAATAATTTGGAAGTGTCGCGAAGACCCCAGGAAATAGGTAAAATAGCCCCCAAACAGTTAGTAGACTGTATAAAAAGTCAGAACATTTTGGGCAACTATTAGTAAATGTAGTCGTGTTAAAAGACCTATTAGGGTCACAACGCTGAGAGGCCTAAGGCCTATACGACTGATTAAACAATCTATGATCTACATGTTGGAATTAGGGAGTGACATGTAAAATACTTAATAAATTAAAAAGTTTAAGCCTGCATTGATTACTTTTTAACCTGTCATTAAAAACACTTTAAGATATCAATTTGTTTGTTATATTTTGCCAAATTTGTATACCTGTACATAGCTAATGACACAAGTAATGCTTACAAAGCGATTAGTTTTAAAACAGATAGAAATGGTTAAAACTATTATGTTTTTTGTTCTGCGTTTCCTTACGTCAAAGAATTAATAACCTAAGTATTTACATTTGTGTTTAAAAACATTCCTATCTTAGTAAATCGCTTCATTGTTAATGTCGATATTTATTTAGACGTTGTTTTGATGCGTCTATGTGTAGATAATTTTTTTAATCTAATGTTTATTATTTAATCATGCCTATCTTTTAGGAGAGAGCTCGCCGCGATATAGAGATTTACTCGTAGTATTAAAGTATTAGGTAGTGCAATTTCCAGATTTATTATACTTTATTAAATCAGTTAATAACAAAAAACATGTGCTTAAAGCAAACAAAAGATACGGTATTACTTTGACTTTACTATAGTCTAGATAAGAACATATTTAATGAAGTGTGTTATCCATGCGCGCTGCGCATGCCAAGCGTTTATTGTAAGTTGGTCACGAAATGCTTAGTCATTAGTCATTATATTCACTGGTACTCTTAATTTGATATTTATCTGTGAATTTTTGTAGAAAAAATCACTGATGGGAAGATCTCGATTTTTGAATTAAAAAAAATCTTGAAATAAGCGGGAACTAGGTCCACTAGAACCCAAATCCTGGGTCAGTTTCAGTTTATCAAGCCACTCACAAAAGCAAGGCTCCTGCCGAAGTTTATCAAAATCGGCCCATTATTTTCTGAGTTATCAGTGTGATACCTATATATATATATATATATATATATATATATATATATATATATATATATATATATATATATATATATATATATATATATATATATAAATTTATCAACATATAAAAATTGAAACTGACCCAAGGTATGGGTGTATGGGTTTAGGGGACCTAGTACGCGCTCATTTGAAGAAATTTTTTTAAATTCAAAAATCGAGATCCATTAGTAATTTTTTTAATGAAAATTCACCAAAAAACATGTTTGGTGTTAAAAACATTTTTATGAAAATTCACTTTCATAACGCGCTTATTTACTTACATTTTGCAAAGTTTTGTTTGCATTTGGTTGGCTTTGATGATGGTGACAGTCTTACCTTTGTGAGCTGTACAACAGGGTCGCCATCTCGGTGCGGAACCAGGTAGTATGCTGTCATGACAGCACAAAATGTTATAAATAGACACTGCGTTCAACCAACCAACCATTTTTGCAAATTGTCAGCCCTGGTCCATTTCTTTCCTAATGCAGGGGAAATGTATGTAAGGCTAGATATATGCTCACCATTATTTAAAACGCAGACCGGTTTTGCTCTAGATATAGCTCTTCAGTGCGCTATACTAATTACAGCGATAACACACTTGTAAAGTCATATAACTAAGGCAGCCAGCCTACTAGAACATTGTGAGATGTGCGACAGGGTCGCCATCTCGGTGCGGAACCAGGTAGTATGTTGTCACCGCAGCTTCAATTAACACAAAATGTTATAAATAGAGACTGTGTACAACCAACTAACAATTTTTTCAAATTGTTAGCCTTACATACATTGTCCCTATATAAGTAAATAAATGGGTCAGGCTCACAATTTACAAAAACTATTGTTAGGTTGTACACAAGTCTCTATTTATAATATTTTGTGTTGATTGGATTTGTCGTGGAAACATGCTAAATAACTTTTTTAAACTTTTCTTGCAGATTTGATTAAGTTTGAATTCATTAATTCTGACAATAAAGTTATTAAATTGTTTTACACAAACTGCAGATTCAGACGCTTTCCCCTTGGCTCGCAAAAACTTCTAGTCCCATCTACAAGTCTGTTTCGCATCTACAGCATCATAAGATTATAGCGTAAAAGAAAACCAGTTGCAGAACAAATAGGAAGTATTTGTTAAGCCAAAGGAAAAGCCTTTTCGTTTGTATTTAACTTTGAATTGTAACTGTATTGAATTGCAATTGTATTTTGTGTAATGCTTTGGATTATATTAGCTAATTCGCGGCATTATAATACAGAGCTTAATCTTTCAACTGACGGAGAATTCACATAATAAATATACGATGGATTCCTCAAAAGAAACAGAACTCATGTTCTGGTGAACAGAGTTCTGGAAGTATCGCGTTCTGCGACCATAAGCGTATAGAGCTAACATTCCTAATGTTACCAGGCCAAGCGTCGTCGCTAAACAAAAAGTGTGCTCGGCTTGGGTGATTTTTTAAGGAGAGTTGTTTTGTGTGCTCGTCGTTTTTGCAATGGCTGATTTTTGTGAACAGCGCGCGGCTGTAAAGCTTTGCTTCTTGCTCAAAAAAACTGCGATAGAAACTCTGGAAATGTTAAAAGCGGCCTACCAGGATGATGCTGTTAGGAACACTCAAGTGTTTGAGTGGTTTTTCCATTTCAAAAGAGGCGAAATATCATTTGATGACAAGCTTCCCCCTGGCCGTCTTTCGACGGCCCAAATCAACAAAAATGTTGAGAAATTTGCGAAATCATCCTAGAAAATTGATGACGAACAATTTGCGAAGTCGTGGAGCTGCCTGGATTGACTTGGAGTTTAGTTCAGCAAATTATAACGGAAGATTTGGGAATAAAAAGGGTGGCTGCCAAATAGTGCCTCTATTGCTGAACCTAGGCAAGGTCACATGGAGGCATGTTGTGCTTTGAAAGAAACGACACAAACTTTTTTCCAAGGTTATCACACGTTACGACTCATGACGCTACGGTTACGACCCTGAAACGAAGCAGCAGTCAAAACAGTGTAATACTCCAAGTTCGCTTTGCCCCAAAAAATGCCCGTTAAGTGAAATAAAACGTCAAAGCAATCCTGATTAGTTTTTTCGATGTGAGAGGAGTTATCCGCTCAGAGTTTGTTCCACAGCATCAGATAGTTAACCAGGGCTTTCTACCTGTAAGTTTGCGCAACAGTTTGCGGTGGAAGTGGTCTGATTTGTGACAATCGGGCGACAATAAAGCCCTGTCAGCTCTGTATGTGTGCCAATTTTTAATCAAAAATGGCAAGACCCCTCTCCCCCATCTCCCCTATTTACCCGATCTTGCACTTGTGACTTTTTTCTATTTCCCCGAATAAAAAGACACAACAAAAAAACGTTTTGCCGAGGTTGTTAAGGTGAATAAAAAGTCTGGACGCAGCAAGTGCGTTATGGTAGTGAATTTTCATAAAAATGTTTTTAATAGCAAATATGTGTGTTTTTTTTTTAAAGAAAGCAGGCATAAAATTTGGTTACCTATATAGTAGAAACAATGTGTCATGTTTCATCAAAATAACTTTATTGTTTGAAAATGTACAAAACTTTCCAAAAGTAAACCTAGAGTGTTCCCGAAAAAACTGGTTTCTTGACCAACCTTATAGCTTAATAGCAAATTGAGCTATTCAAATTTGCAGTATTTAATGAAAATTAGCTATCTCAACACACTTGCTGCGTCCAGAATTTCTTTTCTTACAAACATGCATTAGATTTCGATGGAAAATGCAAAAATGCAAAAACATAAGGCGTGTTCGATAAAAAAAAGTATCACCAACGACTTATGGGCCAGCCTGTGATTGTAGAAATATATTTTTAAGATGTAGCTAAAGACACCCTATAATTAATGTATACAATGTTTTTCGTATCTTGTATAATAACGGATATATTGAGCTTTATTAATTTTTTTTGCGAAAATTCGACAAAAATGATATACCATTCAACGATAAACTCTATAGTTAAGACCACTGCCAAATCATCAGAGAAAGGGTCTATTTGAGATAAATTTTCTGGAAACATTTTAGTAAAATAAAGGATAATGACGGTTGAAGCAAGACTTCAGGCTTTGTAAACATTCTTGAGACATTTTCTTTCCATAGCTCGTATTAGTCTCAGGTTCTTTGCCTAAATGTTGCCAATTTTGACGCTCTAAATCGCGACTTTGACGCCCATAACTTTTTTTGTTCCTTAACCTACTGGCAGGTAATTTACAGATAATGATATAAACCCGCGTACTAAGTTTGGTTGCCCTTACTTTGTTATTTCGGGAGATATGATTTTTTTTCGAAAGAAACACAACATTTTCCGGAAGGGCCGATTTTCTTGGCTAAGGAACTTATTCAAGCCACTTGCAAACGAAAGATACCTATTCACCAAATTTAATTAAAATCAGCCCATTATTTTTTGACTTATCGGTTATATATATATATATATATATATATATATATATATATATATATATATATATATATATATATATATATATATATATAAACGTATAAGAATTGAAACTGACCCCGGATATGTGTTTTAGGGGGCCTAAGCGCTCATTTGAAGAAATGTTTTCAAAATTTAAAAGTGGACATCTCATTAGTGAATTTTTTAAAGAAAATTCACAAAAAACGAGAGCATCACAGAAGACGAATTTCAATACACTTGACTTGACCAATGGAATAGTATATTTGACAAGTGTACTAGTGCCATTGGAGAGTACTTTGAAGGGTACTAGAGGTTTTTTGTTTAAAAATTAAATAAACGAATAAAAAAAAGTTCAGTTTCGTTTGGGTACCTTCCCGTATATATATATATATATATATATATATATATATATATATATATATATATATATATATATATATAAATATCTCTTAGGTTTAAGGTTAAACACAAATGTGACGGCTTTAAATGATTATTTAAATTTTTACCCCGAAAGAAGACTATTTTAGTAGTTTACCTGCTTGTAATTTTTCTTAAACATCTGAATTTTGGCGTTACCTAAAAGCAGCTCCCGTAACAAAATTTATTTACATATATATTTTAAATAGGTATTTAAATCTCTACCCCAAAAGATGTATTTATAAGATTTTACATACCTAAGAAGCAATAGACACTCTGTAACGGACCGAATATTTAAATCTTAATCCTGAAAGACGTATTTACGAAAGTCAAAATCACTGCACTAAATGAGTATTTATAAATCTTTATCCAGATTGACAGCAATCTAATCTTATAATGTTTGTCAGACTCTAGTGCTCTATGTCTAAAATGTCTCTGCTACTAGGAAAGTGAGTAATTATTTATACAGGGTGAATCACGGTCGATCGTAGGTTACAGGTTTAAGGAGAACGGGATGTAGGATTATTTCGAAAATTTGGTTTCTTGCGTAATTAGTTCTGCTTTATCAATCTAAAATGTTGTCAGCTCTGTCGCTTATATTTGGAAAGTCGCAACAGATTTTATATTTTGAGCGAAACACCCTATATATTATTGCATTTTTGGCTTCGTGTAGTTTACCAATGTCCTTTGTATTAGTTATGCCTAAGGAAATTCGTTCTCCATTATACAGGGTCGTTCAAAATTTTATTTGTACTTCGTTGTCGAAACACGTGTCTAGCGCACAACTCTCTGTTATTATGTTTGTGGTTTTTGTGGTGATTCTATTTTTTGTTTTAGTTTCCAGCCACAGAGTCCATCCTTACTCTTTTCTGATAGGTACGAAAATGGTGAAATATGCATTTTTTAAGGGAACACCTGTATATTATAGAATATTCTGAGAGACAACTAACGTTCCTTTCAAATGATGTATCATGTTCTTATAACTAAATTGTCAGGTTTTCGAAATAAAAGCATGTTTCTATACAAATCGGATTATTTTGCCATATTTTGTATTGGCATGACATGTCATAGAACATGTCATTATGAAAATTAGACAATCAGTGCGTCAATAACAAAACGGTTGCGTGTTGATTAACGAAAATTTTAATTGAACAGGATCAAAATAGAAGACAATCAATATTCAAATGAAGGTTTGATGAAACTGTTTATTCTTCATGGCAAATGTGATCAAATTATAGTAAGAACATGCAGAAGGTTCGATGAAATGCATTTCGATTTACAACCAATGAACCAGAGAAAATATGTAAGATTACAAAATAAATTATTAGTATTTGCCCTCTGAAAGATGCGTATTTTGCTCTTTGAAAGATAACCAAATAAGATTTCTCATTTACCACGAACCGTTAAATTATAATAAATATCTCGAAATCCTAAGGTCAGGGTGGAGGATTTATTTGATAATCTATCAATAAAGGGGTATCGTACCTGCTAGTTACAACTTCATAGGGCATGGTCTCACTCCTCTGGGGAAGTAGCAACAGAGTTGAACCTAATGTCTAAAGATCGCTAACTTAACGATATCGATTTTGAGAAAACAAGTTTACATGACACCGGTAACCAGTGAACAAGACCTCCGCCAACAAGTGTTCAATTGCATCGAGGAGCAAGATTCCAATGATATAAGGAGGGTTACACATATTTCTACGAGTATCTGGAGTTCAAAAGGTTTGGAAAGCAAAAGTGGTCATTTTGAACGATTGTTGTGAACGTTTTAATTTTTTTTATATTTATACCATGTTATTGTATTAGCATTGTTAATTGCTATTTAACCGTTTTGTTATTTGTTATATTACGTAATGAAAATTATTTATATTAGATTCGCTTTAAGTTTTGACCAATAACCGATACAATTATTTTGTAATGTTACAAATTTTCTCTCGTTCATTGGTTGTAATTCGGGATACATTATTTTATTAAACCTTCTGCACGTTTTTTCTACAATTTGATCACATCTACCATTAGGAAGAAACGATTTCATTAAAACTCCATTTGCATACTTATTGCTTTCCATTTTTGATCTTTTCAAATCAAATATTTGTTAATGAACGCGCAAACGTTTTGTCATTAATGCACTTCATACTAATACAAAATATGGCAAAATATTCCGATTTTTATAGAAAGTTGCTTTTATTTCGTAAACCTGACTATTTATGTACAGGAACATAATACATTATTTAAAAGGAACTTTAATTGTCTTTCGGGATATTTAATAATATACAGCGTGTTCCAATAAAAAATGTACTTTTCGCACTTTTTGTATCTATCAGTAAGATCGAAATTGTTGAACGACCCTGTATAATGAACGAGTCTCCTTAAATATAACTAATACACAGAACATTGTTAAACTATAACCAAAATTTGAGTTGTCTACGAATCCAAATTTTGCATTAATAAACATCTAAAATTAATAATTGAAGGAAATCAATTAATTTCTCGAAAACTGCTGGAGATAGGTATAGGGAAGTATCACACAAAAATTATCGAAAAGCAATAGCAAAGCAAAAAATTCAATAACATACAGGGTGTCTTATTCAAAATATCAAATTTGTTGCTACTTTTCAATATAAGCGGCAACTCAGCAGCGCTGAAAATATTTTAGGTCAATAGAGCAAAAGTAACTACCCAAGGAACCAAAATTTCACAATAATTCTAATTCTCGTTCTCGGACTATAGAGTAGTCCATTTGAGAAATATAAATAAATTAGCTATCTAAAACATGCTATGTTTCATTGTTTTTCTGGCTTCGCTTTTTGACTAAGCCGAAAAACTACACACCTCTGCTACTTTGAGCGACCTGTATCTCTATAAACAAAAAAAATTAGCTATAGTGTTTACTTTTTTGAACACACTTTATATTTTATGTAAACTGTATTTACGGACCTTTCGTCTTTGCGAGGAAAATCTTAAAACACTTGTGAAATGACCTAACCCAATTTCTATAAAATACTTATTTTCACTAATCGGAATTCGTAATAAAACCGCTTCTAAAAAAGTTATAAAAACAAAAACAGTTTGAAGGAGAGCTAAAAATGTATCGCGATGAAATTTATTGTGGCTGTTTTCATATCGGAATTATCATTTGGCAATTTTCCCAGAAAACGGCGTTCTTTCACACGTACTACTGTAAACAATGCACATTCGTCAATAGTATCCCCTTTTATTTTATTAGTTTATACCTTGGAAACGTAATCAAATGAAGAATTAATTCTAATTGATTTCAAGTTAGATTTGTAGGGGGTTTTATATATCTTTAACTTTCATCTATTTATATTGGAATAGATCCACATATACTAATGAATATTACAAAATAATCAGGTGTACGTCATTGTCAAATAAACGTTATTATCAAAAACATATCTCTTTGCAACTTTGTAGACAATTCCGGAGAAACCTGAAGTGGCCGAAAGCAACTGAATACGTCAGTCAATATGGATTTATGTCAAATACTAACACACCAAATTTAAGTTTTTTTACCTCAAAACACACACACACACACACACACACACACACACATATATATATATATATATATATATATATATATATATATATATATATATATATATATATGGCTAGTGGAAATTGCCTTTCGAAGCTTTTACCTAACGCACCTGCACACACACGTACACTACAAAGATTGAATATAAATAAGATGTAACACTATACACATTAGTTTAGAGCACCAATAACTTCCTCCACTTTTGTTTTTCGTTTTATAACTCCCATTAGTGTCTACTTTATTCCTGTTCGTGGCATCACCTTAATATCATTAGGTAAAAAATTGAATTTGCTTTGTTTTCTTCTTTTTGTGAAACAGTATTTTTAATTCATGCCTGCACCTGTTATTGATGTTGTGAGCTTCACTATTCACAGGATATTTTAAATACGTGTACTGAATAATGAATAGAGTGGAAGGGTAAGTATCCGATTGGCCTCGAACACACCCGGGCAGGTTTTTCTTAGGCATAAGTCACACATATTCCTTATTGCTCTTTTTTGCATGATAAACACATGTTCCGCTGCTGACGCGTTACCCCATATGAGTGTTTCATATGATAGGATACTGTGACAATGTGCAAAATAAGCAATTTTGGCACCTTGAGGCGTACTGTACTGTTTTACCGTTCTTATGATGTAGATTGTTCTGGATAAGCCTTGTGCTTCCATGCCATTTAACGTTTTGAAATTAATTGGTCTGACCAGGTAAGACACCTCCACTGCTTCGAATGACATAACAATATTCGTACTTAGCAATTAGGTTTTCTTTTTCGTTAAGTAGATTTCATAAAAATAAACAAAAATATAAATAGGAGCAGCCACCTTAATTCACCAATAGATTATTGACATACCAAAATTTTTTTATGCTACAGAAAAGTGATAATTTTATTGAATTTACACATCTATTTAGTATATAGCTGTTTTGTGGACTCATAGCAAGTTTTCAGGCATTGACGTGTAATATATTTTTACTATATATAAAAAAAATGAGTACTAATTTACCCTTCTTCAGATATATTATGTAAAAATAAAAAAAACACTCAATTACAATTATTTGAGAAGCAGACATTTGAGCGAATTTCTCTCTTATTTTCATAATCTACGGCCAGAAAAACACGGAGATGCAAAATTTTATTGAAACCGGGCTAGTTTTCAAAAAGTAAACGTTTACTTCCACTTCCACTACTTAAAAAAATAACTTTATAGTATACAAATTTAGGGCATATACTTCAGGTTTCGTTATCCCCAGTCCAAACAAGGATTTACTTAATTACCCAAAATTAAAACAATTCACACAACAATAGGATTGTCCAATCTTCAAACCTTCCAGAAAAATAAATAGGCACAGATCAAATAACATATTATGATGATCAAATCATGAATGAAAACAATAAGCCGCCATTAATGGCGCGGGCGTGATAACAGACAGTTTTTGGTTGGCGTTGCTACGTTGATACTGGATGACAATGATATGCGATCGAACATACACGATCACGAAAATTGAGGGAATTCAAATAATTGTTTACAAATCAAATCAAACTTTAAAAAGCATTACAATTGTAACTTTACGCGAGCTTGTAAATAGAGAAAAACAAAAAGTTGACAAAGGAGATTTTACATTTGAAAGTTATCTTCAAGTTTCATTTGTAAGTTTGCATTAGTCTTTTGGCTGCAAACATATAGAAATGTGGCAAACCTAACTTGTTTGATAGTAAATTATGTAACGCTGTGGTAAGCATCTGTAAGTTGCCATGCTTCGTGGCCTGTACTAATATTGCTTTGATATCATAATCATTAAATTTTGTATGACTTGGCGATAGTTGTTGTAATTCTTTTCGAACAAAGCACACTCAAATGCGGCGATAAAGTAATGTTAATGAGATGTTAATATTTGACAACTTATTTACATAAATAAAATTTGCAAATCTCAGTAAATCAGCATGGCGATTAAATTAAAATTTACAAAAACTTCCTACTGTAATATCAAGAAAGCTAAATTCGCGTAGTTTATTCCCCATTCTCTTCTAATCTCTGTTTGAAAATATTATGTATACAATTATTATCGCTTTATGCAAAGAAAAGGCCCAAAAGGAGCAAATATTTGCATTTATGCGAACTTGTGACCTTAAAATTAATACGAAAGAAGCAGTGAATAATTGTGTTTGTAATCTGTTTGTGTAGCCGGGCATATGAATGGCAAACTCAATCTGAATTTCTAACAACCAACGACTTCTGCTCAGTTTCTCCCCAAGAGGTCTATTATTCATATTTAAGAATGATTATCTAGAGTGCCCCCATGGTTAAAACACACTGAATAATAGAACTACATAAACACTGCGTCGATGCCATTCAACATTACACAAATGAACTTTGACGAGTTCTTATCTTGTCTTGCATGTTTTGAATTTTAATTCTCATTTGCATGTATCTACATAAATATACTTAAATGATCTTCACTTACCATTACAATTGCTGCCTAGCTTGTCCCATGTTTATTTACGTTGGGCGGCTGCTTCATACATCTGCGGTCGACTTTGATCTTTTAGTAAATTTTCATTGAAAAAATTCAAAATTAGAGAATCATCGATGGTGATCAATTATAATAAAATTTATACATAGTGTTTGCTTAATCAAACTTAAAAAAAATTACATTTTAAAACAGAAATATTAAAAATAACAAAGTTATTTAAACAAGTGTGTCCGACGCGGTTTATTATGCATTCAAAAACTCTTCGAGACCCCCTTGAAGTTAAATGAGAAATGTCAGCCAAGACTTCTTGAATTCGGTGATGAGGGTCAACTAGGTTATTTGGTGGTTGAAGAAAATTACCCAGTCACCCCCCGTGTAAGGACAGTATGCCGTTCCACAGTAAATTCTTAATTTCTGCGTTCTCCACGCAATCGTCTTACTGCAATTTTATTTGCTGTTACACCGCTTAAGTGTGCAGCGGTGTCAGTGGGAGACATAAAAATGGTCTATAGAAAAAGCCCAAAAGCACGTATTCTGCGATATACTATGGCCATAGAGACTCGTTGTTGTAAAACTTTCAACCAAGCATATCTAGTCAGTCATGTTGTGGAAACTCTGTCTTGCGAAGCCAAATCCCCAAATAACGGTTTTGCCGTACTGAAGCAGCTTGAGGTCGTCTGAATCTATGACGACGGTTATGCATTCCTTCTTCACATCACCTAGAGCAACACTGTTGACGCACTGCGTCCCATGCGTTCGGAAATTAGTCTGATTGAAAAGCCAGGTAACGGCATACCAACAATGCGCCCCCTTTCGAATTCACTTAAATGCCTGTCATAGTTTGGTAAACGACGTCTAGGAATGACGAATTAATAAAATTAGCACAAATATATACAAGATATTCTTTTAAACTGAAGAAAACGCAAATTTAAAGAGATCCTTTCCTGATAAAACAAAATTTTAAAACACCTGTTAAAATTTTTTGACCACATTGTTATCATTTCTTATCAGAGACAAAACAGAGTAGTGTAGAAAATGTATCTGCAATTGGTCGAGTATAATTGGGTGTCAGGTTTTTTTGGAAAGGCAGTATCTATACTTATATAACCATTTAAAAATTTAAACGAACGTTGATTATGAGTTCTAGAGGCGCTAGTTAGCGCTCATTTGAAGAGATTTTTGCAGAGTCTCACCATCGACGTTTCTCTAATTACGAGTTTTTTCAATGAAAATTCGCTACAAAGAACCTTGGTTGTGAGCAATTCGAATTGAATTTGCCATTCATATTCCAGGTTACACAAACAGATTACAAACGCAATTATTCACTGGTTATTTTCTATTAATTTTTAACAGACTTCAAAAAATGAGGAGGTTCTATCTTTGTCTGTATGGATTTTTTATGTATGTTCACCGATATTTTCGTCAATTGTGGACCAATTAATTTTTTTTTGTGTGTTTGAAATGGCATACTCCCGAGGTGGTCCAATTTTCACTAAGTCTGATGATGGGATTTTAGGGAATTGAGGGAAATCCTCAAAGATTTTTTTTATATATGTTCACCGATATTTTTGTCAATTGTGGACCAATGTAAAAAAGCTTTTTGTATTTGAAAGGGTATACTCATGACGTGGTACTTTTTCACTAAATCAGAATCTGATAATTGGATCTCAGGCAAATCGAGGAAAATCCTCAAAAAATATATGCATTTTTACCGATATTCTCGTCAATTGTGAACCAATTTGAAAAAATATTTTTTTGCTTGAAAAGGTATACTCTTGTGGTAGTGCTATTTTCAGGATCTGATGATGATATATCAGTGAAATCGAGGGAAAAAATGCTGTTCATTGATATTTTCATTTTGTGGACTAATTTTAAAAAATATTTTTTTGTTTGTGAGGCTATACTCCCGAGGTAGTCCTATTTTCACCAAGTCAGGATCTGCTGATGGGAAATCAGGGAAATCGAGGAAAATCCTCTTATAATCTATGAAACCTAAAGTTCTACTGTAATACAGCACTTTGATTATATTATAGTAGTTTTATAACACCGTACTTACTACGTGCATATATTTACACTAAGAATAAAAAAATAAAAAATTAAACTGACTTCAAAATAGACACTAGCGAAAAATAACTGGATTACAGGTTTAATTCAAAAGACAAAAACTACTTTACGTAAAATATTATTTAATGCGCTACTTATCTGTTTGAAGTCGGTCCCAAACCAGAAACATAATAATACTTAGCGATATAAACACCTTAATTAATAACGTATTATAATTCTAATGAAATACCTGAATATGTTGTTATTGATCAAAGACCAACCCACGCTTTCCGTCTCGTGCGTGAAGAAACTTGCCATGTGGCGGGAGTGCACCTAGCCTATTTATCTACTACCTGATTGGCCTGGTACGGACTTCAAATAGATAAGTAGATAGCGCATAAAATAATATTTCATGTAAAGTATTTTTGTCTTTTGAATTAAACCAGTAATTTTTCGCTTTTCAGTGCCTATTTTAAAGTCGGTTTAATTTAAAAAAATATATTTATAACGTCACGAGTAAATATGTGCTGTACAGTGTGTCCAAAACTGGATGGGAATGTATTGCTATCTCCGTTATTATTAGAGGTAGGGAGACGGCTAAATTAGCAATGTTCTGTGGAATTTCACAGCTCATTCCAAATTTAACTTGCGTTTTGCCCTGACTCTTTTCGTTTTCAGGTTATTTTGAAAAAAAAAATTGTGATTGATTTTTTCGTCAATATCTAAGTAGGCGTTCATCTGACATGTCTAAGACTTGCACATTATCAGGTCACCTTTTACAGAGTAAAAAAAAAGAGAAAAAAGGTTGCTATGGATATAACACTATCGCGACAATTAAGAATACTGTCATTCTTGATTATCTGAACAATTTGAGGTGTATTTAACACGGTGCTTAAAATTTTGTACTAAATAGTTTGTTTCTTGTTTATTTTAAATATTATTCAACAATATGTTCAGTAATGAAGAATATTTTGACATGTTGGAATGCTATATTCCTTCTAACCGAAATACTCAGGCAGCTGCAAATTCATAGCAAAACAACTATTCAAAAAGACGACAACCAAACACCAAAATATTTCTCCGAATAGTGACCAATCTATTGAACGATGGTAGCTTTCACGCAAAGAAACTACCAATGCCTAAAAAATGAAGAAAGAAATAATGCCCTCTTACAGGTTTCAAACGAAAACCCTCCGCATACTGTTCTGTTTTATGGTGAAAAAATTGACGTTCCATAAAGTACGGTGCACCGTGTATTAAAACAAAGTCATTACCATCCATACAAACCTACAATCGTACAAGGCTTAAATGTTGACGATTACCCTAAGCGACTTCAATTCTGCAGATGCTATCAGGGACAATCTAAGCAAGATGAAAATTGTCATTTGAAAATAATATGACCTCATGAATCCAGATTTAAAAATTGTGGTGTGTATAATCGCCATTATAGGCATTATTGGGCAAATGAAAATCCCCATCTAAAGGAAGAAAGACGATTGCAAGACAGATTTGGTACTAATGTTTGGTGCAGCTTATTAGGTAAAAGTCTGTTATGTTTATTTGTAGATTAGATAGTTAATTTTTAAAAATTTCAGGTAACTCCATTGCTGGTCCGATCTTTTTTGAAAATAATTTAACTGGGGAAAGGTATCTTAAACTATTGAGAAATGATATCTTACCAACAATTAGAAGAGTTCATGATAATTTAGACGAGAGTTGGTACCAACAAGACGGTTGTCCAGCTCACAATGTTAGGATCTTCAAAGAATTTTTGTACCAAAATTTTAATAATCGTGTCATTTGTAACAATGGGCCGGTTCATTGGTGTGCGCGATGTCCCGAGATAACATGGATTTATATTTTTGGGGTACTCTGAAGAATGATGCGTATAAATTCGATCCACCACAAAATATAAATGAATTACGAAACAGAATCACGAAAGCTATAAATCATATTAACCAGAACAGCCTCACCAGAGTTTGCAGGCATGTTTAAAAAAAGTAATAAAGTGCATTCGACAAAACGGTGACCATATTGAACAATTTTCTATTTGGTGTATTTTTAAGTTTCTGTTTTATTATTTATTGAGTTTCGTTTCTAATTGCGCTGCTTGTGGAGTTTAAGTTTATATTTGTTATTGCCGGGTTTCGTTATTACACTGTTTCACATAATATTACCTAGCATTATTACCTAATTAAGTATTGTCAATTAAATCACAATATTTTTTATCGGGAATCATTACGGAAAATTATGTTAAAAGTAGAAGTCTATTGTTAGACTCCATGGCCTACTGCTTTTTGAACACTTTTTTTCGCATTTGTTTTCTGATATTGGATTTCATAGCCTACTACCCTCAAAACGGTTTATCTCAAAATTGTCAGTGAAGAAAAGTACAAAAAGATTACTCTGTAAAAAGTGCCCTGATAATGTGCAATACATTCCCATCCAGTTTGGGACACACTGTATATATAATTTACTCATTGTCTAATGCAGTTATACAATGTGTAAGTACAAATAAGTTTTAAACTTGTGCTAATACATACTACACAATTTTGATTGTTTTCGCCATATGAACACACCGAAGGGATATTACGTGTTTACATATTAATTTTGGAACTTCCAAAAAATCATATATATATATATATATATATATATATATATATATATATATATATATATATATATATATATATATATATATATATATATATATGTGTGTGTGTGTGTGTGTGTGTGTGTGTGGTGGAACTCAAAAGTGGCCCACCCCCTCTAGAATCTTGTATTAGGATAATTTAAGTAAATTTAGGAGTTAGCTATATAGCCAAATAATCCTTATTACATCCCGTTAGACCGGAAGCGATCCCAAATTTCGAATCTTAAATGGAACATCCTGTATGTTTTTACAAATTTTGATTCAAAGGGACATTCCAGGTATGTGAGTAAGTTTTAGTCAATTTATTAAATGTCAATGTCAAAAAAAAAATCATTTTAAATTACTTTAATATGCCTAAAATGTTTAATTATCTCCCATAGTTTACCATAAAAAAATTCGGGACGCAGCTAGTGCGTTGTAGTAGCGAATTTTCATAAGAATTGTACACTACCAATATACGGCATATTAGACAAGCTAATACTATAAACGTACACAGACCTTGAAGATCGATTTTAGAGGTCCTAGTAAGCGCACATTTGAAGAATTCTTTCGAAAGTGTCGATATCTCTCTATTACCAAAAAAATCTTGCGTTTTACCTCCTTTTGAGAAAAATGTCCAAAACTCAATTTTCTATGAAGCTAAAGAACTAAATTTTGCTATATCTGTATATAGTGAAGTCTCTTTAAAAAAAACTTGTATTACAAATTTCATTAAATTTATACAGAAGATTTTCAGAAGGAAACTTAAGTCATATTTTGTAAAGTAGATTAACTGCCAAATTATGAACGTAGGAGTTATTTTTCCTTATTAATCGCCAGTATGATTTCGATTTAGTCAACCTAATCAAACCGGTTTTTTCAATATCAACAATAACAAAGTTATAATTTCAGACTCAAAGGTGACAAACTTATTTAGGCGTTTTACAAAAAATTAAATCTTGTTCAAAATGTATAAAACCTATGCACTATTGTTTCTCCTAACGTCAAAATAAAACATAAAAAAACAAACATTCATCGAACTGGATTCGATCGCGTAACCTTCTGCTTATGAGGTAAGTGGCACGTCTCTGAGCCATCTGGGTATACGCCAAAAAACGTTTTGTTCAGGTGATACATTAGATCGGCTTCATGCCCGGGATATTATATTCCAAGTATACGTAACGTAGAATTATTATTGAAACACATAAAATGACTTATATGACGTCTTATGCTAAGTTTAAGGATACAAGAAACTATTTAAGAATCATTTTTATACAGACTTCGCTTGGTTTTTTTTTTTTACTTTCGTACTATATTATGCGATAGCATAATATATCTATGGTGCGCTAAAATTGTATCTGAGGCCGTTCATAAAACTACAAAGATAGTGCCATTTGAAAATTGATTGAATCCCCAGTTAAATAACAATTACTTGTAACGTTTTTAATTTTATGTCGTCTGTCATTTTCCATAATTGCGGCCGAGATTTGACGACTGTTGGTTAGGGTAGTGTGTGTTATTTCTGGTATATATTTAGTTTGGTTACCACTGATGTATGGCTTATACCTGTTGTATGAATCAATCTACGCCTGGCAGTTAACTATTCTGTCTGTCAGGCATTGGACTTTAACCACTAAGTCGTCTCAATGCATGTTTTTGAGATTTTTTAAGGAAATAAATAGGCTCAATATTTGACATTGAAATTTAAGAAACTGACTAAAACTTAGCAACATACTTGTGATGTCTCCTGTAATCAAAATTTGCAAAAATATATAAGGTGTTCTATTCGAAAACTGAAAGTTGAGGTCACTTCCGGTCTGACCAGATGTGATAAAAATTATTTTGCAATGTCACAAAATATATTTATATGTCTTATAGCTAACTCCCACATTTTGGTAAATTATCTAAATAACTAAAGATTCTAGAGTGGGTGAGTCACTTTTGAGATCTACCCGGGATAGGTATATATATATATATATATATATATATATATATATATATATATATATATATATATATATATATATATGTATATAACTTAAACAAATATCAACCCGTTTTGTTTAAACTCGGCACGTATTAACAGCATGGATGAGTTTGCTGGTCAACCCAAGAAGCTTATTTTGATGAAATGTGGTAGACATTTAGACATGTTGCCCTGATAGAGACTACTGTATACCAAAATAAAATCTTCACAATCTTTTAGTTTAATAATAAATTAAGCTTTTTACATTTGAGTATTCAATGAAAATTCGCACTACCATAACGCACTTGTTGGATCCCGAATTTTATTGGCAGCTCACAGCAGGTTCTGCATCAGTGCGCGAAAGAGTAATATTGACTTATAAACCACCATCAACACAGTTAATGGCAATGATACCTTGACGTTGCAATCAGCAGCTCTTTTTATTTCTAATACTTTGCCAGGTAAAATGTTATTTGTTCTACAGAGTTCAAATCGATATTATTTTAGCAAACAAGCCTTAGATAATATGAAGTTTTGTGTGCATTGAAAACTGTATGTGAAGATCTTGTGGAAGTAAAGGTGAGGGGCAAAATGTTCTGAAAGCTACAGCCTAACTGAAGATGGCAGTTCCAATGTTTTATTATGTTTAATTGAAGTTATACTTTTTAATTTGTGTCCGTTAGAAGCACAATCAAATGCCTCTTTGTATGACACACCGTATAAATTACGTGGCATATAATTACACTACTATTTATTGTAGCCTAGACTTCGTGGCGAGGCCCGAGATAGAAACAAGACTGTCTGACTTCATGGTAGGACTCGTACTGCACTTCTCCGTATCATTGTCGTGCTAACAGTCCACTGTAGTCTCAGAAAGCACCTTACATTGATAGGTGTTGAGAGGAATCTCATTTGCCAGGAATGGGGTAAGGCTGAAGAAACGTCTTACCACTTAGTACTTGGGAGAGGCACCAAATGCTGCCATATTGGAGCAAAACGCCAGGCTTAAGGCAGACACAACGGTTCATCACCGTATCAACAGAGAAGTCTGAACGGTTTGTTGATACGAACGGGAACGACTTGTGAATAATTACAGGACATTTCACAGGACACCCCCCAGTAAGGTTTCCCTTTATAAAGATGGGTAAGGCGGACAGTGAAAACTACGAGTACCCAAATGAAGCAGCAGACACAACAGAACACTTGCCATGCGATTGCATGACCCAGCTCTGAAAAAGTCCCAAATACCTTGGAGCGGTGACTTTAAGGCTCCAGGAGATAGGTAAAATAGCTCTCAAAAGATAATAGACTACATACAAATCTGAACTCTTTATGCAGCTATTAGGAGAAAGGGTCTTGCACAAAAGATCTATTATGATCGATGCGCTAATAGGCCAAAGTGATATACGACTCATTAAACAATCTACAATCTACAAAGCCTTACCACGATCTGTGTGAGTGTGATGCTCTTGCGAGTCTTTGAACAGAAATGCTTAGATCAATAATTGTGCGGAGGAGTCAGGTAAGCTACGTTCAATTGAAGACCTTTATGATCTTTGTTTTGAGGTTTAGGTGGTTTGATGGCGGAACCGAGGAGAGGTAGAGCATGGTTACTGGATGCCGGGGTTGGCAAAAGACGCGATGTGGCCTACTTGCCTGGCGCTAGCCTCTCCACCATTACCACTACTACAACTACTACTACTACTATTGTAGTCTCCACACTTTAGCTACTTCTTCAAAAAAAAATTAAGTTTGCGTCTTTCAAATAATGTTAGAAAGTCATTATGTCTTAGATCGTGTCCAATAAATTTTGATTTTATTCTTTCTTAGTGAAATAAATTAAAAGCGGTAACATCTCTCTGTACATACTAGGAACTAGGTTTTTACCAGCAGTCGTGATCGACTAAGCATGCCTCAAAAATCAACGTTTAGGTGGGAAATGGTGGACGACCTGGGAGGCCACAGTTTAAGAAGACTAGTTCTTTCAACCTAGCGCATATAAAAATGTTTGTTTAACTATTGCCGAACAATTGAATTGTGAGTTGATGCACCATCTAGCTGCATTACAAAATTCTCTATCGAAAAAGTTCGCTGAACGTTTAGCATTCAACGTACTATCCAAGAAAAAAGTACAATTATTATTTTTTTAATTCCACACAATATATTAACTTTTTGTGAATATTTGTCTTTAAAATGTATAACCTAATGGTAGTTACTGCAGCCCAGTATCACAGTTTAGAGACGACACCACGCGACTAGTGGTAAATTTAGCGTCATCAGTGATAATAATCTAATTTAGAAATTTCCTGTCACTTAAAAAAGTATCCTGAATCCCATAACAATGGTCTAAACTTTTGTTTTCATCACCTACATTTAATGTTTGTAAAAACATCGGTTTGTAGCGCTTCATTTTGTGACGAACGAAACATATTTTGACTTTATCTCAAAGGCTCATGCATGAATTTGCTCGACTTGCTTCCAATATATCGTTATCTTGAGGCTGCTTGTGCATTCGGCGAGGTTAGATAATATAACTTTTATCAACACAGTCAGTTTAATTGAAAAGCTCATTTACTGCGGCTGCAGTTCAATGAGCAATATCTGATTGGGTATGTCAAGTTAAATCCTCAAGCAACTTTTCTGCTACTACAAACAAAAACACCAAACAGATTATTTCGATTTTCTTACTTAAAGTCAAATACTCATTTTAATTTTATGATTACGTCAGTTTTTAGTTTACATGGCATTCCTATTAAATTTAAAAATAAGCTTGTATAACTGTATCTGGACTGGGCGGAAAAAAACTGAAAAAAAAACGCGAATCTTGTCATGAAACTCATTATTATGAGTCTATATGATATCCTAAACAACTTTTCTTAATAACTTTTCCAAACAACTCAAACCTGATTTGTTTTTCCTAAAGTTTGATAACAGAGCTTCTACAGGTACCGTTCAAAAGTATGAACTAAACTTTGAAAAATGTGCAAATAATGCTGAAGAACAAGAAGTTGGGGTGGTGAGTAAGAAATGTTTCAACCTCTACAGTATAAGATATATATATATATATATATATATATATATATATATATATATATATATATATATATATATATATATATATATATTGTTCTGGAAACCAGATCCACTAAACATTACACATTAACATACACCATTAGAGCCATAAAAACATACGATGAGATAATCCATAACAGCTATTTTACCAACAAAGCATTAAAGTTCAAATAGGAATGCAAAGAATTTAGTGGGAAAGTAGTAAATAAATGAATGAAACAAATATAATTCAATTCAGTCATTGATATGAGGTATAAGATAATTGGATTAAGTTAATATAAGAGTGTTTCAGAGGACTTAAAAGACTAAACTAGCTAAGCCCAAATTTACATTAACAAAAAAATGTAGTGAATGTCAAAGTTAGATTAAGTATCGATAGTATATGTAGACAATCGAACTAGAACAAAATTGGAATATTTAGAAT
The DNA here is from genome assembly GCA_964006375.1 of Tillus elongatus. NCBI lineage: Eukaryota > Metazoa > Arthropoda > Insecta > Coleoptera > Cleridae > Tillus > Tillus elongatus. Next base: position 71,835,744 of record OZ023265.1, read on the forward strand.
GACTGTTGTAATTAGCATTAAGGAGGTGTGCACAAAGTGACAGTTCCACAAGAATTTGAAATTTATGTGAAAAATGACAATTCCACAAAGGTGACAATAAAGCGATGACAGCACAGAAAAACGGAAGTTTGTTTTGACAGAAAAAGATTGCTGTGAAAAAATGCGAGGAGAAGTTTGACAGAAGAAAATAGACTGACATGGTTTTTTTTTTGAAGTTTAGAGAGCGGTGGTCATTAGGTGTGGATAAGAACAGAAAAAGTATTGTGCTGAAGTAAAGTTAAAGAGCGGAGGTCATTAGCTGTTTATAAGAACAAAAAAAAGTATTGTTCGGAAGTAAAGTTTAGAGAGCGGGGTCCTTGGCGGTTTGTAAGACCAGCGAAAGTACCTAAAAGAAGCAAACGCCATCACTCAAGATATGGTTACGTAGAATCCAGATGCAGATCTAAATATAAATACATATCTAGTGAAGTACACCTATGGTAAATGAGAACAAGAATAACACACAAGAGTAGTCTGGATGTACATAGCTATCAAGGTAAAGTGAAATTGACATTTTAAATTTGAACCGTGATATTGTTTGGTTTGTTTGATTTTCCTAAGACAAGATAGTAGTTTTTGAAGTTAAACAAGAAAATTAAAAAAAAATTAAATTTAGGTTGTTCATAAAAAAGACTAATTAGTCGAATAAGTATAGACGGATCCAATAGGTAATATAAGGTAATTTTTTTAATATTCTGTGGGGAGAAGTTTTATGTAACTTAATATATAAATGATTATTCAATAAATTATGTAAATAATAGAAAAAAAATGACATATCAATGACTTAGTTGAATACTTAAGGTGGAAAAATTAAAAGAATATCACTACTTATAAAAAGGGCATATATATATATTTAATTGGGAAATATTATTGTTGAACATTGTTATTAAATCGTTTAATAAATCGTTGTAGGGGTTTGAACCGATGCTCTGAGATAGGAGAAACAGCTGGGGCAAAAAGAAACACAACAATAGATAGATATATTACACAGACACATAAAACATTACAAAATGGCGACCAAACGTGAGGGCTTCGAAAATACATGCACGGACCTATAAAAAAATTAGAAATAATAATATAAAAACCTTGATAAAAGACATATCTGAACCATTTCCAATTTCAATACCAATATAAATAACATGCCTAACAGAAAAGCAACTAGAAAGACAGCTACATCGAGAGACAGACAAGACAGGGGAGATGACAGAGAGGATGAACTACAGGAAAATGTTGAAATGAGTGAGGAAAGAGTGGACGAACAAGAAATAAGAGAGAATATGGAAGAACACGTAGAAATGACTGTAAATACGAGTGCAGAAACAAATGGAGGAGTGTCAGCACCTGAACAACAACGTGACAGTAACAACGAAATATTAATGAAATTAATGCAAAGTATGAATAGTATAGGGGACAAAATAGAAAAGCAAGAACAAAGTATGAATAGTATAGGGGACAAAATAGAAAAACAAGAACAAAGTATGAATAGTATAGGGGACAAAATAGAAAAACAAGAACAAAGTATGAATAGTATAGGGGACAAAATAGAAAAACAAGAACAAAGTATGAATGCAAATATAAATAGCATAATGCAGGAGATAAATGAGAAGTTGGCGAAACAGGAAATTAATATAAAACAAGATATAAATGATAAGATGGAGAAACAGGAAATAAGCATAATGCAAAATATGAATCAAAATATGAGACAGATGAACGACAGATTAAATGAAATGGATATAAAAATCACAGAAAAATTTGATAAAACGGTGCAGGTATTAAAAAAAGAAATAGAACGAAAGATAGAAGAGAAAGTCGATGAAGAAATGAATGAAATACGCAAGGTTGTAATCGAGAGAATGAAAGGAACTGACGACGAGATAAGTAATTTGATACAGATGGAAAATGAACGGTATCAGAGACTAGTAGGAGTAAACACAGTGATAGAAAGAAAGGTAGATAACTATCAGAGCGAAATAAATGAGAAGTTGACAGAAGTAAATGGGAAGATTAACCAGGTCGATCAAATAAACAGAGTAAATGGTGAGAATGTAGAAAAACTAAGAGACGAGGCAGAACATAGATTTAATGAGGAAAATAGAAGAATGAGAGAAGAATGGGAGAAAGTAAAAAAGCACATGGGAAATGAAAGAATAGTATACCCAAATAAGACTGGCATAATACAAGAGTTAGAAAATAAATTTGACGGAAAAATAAACAAGCTACACCCCAAAGTTTTCATAAGTAGCTTAATGAACAAAGCAAAAAACGTAAAGGACTGGCAGGATATAAAAGAAAGTATAAGAGTAGGCAAGAAATGGGGAATAAAAGAAATAAAAAGAAACGAGAAAACCTAGAACAGGATAGGAGAGACAAATTTAAACGAAAAGGAAATATTAGGCATCGACGTGAAAAAAAGTATGACAACGGCGGCAGGAACAGGTATAAGTACGATAGGAACGGGGATAACTACAATGACAATTTTAATATAGAATATAATCCTGGACGTAGAAGGGAATATGATGATAACAACGACCAACAAATAAGGCAAAACAATAAAAGGGGAAACGATACGGTAGTGAAACTAAATAATGGTACAGAACAAAAGGATAGAGAAGTTAAGGAAATAAAAATAAATTTAATGGGAATAAGAAACAAAAGTGATGAAGAAAAAATGAAAATATTAGATGGTGTAATAACAGTGGATGACAATGTCAACAGCAAGACACCAAGTCGAGACAGGTCAGTCATATATCCACTCGACGAAGAAAACGTGTAAACAAACAAAAAAACCACATGACGACAAGACGTACGACAAGACAAATAAACCAATGGGGATAAATTTTATAAGGGGAAGATATAAAGGAAATTAAATAAAGAGAATAAGAAGAAGGGTAGATACAGCATTAAAAGCCTAAATAAAGGTCTGGAAAGTTACTCGAGAAAATAAGAAATGGCGATATGGAGATTTAAGAAAAAGGTTAGGTGAAACAAATAAGTCAATTGCAGTAGGAATGCAAATAGCTGATAAAAAAAATTTGAATTATGATGACGAATATGGAATACAGTAAAATAAAGGAATCAGGCGAATTCAATGATAAAGATTAAATAAATGAACAAGATATCTAGAAAATATTGACAAGTAAATTGTGTATATGGTAGGGAAGTCAAGCAAGTATATAGATGGTGATTATAAATGTATAGAAATACTGATATGATAAGTATGAGAAATGATATGATAAAATATAGATATGAAGAATAATGAGAATAATGAAGATAAGTATAATAATATAACGAAAATGTTATGTATATATGTAGGGGTTTGTTTAGTAAAGTAAAAATATGAAGGCTATATGCACATACAAGAAAGTAAGAAATATATAGAAATTCTGATTTAAAAACAAGTGCGTTATGGTAGTGAATTTTCATAGAAATGATCTGGCACAAAATATTTTATTATAACTTTTTTTCTTGTAACATGGAAATCTAAATTTTGGTGTATAGTTTACTTTTTATATCGTAAATCTACCTACCAAATTTGGTTATCATAGATTTTTTATTTTTTAAGATAAAAATTTTTTTCAAATGAAAACTCAAATTTTTTTTGGAAAACCTCGTTCGATTTTTCTGATTAACGCACTTGTCAAAGCCATTTACAAAGGGAAGGTACATGCCAAATTATATTAAAATCTGCCCATTATTCTTTGAGATAAAAAACTTTTTCAAATGAAAAGTCAAAATTTTCCCGGAAAACCTCGTCCGATTTTCCTGACTAACAAACTTGTCAAAGCCATTTACAAAAGAAAGGTACATACCAAATTTTATTAAAATCGGCTTATTACTTTTTGAGAAAAGAATTTTTTTCGAATGAAAACTCAAAATTTTCCCGGAAAACCTCATTCGATTTTCCTGACTAACGAACTTGTCAAAGCCACTTACAAAAGGAAGGTACACGCCAAATTTTATTAAAATCGGCTTATTACTTTTTGAGATAAGAATTTTTTTCGAATGAAAACTCAAAATTTTCCCGGAAAACCTCATTCGATTTTCCTGACTAACGAACTTATCCAAGCCATTTACAAAAGAAAGGTACGTGCCAAATTTTATCAAAATCGGCCTATTATTTTTTGAGTTATCGGTGTGATACATACATATATATATATATATATATATATATATATATATATATATATATATATATATATATATATATATATATATATATATATATATATATATATATATATATATATATATAAATATATATATATATATAAACATATAAAAATTGAAACTGACCCCGGATATGGGTTCTAGGGGTCCTAGATCGCGCTCATTTGCAAAAATTTTTTCAAAATTCAAAAGTCGGGATCTCCCCATTAGTGAATTTTTTCTACGAAAATTCACTAAAACGTTTCCTATTCGTATACGTATATAAGGCTAAAGCCAGAGCCTACGATAAATAATAATGCAAAACTATTGATGCCATTTAAAGTCATTGCAAATAAATGTCGAGACAAGTCAGATAAAAGGGATATTTAATGTATCGGATGGGTACAAATTTAAAATGAGAAATTCAGGACACCCGATACTTAAATAAAAACTGTACTACCAGTAACAAATAAAAAGAACAGGAGAGATAGGAGATATACATATAAATATGTATGTATATTAAAGGCCAGAGAGAAAGAGACGGATAGTATAAGGGACAGCGGCAAAGAAGAAATAAAACACAGAACACAATAAAAGTTAAATAAAATTGAAACCAGAAAAGAAGGCTATTGTATAGATAAAAATAGAAGTCAATAGAAACAAATGAAAAAAATTTAGTTGAGAATATATGTGTATATTTAAGCAATGTTAACAATAAACAAATAAGATTTGTAAAAACGTTTGAAACGTAGAGGCAATTATAACAAGGTAATAAAAAATCAAATTAGAACTTAAAAGTTCAAATTAGATTTTGTATTAGGGGATTTGTTCTGGAAACCAGATCCACTAAACATTACACATTAGAGCCATAAAAACATACGATGAGATAATCCATAACAGCTATTTTACCAACAAAGCATTAAAGTTCAAATAGGAATGCAAAGAATTTAGTGGGAAAGTAGTAAATAAATGAATGAAACAAATATAATTCAATTCAGTCATTGATATGAGGTATAAGATAATTGGATTAAGTTAATATAAGAGGGTTTCAGATGACTTAAAAGACTAAACTAGCTAAGCCCAAATTTACATTAACAAAAAATGTAGTGATTGTCAAAGTTAGATTAAGTATCGATAGTATATGTAGACAATCGAACTAGAACAAAATTGGAATATTTAGAATGACTGTTGTAATTAGCATTAAGGAGGTGTGCACAAAGTGACAGTTCCACAAGAATTTGAAATTTATGTGAAAAATGACAATTCCACAAAGGTGACAATAAAGCGATGACAGCACAGAAAAACGGAAGTTTGTTTTGACAGAAAAAGATTGCTGTGAAAAAATGCGAGGAGAAGTTTGACAGAAGAAAATAGACTGACATGGTTTTTTTTGAAGTTTAGAGAGCGGTGGTCATTAGGTGTGGATAAGAACAGAAAAAGTATTGTGCTGAAGTAAAGTTAAAGAGCGGAGGTCATTAGCTGTTTATAAGAACAAAGAAAAGTATTGTTCGGATGTAAAGTTTAGAGAGCGGGGTCCTTGGCGGTTTGTAAGACCAGCGAAAGTACCTAAAAGAAGCAAACGCCATCACTCAAGATATGGTTACGTAGAATCCAGATGCAGATCTAAATATAAATACATATCTAGTGAAGTACACATATGGTAAATGAGAACAAGAATAACACACAAGAGTTTGAAATTTGAACCGTGATATTGTTTGGTTTGTTTGATTTTCCTAAGACAAGATAGTAGTTTTTGAAGTTAAACAAGAAAATTAAATTAAAATTAAATTTAGGTTGTTCATAAAAAAGACTAATTAGTCGAATAAGTATAGACGGATCCAATAGGTAATATAAGGTAATTTTTTTAATATTCTGTGGGGAGAAGTTTTATGTAACTTAATATATAAATGATTATTCAATAAATTATGTAAATAATAGAAAAAAAAATGACATATCAATGACTTAGTTGAATACTTAAGGTGGAAAAATTAAAAGAATATCACTACTTATAAAAAGGGCATATATATATATATATATATATATATATATATATATATATATATATATATATATATATATATATATATATATATTTAATTGGGAAATATTATTGTTGAACATTGTTATTAAATCGTTTAATAAATCGTTGTAGGGGTTTGAACCGATGCTCTGAGATAGGAGAAACAGCTGGGGCAAAAAGAAACACAACAATAGATAGATATATTACACAGACACATAAAACATTACAATATATATATATATATATATATATATATATATATATATATATATATATATATATATATATATATATATATATATATATTCCTATAAGGAAATATACGAATAATATAAAAATAGATATCTCAAGATTATTACTAAAAACACATACTAGTTTTGCTCTTATGTATAAGCTACTGACATCTCAAACGAAACAAGGAACTTTGTTTGTAAGACAAAAGATGGTTTGTGGTTGTACGGCGGCACCTGACGTACAGAATTTGTACCGGAGTCGTCTTACAGACAAAGTTCCTTGTTTCGTCCTAGATGTCAGTAGCTTGTACATCTCACGTTTCGTTCAGATTTTCGCTACGTTAAGCCAATTAAATTAGATATGTTTTGATTATAACACGCTCGACGGAAAGCCTCGATGTTTTTCTCGAAGCTGTTCCCACTTCTTAATAGAAATTCCAAATTGTCCATGAACAATAAATTGCTCATGTATACAGTCATCATCCGGCCAGCCTTGACCTATGCATCCCCTGCATGGGCCACCGCAGCCGCAACACACATCAAGACTCTTTAGATCATCCAGAATAAAATTCTGAGAATGGTTACCGGAGCATCATGGTTTGTCAGAAACAGTCAGATTCACTCTGATCTGGACATGACTTTGATACTTGAGTTTATAACTCAACTACCCAAACTCAGTTAGCAAAAGCCGCTTCTCACCCAAATGCTCTTCTCCGTAGTACCACCGCCTACGATGAGCAACTTCCACAACAGCATAAGCGTCCAAAGCTTATACTTACCCGCTAACGCCCCCGCGGCTAAAACAGAATGTCAACATTCCAACCCAAACGTCATTGTATGAAATCTTTCCGACGGAGGTATGGACTAAGGTCTGGTACTCCTAGGGAGGAAGCTTTAGTGAGTGCAGTCTCACAGTACCTCGATATCCCACGGCACTACGGCGTCGTCAATGAGATTTGCATGAGAATTTCTCCCTCCTGTATCAAAAAAAAAATGTTTAAGAGGGAAACTAGTATGTGTTTCCAGTAATAATCTTGATATATATATATATATATATATATATATATATATATATATATATATATAACTATAATGAATGAAATGCATGTTAAACGCATATGTTCGACTCGACTGAATATCTTACAGTAAACAGGTGTCCTAAAATTGCTGACCGTGCTTTTGGGACTTTATACCGGAGAACAAAAAAAGGGGAAGGAAAAGTACATTATGTTCACATGAATGGCAGGGTTGATTTTCTTTCCTCTTTTAGCTTTTAATTAGGCAAACTGATGTCAGGGCAGGTCAGAAAGGTCAGTTGGGAGGATCGTGTGTAAACAGCACATCAGGGAGGACTTTTATTTGGTTACTTGAAATATTCTGAAAAGTGCGCATGATCAATGCAAACGAGTTTTTGCTGTCGCGAGACGCGTCATACATTTTGAAATTTAACATTATCGCAGAAATTTAATTTCAAATTTTCCAAGACGAAACGTGGAAACCATGAAATGTGAGTATATCAGTGAAATAAGGTACTAAACCATTATACGATTATATTTATATCGATCATGTAAAACCAGACATACCCCAAAACATGTCGTAAAAGTCAGTATAACTTAGATTTTCCCTACAAGAACTCCAATTAACTCCAAAACTATGCTTCTGCCCTTATTTTTATTTTCCCCATCTAGACCCTAAAACACGCCTATATTCAAAATTGCATAAGAATCGCACAGGTGTTCGGAAAGTAAACCTTTACCAAATCTAAAATTAAGGAGTGAAAAAATGGCCGTTTGTGATCTGCTATTGAGCTATTGATAAACATGTGAAAAATAATTGCCAATTGCACCGAGGATATTTCAACCTTCCTTCAGTTAGTCAGCTATGACTGTTATCTTTTACATTTCAATTATCATTGACAACGTCGAAGTCATACCTAAGCTTTACTTAAGAAGCCTTGGTGAAATTGGCAATAAGGTTTGTACAAATGTAGCTTAAATTGATTAGTTCTATAATACAATAATAATTACTGGGTTGGTATAGCGATGTAAAATGCACGAACAGTCCTGTCATATTAAAACGGGTCTGCAAAGCCAAATTGACACTATTTTAGTCGCGAATACGTCGCAATGTTGAAAGCATTAGGCGCCTTAATGATAATGGATATACGTGGAAGACTATCCAAGTCATCAGCACGCTGACGCAAGAACTATACGACGGGTGAAAGACAGATTTCTGGAAACAAGTCATTTAGATCACCGAATAAATAAGAGAGGACGTCACCGCTCACTAACCGTCAATCAAGAAGAGCAAATCATTGAATATGCTGAGAGGGAACCAAGCACAAGCCTTCGAGTTACATCATCCCAAACCCATTTTTGGTAAGAATACAATTTACAGATTATTAAGGGGAAATGGTAGCTATGTATCCATTTAGACCTGAAAAGGTCCATGTTTTGCATGATGGGGATAGGGAACTACAGGTAAATTGTTGTAGATAGTTGGTGCAGAGAGCAAATTATGATTGAGATTTTATTAAGAAGATTCTCTGGAGTAATGAATCCACCCTTACTGAAACCGGTATCTAAATACTCACACCTTACATGAATGGAGACAAGAAAACCCTCACTTCATACGCAAAAGATCTTTTTAAAGACTATGGTCATAAAATATTTGGGCTGGATTATTACATAACCATGTAATTGGTTCACGAATTCTACCTGACCGATTTAGTTCAGCCAATTTTTAAATAACAATTTGCCTCTACCATTACTCAATGAAGTTCCTTCGTAGATGAAAACATGGTCCAAAGAGTTCGTGCTTCATTGTTAAATCACGAGAATGTCTTCCTTGAAGTGGAAGGCGATTTGTTTGAACATCTGTTGTAACAACAGGCATTGTTTTGTTTAAATATCCATTCGTTTGTAATAAAGTTTAACTTATAAAATGTTGAATGTATGTGTTTTTAAATCAAAAACTCGATGTCTGACAACGGGCAATTTTTCAACTCTTAATTTGCGACATGTGTTAGCCCCTGAATAAAGTTCCAAAAGCGCGCGCGTCAATTTTGGGGCACCTATATATATATATATATATATATATATATATATATATATATATATATATATATATATATATATATATATATATATATATATGTTGCCACATCTGTTGATTTGGATACAACATTTTTATTGTTACCCCGCAGAATAGAAATTTGTCTCTATTGCGGAACTTATTCTTAGTAAACAGCCCCAGAATCTTAAGTCTCTATTGAAACATGATTAGTTATCATTTCACTAATATTTTACTAAACTACAACCTAAAAGCTTTTCTATGTTTGACATAGACTCATAAAACCTTTAACGACATCTGTGTATGGTGTACAGGAAAGTAAAAAAATAAATATGTATTTGTTTGCAAACTAAGTACCAATTGCAAAAGACAATTAATTGTCTCTTCTGTTAGATAATAATTACTCATTCTACAGTCATGGACGGTTATAGTAATTACACTATTAAGTTCCCTTTATGTTAAATCACAGGTAATTATTGAAAATTAAAGTAATGGCAGACATATTTCAAGTAAATGCTAACTGGTATTTGTGTAGACTTTAATTATGACAATCAAGGTTGAGTTTTTTCAACTGGATATAAGTACGCCAGGAGAATTCCTTACTCGACCACCAAAATATACATTCTAGACACTACTTGAGAAATAATGTAGCTTTAGTAAAAGGGTCGTGCCACCTTTGCAGTACATTTTGCAAAATTAACATCAACCCAGGTCGTGACACTGTACTTCAGCGCGTTCGAATATCTGTGAGTTCTGCCTCTCCAATACCATGCGATGTTGAGCACCGCGAAGATTCCCGCTCTTCTCTTCCTTGCAGAAACGGAGGGATTAGGCGAAGTTTTCAGGATGGTAAAACAAAGCTGATGCCTGGCGCCGGTGATTGGTCATATTGGCGGAAATAGACCGAGATACGCTATAAAATAATTGGTCATCTTGTTTTTGAGATATCTCAAAATCAGTATATTTTTTCAAGAGAAAATCCTGTTTATTTCTCATATATTTTAAAACAAGGCTTAATTCTATAAATAAAAGCTTTACGCACTATAACCTAAATTATAAACTTAAAAATGAGGAAGTTATTGCATATATATTTAAACTAGGGGTCTGAATTCATTAGGAAAATGTTATATACTTTCGGCTCATAAATGTAACGTACTGTATAATACGTTACAACATAGAAAATCATACCACAATAATTTGAAAACGGTAGATGTCTTTTAATTTAATTCTACCCTGACTTTTGAAAAATTTGTTAGCTAGTATAAAATAATGGGTGGTATGGTAGTTAATTTCCATAAAAATCTCTTAGACCATAATAAATCTAAAAAAAATTGTATCTCCTAAAGTAATAAAGTTGGTTTAATGAAATGTCTACACATGTTCCCCTATAAATATTTTGTTACACGTCTACATCGAAATTTCTAGGTTGAAAGGAAATTAAGTTGTTTAATATATATATATATATATATATATATATATATATATATATATATATATATATATATATATATATATATATATATATATATATATATATATATATATATATATATATATAAATGTATATCCAAACCATTCTCATCGGTATAGCTTCATGTATTTTGCGATGCTAGTGAAAATGCTTATGGAGTGGCGGCGTATATTATAATATTAGAACAACAAATGAAGATTGATTTATATCAACGTTACTGGCATCTAAGTCGCGTGTAACGCCACTTAAACACATCACAATCCCAAAACTTGAACTTCAGGCAGCTTAATTAGCAAGTAAGAAGGAAAAATGTATAAGAGATGAGCTTGAAATTCAGATTTTATCAACGAGTCAAAAACTGTAATCCTTTGGATCAAAAGCGATGCTAGACGATACAAAACCTTTGTGACGTATAGAGTAGAAAATTGAAGAACTGACAAATCCAAATTGCTGGCGATGGGTCCTAAGCCGAGCAAATATACACATAAACTTTTCTGACAAATGTAAGTGGTTTAAGGGGCCTGAGTTTTTGAAACTCGACACACAGTACTGGACAGCAGACATCACAGTTGATGTTAATGAAAGAAATATCGATCAACTTCAGGAGGAAAGTATGCGGGGAACCTTTGGTAGACATTTAGTGATTCTCTAAATATAATAGACTTATTCGCTCTTTACTATGGGTATATAGATTTGTTAGCAACTTTTGAGCTCAAAACCGAAAAGACTTCTAAGGGGCTTGGCGTTGAAGGAATAAGTACATCAGGTGGAAATTTACTGCATTAAATGGCCTCAAAGCGCCAATTCTTGTACTAAAATAAAATAGTTCCAAGAAGGAATTCACTTAAGAAATGTATTAAGATGTTTACGCTCTATCCATATTTATATATAAACAAAGTTAATGGTAAAGTTGTAGAAGCTCCAGGCAGGGATCAATTTGTTAAGAATCGTATAATCCTGGAAAAGACAAAATTTTCTTTTTTATTTGCCACTCATGACTATTATACGATTTAACATTCTGGAACCAATTGGATAATAAATAGAAAGTCATTAGTCAATAAGGTAGGGTTTACTTGCATCATTCGCAAAATAAATAGAGCGAAACCAAATGAGCCACCTAACTGGACATTTACTATAATCACGTCTTATGCTATTCATGCAACCATTTACCTATAGTCGGATGGTTTAATTTATCCCAGCTATAACAACTATAAGTGTGTGTGTTTTTGTTTCTTTAACGTCTGTCTATTGACGCGACTATAGTGAATCACCGAGGCAAGGGAGCAGTTTCACCTCACTATCCTGTAAATTTTGCTGAACCCCTGCCTTTATGTGAGGAGAATATGGATCTTTGACGTACGTAACATCGCACGAACACGGGACCGACGGCTTCGTGCCCCTTTTCAAGGACGGAACGTGCATACACCCAACTCAAATACAATGCCACAACTTCGGTTAATGTTAATGCTACAGTATGTACTGAAAAAGCGAAAGGAGAACCCTGGTATCGAACCCAGTACCCTTTGGTTTAGAGCCACACGTTCTTACCACTGAAAGACAGAACCTCTGAACTAAAGGGGGATAAAATTTAAAATGTTTGGTGTAATTTTTACATGTATAACCACTAGGGCACTGCATATCGAAGTAGCGAATAGTTTGACATCAGACTCTGCAGTAATGTCATTAAAATATTTATGACTCAAAGATGATCTCACAAAGCTTTCTATTTTGTTTTGAAGAAAAAAAAATATCCAAATTTATTTAACCTTTCATATGGAAAGTTTAATAAAGGCCCTATAGAACAAGGCGTGATATGTTGAAAGTAACGAAGTTGACGGCAATTTCCGGGATAACCGAAGGTGGCAGCGCAATGAAAACACGTTCATTTCGAAGGACCAGGACTAGTTACCTAGGCAATTGAAATTTCAGGAACTAGATATCAATCTAACCAGTTATAAGTCAAAAAAACCAATTGCGTGTAAGAAGAAAAGGGCCTGTCGAGTTTTTTTATTTACAAGCCCTATGTTGGCTCTTCATTGCATCACGGTTCATTTTTTTTTTCTTTTTGTATGTTCTGGCCTCGCGGTGAACTCATTCATCCACACGGTTTAATTAAAGATATCTTGAACTTACTGTATAATTTTGTATAATACAGTTTATCAACTGTAGTTTAAGTGTTTCGTCATATTCATGAAACAATCAGATATTTTCGTACCCAACTCTGCTTAAATTAGCTTTATAATATGGTATGACATTATTTGTGTTAAATGGGCGAACAACAATAAGCATAATCTCTTCACGCTTTTACTGAGCCTAACCACGCATGACACTTGACGAAGAGACACAGAAGACTAAAAGTTATTTAGATGTACGTACAAGTTAAAATGCATTCGCCTTACAGGATTAACATAAAATACTAAGCATTGTAAAGATTGCTTTAACACATCAGGAGACACGGAAACGAACAATTATTATTTGTTTTCTTTGATAAGCTTTGGAAAAAGCGACGAAAAAAAAACAACTTGAAAAAGTCTAAGAAATAAGATGGTTCAATGGTTTAAAATTCATCTCTTCGAAAGCTATTTGAACAACTTGACGTTATTTACCGCATAAGAGTCAATTTTTCGCAAGTGACTATTGACAAACAATTTCTTTAAATGTACCCAAAGTAGTACCGCTAGAACCCAAACTCGGGGACAGTTTCAATTTATATATATATATATATATATATATATATATATATATATATATATATATATATATATATATATATATATATATATATATATATATATATACAGGGTGAGTCGTAACTATTGGGACATAGAGTAAACGCAAGTTATTTGGACCAAAATATAAGGATTGAGCCAAATATACCTTAATAATAATATACCTTGCTGTGGAAAAAGATACAAGGTGTTTAATGTGACATGATTTTTGTTTTAGTGAATTTTCTTAAAAAAAATTCACTAATGAGGAGATCCCGACTTTTGAATTTTGAAAAAATTTCTTCAAATGAGCGCTAATTAGGCCCCCCAGAACACATTTCCGGGTCAGTTAAAATTTTTATATGTTTATATATATATATATATATATATATATATATATATATATATATATATATATATATATATATATATATATATATATATATATATATATATATATATATTTGTGTGTATCACACCGATAACTCAAAAAATAATGGGCCGATTTTGATCAAATTTGGTGAATACCTTCCTTTTTCAAATGGCTTGGATAAGTTCGTTAGCCAGGAAAATCGGTCCAGGTTTTCCCGGAAAATTTTGTGTTTTCTTTCAAAAAAAATTTATATCTCCGGAATTAACAAAGTAAGGGCAACCAAATTTGGTACGCGGGTTTACATCCTTATAGGTAAGCTACGTACCAAAATTTAGGTCTTTATGTCAAAAGATAAAAAAGTTATAGGTATTTAAAGAAACATAAATTGAGGTTTTTCACAAAACGTCAAAGTTGCGATTTAAACGTCAAAATTGGCAACATTTAGGAAAATAACTTGAATCTAATACGGGCTATGGAAATAAAGTGTCTCAAGAAAAATGTTTTACAAACCCTGAAGTCTTAGTTTCAACCGTCATTGTCCTTCATTTTAATAAAATGTTTCCAGAAAATTCATTTCAAATAGACCCTTTCTCTGACGCTTGGCAGTAGCCTTAGCTATAGAGTTTATCGTTTAATAGTATATAATTGTTGTAGAATTTTCGTAAAAAAATCAATAAAGTTCAATATATCTGTTATTATACAACATATGAAAAAAAAAATGTATATATTAATTATAGGGTGTCTTGAGCTACATCTTAAAAAATTATTTCTACAATCACAGGCTGGCCCATAAGTCGTTGGTGATACAAATTTTCTTTTTTTTTAATCAAACACGCCTTATGTTATTGAATTTTTGCATTTTCCATCGAAATATAATGCATGTAAGAAAAAAAATTCTGGACGCAGTAAGTGCGTTATGGTAGCGAATTTTGATCAAATGCTTCATATTTGAATAGCTCAATTTGCTATTAACCTATAAGGTTGACCAAGAAACGAATTTTTTCGGGAACACTTTAAGTTTACTTTCGGAAATTTTTGTACATTTTCAAACAATAAAGTTATTTTGATGAAACATGGCACATTGTTTTTACTATATAGATTATACTGGTAACCAAATTTGATGCCTGCTTTCTTAAAAAAACACAACTTATTGCTATTAAAAAATAGTTTTATGAAAATTCACTACCATAACGCACTTGCTGCGTACAGAGTTTTTTGATAATGATTTTATAATGTATTCACAAATCGTTATCAAAATTTGCACAGAGGTATAACTTTAGGCAAGAATTTTAATGTTTATATTATTTTACGTTTTGTTACAGGGGCAGCCACATGAGTTATCCCTGACGACGAAATTGGGTCATACCTTTTTTTGTCGAAACTTTTTAGTAATTTTGCTTGTAAAAGATGATATAAATATAATTTTTATGTAAAATTGTTATACCGGTTCCAACTTCATTATTTCAATCGTTTTCGAGAAAAACGAAATTGAAGATTTAAGAGACCCGGAAAGGAATTTCAAATATTTCATTTATGAATAGTGTGCTTTGGGCTGTCAGAAAATTGATGTAAGTTAATGTCTTATATTGTGGGTGCATTATTTTTGTTCTGTGAGTTTACTGATTTGCTGTATTTAGAAAATAACAAGTTATCGTTACATTTTCGCTTAAAATGCCACGACATTATCATTTTACCAATGAAGAAATGCGGGATATGTTTTGTGTATACGTACAACAAATATTTGCGCCCGGGCGGCAGCCAGAAGGTATGGCCTATTATATGCAAACAGAAGGCAAGCGAATCATATAACTTTTGCAAACCTATATTGTCGTTTGGGCAAAACAGAGCCATTCCGCAATAAAAATCAGGGATGTCGCCTAAACAAATTACACCTAATCAAGATGATGAAATTTTGGTTCTCGTAGAAGAGAATAATGAAGTGAGTCAGTCAACTATCATTACAATTCTAAGAAAAAATATTTCTATCTACATCACTTCACTCCAGTATAAAATTTACTTCCAAAAGATATTCCACGATGACTACAGTTCTGTCAACTTATTTTGAATATGCATAACATCCACTCACAAAATGTAATACTTTATGTGGCATTATACGCGACCGACTCCGTCGACCATATATTCTTCCTTCAAACTTAAATGCAGAATCATATTTTTTTTACTAAATACTTTTGCTCACACTTTGGATGATCTCTCACTAGATCTAAGAAGAACAATGTGGTTTATGCAAGACGGAGCACCACTGCAGTACCCAGTAGTGGTTAGAAAGCGCCATTTCCTAAACGACGTATTGGCAGGGGACGTGACCTTACAAGGCCAACATTAAGTCCCGATTACAACCCAATGGATTTATATTCTTAAGGACACGTGAAGTGCTTAGTTTATGCCCATGAAATCCCTTCACGAGATGAAACCTGGGAAAAAATACAAGATGCAGATTTTTTAATTTCCGAAAGTCCTTCTTCAAAATAATTAGAAAAGGCGTAGAAGTAAGAGGTGGCTAGATAGAACAGTTAATTTGAGTTTGTTATTTGTATTAAGCTATTCTGTTTATTATTCCGATTTGCAAGTTTTTCTACTGTATCTTATTTAAAATTCCTTTTCTAGGCTCTTAAATGTTTAATTGCATTTTTCTCTAAAACGATTGTTTAGTTGAAAGAAGTGTAACAATATTACATTACAATGATGCTTATATCATGTTTTACAATCAAAATTACGAAAGCTTCGTCAAAAAAAAGGTATGACCCAGTTTCATCATCAGGGACAGATTATGTGGCGCCCCCTGCAACAAAATGTAAAATATTAAGCAAAATTATATTTCTTGTCTAAAATTATAGATCTATGCCAATTTTAATAAGGATTTCTGAATACGTTGTGAAATTTTTAGCAAAACACGAAAAAAATATGTCACACTTAACACCCTGTACCTTTTTCCACAGCAACATTTTACATTTTATCAAGGCATATTTGGTCCACACCTCATATATATATATATATATATATATATATATATATATATATATATATATATATATATATATATACAGTGTGTCCAAGACATGGAGGGCCACTATGGGGATCTCCAAAACAGTAGCAGATACAGACTTGGTTAAATGGGAAAAAAGTTGCGCACTCAAAAGTTCAACAAACTGGCGCTTAGACATCTCCGAATTTTTTTTTGGGTTTTGAGATATTTTGAAAAATTTTGATTTTTAGACTTCACATTTTATTTCTTTCTGGCCTTAATGGTGGACCTACATCAATACGGATGACACTTCTCCACAGCAACTCTTTATTTTTTTTAACGCAGCATTGCTAATTTGTGAATCCGACAATTCGTATTTGCGGGACCATCATCAGCTTTTTTTTTAAATGCGACCCTCATTTTTTGATATTTTATTCTAAGCGCCCTTTTTATTCCAAATTTAGCGATGTGTCACACTTTGTGGTTTAGTACCAGTTTAGCCTTTCTTTCGACCTTAGTTATCAAAATTGCTGTTACGTACCTTTAGCTCTCAAATGGCAACCAAAGACTGACGTGTCATTATAGGGTTGGTTCCTACTTCTGAGGTGTTCCGTGACTATGGTGCCCAATGATCTTCCAGTTCTTCCTATATATATGAGGCATAGTGGCCACTGCTTTAACAAAAATACAGATGCTGAGATCTTGCACCCTTTAAGGTATAGAACAATTCGTCTTAGAAGAAATTGAGATTTTCAAACATTGCAAATACCAAGCCAGTGATGTTTTGAATTTGTCCAACACTGACATAACAAACGTTCCTTCCTTCTACAACCAATTGATGTAATAATACTACTGAACTCTATGGTTTTCTATATGACTAGAAGTATAATGATTTGAAGATGGCTGTTCTGTGGCCCCCCTTCCATTTCTGCTTGCTTTGTCATTGATATATGTCGCTTCTGACACTTGTTTCTGATACAACCAGACTGCACTTGCGCCAGTGCCTCCTACCTGATCAAGTTGGCATAATGGCTGCCCCTCATTACGGCTGTTCATTTAAATCGTCGATCTTTTTTATTGATTCTTGTTTGGGGACAAATTTCTGGTGAATTCATATGTAGTGTTGCAGACCCTCTAGTACAATGCATGAAGTTTCTGCCTATTGAACCTTTTGTATAGTTTCAATTTCAATTTTTCAATAATTGATCAAGTGAGTAGTGTTCATTTTGTTTTTCCCTTTTAATCTCCCATAAGTTTCTCTACCCTAATGGTTCTCATTGGGTTTCTGCTTGATTGTGCTTGCCACTTGTGGTGATTACCCTGTCAATTTTTCTCCTTGGTTTGTTTTATTTCTGCAATAGAATTAATTATTTAATGTTCAAATAATAGACTTTTTGCATTTTTGTAGCTTTCAACGCTTCTCAGTTTGCTCTGATGTTTATTTAATTTATTTTTGACTGCATGTTTTAGCTTTAACATAGTTTTTTAGCTTGTGGTACTGTATCTGCTTGTGTTTCATTGTAACTCTCTGAGTTTAAACTTGACTGTTAGTTAGCCTTTTACTGCGTGACTTATGATTTTAGCCTTTGACGTTTTCTGTAGAGAGTATCTTGTCACCATTGCGCTCTAACCTGCACAATTGCCTAGCAGAGAGACTAACGTTTTTCTGACAGACCTTTTTTGTTATGATTCTATATTTATCCCCTGAAGATGACCCCCTAAAGTGTCGCGAAATATATTTTTAAATAAATTTGTTGTCTGGAGAGAAGCCTTTCATTTAATGTTTAGTTATGTCTATGCCACACTGTGTGACGTTCATAAATAATATATATATATATATATATATATATATATATATATATATATATATATATATATATATATATATATATATATATATATATATATATATAAATTTTAACGGACCTTGGTTTCAGGTTATACGGGCCCAAATTTGCGCTGATTTCAATTTTTATTTTAAGCTCACTATCGCTATATCTCTGTTAGCGAATTTTTTAAAATAAAAATTTGCAAAAAATCCAGATATCTTAAAACTAATTAAACTAGGTTTTATTAAATGTTCCGTTCAAAATA
The DNA here is from genome assembly GCA_964006375.1 of Tillus elongatus. Classification (NCBI taxonomy): domain Eukaryota; kingdom Metazoa; phylum Arthropoda; class Insecta; order Coleoptera; family Cleridae; genus Tillus; species Tillus elongatus. The sequence goes on from OZ023265.1 coordinate 71,854,883, forward strand.
ACGAAGCTGGCGGCAACTTCCAGTATAAATAGAAGTGCCGGCTGAATGAAAATCCGTTTAAAATATCAGGCGCGGTTACCGACACAACCAAATTTACAGGAACCAAATATATATCACTTTAACCAACTCACTTGAGTGAAAGGCACTGTATACAGGGCGTCCCACGTAGAACTTCTATTAGCCGTCTTTGGAGTACGGCTCAAAATTGAATTCCAAAAATTCACTCACGTGGGTTTCTCGAAATTTCCAGCTAACTGAAAATATTGACGTTAGTATGGAACTTCCGGTTATACCGAAAGTAGACGTCAACTTTCTTATTTCAAATAGAAGATGGTGTTTTTTATTACGGATCTAGATTGCTATTCTATGGTAGGTTTTACTAACATACTATGTCATTTTTCTCAACCATTTTCGAGGTATTTGACTTTGTCAAAAATGTCTTAAAAAACATTGTCACATTTACACACCTGTATCTATCTTATTTTTCAACCTGAAGAGTTGAAATTTTAAAATGAAAATTGTGAAATGCAATAAAATATTTGGAATGTACTAAAGCTAGTACAAGTTAGACAGGGTGTCCGAAATTGACCGGTCAATCGTGATAACTTTAAGACATAATAACTCTCCTATTTTAAATAGAATACCCTATATTTTATAACGTTAGTTCCTGTACTTTAAATTGCTCTTTTGATTGGTATTAGCATTCCCCATACCTAAGTCTCACCGATTTGAAGATATTTATACATTATTTGCGATAAGAAATAATTAACATTTTAACTGACCATGAGAATGGGCTCCAGAGGCCCTAATTCGTGCTTAGTTGAAGAAATTTTCCGAAAATCTCACCATCAATTTCTTAATGAAAATTTACTAGAAAAGATTATTTACTCTGATGTCAATGGCAGAATGTCATTGTGATAAACACACTGACGTTCAATGGTCAAGGACGCTTTTAAATCAGTAACATTATCACAATAATAATTACTATACATATACTTACACACATTCAAACTATATTGTTATTTATTCTCCAGCTGCACTTATGACATTTCAGTTTATGTTCGAGGTGAAAATATTACATACAATGTCGTTTGTTTACTTAATAGTTTTGTATATATAACGTACCTTTTAAATACAAAATATCTAATAGCTACTAGCTACTGCCAGCTATTTTCTTATGAGGCGTGAGAACAGAAAGGGCGTTAGTCGATTAATTTAGAGACGGAGGTTCAGCGGGTCCAAATACCACCACCGGAAATATAGTAAAATTGTGTGTGTGTTTTGTTTCTTTAACGTCGGCCTATTTCCGCGACTATGGCCAATCACCGACGCCAGTGAGCAGTTTCACCTCACTATCTTGGAAAATTTGCCGAACCCCTGCCATTCTGTAAGGAGGGTAGGGATCTTTAACGTGCCCAACATCGCATGGACAGAGGACCGACGGCTTTACGCCCCCTTCGAAGGGCGGAACGTGCAGACAATCAACTTGCTCAAATACAATGCCAGAACGTCGGTTGATTTTAATTTTACAGTTTGTGCTGAAAAAGTGAAAGCAGTACCCTGGGATCGAACCCAGTACCCTTCGGTTCAGAGGCACACGTTCATACCGCTGAACTTATAGTAAAATTAAACTAAAGGAAGTCACCACACAAGATTGTAGCGAAAACACAGTTTATTTAATTTCATTGGCAGGTGAAAGCTATTCCGGGTTGAGAGACCGAAACAAATCAAAACATCAAATAAAATTTCTGGACGCAGCAAGTGCGTTATACTAGTGAATTTTCATAGGAGTTGTAAGCTATTAGTAAGATATATTATTAAAACTAATTCTTTAAAATAAAATGGACCTTGGAGATGGTTTTAGAGTCCCAGTTGGTGATATTTGAAAAATTTTATATTTTATATGGAGCTAAAAAATTAACATTGGGTCTTAGATATAATATGTAAGTACTGCAAGTGTCTTTAAAAAAATGTGCTACAAATGTCATTAAAGTTACAAAAGTTTTTCAGAAAAAAATTATTTACAAAGAGAATGTACCTGTCAAATTATGAATATGGAAAGTATTTTTTCTTATCAATTGCTTGGATGGTTTCGTTTTAGTCAACCCATCCGGTTTTTGCAAACAATAAACAACAAAAAAGATTTTTTAAAACAAATTTGTAGTTATCCGCGAAGCTCATTATGTTATTTTCATTTAATTTAGTACCCACGGTGCGTTTACATAGGTGTTACTATGGTTCAAGATTAAAGATTCTAGCTTAATGGGAAATTTATTGAGCCATCGGATTTAAAATACTTTTACAAAAACTTTCTACCATAACATACTTGCTGCACCCAGATCATTTCCAGCACTTATTAACGGTTGCTGTATCCATACGTTTGGAAATAATAAAATATTGCAGCTTACTATGTAAGACTGACAAACAAAGCAACCTCAAAATCATTTTTGTAATAATATTCAAAAAAATTAAATGAGATAACAATTTAAACATAAATTAAAAATCGTGGTCGCTGCTTCTTCGCAGGGGTTTTCCTTCCCCTTTTGCATGCCTACAATCACCCCCCATGCATAAACAAGAACAATGCAAACAAGAAAAAATTCTTTGGAGCAACCTCTAAGAAAGTTACGGGACCTGCGGTGAATATAGAGGTTCTGCGCGCGGTAAACGGGATTTTACGGAGGTATAGCTGCAAAATGGGATAAAGGCAGCTTAAAGAGATCCAAGTAAGCTGTTTCTTTCACACTTTCCGCTTACATGTTCTTTTTATATTCTTCTCCGCCCAGCACCCCTATTCATTCTTGGTCCCGTAACTTTCTTGTGGGCTGTTTGCAAGAACTTCTTCTTACAGTTTGGGCATCCAGAAGGGGTATAAGCATATTTCTGAAAAGATTTTTCTAAACACCCCCCATGTGCTAATCTGCAAATTTACCGAAAATTTAATTTTTATTTACAAACGGCATGCATCTATGAAATTATATGTGGCAGGTAAGTATGTTTCCATATTAAACGCTTAAATGATCGGTTTTAATCAACTCAATCGAAGTTTCTGCAAACAAAAAAACAAAAAAAAGGTTTTATAAAACAAATTTGTAATTATATGTGAAGCTCATTGTGTTTTTTTTTTTAAATTTAGTATCCACGCTGCGTTTATATAGGTTTCACTATGTATCAAAACTGAAGATTCTAGTTTTATGGGAAAATCGGTTACCACCATTTGAAATATTTTAATGAAAATTCGCTACCATAACGCACTTAAACTTGTTTCAACACTTATTTACTATAGCTGTATCCATACTTTTTGAAAATGAAATAAATATAAATAATAGAAAATGTTGAAATTTAACCTTTAATAACTTAGCCTAAACATCTGTTTCTAAATTTTAACTAGGGATGTATGTACTTTGTAGTATCTACCTAGATATTATAAGTACTTACTGTATTAGTTTCTTAAAATATTTTTTTTCCCTTTGATAATACCTACCTACCAGTGAAATGTGTATAGAGTTCACTAGGTCATACATACAATATATACAATCTAGATGCAGTTTACCTATTACTTTTATCATTGGATGTTACTCTCATAATATACCACTACAGTCATTTTGTTAAAGTAAAGTTAAAATTAAAAGTTGGGTTTTTATTTACCTACTATTTGTATCAACGTTCGAGTATAGGTACCTACTTGTTTTATATTATAAGATCATAATAAGCTATTAGCAATTAGCATCAACATTTTTTAATTTTTTATTAAGAAAAATTGGCCGTTAAAATTCGATGAACGAACTCATCCATTAGCAAAATAAGGGTAATTTCCAAATTTGGCTCAAATCACTGAAGCATTTTTTGAGTCATCGGTTGGATATATATATATATATATATATATATATATATATATATATATATATATATATATATATATATATATATATATATAAACATTTTAACAGACCATGGAAATGGGTTCCAGAAGCCCTAATTCGCGCTCATTTGAAGAAATTTTCTGAAAGTCTCACCATCGATACCTCTATATTAGTGAATTGAATAGAAGTGAGCTGACATGAGGTGGCGGAGAGGGTTTGAGAAGACATAATCGAGCGAATTTCAAAACTAACCGCCACCTAGCTAACCCGGGGACGGAGAGGGGTCCGAGATGACGTAATCAAAGAGCGCGTAAAATAGAAAATTATAATAATTCAAAAGGTATATGACTAATAACTTAAACATCTTTTTTTACAATGTTATATTAAAGCAAAATCAAAATCAAACTAAACCTCAAAGTATGGCTATGCAATTAGGTAAGCCATTTTAAACATATAAATAAAGAGTGCGTATTGCCCAGCATATAAATTGGCATTTTTGTTTCAATTTCGCTTATATGTCATGTTTTGCAACTAAATGTGAATCATATATCAATATTAGGTTTTAGTGAATTTTCTTAGAAAAAATTTCTTCAAATGAGTGGGATCTAGGACTATATATAACACATATCCGGGGTCACTTAAAATTTTTATATGTTTATATATATATATATATATATATATATATATATATATATATATATATATATATATATATATATATATATATATATATATATTACACCGATAACTCAAAAAATAATGGACTGATTTTGATAAAATTTTGCACGTGCCTTCCTATTGTAAGTGGCTTGGATAAGTTCGTTAGCCAGTAAAATCTAACTAGGTTTTCTGGGAAAATTTTGGCTTTTTTTTTTCGAGAAAAATTGGTATCTCAAAAAGTGGCTATGATAACAAAATTTGGTGCGTAAGTTTACGATATTAAAAGGAAACTATATACCAAAACATATTTATATGTTAAAAGACAAAAAAGTTATAAAAACATATTTGGTGCCAGATCATTTCTATGAAAATTCACTTTTTGTTATAGAAGGCCAGTCGGCCAGAAAAATACTGAAAATGCCACGGTCGGTGAATGGCAATTTGAACACTTAATTTAACAATTGTATTTGCTTGGCTAGTGAGCTATGTAAAAACCGGAACCTGTGATGAGCACTAATAAGTACACTTGGAGAAACCCAAATCACCACAAAACTTATTTTCGTTGTCAATGTCAACATCTTCAGAGGAAGAAAAATTCTAAGAACTTTTTTTTTCTAAGAATTTTTCTTCCTCTGAAGATGTTGACATTGTCAACGAAATGATCGTAAGGTCTCTGAAATAAGTGTTGTGGTGATTTGGGTTTCTCCAAGTGTACTTATTGGCTATTGAGTTTTTGTTTATTACTTCCACGTCTTCACAATTTGTGAAAGTTTGTTCTCGGTGACGAAAATTTCGATTTTTTTCCCAAAACAACGCAAAAGTTTCAAAACATATAGAACACATGATTTCAGAACAAAATGTCTTTGTTGGTTGCTCAATCGATCTGTCGACCTGTACGCATACGTAGTAGGCAAGATAACTTTCAAACGAATTGAGATATCGTCTTCAAATTTCGTATACAGTTAGCACCCGACAAACAAATTGGATTGTTTTTGGGTCCAATTGCTTTAGAGGGTAGGGAATAAACGTAAGGTGATTTGGTGAAAATTGAAATTTTTGCGTTAAAGCTCTGGTAGTATAACGTTTCAGGGTTTGTTTATTATAACATTTTTAATTTCATCACTCATCTAGTATTCTGGAATGAAATTGAATGGAATGGAAATTGTAAGGGGGTGGAATATGAAATTAGTTTTTCAGAATATGACGTGTGTGTTTTGTTTCTTTAACGTCGGCGTATTTTTGCGACTATGGTCAATCACCCACGCCAGGGAGTAGTTTCACCTCATTATCCTGGAAATTTTGCCGGACCCCTGTCTTTCTGTAACGAGGGTAGGGATCTTTAACGTGCCCAGTATCGCATGGACACGGGACCGACGGCTTTACGCCCCATCCGAAGGGCGGAACGCGGAGACATTCAACTTGCTTAAATACAATGCCAGAACCTCGGTTGATGTTAATGTTACAGTTTGTACTGAAAAACTGAAAGGAGATTCCCGGGATCGAACCCAGCACCCTTCGGTTCACAGGCACACGTTCTTATCCCTGAACCACCGAAGTTCTACAGAATATGACATTAGATTATTTAGATTAGGTAAAGTTTTGTTCTTGCTTTTATTTATTCATCGTAAAATGTACATTTCATGATAGTATTATTACTATTGTGATTATTTTTATTTTATCAAATAAAATCGACGTGTTCGAGAATTTTTCCTAAAAATGTTTATTTCGCTTTTACTTAAGTTGCTACATACTCTGTGCGCACTGTACATATAATCGGGCGTGTTTAACACATTAGCATTAATAATAATAATTAAAAAAATGTCTTTCAAAAATTCATATACCAGGAAAATCGGTAAGGCTTATTACATCGGATATAGATCTAATGAGGCGAAGCGGTTGACAAGTAAGTTTAAAGGCTTGCCTGTCAAACAAAAAAGGTTTTCAGTGTCAAATTTACTTGAATTTTTGTAATAAGGTTAAAGATGTTAAATTGATTGAAAGTGGGGTTTTGTTCTCAATTGATGTAGCCTCTTTGTTTCCTAGCGTGCCCCCGAAACAAACGCTAACGTATTTAGAACAATGGCTGAACTTAGTGAAGAGGTTTGTAAAGAACATTTAGCTTTAACAAACAAAATATCTTTTAATCTTACAATAAGTTTTTTGAACAAAACCAATGGATTACCCTCTCTGTCCATTCATTGCGGACCTTTTCATGAGTAGATTTGAAACGGATTTAGGAAATAAAAGTGAGTATTTTCCTAGAGTAATTGATTTTTAAAAAAGACTGAACAGCCAATTTGATTCAATAAAATTTACACACAAATTACAAGTTAATAATAAACTACCTTTTCTGGATGTACTGGTTATTAAACATAATGACTCTCTCGAATTCGAGGTCCACAGCAAGAAAACCAGTACTTAAGTTACATTTTGAATGACTCACGTCATAGCAGATAATTATAGTACAGGTGACTAAATAAAACGGATCATGTGTTTGCTTAGTGAAAAAATTAATTAATACACACAAAATAAAGAAAATGTTATCGATATTCACGACATTCAGAAAAGATAAAGTAGAAAAAAAGTTATTTTGCTTACGATTTGAACCGCAAATCATAAGGGGTCTGAAGAGCATTTTTAAGAAAACTGATGTGCAGCTAACTTCTTCGACGAAAAATGATTTTAAAAATTGTTAGATAATACAAAAGATAAGGATAAAGCTACTGAGATGTCAGGTATCTATGAGATAAGTTGTAAATATTTTAATCTTAAATTCGTTGGGCAGAATAAAATAACCATTGAAACCAGATTTAAGGAACATCCGGCACAGTTAAGATACGGTAGTATAGACAAGTCATGCGTGGCGCTACATATTTGAAATAATAATCACCACATGATAAAGAAAGCCTGAAGCTTATGAAAAATGTTAGACAACCGGTTAAATTAGACGCCCCTGATATTATTTGTATCTCCAAATTATAAACAGAAAAATTCACCTGAACCGTGCTCCGCCACTGGTTAGTAGTTCGCTCTTAACACTGCCTCCTTGATGTTTAAAATATTCTGATGCTCGGTAGGTACAGATACAACGGGATTTAAGAAGGGCTTCCGGCAATTAAAATATAGACGCAAAAAGTTTGCCTGTGATTCCCCCTCTCTAGGTTATCGGTCTTTTAGCTGACACGCACTATAATTATAAAGTGTAGTAGTTAAGTAGTTTATAATTTTTCATCCTTTGATGACGCTAACTTTGTAGTGAAACAGTCGTCAGGTTTTTGAAAGATGTGTTGTGGTGATTTGAGTTATCCAATTGTACTATAAGTGCTCATCACAGGTTTCAATCTTCACTTAGTGAACATTAGCTTTACCACGTACAAATCGTTTAGCTAAAATGATCACACAGTATTGTAAATATTATTGAAAGCCATGCAATTTCTTTTATTAAATGATTTATAACTGACTTTCATCAAGTTTGGGTCGGAATTACTTTATTCATTCTTCAAATAGATTCAAATAGATTTATTAAAAAATCTGGACGCAGCAAGTCCCTTATGGTAGTGAATTTTCATTAAAATGTTTTTATTGCAAATATGTGTGTCTTCTTTTTAAGAAAGCTGGCATCAATTTTGGTTACCATTATAACCTATATAGTAAAAACAACGTGCCATGTTTCACAAAAATACATTTATTGTGTGAAAATGTACACAAATTTCCAAAAGTAAGATTAAAGTGTTCCCGGACAAACTCGTTTCTTGGTCAACCTTATAGGTTAATAGCAAATTGGGCTATTCACATATGAAGCATTTGATCAAAATTCGCTACCATAACGCACTTGCTGCATCCAGAATTTCTTTTCTTACAAACATGCATTATACTTCGATGTAAAATGTAAAAATGCAATAACATAAGGCGTGTTTGATTAAAAACAAGAAAATTTGTATCACCAACGACTTATGGGCCACCTGTGATTGTATAGATATTTTTTTAAGATGTAGCTCAAGACACCCTATAATTAATATATACAAATTTTTTTCATATCTTGTATAATAACGGATATCTTGAGCTTTATTGATTTTTTACGAAAATTCGACAAAAATTATATACCATTAAACGATAAACTCTATAGCTAAGACTACTGCCAAGCATCAGAGAAAGGGTCTATTTAAAAAGAATTTTTAGGAAACATTTTAGTAAAATGAAGGACAATGACAATTCAAACTAAGACTTCAGGGTTTGTAAAACATGCTTCTTGAGACATTTGATTTCCATAGCCCGTATTAGATTCAAGTTATTTGCCTAAATGTTGCCGATTTTGACGTTTTAAATCGCAACTTTGACGTTTTGAGGAAAACCCCAATTTATTTTTCTTTAAATGCCTATAACTTTTTTTGTCTTTTGACCTACATAGCTAAATTTTGGTAGGTAACTTACATATAAGGATATAAACCTGCATACCAAATTGCCCTTACTTTGCTAATTCCGGATATATATATATATATATATATATATTCAAGAAAACACAAAATTTTCTAGGAAAACCTGGGCAGATTTTCCTGGATAACGAACTTATCCAAGCCATTTGCAAAAGTAATTTATTCACCAAATTTAATCAAAATCGGCCCATTATTTTTTGAGTTATCGGTGTGATTCATATATATATATATATATATATATATATATATATATATATATATATATATATATATATATATATATATATATAAACATATAAAAATTTGAAACTGACTCCGTTTATGTGTTCTGGGGGGCCTAATTAGCGCTCATTTGAAGACATTTTTTGAAAATTCAAAAGTTGGGATCTCCTCAATAGTGAATTTTTTTTTAAGAAAATTCGCTAAAACACCATGCAACAAGTTAATATTCTGTCCTGCTGTCGTCGTAACAGAACACGCTTTTCTAGCTACACACAATATATAACAGGGAGACATCCGCAGCTGTCTGACAATGTTTAACAAATCTTAATAAGCAGATGTCGGGGGTGAAATAATTGATTTAACGGTTGGAATTTTGTGATTTGCTTTGTCCACTTCGTCGCATTTTATTCAATTCGCTTGACCGTAATTGACGGTTCAATCCTTTTACAAAGCTGGGAGAAATGTGGTTGCTGTGACAATTCAATGCTCATTTCAATTATCCAACGCTTTTAGGGCGTTGAGTTTCATTATAGCTGTCCGTTAAGTCCAAGCTTAATAAATAAATTATAGTTCTGCAAATTATGTTTCGTAGGGTGTTCAAGAAGCGCAGGATAATTAGGGATAATTGTTTATAACTAGGATAATATGGACATGGTAACGAAGTAATTTGTAATAAAAATTTAACAAATAACAAAACGAATTAACAACTTTTTGAAACTAACTTAACTGAATAAAATTTAACACCAAATCTGTACATAATTAAATTAAAAAGTCTCACGTCTTTACATTTTAAGAATCTAATCAAAAATCTCTGATATTAGGGTCTACATTTTCAAAGCAAAAGTTAAAAGTCAAAAGTGTCTTAATGTATATAAACACTGCTATTTATGACCTTGTATGTGACATACTTCACAAATTGCAAACCTTATCAGTCAGCATTCGTTATACTGTACTCTGCAATTCCAACTTGTATATTATTTATGTAATATGAGCAATTACAGGTCAATAATTATAATTTCTATGCGACCTACTTAATTATAAACGATATTACTTGGATTTATGCTAGCGAATTTTCCTTTAACTATTGTAATATAAAAATTAATATTAAATATATTTTCACGATTAGGAATGCCCGCTTGGATAGTTTTTTGTTCTATGAACATACTGCTGAGTCGAAAGGAGTGACGTCTCTTTGGATAGCTCTGACCTGAATGTTTAATTTACATTGACCTAAGTTTGGCAGTAACTGTAATAAGTTAAAGAATATTAATATGTATACGACCCTAGGTATGCTAATTAAAATAATAATAATTAAAATAATATTAATATGTAGACAACTCTTTGGATGATGATACAAATAATATTAATGTGTATACGACCCTAGGATGATAATAAAATTAATAATAATGTGTATACGACCCTAGGATGATAATAAAAGTAATAATAATTTAAATGATCTAATAATATATGCCCATTTTGTCTCGAGGATACAGTCTTGGGAGATGGATATTCTGCCATACTGCTTCACCATAACTTCTTCCATCTGGCCTTGCATGTGATTCCAATTCTAGATGCTCGTGGGTTGATGAACATCCATGAGTTTCTAGTGTAAAGTTACTTCCAGATTGTCGACTTGACTTTCTTGTGATGGACTGGACACGTAATTTTGTCTTCCCTCTGGTCTCCTCCATTATGTAGTTGAGCTTTCTATGCTTCTTACCATGGCTGGGGGACTCACATATATATTCTTGGAGATTGGGATGCTGCTTGTGAGTTCATTATCTGTTATCTCTGTCTGTTTGAAGTAACTGTACAGATGTTTGAAGAATTGTCTCTGCTTTGCTTGCAGAGCTCTTCCAACTCCACAAAATCCAGCCTCGCCGACCCTAAGTCCTTTTGGAGTGTTTTTTCCTTTAAACTAACTTGACTTCAATTCACTACGCAGCGGCCATTGTTTGGTTGATACCATGTGCCCTACATGTAATGTCTTCTTCTTAAATTTCCATTTAAACCTATGCTTCCATTGGCGAAATTTCAAACTTGACTTGACTGCGCAGCGGCCATTTTTTGGTTAATACCCTGTGCCCTGCTTGTACTCTCTCTTTCTTGACTTTCCATTTAAACCTATGCTTCCATTGGCGAACTTGTACTTTATACCCAGCGTCCCAATAATCTTGCTGAGTTTGTTTTGTAGGTAAGCCTCCCATTATTGTCGGATGGAACCAAGAGTTCTTACTTTTAATGTTGTTGCTGTTTCTTCCCACCTTGGTATTATTATTCCATTAATTATCGGACTAACCTGAATAACTGTTTTCTGCCTGATAGCGGGTACCACCTCGTCCCACCTGGTTTGATTCATCCATTGTTTGGGGATTTTCAGCTTGGCTTCGATTACCCCCGGCGATAGCCGCCATAATGGGTCAAATAACTTGGCTATTGGCGATAATATTTCCCTTATTGGTACCTTTTCTGCATATTTCAAGTTTAGTTTCCATTTAACTGTATATTCCCTTGGTGCCCCGTAGGTACCAAGCAATTTGGCTGCCCCATTGGCTGGCAGCTGCAACATCTTTTCTTTCTGCACTTCTTTCGGCAATTTTGCAATAATCTGTGATTTGTTGCTGGACAATTTACTTAAATTGAACCCACCTGATCTGATTGTTTCGTTGAGTTCTGCCTGTACTAATTTTGTTTGTTGCTTTGATTCCGTTTCAGATTGAATATTTTCCATATAACAATCTTCCCTTTCTACCTTCGTTTCTATTGGAAATTTTTCTGTTTGTACTAATGCTTGTTCTACCTCTTGTACCTCCTTCTTTACTTTTGTCATTGATGTATCAAAAATTGATAAATTGTTCTGTCCACTTATATCTGTTTTAATCTCCGCCACTGATTCGGCTCCAGATAGAAGATTATCTGAATAAATTTGTAAATTAAATATTTCCTGCTCGTCTTTGGCTTGTTCTACCTCTGATACCTCTTTACTTAAATTTAGATTAAATCTTTCTTGCTCGGCTGTGGCTTCTTCTACCTCTGGTACTTCGTTTTCGAATGGAACTTCAAGTTTTATACACTTTTCATGATTGCTTCTTGACGCTGTTTTAATGTAGAATTCCTCAACATTTAAATCTATTGCCTTCTGGACTCGCTCTTGGAATGCTGTCCGTTCCTTGTACTTGCATGTGAAGATTGGTATTTTTATTTTTGGTAACCTAACCCCTGAATAGTGGTGTGTTTGTTTCTTAATTGTTCTTTTCAGCTTGACCATGGCGTTTTCTTACCATTGGTTTAGCGTCAAATGAGCTTCATCTAGATTTTCTGATTCTGTTATTCTATTTATTTCCATTATGTTGTCTCCTAGTTTTTTCATTGCATATCTAATATTTCTATCATGACTTCATACTTGCTAAGTATAGTGTTATCTTTCATCATTTCTGCTTCTTCTAATTTTTTGATAAATCGGTTTACCCGTAATTTTAGTTCTCTCGAACGCCTGTGATTTCTATTTTTAGTTCCTCCATTGCTTCCTTAATTTTATTTGATTTAATAAATATTTGGAGTTTTTTGTTACCTTGTGTGATTACTAGTTCTTTTTTGAATTGGATTTTATTTTGTCGCTTGTGACCCTATTTTGCCTTTAACCCTGTATTGGTGCTTTAATTTGACCCTGTATAGGTGCTTGATTTGGAACTGACCTTATTTTGGTAATTTCCTAGACGCTTGTGTCCTTATTTGACCCTGTATAGCTGCTTTATTTGGAACTGACCTTCTTTTGGTACTTTTCTGGACGCTTGTGTCCTTATTTGCTTTGAATTTGGACGCTTGTATCCTTGATTGCTTTGAATGACCCTGTATAGCTTTTACCTAGAATAAAGAAGGTATTCGGAGACTTGGGTTAAAGGATGTTTGATAAGGATAATTGATTTAAATGAGGAATTTTAGTCCTCACTGTATCACCAACGCCACTGGTTACTTTTTCGTCGATGGACCATGTTCTTCAACTGTTGGCTTCAAAGGACCATGTTCAAGGAGCGGATGATAATTAGGGATAATTGTTTATAACTAGGATAATATGGACATGGTAACGAAGTAATTTGTAATAAAAATTTAACAAATAACAAAACGAATCAACGACATTTTTAAACTAACTTAACTAAATAAAATTTATAACCAAATCTGTACATAATTAAATTAAAAAGTCTTGCGTCTTTACATTTTAAGAATCTATTCAAAAATCTCTGATATTAGCGTCTACATTTTCAAAGCAAAAGTTAAAAGTCAAAAGTCTCTTAATGTATACAAACACTGCTATTTATCACCTTGTATGTGACATACTTCACAAATTGCAAACCTCGTCAGTCAGCATTCCTTATACTGTACTCTGCAATTCTAACTTGTTTATTATTTATGTAATATGAGCCATTCCAGGTCAATAATTATAATTTCTATGCGACCTACTTAATTATAAACGATACTACTTGGATTTATGCTAGCTAATTTTTCCTTTAACTATTTTAATATAAAAATAAATATTAAATATATTTTCACGATTAGGTATGCCCTCATGGATAGTTTTCTGTTTTCTGAACATAGGGATAGTTACCCTTCATATAACTTTTACCCAATTGTACCGTTTTTCTTTATTTTAAAATGAGGCCAACTAGATAGTTGCCTTTTAATGTGAAAACAATATTCATTTCTCAATTGTCTTTTAGAATATGCTATACTTTGGATTTTCCACAATTTTGCTATAACACATGAAAATATAACTTGACGTTAAAGAGCTACATTTTTTCAGAGTACCTCCATTCAATTCTTCAGATTCTGCAGAGCAAGTATCCTGCGAGTACAGTCACCGACTAAGATTTTTAGTTATAGTAACATAAACCAAAAAAGGTGGAAGGCAACGGAAAACCTCGCTAGTGGACACCCTTTTTCCAAAACTAGCAATCATGGTGGACAAAGCACAAAGAAACTTTGTTACGCGTAATGGGCTTCAGATCTGAAGACTGGGTAAAGAAAGATATCACAGGCTTCTTATGCCCCACCAATTGTCAAGTTATAAGAAGGTTTTCCTGTGTATTTAATATATATGAAAACTATAAAAAACATTACATGTTAAAGTCTTACTGGGAATCACATGGCGATGCGCAGGCCGCCAACAATCTATACTTCGACAGATACTCAGAAATGAGACAACCCTTTCGGAATATGTTTTCCAGATTGCAGCAAAACCTACTTACCTACGGTTCGTTTTAAAAACCAAGTCTGACAATATACGAAGCCAACATTAGAGAAAGAGAATTAGAAGAAGTAACTGTTTTACGAGAAATTAAAAACTAATCAAATATTCTGTTACGTGAAATGCAGTTGATTACAGGTATTCCAAAAACTACTGCTATGCGAATTCTAAAGAAAAAATAAACTTATACGGTATAGATTAAGAAAAATTCACAAGTTGCTACCAAACGGCCTACAATTTAGTCTCGAATTTTGCCAATGGTATTTAAGAAAAAAATGCTGAAAATATTAACTTTGTACAGAACATCATATGGACTGACGAAGCGTGCATTAGCAGCGTTTTTTTGATATGTACCTATAATTGGACTTTGTAAAATCCACATATTACCGTAGAGACAAAAAATCAAGACTGATACAGTTTGGGTCGGTACTTTTACAGGAAGATTTATCGGCTCCTATATATTTGAGCCTTACAGCAGCACGATATCTAGAAATAGTACGAGAATTTATTAAATCACTTCTGGATGATTTGCTATTATTGCAAATTGAAACCGTAGACTGTCAACAAGACGGAGCACCGCATTACAACGACGTTTTCCAACAAAAAATTTGGTGATAATTGGCTTGGCAACCATGGCCTCGTTCATTGGTTGGTAAGATCCCCCGATCTCACGCCACCAGATGTTTACCTGTGGGAAAGAATAAGGGACCGCATTTTCAAACGCCACCCCTTCTCTCCAAGAAGCATCTTGAGAAGCATTGGAAGCAGCAGTACGACAGCGTTTTGAATCAATACCGGTGGTATAATTAATTAATGCTGTTATCAGTCTCAGCAAACCAAGTCAATTATGCCTAGATTTAAATCGTGCTCAATTTGCATACAGATTGTATACAATTTTTGCTGTAAGCGTGCGGAAAAAGAACAATAATATTTTTCCGCACGCTTGTAGAGAAATAGTATTCCTAATATTTGCGGAAAGATTTTCAGCACTGGTTAGAAAAATAGCTAATAATAATGTAGTTTTAATGTTACTTATTTACTCTTATTTTGTGTTGCTTGATTAAATCAATCAGTTGCTAAGAATTGGCAATAAATATTTTATAACAGGTTTAAATGTATTTCCTTTTGTTTTTCAAGCATCGCAGTCTAGATTTACAAAATTCATCTACAGTATTTTAAAATCAGCAATAAAGGGAATTTTTAAAAAGAAAAGTAGCAAGTGTTATATATCTTTGGAAACATAATTTCATTGAAAAAATAATCTGCATAAAGATACAGACTGAACCGTAATAAAAATGAAAGCTTATCCCATAGCCTCAAAATCATTTTTTTACAAACAAAAAAATTGGAACGCCATTGGATACCTTGAAAAAACTGCCTTAAGAATGTTTTCACAGAAATATAAAATATTCATATATAAATATATCACGGGGTGGGTCAAAAATGCACAAAATTAAAAATTACCCTATATCTTCTAAACAGTTCAAGATATCGATGTGCTGTTTTCGGCATTCGCCTTCTCACATAAATCGAGCTCATATCGTGTGAGTTAATTATTGTTTAGCTTTTTTTAATTTTTCTTCAACAACACACCACTGGGGCTTACAGCCTAAATACTATCGTACCGGGGGTGTCGACAAGGATGAAAGAGGCAACTTGTTAATTCTGGACTTGAAGGTTCGGGGGAGAAGGAAAAACATGTGCCGGCAAGGAATTCCACAACTTTGAAGTCCTCGGGACAAAAGAGCGGGCATAACAAGATGTTCTATGTCTGGTGACCTGGACAGTAAAAGGGTGCATTCGCTCTGTTCCCCTGGTAGATCTGTTGGGGGCAGCAGGTTGAGGAACTATGGAAGAAAGCTCATCTGATCAGTGCCTGTGCAGATATCTATAAAAGAGAGACAGGTCACCAACGGAACGTTGGTGGGCAAGCGATGGCAGCCTTTGGGTGACGGTAGGGTCACTGATGAGACGTGTAGCTCTCTTCTGAATGGAGTCCAGGATAGCGAGTATAGAAGCGGCAGCAGCACCCCAGATGTGGGAGCAGTACGAATACTGCTCCCACATCTGGGGTTTGGAAAGGTTTGGTCTTATTTGTGAAGTATATAAGGTATAGAGATTAGCTGGTGAAAAGTATGTGCGAGCCCGGAAGGGGAAACCTAATTTCTTAGCAGCCGCTTCTGCAATTGATGTGACAGGTTGATGCCAATTCAGATTCCGATCCACAGAAATGCCAACAAATGAAAAGTGCTCATTACTTTGAATAACTTGGTTGTTCATTGTGATGAGTCTAGGGCTTGTGTATCTCTTATGAGAAAGAAAGCAAGACGGTTATTTGGTGGGTTTGAATTGTACAAGATTTCTACTTCCCCAGTCTAATATTTTTTTGGAGATCCACGGAGACAGAACCCTCCATGAGTCTGCATTCCTCATCTAATTGGGCTAAAGAGACAGGCTTAGAATATTGTATATTTGAGTGGAGGGTGCTGTCGTCCGCGTAACTGTGAACTGGGTTGGATGTGCTAGAGATGAGGTCATTGATGTAGAGAAGAAACAAAGTAGGGGCTAAAGCTGAACCTTGAGGAACTCCTGCATTAATTATTATTATTATTATTATTATTATTATTGTTTATTGGCAAAAATTATACATTATGTTAATACAATAAGTCTTATGCGACTTGTGGTGTATCATATAACATAATTTAGAAGCTTGAATCCTAAATAGTTGCACAGTCCTACACCAAATTCAATAAACTTCAGATTTTGACGTACCAAACTTTAATTTTTTTTCTCTTCTATTTCGCACCTTCTAACACTTCAACCATCACCTTCATTTATCATACATCTCTGCTATTCCATAATCTCTTTCTAACTGCTATTCCCTCCAAGCAACCCATATTTTCACCAAAATTTTTAAATTTGTAGGAGATAAAAATTTACCCTAAGCATATATGTCAAAAAATATAGTTTAGAGGAATGGCCATCCACGACAACAGAAATGTTCCGGTTGGAGAGGAAATTTGCTGTTCAGGTACAGAGTTTTGGTGGTAGGCCATAGGCCGGAAGTTTATTAAGCAGCGCTGCGTGCCAGACCTGGTCGAATGCTTTGGATATGTCTAGAGCGACAATCTGGGATTCACCGTGTAGTTCCGTAGGCTTGTTCTTCTATAAATTGGTATTTCCTATCGAAAGTCTAATTTAGACCACTCTGTACATATTGTATAATTTAATTGAATAAAGCAACATTTATTTACTGAAAATTATAGTCGCAATTTTGCTAGAAACTTCTAATGAATTACTGCATCACGTTTTAGTTTTATTTCTTTGACCCTTGTACGCAATTTTACATTACATCATTTTTTCATTTTTCCAGATAAAGTAGTGGCTGACTTAATTAGCCATTATCTATTAGGTGAACATGACGTCAACTTTTTGTTACTCTTGTTATATACAGTATTTTCAAAATACGCAGCATTCATGCTAGTACATAATAAATCTTAAAATTAAATTGCGTGGATTGAGGTAAACATATTTTATGTACCAAAGTGTTTCCTTTGATGGTTCATGACGATAAATAATATTTACACTTTTGACATTAGTATTATTAGCACAGAATATGTGGTAGCATACGACGCAGAAAATATATATGTTTATAGATTAACAAAACCATATGTTTGGGAGCCTCGGGGTACACAGTAGGTTGCAAATAGCCTTGTGGCTATTTTGGTTACAAATTGAGAAATGTATAATTTTTTCTACTCCAGAGGTTTCATTGGATCAAACTTAGTTGCGTGATCTTACGCCTATCTATTTTGCTCATCACAGCTGAAAGTGTTACAATGTAGCGATTTTGGCTGGAGAGGAGCTCTCAAAAAACCGATTTGGGGACACCTAAGTTATGAACTTAAAGATTAGCGCACAAAACTGCCAATATCGGATAGACCTGAAAAATAATAAACCTTTAAAAAAAAAGGCTAGGTGATTTGTAGATTCTTGGTCTAAGTGTTCTTAGCGGTGGCACATCCGAGTCGGCATAGGTGACAGCAGGGCGACATGATTTTATAGAGAGGTCTTTAAGGAAAGGCGGGCATGCTAGTTTGTAAAAACAGGTGATAGCTTCCTCAGGCACCTGTATGTTTTTCTTTTGTGGTGCTAGACATGTAAGTGATACGTGAGCGGATTATCTAATAATGAACAGAGATGTTTGGTTAAGGTTTCCCAGGGTATATTTGTGTTATTTGTGAAGAAAATGGCGAATGGTTTTGTTCAATAGCACTACAAAACCTTTATTAGGACAGAATTTACCTGCATACAGAAGACCTGGCTGCAGATGATGGTCTAAAGTCTCTGGGTGATCTAGCGTTTATTGGCTGATCGATGGTAGCCGTGTCATCTATGTACAAGTTATACGTAATACTGGGTAGAGAATGTAAGGCTAGATGCATTCTCACCACAATTAAAACCGTCGACCGGTTTCGCTCTAATTATAGCTTGTAAGTACGGGATACTAATTGCAGAGAAAATACACCTATAAAATCATACGGCTATGGTAGCCAGCCTTCCAACACTAACTGAGATATAAGACGCGAAGCAAGTGCCGCCACCTCGTTGCACAAGCAAGTAGTATGTTGTCACGGTAGCTACAAATAACACAAAGTGATAAATTTTAGAGACTGTATACAACCAACCAACAATTTAGTAAAATGTCAGCCCTGGCCCATTTCTACCCTAATATAGGGACAAAGTATGTAAAGCTAGATGCATTCTCACCACAATTAGAACAGTAGATCGGTTTCGGTCTAATTGGAGATCGTCAGTACGGCATACTAATTGCAGTGAAAATACACCTATAAAGTAAAACGGCTATCGTAGCTAGCCTTCCAACACTAAGTGATATATAAGACACGAAGCTCGTGCCGCCACCTCGTTGCGGAACCAAGTAGTATGTTGTCACGGCAGCTCCAAATATCACAAAGTGGTACATTTTAGAGACTGTATAACCAACTAACAATTTAGCAAATAGTCAGCCCTGGCCCATTTCTACCCTAATATAGGGACAAAGTATGTAAGGCTAGATGCAATCTCACCACAATTGGAACCGTAGACTGGTTTTGCTCCAATTAGAGCTCGTCAGTACGGCATACTAATTGCAGCGAAAATACACTTATAAAGTAATACAGCTAAGGTAGCCAGCCTTCCAACACTAAGTGAGATATAAGACACGAAGCACGTGCCGCCACCTCGTTGCGGAACCAAGTAGTATGTTGTCACGGCAGCTCCAAATAACACAGTGGTAAATTTTAGAGACTGTATACAACCGACTAACAATTTAGTAAGTTGTCAGCCCTGGCCCATTTCTACCCTTATATAGGGACAAAGTATGTAGGGCTGACAATTTACTAAATTATTAGTTGTTTTACACATTTTCGGGGGTAGTTCGTTTTATGTCAAGGGTGTATCTCACTACTCTAATTCATTTTTACATAGTTAGTGCACCCTCTTAACTATTTTTGGGTCTCCAAAAATTACCGCTTTTTTCATCACATAAGTTAAAATTGACATTCGACATTAAGTTGGGTTTATGTCAAATGTCAACTTCAACTTAGGATCGGTTATACGATAAAAGGAAGCGTAAGAGACACATAAACAGTTAATTGGGTGCACTAACTATGTGAAAATGAATTAGAATACTGGAATACATCCTTCTTTGGCTTGATAGAGAGTCTCTCCTTTCTTCTCTGCCTTCCTGCTTAGAACCGACCAGTGCTGTGTCCCCAGTTCAGGGTTCTGGATCGTCAGTCTACTGATCAGCGTCTCCTGCGGGACGGTGTCAGGGATCCGTACGAGGACCTTGCGTCTCTTTGGGCCGCAGCCTACCTATACGAGCCAGTATGCGCCGGTGTTCCGGCCCTGGCCCTTTTGCGACGTCTGTCTGTAGTAGGCGTGATAGAGCCCGAGCGCGGCCTCTTCTGAATCGCACTCTCCTCTTGCGCCTTTACAGGTGCCCTGGCTTTTTGGGACGTCTGTCTGTAGTCGGCGTGCTAGAGTCCGAGCGTGGCCTCTTCTGACTCGCACTCCCCTCTTACGCCTTTACAGGTTTCTCGACCGTCCACGTCCCGGTCGCCATTTTCTGCGCCCTACGGGGCTTGTTTCTGCCAGGGCAGTCCCTCTACTCCTACAGTAGAGTGTTCACCGGTGGAGGGGCCCCCAGAGTCCGCGGGCGTCGTCGCCCTCCAGTGGGCCCAGCTTGGGAGTCGGGGACAAGTATGTGGCCGAAGCTACCCCCTGATCCCCCGTATCTACGTCGGTCGTGAGACCTCCAGAGTCCGCGGACGCTGCCTCTTAGCTCGTCTCCGTATCCGGAATAGATTCAAGGCACGAGCCTGTAGCCGGAGCCACTCATCGAGCCTAATTGGTTTTGGTTTCATTTATATTTATGTTCTCCATGTTGTTCCCACGAGAATGGGGGAAATACTGTCCATACCATAAGAACCCCATGTGTGGTGCAAGGCGGGTTACTCTGGAGGGTTGCCCGGTACTCCAGAGGTTCCGTTCACGACACCATCACGCTGGTGCCATCTATCCCTAGGCACGCGTCACGTGACACCGTGGATTGGGGGAGTTTTTTTCGACCTCCACGTCTAGATCCGTCACGTTTAATTATCAGCAGGGTCACCTCGTGCAGGATGCGGCCCTTCATCGCGAATAACGATCTTGGGAAAAGCTTAATCGAAAGCTCATGTTGTTGTTTGCACTTCCTCAGCTTGCCCCCTGGAGTCCTTTGGCACACGACTCCTTAACCCCCTGAAGGATGTTTGCACTTGACCAATATTTTTACTAGTAAATGCTATATACTTGATGTTGCTATAATAAGGTCAGAAGAAATTGCTGCCCTTTGAATGCTGTAATGTTTCCAGAAAAATGGCTAATACCATGTATAACCTGAAGTTAAATGCAAGGCGGCAATTTTAACAATGAAAAAATTAATATTTAAATTTATTTCAGTGTTACAAGCTTAAAAGTAGCAATAAAATTGCGAATAATCTGGCAATTATCATATATATATATATATATATATATATATATATATATATATATATATATATATATATCCCATTTGTAATATGTTTTAGGTAGCATAAAACACAGAATCTAAATGTGCAAAAGTATATACGCAGTATTGCGAATAATTAGAACTTTGGTCTCACACTGGTTCTCAGAACACCTTGTATAGTTGCCAATAATATCAGAACACGTTCCTAATTATATTTCAATATAATACAGTATCAAAAAATTGATATCTATACAAACACAATCCCTCTGTTCTACTAATCACCCACTCTGTATATTGATACATATAAAATTTAAACTGACCATGGATATGGGCTGCAGGAACCCTAGTTGGCGTTAATGTTATAATACTTTTTGAAAGTCGTACGGTCGAGGACTATGCTAAAGCAATGTGTAGCTACGCAAAATTCCTGAACTAGCAATTTTTTATTATTATTTATTAATGATTTATTGATTATAATTGAACAATGTATCTAAAAAAAAAGTTCTCGGACTTCCGTAGTATACGAATACAATTTAAAACTTTTTTTTGTGTATTTTAACGTCGGTCTATTTTCGCCACTATAGCCTATCACCGACGTCAGGGAGCAGTTTCATGTCATTATCCTGTAAACCTTACCCAACCTCTGACTTTCTGTAAAGAGGATAGGAATCTTTAACCTGCCCAACATTACGTGAACACGTGAGCGACGGCTTTATGCCCCGTCCGAGGGGTGGAACGCGCAGACATTCAGGTTACTCAAATACAATGCCACAACCTCAGTTGATGTTGATTTTACAGTATGTACTGAAACAGTGAAAGGGGGACCCTGGGACTCGAACCCAGTACCCTTGGATTCAGAGCCACACGTTCTTATGAGTGGATCACCGGGGGTTTAACTTAAATACGATTTGCCAAAAAGTGATATATCACGTCCTCTTGAGTCTTCAAATTTTGACATATTAGAATGAAAATTTGTATATATTATATTATATATATATATATATATATATATATATATATATATATATATATATATATATATATATATTTATATATACAGGGTTCAGGGCGTTCACTAGAAGTTTATGACCTTCTAGTTCGAATTCGAAAGAGAAAATATGGGTTTGGCCATAAGCGACTATGTGGAAGCCAAGTAAATTACTTTTAAGCACATGGTACTTCTGGTTATACCGAAAGTACCATGCATGGTTATTTTAAATGGAACCCTCTATATTTTATTGCAGTTTTAGATTCCGCACCAAATTCTAGAATGAATTTTATAAAGGCACCATGTGTCACAAATGTGACGTTTTCTAGTTATTTCGATTTTTTCGAAAATTTTAAAAATGTCGCTACCATGTTTGATAAGACATATATCCGCTAATAGACAAGATCGGATATTCTACCTTAGTGAGTGAGCTACACAAGTTTAGTTCTAAGGAAGCGATGGGCAATATCTTCAAGAACTTATACATTGCGTTCTATACTAAGCGTCCAACTTGAACAACTTCTTTGATTCATAACTTGAATATTTCAAATAGAACACCCTATATTTTTAGCTCATCTTATTGGCCATTTAAATCTTTTTGAAAATTGTTAACTCTTCCCTATACCTATCTTTTACCATTTATGAGATATATCTTTTTTTGTTGTTATATTTTGGCGCATAAATCAGATATCTGGTCATACGTAGTTGCCTTTGACTGAAAATGTCAAAAACAGAGTGAAATTCAACTGACACTTCCTAGGCGATTTCATTGTTGCATGCTTGTTGTTAATTTTTTGTTATCAGAATTGATAAAATAATATGGATAACAATACTTTTTATTTTCGTTATTCTGCAGATTATGTTTTCAATTTGTTTTCAATATATGGTGAATGTAACAGAATAGTTGAGAGAACAGTTCGAACATTTAACAACAGATTCCCTCATTTGACTCCAATAAATAGAACATAATTCAGCAGAATTATAAGCAAGTGGTCAAGTCATGGAATAACACCGACACGACGCGTTGTCAAACGTTAAAAAATTGAAGACAATGAAATAAATGAAATTATAGTTCTTGCATATTTTGAAGCATATCCACAAAGTTCGTTAAGAAGTGTGTCTCAAGATTTGGGTTTATCTATCTGGGCAATACACAAAATATTCAGAAAACCCAATATGCATAATTTCTCACATCAGCTCGTACAAGAACTCTCCACTCCAGTGACTTCCAACAAAGGATAAACTTCTGTGAAGATTTATTAATAAAGATTCAAGAATATCCTTCATTTTTGAAAAAAATGGACAGACGAGTCTAGGTTTGATAGAGACGGTACTGTCAATTGCAATAACGAGCATTATTGGGCTAGAGAGAACCCGCATTTAACGAGACATCGAAATTTCCAAAACAAATTCAGTTTCAATGTTTTCTCCTTAATTTGTGACAATGTTGTGTATTATTACATTTATGACGAAAACTTAAATTATCAGAGGGATTTGTTGGAGATTCTTAGAAACATAGTAACAGATTTTATTGAAAATCTGCCAGTCAATACATTATTTAGTTGCTGGTATCAACTAGACGGGACTCTCTCTCAGTGCTTGAGTGAAGTATATCAGCAACTAAATAGGATGTTTGAAGACCGATGGATAGGCCGTAACGGTCCCTGCAGATGGCCGCCAAGATCACCAGATCTAACACCGTGTGATTTTTATCTCTGGGGCAGGATAAAGAGTAAAGTCTGTGCTACTCCAGTGAGTACACGCGATGAACTTATTCAACGGATCGTCGAGGTCTTTCAAGAACTAGATCCACACGAAATAAGCAAAGCAACTTCACACGAAGTAAATTCGAGAATTTTGAAATGTCTAGACAGGAACGGGAGACACATTGAAAATTTCCTATAAGCTTCTACCTACCTATTATTTATTTTTACGTTTGCTATTTATTATTGTTAAAAGTTTATAAAATTAGTGTGCTTGTTCGTGTATGAACACGAACAAGCACACTAAAAAAACAATGATGTTTTTTTACTAATGCCTATCTATTTTATAACCACAGCTAAATTTGTTGAATTTAATGCATAAGACAAAGGCAGATTAAAAAAAATGAGGATTTTAGATAATTGAAGAATTTAGATAAGTGAGATAGGTTTGACATAATGTAACAGAAAAATCTATATATCTCAAAACGTTGACAACAAGCAGCTACAATGAAAGTCTGGTTCCAAGATATAAGAAGTGACGCATCCCTACCGAACCGAGCTATAAAAGGGATTCCATAGGCGGATACATTTATTTTTATAGGGATATAATATTCTCTATTAATTTTTAAAAGATAATTCGTCCAATATATATTCACATACGCCACTCATAACTACTATCAATTAAAATAAAACTCTATACGGTACAACCGTTTTAATCCGAACACGCGAAAATACTAAACCTCTCACACCTTCATAGAGCAGTTTAAATTCTGAGAATGTCGACATCATTCACAACCGAACCTAGCAGTTTCGTGGAAATACAATACAACCCCAGATATAGGTTTTATAAAATAATAAAGCGGATAGATGTCGACAGTAGCTAGACTGCAGCCCCATTCAAGTGTTTAAGGAGTTTAAAGTGTTTCAGTTAAAATGGACTAATTTTTATAAACAGAAGAGCGAAGGATATCTGCGCCTATGGGATGGGAATTAAAATGGAGTCTATACTTTCTCCTCTGTCAGCGCAGTTACGTACATGTTAAGGCCAGATTTCTTCGTCACCGCTTCATAGCCGTTGCAGCTCGGTATACACACTTATCTTGTTGAGAGTTAAATATTTCATATCGTTATTTCTACTATCCGCAAACTTCTTCGGCCGATATGTAGAGGCAAACTTATTGCAATTATACACAATGATATTTTAGAATTGTGAGCGAGTTTAGACACAAGTCACATCGTTCATTTTAGAACCCGACTATAGGAAGTGTCAGGTGAATTTCACCCTATTTTTGACATTTTCGGTCATAGGCAACTAAGTATGATCAGATATATGATGTCTGCACCAAAATATAACAGAAGAATCGACATATCTCAGAAATGGTAAGAGATAGGTATAGGGAAGTGTTTCAAAGAGATTTAAATGAGCAATAAGATGAAGTAAAAAAATAGAATGTTCTATTTAAAATTATCAAGTTATGAATGAAAGAAGTTGTTCAAGTTGGACGCTTAGTATAGAACGCTATGTATAAGTTCTTGAAGATATTATCCACCGCATCCCTAGAACTGAGCTCTTTTAGCTCATTCACTAAGGTAGAATCTCTGATCGTGTCTATAAGCGGAGATATGTCTTATCAAACATGGTAGTGACATTTTTAAAAAAATCGAAATAACTGGAAAGCGTCACATTTTTGACATATGGTGCCTTTATAAAATGTATTCTAGAATTCGATGCGGAATCTAAAACTGCAATAATATATAGGGTGTTACATTTAAAAAAACGATAGTACATGGTACTTCCGGTATAACCGGAACCTTGTGCTTAAATGTAATTTTCTTTGCTTCCACATAGCCGCTTATGGCCAGACCCAAATTTTCTCTTTTGAATTCAGACTAGAAGGCCATAAACTTATAATGAACGCGACTCGCCAAACATCCTTATATATATATATATATATATATATATATATATATATATATATATATATATATATATATATATATATATATATATATATGTATGTATATGTGGCTTTTATACATCCCAATATACCTTACCTACTAAAATATTCCCTTATTACTTTCCATCATACCGAAATGGTAAAAATGTTTACAGTAAAAAATTACCGCTAAATCAAATGATAAATTAAATTGTTAACATGTTAATCTCACATAATTAAGTTGCTTTATGAACTACATTGAGAAGCCATATTAATTATTCTTTAAAGATTTGGCACAAAACTGGATTTAATTAAGTGAGCACATTCATAATAACAAAATATATTTTATTAATTGACTGTTTGATCAACAAGTGCGATATCTTATCACGTTGTAAGAATGCAGTTTTTCGCAATTGTCTCAATGTTTTTGTTTTTATTAGTGAATTTTCGTAGAAAAAATTCACTAATGGGGAGATCCCGACTTTTGAATTTTGAAAAAATTTTTGCAAATGAGCGCGAACTAGGACCCCTAGAACCCATATCCGGGGTCAGTTTCAATTTTTATATGTTTATATATATATATATATTTATATATATATATATATATATATATATATATATATATATATATATATATATATATATATATATATATATATATATATATATATATATATATATATATATATATATATATATATATATATGTATCACACCGATAACTCAAAAAATAATGCGCCGATTTTGATAAAATTTGGCATGTACCTTTCTTTTGTTAATAGCTTGGATAAGTTCGTTAGTCAGGAAAATCGGACGAGGTTTTCCGGGAAAATTTTGAGTTTTCATTCGAAAAAAATTCATATCTCAAAAAGTAATAAGCCGATTTTAATAAAATTTGGCACATACCTTCCTTTTGTAAATGGCTTTGACATGTTTGTTAGTCAGGAAAATCGGACGAGGTTTTCCGGGAAAATTTTAAGTTTTCATTCGAAAAAAATTCATATCTCAAAAAGTAATAAGCCGATTTTAATAAAATTTGGCACATACCTTACTTTTGTAAATGGCTTTGACGTGTTTGTTAGTCAAGAAAATTTGACGAGGTTTTCCGGGAAAATTTTAAGTTTCAATTGAAAAAAATTCATATCTCAAAAAGTAATAAGCCGATTTTAATAAAATTTGGCATGTACCTTCCTTTTGTAAATGGCTTTGACAAGTTCGTTTTTTAGAAAAATTGGACGAGGTTTTCCGGAAAAATTTTGAGTTTTCATTTGAAAAAATTTTTTATCTTAAAAAATATAAAATCTATGATAACCAAATTTGGTAGGTAGGTTTACGATATAAAAAGTAAACTATACACCAAAATTTAGATTTCTATGTTACAAGAAAAAAAAGTTATAATAAAATATTTTGTGCCAGATCATTTCTATGAAAATTCACTACCATAACGCACTTGCTGCGTCCAGAGCTTTTAAATCATGACCTGACGACTAGTCGCCGCTTGGCTAGGCACACAGTTCTTTGAAATGTCAGATAAACAAGAAAAAGATAACGTTATACCAATTGACCGGTAAAAGCATTAAAATTGATAATTTACATTTTATATTAGATTATCTGTGTTGTTTATCTAACACTCGTGTGTTCTATTGACTACTGTGTTTCATACTTAAATACTTTTATGAATTAGTGTTACAAGTTACATCATGTTCTGGAAAATAATGATTCATTCTATATCGGGTGAGTGACATTTATTTACTACACATTTATCAGATAATGTATGTATCCAATTAGAACGAAATATTTATATAATTACTCAAAAATCCTGGACGCAGCAAATGCATTATTGTAGCTAATTTTCAAGAACCTCGGTGGTTCAGCGGTAAGAACGTGTGCCTCTGAACCGAAGGGTACTGCGTTCGATCCCAGGGTACTTCTTTCACGTTTTCAGTACAAACTGTAATATTAACATCAACCTAGGTTCTGGCATTGTATTTGTGCAAGTTTAATGTCTACACGTTCCGACCTTCGGAGGGGGCGTAAAGCCGTCGGTCCCGTATCCATACGATGTTGGGCACGTTAAAGATCCTTACCCTCCTTACAGAAAGGCGGGGGTTGGGCAAAATTTCCAGGATAGTGAGGTGAAACTGCTCCCTGGCGTCGGTGATTGGACATAGTCGCGGAAATAGGCCGATATTAAAGCAACAAAAAACACACACACACACAGCTAATTTTCATAAAAATCTTTCAAATAATGAAAAATTTAGTTACAAAATGTACCCGAAAAAAACCTGAAGGCTAATTGGACGAAATATGTTACACATATTGCCCAGATCAACACTGTGATACATACCAAAACTGCAGTTTCTAGGTTAATAGAAAATTGGGTTTTTGGAGTTTGAAAACTTAGTAAGAAAACGCGCGCGCTAACATAATCCACTTGCTGTGTCAGAACTTTACTGCTGGTTATATATAGTTAATTCGTTCATAGATTTATTAATAGAGCGAAATGATTTTTTCAAACCGATTTCGTTAATGAAAAAGTCTGGACGCAGCAAGTGCGTTATTGTAGTGAATTTTCATAGAAATGATCTGGCACCAAACATTTTTTAAAGTTAAGTGCCAATGACCTTTTTTTCTTGTAACGAAGAGATCTAGATTTTGGTACATACTTAGCTTTTTATAACGTTAACCCACGTACTAAATTTGATTACCATTACTTTTTTATTTTCGGAGATAAAAAAAGACTCCGAAAGAAAACCGAAAATTTTCCTGGAAAACTTGGCTAACGACTTACTCAAGCCAGTTACAAAAGGAAGGTACCTGCCAAATTTTATCAAAATCGACCCCTTCTTTTTTGAGTTATCGGTGTGATACATTAAAACGTCCAACCAGTATCCTTAAATATATAAGCCTTTGATTTGTGCAGGGGAGCTTACACATATAGAGAAAGGACACCACCCATAACCTATGTTTATTATACTTACTCTTGGTTTTTCTGTTCTTATTTTTATCATTTGTTTACGTTGGATTAATTTCCAGATTGAATTTCAAACCAAGCAAGTTAAATTTGTTGTTAAAAATGAAACATTCTTGTTTATGCAGAAACAATAATAAAAGTGTGAATAGCCCCAGAACCGCGGCAGCTGGGTATCGGGAACCCCAGTATCATATAAAAGGGAATTCTATTCTCTATAAAACGCAGCAAAAAAATATAGGCTGTTCTATTTGAAATAATCTACTTTTAATTTGCCGATAATAAAAGTTGAATTTTTGAACGCCCTGTAGAGTGTTGCAAAATATTGACTACAGTAGTTGATGAAGTGCCAAATTCACCATCAAAAGCTAGTGAGGTTTTTTATTACGATATCATCTGCAAATGGAGATAATATTTTTTTCGAAAACCTTAATTTCGTTGGAAAATCAAGATATCTAGGAAACCGTAATAGCTAGGTATAGGGATCCTGGGAGCAAGCGAGCCTTATTTTTCCCATAGAATTCAAAAACGTTGTCAAATACCAGGTGTTCTATAAGAAAAAACAAAACTTTGAGGTGTCACACTTTTTGGATCACTCTGTATATTAGAAAATAATTTTAGGTTGTAGTCTTCTTCAACCTACATAATCTCCGTTTGAAGTAAATTCCAAATAACTAAAAACATAGACGTGAGTGCCCGTGGGCCACCCTGCATATATATATATATATATATATATATATATATATATATATATATATATATATATATATATATATATATATATATATATATATGTATATATATATATATATATATATATATATATATATATATATATATATATATATATATATATATATATATATATATATATATAGACTGATAGGCAATAACAATCGTTATTGTTATTTTCCAAAATTTAAAATCTCATTAATGCCTATCGACCTTAGAAATCTATCGATGCGCATTGAAAAACGCAAGTGATGCACGCAAGTGATAGGTGCGCGTTAGCCCAACACCTAAAGGATACGGGCCACAAGGTGGACTTCGGCAACATCAAAATATTACACAGAGAAAGGACATTAGACAAAAGAACTTTCCTAGGGATGTGTTACATTCAGGAACTTGAGACAGTTAGTTTGATATCTAACAGTTGTAACTTTAGTAATATTTATGGTTTCTCACTATATTAGATGAGAAAACATAGCACAATGGTGTGTGGATGCTGTGCGCTTCTTTAATATAATTGTGTGGTGTCACAACTCCTGATGTAAATATGTTAACCACGTTCTGCACCCCCCCTTTGCAAAGCAAATCAAGAGATGTGGGTGCGGTGTGGCCACATTTTCAAAAATTCCCCAACATCTGCGAATTCTAGCACAATCTGGTAAGCACGCCCCCTCCACCACGACCCACCATAGACGAAGTTACAGTCATCTACCTTGTATACACACCCCTCTGTATACACAGAGCCGTTCTGTATTCACAGAACCTTCCAGAAAAAGAAGCTCTTGGACCATCTGGAATGGAACACTCCCGAAGCGAGATGGAAGGGACGACGGGAATATTCGGCATTTTCAGATCAGAGTAAATCTGACGGTTTCTGGCAAACCATGGCGCTCTGGTAACCATTCTCAGAATTTTATTTTAGACAATTTGAAGGACATTGATCTGTGTGGTGGCCGCTGTAACTCTTCCGGGAAATGCATAGGTCAAATCTGGCCGGATTATGACATAGTACATGAGCAATTTATTGTCTATGGACAATTTGGAGTTTCTGTTAAGAAGTGCAGAGTACTTCGAGATGTACAACGAAGCCTTCTGTCGGGCATGTTGGACATGATGGCGCCATGTTAAGCGTTTGTCGAGGACAACCCCAAGGTATTTGGCGGAGTCTTGACAGAGAATTAGACTGTTGTTTAAGGAGATGTAATCGTATATGTGTCTCCTTTTGGAAAATAGGACTGCTGAGTATTTGTCGGGGTTTATGGCGGGACATCGTTTCTTATACTATGCAACTTGTCGACTGCAGTTTGTAGACTTTGGGTTATAATCCTCGGCTGCGTGGAGCTGCTGAGGATATTAGTTTGTCACGTTTTGGGGTGGTGTCAGAATGTCTGCGACAAATATATTGTACAGCAGAGGGAAGATATAAAAATCCTGTGGGTGGCCAGCTGTAGCTAAGTAAGTTGTAGATTTGGTTCCAAGATGTTTTAACTGGAAATTCCTCTATTTCAGGTATGACCTTATGAGTATAGAGGTAATTAGGCAACATAAGTTTGTTAAGGAGGCGTGCATGCCAAACCCTGTCGGAGGCACGAGAAATGTTGCACCAGTTGACATATTTTTGTGACATATTTCGGCGATGTTTTCTACCACACTAGGGGCTTTGGTGGACTGCGGGTGTTTAAATCCGACGTGCTCGTCCGGAATGATATGGTTCTCAGAAGTGTATAAGGCTAGCCTTTTCTGAACTAATTTCTCGGCAATTTTACTAATGACGGGGATGAAGGCGCAGCGCCAAGCGCATTTATGACATAATAGAGTGCTCTTGCAACGTCCGACAGATCAACGCGTTGTTGTAATTCGAGCTGAATTTCAACTCCAGATGATCTGTAAAGGCACTTACCTTATCTGCTTCCATGTAAACGAAGCCTCTTTGGCCACGAAGTGGCGAAATTAGAAGTTTTTGGAACGAAGATCTTTTTCCATTTGCTAGGTGGAATTGTCTTTGATGGACAAGGCTTATAGGCGTTTGTCCCAGCAGTTGTTGCGGAGTTTGTTTATGATGGATCGTACTTGTTTGATGAGTCTGAGTTTTGTTTGTCGGTGAGGTTTTCGGCGCGTTGAGCTAGTCTACGCACACGGTTCTTTTCTAGTATCTAGAATTTAGGATTTGTCTGATACTGTACGGACAAGGTGGCAGATTTTTTGAGGCGGAGTGCGTCCTTGATGCATCTGCGCTAGAACAGTGGATTTTGGACTGTTGTATATTCACTGCATCCACAATTTTGGGAATGCTGCGGAAAACAGGAAGATTGCTAAGGTTGTTTTTAAGGTGATCTGTGAACACAGGCCACAGTACCTTTTTCCTTGTCCAGTCGGTGTTATCATTGTCATATCCGTGCTAAAATATGACTGGGTTCTGGTCTGATAGAAGGTCAATGATACAGTTTGCATGGTTGTCGACGTAGGATTGGAGGATATATTCATTTTCATTAATACTACTGGAATGCCACTTACGATTTTTAGAATTTAAATCGCGAGCTATTATTATGGGTTGGTTATTAACGACTAAGTTAGGCTGTGATAAAGATGATTTATTTTTACACATTATGATTTTATTTTTATTATAGAAGCAAGGCAAATGTCAAATCTAATGAAACCTATCAAATAATAGAACTAGTCCTGAAGCAGATATAGAAATCACTTCTGAACTTAATTTATTTCTTCCCGTCATGTAGGCACAGCATAAGTATGAGGCACAAATTCTGATATCCAGTGACCTCTAGATATCCATTTTTATAGCGCAAAGTAGTATAATCATGATACAGTTAGTTGTATGTATCAAATCTACTTTATTAGGAACTTTGAAGTTGCAAGAATAACGTCTGACATTAAGTTTGCTGACGTCAAAAGAACTTCACGTTTCTTGAATAGGGCAGAATGTGAGAAGAAAATTAATGTTTACAAATAAGCAAGGTAGAGTGTTGGGAGGCGTTCACAAACGTATAAGGCTAGATTAATTGGATACTCTCTAGAGCTCTACCAGAATTATTTTTATAAAATGTGTTACTTGATATGAAGCAATGGAGAGCATATTTTTCGTAAATAAATATGCTATAAAAACTTCAAGTAGTACAACGTTAAGTACAATTTTTTTCCACTCATTTAATACAACGTACTAAATGCAATCGTTGTTGTTTTTAGCGAATTTTCGCCGAAAATGTTTGCCAATGAGGAGAAGCAACTAATTTACCATAGGCACACACGTGCCAAGTATCATTAAACTGATTTTTATTTTTTTCTCATTTATTTAAAATTACGTGCTAATTACATATTACACAAAATACATCTACCTATTGCATATAATACGTTTTAATTTTTTTTCTCTGTACCTACATTGACGTCCGTGCTTATGGGGCTTTATTCAGGGAACTAAAAAAAAACGAAAATTAAGAGCAGAAAAATTGCCGATTGTCACCTCGTTTAATCCACGGCTCAGGGCAATTGTGATTTATGAAATTTCTCGCTTGTATTCCATACTGGGTCGGGGCACCATCAGGTTGGAAACAATAAT
Source organism: Tillus elongatus (assembly GCA_964006375.1). Lineage (NCBI taxonomy): Eukaryota > Metazoa > Arthropoda > Insecta > Coleoptera > Cleridae > Tillus > Tillus elongatus. The sequence goes on from OZ023265.1 coordinate 71,888,256, forward strand.
AAACCTATGGGGTAAAGAAACTTCATCAAGTAATGGTAGAGGTAAATTCTCATTTAAAAATTGAAAGTACATAGCTGAATTAAGTTGGTCAGGAAGAATGTGTGGACCAATTCCATTGTTATATAACAACTAAGCCTAAGTGTTTAATGACAATCTCTTTTGAAAATATCTATTGCGTATCGTGTGAAGTGGGGGTTTTCATGTCTCCAATCACGCAAGTTATGAGTGTTTGTGATACCTGTTTCAGTAAATGTCGATTCTTCACTCCAGCGAATCTTCCTAATAAAATGTGAATCATAATTTACACTCTGCACCAACTACCTACAAAAATATACCCGAAATTCCCCATGCAAAACATGAACCGTTTGTGGTCTAAATGGATACACACAATTTTCCCTTAGTAATCTGTGAATTATATTCTTTCCAAAATGGGTTTGAGATGATGTTATTCGAACGCTTGTACTTTGTGCCCTTTCAGCACATTCAAGAATTTGCTCCTCTTAATTGGCGGTTAGTGCGCGATGGTGTCCTCTTTTATTTCTCCTAAATGACCTGTCTCCAGTAATATTTGTTCCACCCTCCGTTTAGTTTTTGCATTAGGACGATTTCGATAGTTACCTACGTATTTTTTTAACGAGCGGATGCATTGTCCTTACAGACACCTAACACTTTCAACGTATCGAGGATCAGGTTAGTACAATTCCATTTTAAACTCAGATAAACGACGAAAATGATAGTTGTCAATTTGACAGACTCGTGTTAATGACCGATCAGTTCTTGCATTTTTACATCGCCAAAGCAACCCAATAATTATTACAAAACTTATAGCAAATTGCACCAAGGCTTCGTAAGTGTAGTTTTAGTTAAGCTTAGCCATGACTACTACGTTGTTAATGATAATTGAATAATTGAAATGTAAAATGTCATAGTCACATCTGTGATTAACTTAAGCAATGCTTAAATAGCGTCCGTGCCATTGGCAATTACTTTTTATACTTTTATCAATAGCTCGTTAAGAAATGACAATCGACCATTTTTCCACTGTTATTGTGGATTTGTTTTAGTCTCTTGAATAAAGTCTCGAAACCACAGGCGTCAATTTTAGGGCACCTGTATACTGTAAGACATTCATATAACCTAGTGCTTGTATGTGAATTTCCCTCGCGTCACTTATATGTTCACTATCAAGAAAAATAGTGCTGCAAATTGAATCATAACTTCCACATAGCTGTGATACTTTATTATCTTTAGAAAGACATTCTCATGGAATGAATTTAGGGTCCATCACTTGACTACAAAGATCATTGTCTGTCGGTTCTGTAATGCTCACCACTTGTCCCGAAATATCTACAACTATATTCACTGGGACAATACTCTCACTCTGGGCTCTCATAATGACACCTCCTTTGACTCTGACTTCTCGAACTGCAATGTTATTGATAGTCGACATAACTACTTCCTTATCAACGATATTCAAGACATTGTTCTTGACATCTAACTCTTGCAGAACATCTAGACCAAGTATAATAGGGTCTGATATGGCGACAACAATAACTACAATTTGTAGCTTGACGTCAGTCTCTCTAAATACACGAATATGTTCGCCACCAGCTGCAGACACTTTTTGGACTCTTTCTGAGTCTCTTACCCGCCATCTTGGTACCATATCAGATAATCGTTCTGAACGCGCCGGTGTCTACAACTATTTGAGCCTTCTTATCGCTAATGTATCCTTCTACGACGAGAGTGTTGCCAGAATCTTTGACCAGTAAAATAGTTGTCGTTTTCAGGGCATTGTGGTGGGCAGCCAGCTGTCGCCCCATAAAGATAGCTGCATTTAGCTTTCCTGTACGTTAATTGATGATGATCTTGGAGCCCGGCATTCGCTTCTTATGTGCCACACCTTGGCACAATTCCAACAGCTTATGGAACTTGCGTGATGACCTTGCCTTGGCTCCTTATGAGGCGTGGGGTTCATCTGTTCTACTAGTTTCTTTAGTAGCTACACGACCTCGGAAGAATCTGCTTTATTTTCTTCCTCTGAGATTTGAAGAGTGAGAACTCTCACGTTGCCTTTTGAGGCTTGCGTGGCAGCCCCAAATTCTAGCGAATGTGCCACAGCATCGTTCAAGTTTCTTTGTCTCGCCATCCTCAGCGCCTGTTGGATTTCGGTATCTCTGATGCCATCAATAAATGTTTGCAGCGACAGTTCCAAACTTCCACCGGAAGTGGGGTAAGCTGATCGTGTTAGTCTCGCAACATCGGCTTCGAATTGTTGCACACTCGATTGTTGACAGCGATTTTTCAGCTGAGTTTGATATACCTGTTGTATATCCTGGTCGCCAAATCTCATTTCTAGGTAAGATCTAATGCTGTCGACACTGTCTTGTTCTTCCCTGCTGATTTCCTCTGAGAGATACAATTAACGAGGTCGCTTTCTCTCTCTCTCGCTCCAACCATTTGCTCTAGCAGTGGCTTAGAACTGGCGTAGATAAATAGTCTATGGGACTGTGCCATCAAATGTGGGCACCCTAATTCTTACGACGGGGCTTCTTCGAGTCTGATGTTTCCATTTCCTAAGGTATCACACTTCTTTTCTAGTGAATGCACTTTCTGTTGTACTTCCGTCAGCTTGTCATGTATATCGTTGCTGATACCTCTTACTCGGCTTTCTACTTACTGGAAGATGCCGTCTTTTATCTGCTTCGTGGACACAAAAGTAATATTCTAAATTCTCCAGGTCTGTTCTTGTAGAATTTTCTTTGTTTGTTCATCTTTCTTTCCGGATTCCTTGTATCTTTCCAATTTCTTCTTTTGCTTCATCGTCCCTTCTCATTTATGCTTTTCTTTCTTCGTATCTTTTTTGGATTCTTCATCTCCTTTTATGGATTATTCATATCTTTTTCTTTCTTCTTGTGCAAATTCAGGTTCCTCGTCCATTTTTAAAATCAATTCCAACATTTGGGTGTCCATATTGGTGGATACGCTATGTGTACTGGGCATAGACGTACCTAAACCTGTACACAGTGTATTCTGTTTCAAAAAAAAACACAGCCAGTTATGATATACCGCTAACACTAATCTTCCAGGTATTCGAGAAATTTTCACGTTGTTCAACGAATATTCTGGAAAATATTTTCACTGGCAGCTTGAAAATCCCACTTCTGATACCGGTTATTACCTTTTTGAGGTTCTGGATTTCTGGGCTTACAAAACACAGCTCTTCAAACTACTAATTTATTATAACCAACTATTTTACAAAACCACCATCAACTAAAATATTTCTCTCTATTACTAAATGACCATAGAACTATATTTCACTATACGCCTTCAATGATCGCTTATTTTACACTAACACTAACTCACTACTACCTGTAGTTTCCTTATTTATACTGTCCATAGAGATGCTAGACCTTCTACATTGTTCTACTCCTGCCACTTCTGGTGCCTTCTAGAAATGTAATTCCAGAGTGTTCGCTGCTACCAACACACTTTACAAGATACCTGTGACCATAGAAGTAACAGAGTTCATAAACTTAATTTTCAAAGAGACGGATGTGACAATATATATGTATTTTTAATTTTACATTGCTATAAGAAATGTGTGATTTATCTATGATTGCCAGATATATTCTTACGTTCCTCGGGGTTCTGAATTTGTTGACTAACAAAACACAGTTTTTCAAACTACTAATTTAATACAACCAACTATTTTCCAACACTTCTCTCTATTACTAAATATCCACAGAACTACATTTTACTACACTACTTCTATGATCGCTTATTAGACACCAACACTAACTCACTACTGACTGACTTACATTACCTGCGGTTCGCCTATTTATACTGTCCACAGATATGCTAGACCTTCTACATTGTTCTACAACCGTCACTTCTGGTCCTTGGTTCGCTGTTACCAACCCACTTTACAAAATACCTGTGACCATAGAAGTAGCGGAGTGCGTGTGTGCGTGTGTGTGTGCGCGTGGGCAAGTGCGTGCGTGCGTGCTTGCTTGCGGGAGTGCGTGCGGTCGTGCGAGAGTGGGTGCGTCCTTGCGCGCCGGCGTGTGCGTTCAGCGCGTGCGTGTGTGTGTGCGTGTGCGCGCGCGCATTTGTGTGTGTGGGTGGGTGTGTTTGGAGAGGCGACCGAGGTGATTATTGTAAATACTGGTTCTCGGGTTGATTGCGTTTAGGATTTATTGAAAATAGACCTGTTTTGGAGCAGTTTTCAAGAGTTTAAGGGAAGATGAAAGGAAATTAACTGTGAAGGTGCATAAGAGGGGTGTGGTTGTTGTAGGCCTTAATCTGCTTTAATCTTCCTACTCCACAAATCTCACTGGATACCGTCTCTAAAGTCACATGCCCAGTTTCACAAAACTCAATTAAACATTTAACGGACGGTTAGTTAATCATTGCTCAACACAACCAATCGCAGCTTCAAAATATTTGGTTGTTATGGTAAACCCCGAATCGTAATCTGTAATTGGTCGTCTGAAGCCATGATTAACTAACCGTTCGTTAAATGTTTAATCGAGCTTTGAGAAACTGGGCAGCAATGCGTTTCACCCTAGACCTGAGGGTGATCTGAGTTCTCTGGTAGAACAGCGTTAAAATTCATCCGGTTGGCTATTGTCTTGGAGCCATTTTCAAGAATTTTAGGAAATATAAAAGGCCTTAATCTGCCCACTCTTTAGAGCGGTGGATAAGGGTAGGTTGTGATGTAGCTCGATTACGAAGCGTCTATCTGCCTACTCCCCAAATCTCGATGGATATCGTCTTTAAGGTTTCAATGTGTTTAACCCTAGATCTAAGAGATATCTGCCCATTCGTGATTCGGACATCTAGGTGAAAATGAGGGGGTGCTCTAGCTTGCTGGAACGATACACCCTGATAGTCTTCGAAACGATTTTGTAGTTCTGGCAAGACACTACCTCCTAATATATTAAGATAATTTTCTGGGATCAAATTTTATTAGAGAAGGATTTGTCCGATAGGAGATACATGTTGGCCACGTCGACGCAAAAGTGTTACAGGAGGCGGTGGTGCACTAAACGTTGTTATTGGCGTAGAATGAATGATCAATGAAAAGTTTTCACTAGACACCCTGAATTAATAATTCTCAGAATTTTTATTAAAAACCTTACTAAAACTCGATGATGTACGGGGAACAATTTATAAATACCAAAAAAGATAACGACTATAGATTTTTAATTGGCAAAAAAATTCTCTTACAATTTACGCAGTCGAAAAATTTTAATATCACAACTATGTAAAAAGATAGTTCAACAATTTTTATTCAAAACATTTTTTGATTTGTTGTTTTCTTTTATGTTTTTTTCCGTTAATCTAAATATATGCCTGGCCCTGTGTAAGAAGAATAATCAATGAAATTAGTTATCTTACTTTACTTTTTCTTTACTGTGGCTCTTTTTGTTCACATTCTTTTATTAATATAGTTTCTCTTATTGCAGCATCGGCTAGTGGAGCTTGCTAAAATTGCGTTGGATCGTATTCTTCAGGTGAGTGTGTGATTATTTGCGGACGTAAAATGTTTTCTTATAATGAGCAACTGAAGATGTGAATTAAAGCTTCTTCTTCCGGCTGCTACTCTACGCATCCCGAAGTTACTTAACTGTGTATACTTTTTAATTTATATAGGGCTTATTGTCTCTAATGGATGCGTATTGTTTCCTTATCATAGCTATTTTTTAATGTTTCACCAGTATTTTCTTTTATTGATGCTCCTTTTATGTGACCTCGCGTTAAATTTATAAGACTGCTTCATAATATAGAAAACTCGGGACGCAGCAAGTGCGTTATGGTAGTGAATTTTTATTAAATGTTTCAAATTTAAATAACTCAATTTTCTATAAACTTAGAGGGTTTAATTTCAATACGTAGTAAGGTTTTTCCTAAGGCAAGATATCCACAAAATTTCATTAAAAAGCTCTGTAATTTTCGGAGAAAAAATTTTTTTTCGAAAGAAAATTTAAAATTTGAATAACTCAATTTTCTCTAAACTTAGAAAGTTAAATTTTGGTACGTAGTAAGGTTGAGGCAACATATATAGTAAATTTCATTGAAACAGCTTTGTTACTTTCGGAGAAAAAAATTTTTTTCGAAAGAAAACTCAAAATTTTTCCGGAAAACCCCGTCTGATTTTTCTGGATAACGAACTCATCCATATATATATATATATATATATATATATATATATATATATATATATATATATATATATATATATATATATATATATATATATATATATATATAAAACATATAAAAATTAAACCTATTTACAAATGAACTTTAATAAGATATTATGCTGTGACAATACCTCTCTCAAGCACCCTAAAATATAATCAAAATGTGCACAGTTATATATGTTTTATTTCTTTTTCCCTTGTCTTAATACACTACATATTTTATGACAATCGATTTAATTTACTTATTTGATTTCATAAATAGTCGGTTAATAGTGACTTGGAATGAAGTAGACACCACATCTTCAAACATATTAAGAGAATATGAGTAAATCAACAGCAACTGGGAATGAATTCGGTCAGTCGCCCAGCCACGTGGTTAAAAAACACTGTTTGTATGAGTGGTTACAACTCTAGCTCTAAATAAAAGGACTGTAACAGCGGCAGAAGCAGAAGTCAATGGAAGGTTTGTGTATTCGGAAAGAAACTATTGACTATTAATAACAACAATTGACTAAGAACGCTGCGAGTTGTAAGGCAAAAATAATTATACTACAGAGGTGATAAATGATAATACATTACAATAGGGTTATATATAATCGTAAATGCTTCCAATGATTAACAATCAGTGAATTCAGTATTATTGACATTTCTCGGAAACTTACAAATGAATTTCATGAGTCAATAAGAAAAGCATTGACTAACCAACAGCAACCACATACTTATGATTTAAACATAAATGTTTCAAATTTGAATAGCTCAATTTTCTGTAACCCTAGAAAGCTGAATTTTGGCACATAGTTAGGTATTTCCCAAAGCAATATGTAGACCAAATTTTAACGAAATTTTCGGAAAAAAAATTTTTTTTGAAAGAAAACTCAAAATTTTCCCGGAAAACCCCGTCCGATTTTCCTGGCCAACGAACTCATCCAAGCCATTAATAAAAGAAAGGCACTTGCCGAGTTTCAATCTAAATCGGTTAATTATTTTTTGAGTTATCAGACGGATACATACATATATATATATATATATATATATATATATATATATATATATATATATATATATATATATATATATATATATATATATATATAAACATATAAAAATTCAAACTGACCCCGGATATGGGTTCTAGGGGTCCTAATTCGCGCTCATTTGAAAGAATTTTTGCAAAGTCTCACCATCGATACCTCTCTATTAGTGAATTTTTTTAATAAAAATTCACTAATATTTTTGAAAACGCTATATTTTTGAAAGTATTAGAGTAACTTAAATAGAACTCCACAAGTAGCTTGAAACGGTGTAAGTAAACCTCTGTTGTAAATTTGAAGTAATTTTGTTCACAAAATTTGTAGCTTTTTCCAAAAAAAAATAATCTGAAAGCCATGAAATTAAACCACATACTTGATTTAAATGCAATCCCTGACAAAGACGGACTAGTCTTGCGTAGATTGATACATACCACATGACCGAATAATACGGGTAAAACATACTACCCTAACTACCGATCGGAAAATCTCGGCCACTAAAATCCCGAACACTCGAACACCGTTGTCAAGTCGACACTCAACTCCATGCCACTGTCACAGCCGTCGGCATCATAAATAATTGCTTCCTATGCTGTGACCATGCCATTACGTGAAAGTACAGATAACATGAAATTAAAACTGATGTGATTGTAAAAAGTAATGCTTTTTAAGTGGAAGCTTCAATACATTTTTAAAATACACCATATTTGTGGCTTGATGAAAGGCCCACATTAAAGTTTGAGAGTGAAAATATAGCATGTAAAGATCAAGGCAATAATACCGTGTTAACAAACATTGGTTGTGCAGCTCTGCTGGTCGAGAGGTAATGTGTTCAGTTCATAACAAAACTTGACAGCCGGTGCATGTTATATTCTGGCACGATCAACATTAACGTTTTGGTTTATCTCACTAACTTTAATATTTGGCAGAAACAATATTGTCCAAGTTTCGCACGTTTCGACTACGAACTCATTTTTATTAATTGGATAACTTTGTCACCTTTAAGTCTAGCATTATAAATTTCAGCAAACACTTTTTATTGTTGATAAAAAGATAATAATTTGTCTTAGAAAAACTTCTTTTGATATTGAAAAAACCGGTTCGATTAGGTTGACTGAAACGAAATAATCCACGCGATTAATGAGAAAAATAACAATTTCTTTTTAAAAACCCTTTTTACTATTCGAAAAATATCGGCCACGTTTATACTTTGGCAGATACTTTATTTTTCTAAATATGAATTAAGTTTTCTTTTAGAAAACTTTAGTAGCTTTAATAAAATTTATAATACAAGTTTCTTTCAAAGAGACTTACTGTGTTACGGTATTTTCCTGAAGCAAGTGCATTGCAGGGCAACAAGCAGAAAATAAACGAAATGAAACATATATGAGGGGGTATACTGCTCATAATAACTAGTCAAACTAGTAAATATTTACCTTGTATAATGACAAGCTTAATTTAAAACCAATATAATAATTATATCCCACTTTAATTGCACTTAATGACACTCTTCAGCAATATTCCACACTCAAATTTACTATCAACTAATGTATTTGGTTGCATTGAAGTGTTGACATATTTACATTTTGTAAACAAATGGTCTATCTCTTTCTCTACAATCGAATGTCCTTCTCTCTTAGATAAACTTTATGTTTACTGAAATATCTTCAACTTGCCTGTTAATATCAGCTTATCAGTTATCAGAATATTCCTTATATCTTAAATTGCAAATTTGTTATCTAGAAAAGAAAGAAGAGTTTAAGAATTCGTATATTTAAACAGATGATGAATGAAAGAACTTGAAAAATATAGGTTGTAACTACCTGAAGCATTTGCTGGATCTGATCAACTTTCTTGTTAAATAGTTGTAGCGGTTTGTACAATATACCACTTTAGTGGAAGTTATTTATTTCTTCACAAGACACCATCTTTAAATAATTAAAGCCTATATATATATATATATATATATATATATATATATATATATATATATATATATATATATAATATAGGGTGATTCACAACGCAATGGACACATAATGTGTGCGTGTAGAGGACCTCAAAACATGCCGATTTTTTATATATACATGTTCTCTGACGCTAATGGTTGGTGAGATATTGATCTCCGAAGATTTTTAATAATTGCAAGAAACAGCTGTATTGCAGCCGTGCCCTAACACAGAACAACCACATTGGTAAATTGTTTTATTTGATCAACATCGTTATTTGACAAAAATCTGAAGGGGGTATAAATTTAAAAAGGGATGAATTAGGGGTGGGTAACCCTTTTAATAATTATTTTTTTTTATCCCTAACCTAATTAAAACTTAAAGTCCATCAATTTTATACCAAATCTAATTTTATATCTTTTTCTCATATTGTCACTTTTTCTACAAACTACCCGTTTTTGAGAACATTCAGATTTTTAGGGTTGAGATCAAAACAAAATTATGTCCTTTGAAGATTTTATTAAACATTAAAGTTTCATAGGGGATGCCTTGGGCGCTCTGCAGTTCATCTGTTGCTAGGTTACGGTTGTTGTCAGATTGGATGTTACTTAAATTTATTAAGTTTTACAATCATTATTGCCTTGTGTTTCTTGGTTTCTTTTGTGATAATAATTTGTTGTTAAAAATGGCTGCAAAATTTTCGGTTAATGAACAAGTTGACATGCTTATGGTATTAGGGTTTTGCGAGGGTAATTGCCGCAGAAGTGTAGAGGTATATCGAAGAAGATTTCCTAATCGTAACATACCACATCGTCAAACGTGGCTTTAAAAGAATCTGTGTATTCGACACCAGTTCAAACTGAGGAAGATTTGTGGAGTAATATCAATAATAAGTGGACTATTATCAAAAGTGGCATCCAATTACTTAACAGGCTCGACTTTAATTTTCGACGAAGGGTGCAGTTGTATGTGAGATAGAACGGAAGTCATTTTGAACAATATCTTCAGTGTTTTTTTTTTGTTTTTTTATTTATTAGTTTTTAATAGCGTTTGTTAAATTTCAGATATGTTAGTGTTTAATAAAGTCTTCAAGGGAGATAATTTTGTTTTGCTTTCAACTCAAAAATAAAAATTTGCTCAAAAACGGGTGGTTGGTCGAAAAAGTGAGAAGAGGAGAAAAATACTGGAAACTTACTTTGCTATAAAATTAATGGACTTTAACTGTTACTTAGGTTAGGGTTTAAAAAATCAAATCATTAAAATGGTGACCAACCCCTAACGCACCCCTTTTTGAGTTTATATCCACTTAAAATTTTCGTCAAATAACAACGTGAATAAAGGAAAACCATCTACCAAATTTGGTTGTTTTATGTTAGGGCACTGCTGCAATACAGCCGTTTCTTCTAATTATTCAAGACTCTTCCGAGGTCAATATCTCACCAACCATGGGCGTCAGAGAAAAATTTTATACTACAAAAAATCGGCATTGCGCTGCGATCTATTATGATCCGTTGCGTTGTGAGCTCTAATTATGGTGAGAGTACATCTAGCCTTACATACATACCCATGTCAGTGAAGAAAGGGGCCAGGGCGGACAATTAACAAAATTGTTAGTTGGGTGTACACAGCTGACGTGATAACATACTACCTGGTTCCGCTGCGAGATGGCGACCCTGTCGTACATCTCAAAATGTGCTAGACTGTTTGTTTTTTTCAAATAGATTGGATTTTTCCGGATAGAGTGGATTTGTTCTGATAAATTGGACTTTTCCTGTTATACTGAATTTTCTTATATGCTGACTTTATTGTGTGTGTTTTCCATTTTCCTCGCAACTGTACTGCTGTTGCTTAATTAAACTCCAACAAAGACGTCTGGGTATAATGATTATAACAGCTGAGAGGATGCAGATAAGTTTTACCACCCCTTTTAATACTTATTAACCACTTTACTGTTAGAAAATCCAACATTAAGACATTTGTTGATAGTTAGCATAGGTTTATTTTGCATGTAAACTCTCTGTGATCAAAGGTCGGTAAAATAGCTTGTTTCAAGAGTCAAATTTAATTACAATACTTTTAAATAGCTATGTTGTCACTGGGTACACAAACCATTATATTTATTTAGTAACACAGCCATTGTATCTATACCGTAATATATATATATATATATATATATATATATATATATATATATATATATATATATATATATATATATATATATATATATTATAATTATTTGCTTCTCACAGTTTTATTATGAACACTTCGTTCTAATTTTAACTAAACATATTAGACGTTGACACTCAACACTCCAGCGGGTGTGCCAACTATATAGCTGTGAAAGCAGCAGCGACAATAGAGTTCAGTGGGTGTGATAATTGAATTGTTGTTTTTAAATCCTTCTAAGGGGTTATATTAAGGCTGATTTTCCTTGAATACCCCAAGTGCAGCGTAAGTTATATAAAGGAGCTTACGCTGTCACAACTGTATATAGATAGAAGGATACCAAACTTTAATTTTCTAGCTTTATAAAAAAATCAATTTTGGGAATTTGTCTCAAAAGGAACTAGAACATAAGATTTAATCTTTTTTTTATAATAGAGATATATCGATTGTAACACTTTCGGAAAAATATTTAAATGAGCCTGTATTGGGTATTAGAACATTTAGTCCCAATATTCAAGATCTGTTTAAATTTAAAGTGTTTATTCTAGTAATACGTCTTACTAATACTGGACCACTGTTATGAAAATTCACTACGATAATGCACCTGCTGAGTCCAGATTTTTTAAATTTCTTTTTCATTCGTAATTTAGGTAGTTAAGGTATATAGATAGGGTAATTTTGCGCATATAGTTCGTTTTGCGCCAGATTCTAACGAAGACAACTTCTTTGTCGAAATACGTATCTATCCCCTAAATTCCTGTTATACTTTGGTGTGTTTGGGGTGATTTTTTCCTTTTACTTTCCAGAAATACTGTCCTACTTCAGTCCTTAATGAACATCTTCAAAATATTTTATTCTATTTTAGGTGCAAAACTTTTAAAAATCTGACTTGCATCAACCGCTATTTTATGCGTCAATAAAACTAACAGTGTGTCTAAAATAATTTTAAAGAATATTAGCATTTTTTCCTTCGCATTTTGGTTTTGTAAAATTTTTAGAAACAATCTATCATTTTCTACGTTTGGTAAAAATTTTGTACGTACTTGCTGCATCAGGACTTTTTTAGATTTCTTTGGAACAGTATTTTTTCAGTATATTTACCCGTGTAAACCAATTACATGCAAACGTTGAAGAGTCCAGTGTTTTCCTGATAACATTACTGTTTGCATATGCAATAATCATCTTTAGTATTAAGTAGCGACAGCTATATAAACTTATTAATGCAAATTGGTTATGAAGGAAGTGGGTAAGTGCATACAAATCTAGAAAATAATTTAATAACATGCCTGTGATTGTACGGTTAACCTATTCATTTATGCATCTACATGCCTTCATTATTAATTCTAATTGATGTTTACAAATGTACAGAAACGTGTAGTGCCGATTTAGCTGTAAATAACACTAATCGTTGAAAATTAAAACACAGTTAGCTGCTCATTTTACCTTAATAATTAAAAGAAATCAAATCTACTTAGAGTAGAGAGTAGATTCAACGTGAGAGAGCTATTTCAGTCCCTCTGCCACGACTTTAGTTCCATTGTGGCTTATGTCTAATTGCTTAAATTTAATCCATAAACTCCAACTTCCTGCGGGAGTCGATCTTCTTTTTTTTTGAGGGTGAAAGCTGGTTTAACAGATGTACTGCCGTTTGAGTGAGGTTGTTTCGAAGCTCAAAGAGAGGTATTCCCTCGCCGAGTTTGTTTGGACCCAACATACGTCAGTGTTTGACTCGAGGCGGTATCCTGAAATCCCGCTCTCGAGCAGCAACCAAGCGGAGTCGTTAGCCTGTTTTCAAGCTCACTCAGGGCGCATCCATATCCAGGTGTATTCTATTCCTAGAGACCTCAGCTCTCCTCCAGGTTCGTCTAGACCCGATATCCGGCAGTGTTTGCATATATTTCTACCAACAAATCGAGCTCCCCGCAGGACACGATGTTTTTGAGGGTGATAGTTGGCTTGACAGGCGTACTGTCATGATTGGAGTCGTTTACCCATTTCTAAGCTCACTGAGAGATAGCCTCTCTCGAGATTCGTCCCTACCCGACATCCGTCATTGTTTGACTCGAGGCGGTATCATATGGAGTCTCGCATCCAAGCATCACCCAGGCGAGGTCGCTTTTCCGTTTCGAAGCTCACAGAACAGCCTCAAACCTTAGTTGTAATCCATCCATATATCATCTTTCCTCCTGGGTTGTCTAGACCTGACACCCACCAGTGCTAGACTCAAGGCGACATCCCACCGAGTCCCGCTCCCGAACATCACCCAAGCAAGATCGAATCACACAGCAGGGGCCTCCCAAAATGGGGGTATGCCACTCGCCAAAGATCTTAACCGCCTCCGGGTCGCTTGGACACCCGGCACCCGCCAGCACTTAACCCGGTATCATCTGGAAGCCCGCTCCTGAGTAACAACCAAACGAGGTCAATGTTGCATTTATCAGGACACAGTGAAGTCTTGAAAATGCGGTGTATATCAATCCTCAGATAGATCCGCCTCCCTCCAGGCTCACCTGTATCAGACCCTCGCCTGTGTTTGAATCCAATTAGTCGCCTATTACGACAGGCAGAAGTTACTTTCGCCTATTCTTTCAGTTCGACCCCGGACTTACATATATATTTACTTATCACAGTTAGCTGTTTCTTTTACATTAATAATTTTTTTAAATCCAAATCTACTACTATTAAGGTTTTGCTTACCTGCATTTTATATTGCTGACCAAAGCTTATTATAAAGCTTTTCTACCGCTACGTTTATCTTTATCATTACTCAAGCTGGTTCATCATCATCATTATCACCACTATTATAGTCTGAAAGTAATGTCGCGTTGTCGCCGCAACCGTTGCTCTTTGTATATAGTACTTCTATTAATTTCATTGTAACTCCCGTGCTTCTTCAGATGGGCCAGGTTTCCTAAAAACTTCTTTCCAAATGTATGTATCCTTGAAATACTGTTTTCAGAAAATCGTCCTGTTCTTAGAACATGTTCTTCCAAGCTTGCCTTATTCCTCTGAGTATATTTTAGTTAGCAACCCCTTTTTCTCCTCTTCTTCCAGCTTTATTCGTACTTCTGTCAATGTACCGTGTTTTGACATTTTTCTTCATTCTCACATATGAGAAGCTTCTATTTTCCTCGTGTTTTGTTTATTGTTTATTTGAAATCTAACCTACCACACCATATAAATGACTTGTTGAATCTCTTCATCAGATCCTAGCCCCAGTTAAACTAACTGTGGGTAAGAAGGGTACATGAGTTATAGCATGCTTCTTTCCAGGTTTTTTTCTTCATACATCACCAGTATTTATTATACTCTCTTTTCAGGTTGTTGGCCTTTTAGCTTTATTTCAAATTTTTTAGTAATCTACTTGCTTATATTCATTCATTTTACTTTAATCATATAATTCTTAAGATCACTCTCCCTTAGCAGACCGTGAAGCAGATTGATGATATATTGTACGCCTTTTTTCCTTTTTCCTATGGGCTCTGTGATCGTTGTACCACATGCAATGGAACCTCTGTCCCTTTTTTTCATACGTGTGGCCTTTTTCGTCGGCCTATTTATTAAATATTTTATGGATAAATTTAATTATTAATACGGCGCAGGACGTTATGCCTTCTCATACCACTTAAATCCGTATTGTATATAAGGATTGGGACCCCACTAAATCAGAATAGACATATTTTCTCTGGAACTGAAAACGTTTAAGATAACGCCAAAATGCGTTAGTTTAAATATCCGTTAAGATGAGTATCACTTGGTACACACTTCATATGATAATAAGAGAAATATTTGTTTGTTCCTAAGGTACGGTGATATAGAGTTACTTGGACATCTTTTAAGCACTTCCGAGAAAAATATGTTTTTAGGTTTTTGCACCAAGAGGATGAAAATATATGGATAACAAGGTTTATGTACAAAATAGTGATAAAGCGATTAAAAACGTCCAACCAGTATCCTTTATATGTATATATATATATATATATATATATATATATATATATATATATATATATATATATATATATATATATATATATATGTATGAGAAATATTTGCTTCCCAGGTTGAACCGCGTCTAGAATTTATCAAAACTCTATGTTTCGGATCCTGTTTTGGACACATTTTCAAAAGGCTGAGGAAATATGAAAGAAAACAAACCCTAAGACCTCAAGGTGCTTACTTTCCAAATCTTAATGGACGTCGACTCCAAGGTCTCAATGTGTTCGACGTAAGCCTTGTCTTATTTATATCGTGGTAACTACCTGGCTCGTTATCAGGGTAAGGCTAATTAAGTCATGTACTTTAGTAACAGGTTACGCTAGACCAGGGGAAGGCGTACCTGATCCAGGCTGCGGTGGTAGCTGCGGTAGACTCTCTTCAGGAGGGGGAGAGCCCACCTTATTTCTACCGGGCACGCCTGGCGGGGGCATCCTCTGGATAACCTATGCCGGCCCGCAGTCGCGATACTGGCTGCGGAAAACGATCGGGGGCCTCGGTCAGATTTGGAGGGGACGGACTTGACAGCCGTCGAGCTCAAGGAACTGACAAAGAGACACAAGGTCCTCGTACGGATCCCTAGCACCGTCCTGCAAGAGAAGGTGATCAGAAGACTGAAGATCCACAACTCTGAACTGGGGACACAGCACTGGTCGGTTCTAAGCAGGGCAGGAAGGCAGAGGAGAATGGACATATTCTCGCCTTCTCGATCGACCAGGCGTTTTATAGATCCCCCTCCTTTAATGCATTCTGGGGCCTGGGAAGGGTAAGCTTCTACCCACTGGAGAAGCCACCGGGGGTTTATAGGACTTAGTTTCCTTCAGGTCAACCTCCAACACAGTAGGGTAGCCACGGCCAGACAGCTGATGGCCCTGAGGAACACGCATGTGGTCCTCATCCAGGAACCGTACCCCTATAAAGGAGATATCAGGGGAATCGGTTAGGTGTTACAGGCCCGGTGTCTAAAAGTTACCTAGCTTGACTTCACTGTGCCTCGGTAGCGTCTACGCCATAATCAAACTAGACTGGTGTTGTGGACCAAAGATGTCCGCTTGAATATCTTGCTGGTTCGTTTGAATTAGTGGACTGTATTTATTGTTGTTTGATATAATATATTGAACTAATAATTTACAAATGATGCACTTAATACTATGATATAACTGTTCTACACCTAGGCGTGTTGCTCTCTTGGATTCTGATCGTTGAATGTGTACTAGGCGTGTTGTTCTCTTGGATTCTGATCGATGAATATGTGCTTGGCGTGTGGTTCTGTTGGATTCTGATCGATGAATGCTAGAAAAGGAATGCTCTGCCGACTCTCATACTAGAGGTCCCTTCTACCTGAGGTACCCCTTCTTCCCTTGGTTAATTCTGCCGTAGGCTGGCGTCTCGAGCGTTAACAACTGGCTATAACTAGGTAACTTAGAGATTCTGCCTCTTCCCTTCCTAGATAACTCTAGCAACCCAAAGGGGCCAAAAACAGAAGTAGGAACAATGACGGTAATATCTTCGATATAGTCGGTAGTGTTTTCTATATTGATCTAAGTACGCTGTGCCCCAGTAGCGTACACACTAGGGCAGCTGAATGTTTTGGCAGGCTGTGTGATAGACAGCGTCATTACGCAAACAACTTTCGATACGTCATCACTCACTAAACAAATCAATAATTACTATTTGGTCACGATCTCCAAAACTCGATTGAGAAATAAACCGTGCAAAAAATATGAAAATTTGCCATGCATATAAACCTAGAAAGTTTTACCTATGGCAGGTCGCGGATTTAATAATGGTTCCAGGACCCATGTACTTCAGCGGATACGGGACGGGCTGGTACTTTGTCTTTAGATATCTTACGTTTTGTTAAGAAAAGATAACTGTGCTGCTGATCAAGACGACAAAATGACAATATCATTTACCTTGAGAACCCCATGGCTTCTATAGATTTAAGGCCACGCATAAAAATACTAACCTGTGACTGGAATATTATCATTATCTGGTTCTGATAATTTCAGACAACTGGAAATGCGCACATGGTAATTTAATATTAAATGTGTGTCTTTTTGGTTCTTTAACGTCGGTCTACATCCGTGACTGTGACTAATCACCGACGCCAGAGAGCAGTTTCTCCTCACTATTCTGGTAATTTTGTCGCGGTCCTGCCTTTCTGTAAGGAGGTTAGGGATTTTTAACGTTCCTAACACTGCACGGACATGGAACCGATGACTTTACGCCCCCTCCGAAGGTCTGCACGTGCAGACATCCAACTTGGTCAAATACAATGCTACAACCTCGGTTGATGCTAATTTTACAGTATGTACTGAAAAAGTGAAGTGGAAACCCTGGGAATCGAACCGAGTACCCTTCGGTTCAGAGGTACACGTTCTTACCACCACATTAAATATATTTTTAGTTAAAATATAGTAATAAAAATAATTTGCTATATATTTATTTTAAAGAATTTTTCCTAGTCGGTATTGTGTAATATTTTTGATAAAAAATATGTATGCTTCCTCACAGTAATACAGATTTAAGGCAAATGAAAGAAAAAAAGCAGTTTCATTACTAACAACCGGTGAAAATTGTTTGGAGATATGTATGTTTACATATTTACATATGCTGCGTATAACATACCATTGGGGTGGACTAGGAATGAACATGAGTTTGCAGAATTTTTAACTTTCTAATTAGATTCATATATTGTCACCAGAGTTTAATTCTAACAAATGATCATTTTACTTAATGATGTTTTCGTAGGAAATGAAAATAGGGTTGGATATTATATATCGATGACATGACACTCGATTAGTCCTTCTGATTTTACACTTGATTGAATATTTAATTAACATGGCTGTGGAAACATAATGCTAAGTTGAGTTTCAAACCAAATATCGCTAGCAGGTAGTAATTAAGCACCATTTGAGAACTTTTAATTATGGCCGGAAAATAAATGTGGTAATAAAGTCACATAGCTACAAACTATGTCTCTTTAGATTGTCAACTCAGAGAATTTTGTTTAACCTAATATGAGTTATTGATACAACTGAGATCTACTTATTTGTATAATTTCCTAAAGTCAATGCTTTTGAGGCCGACATATTTAAAAGATAGATTAAAGGCTTATTATTATATTATAAATTTCCTGAGTACCTTCCTTTTGCAAGTATCTTGGATAAGTTCGTTAGCCAGAAAAATCGGCCCAGGTTTTCGCAGAAAATGTGTTTTCTTTCGGAAAAAAATTATATCTCCGGAAGTAGCAAAGCAAGGGAAACAAAATTTGGTACACGTGTTTACAATATAAAGAGCGAACCACGTACCAAAATTTAGGGTCGTAAGTTTAAAGACAAAGAAGTTAGGATTTTCCTCAAAACGCCAAAGTCGCGATTTGAAACGTCGAAATTGGCAACATTTAGGCAAACAACCTGGAAGTAATACGGGTTATGTAAGAAAAAAGGACGCAAGAAGAATGTTTTACAAACACCGAAGCCTCAGCTTCAACCGTGATTGTCCTTCATTTTACTAAAATATTTCCAGAAAATTGATTTCAAATAGACCCTTTCTCTGATGCTTTGGCAGTAGTTTTAGCTACAGAGTTTATCGTTTTGGTATATAATTTTTAGGCAATTTTCACAAAAATCAATAAAGTTCAATATATCCGTTATTAAACAAGATACGAAAATAAATTGTTTACGTTAACTATAGGGCCTCTTGAGCTTCATCTTAAGACAATATTTCTACAATCACAGGATAGCCCATAAGTCAAATTTCCTTTTTTTTATCGAATACGTTTTATTTTATTGCATTTTCGCATGTTTATAAAAAAGAAATTCGGGACGCAGCAAGTGCGTTATGGGAGGAAATTTTCATTAAATGTAAATTTGAATGAGTCAATTTGCTATTAACCTATCAGGTTCGTTGGCTGGGAAACCAGTATTTCCTGGAACATTTTTTTGTTAAAATCTGAAAATGTGTGTACATTTTCAAACAATCAAGTCTTTCTATAAGAAAGTTAGGGATATTTTACGTGCCCAACATTGCATGGACATGGCACCGACGGCTTTACGCCCTCCCGAAGGGCGGAACGTGCAAACATTCAACTTGCTCAAATACAATGCCAAAATTTCGCTTGATGTTAATGTTATAGTTTGTACTGAAATAGTGAAAGGAGAACCCTGGGATCGAACCCAGTACCCTTTCGTTCAGAGGCACATGTTCTTACCTCTGAACCACCG
Organism: Tillus elongatus; assembly: GCA_964006375.1. Taxonomy (NCBI): domain Eukaryota; kingdom Metazoa; phylum Arthropoda; class Insecta; order Coleoptera; family Cleridae; genus Tillus; species Tillus elongatus. The sequence goes on from OZ023265.1 coordinate 71,907,836, forward strand.
ATGCTTTAATTACTTCTTTTATTCATTGGATTTTTCTTCCATTTCCATTTTTAGTCAATTTTCTTTAAAAAATTCACTGATGAGATCCCGACTTTTGAATTTTGAGAAAATATCTTCAAATGAGCGCTAACTAGGCCCCTAGAACCCATTTCCAGGTTGAGTTTCAATTTTTATATGTTTATGTATATACATACATACATACATATATATATATATATATATATATATATATATATATATATATATATATATATATATATATATATATATGTATGTATGTATGTATGTATGTATGTATGTATATATCACATTGACAACTCAAAAACTAATAGACCGATTTTGATCAAGTTTGCGGAGTATCTTCCTTTTACAAGCGGCTTGAATTAGCTTGTTAACCAGAAAAATCGGCCCAGGTTTTCCCAGAACATTTTGTGTTTTCTTTCGGAAAAAATGTATATCTCCCGAAATAACAAAGTAAAGGCAACCATATTTGGTGCCCGTGTTTGTAATATAAAGGGTGAACCACGTACCAAAATTTAGGTTTATAAGTTGAAAGACAGAAAACTTATATGCATTTAAATTTAAAAAAATCGGGATTTCCTCAAAACGTCAAAGTCGCGATTTGAAACGCCAAAATTGGCAACATTATGCGAATAACCTTAAACAGATACGGGTTATGTAAAGAAAATGTGTCAAGACGAGTGTTCTGAAAACGCTTATGTTTCAGCTTCAACCGTCATTGTCCTTCATTTTACTAAAATGTGTCCAGAAAATTAATTTCAAATAGACTCTTTCTCTATAGCTTTGGAAGTAGTTTCAGTTAAGTTTATGGTTTAACGGTTTATCATTTTTAGCTAATTTTCGTAGAAAAAATTCGTTAATGAGGAGACCGCGACTTTTGAATTTTAAAAATATTTTTTCAAATGAGTGCAAATTTTCTGGCTAATACTAGGACGGCCACTGAATTACATCATTTCCGTAGTCACCATAGCTTAAAACAATTATGTTTTTCTTTTTGAAGGATATTCCACGTTTTGTTAATTAAAACAAAAATCAAAATCACCCCAAAAACCTCAAAAATAATAACAGAGAGTTATGCCCTAGGCACGTATTTCGAGAACGAAGTTATCTTCATCAGTTGCTGTCGCTAAACTCCTGTTAATAACATTTTCTTGACAGAAGATGTCTGAGTTAATTAATCTAACATATTTCACGTTTTAACGTTTATATAGAAACTAAAATAAAGCAATAGCATGATTATAGTATAATCTTACCCATACGACAACCAATAGGAGTTGTTAACACTGAAATATTTTTTTCAGTAATGCACACAAATAACATAATAGTGTTAGATAATCTATTGTATAAAACTCATTTATTTATATTATCTAACATTATTTAAACGAATAGAGAGCATTTGCTCAATTCATTACGCATATCTTTTGTTAACTTTGATAAGAGAGTACTTAATAAAATTATACACACCTTGGAATTGACTCTGTATTTAGCAGTTATTCTTTTTAAACGTCAGTATTAATGAGTTGAAGAGAAAATTCATTTGGAATGATCCTATGACTTTAACGTTTAAGTTTATGATTCATAAAATACGTTAGCCATTCGCGAATGCGGTAATGCGTTCATTAAATAACACAGAAATTTTGCTGATACCGGGAACTCTCGGATTTAACCCATATTTGTCCCTTTTATTGAATGAACTAAATTAAACAGAGCAGGCTGGGAAAATCGATTATAAAAAGGGTCAATAATATTTAATAACAAGAGCAAAGAAGTCATGTTGCCTCCTGGCTTCTTTAGACATATGTTCTTAATAACAGCATTTAGAAACATAGAGTAAGTAGTAGGGATGCGCGATGTTCATCGATGTTTCTTAGACATCGATATTTTGCTTACGATGTTCGATATTTACATCGATTATATTTTTTCGATATTACAACTTGAATAAAAATAAATGTTTTATATTTATGGCTAAAATAAATTTCATTATTTTGACTCAATATTTTAATAGTTTTATACAAAACATCGATGTTCGAAAAAATCGATGATTTGATCCGATATTTTTAACACATCGATGTTTTTATTTCCATGTATCAAATGATGTCAACATCGATGTTTTAGAAACATCGCGCATCCCTAGTAAGTAGATCGTTTTAGCCGTTTAAACGTTCTGGAATGGGTAGTTTTCTAGCAGGTAGTAGCGGTAAATCGGAATATTGATTATTATTTTGCCAGTTAAGTTGGTATTTGGTGAGAGCGACTCTGCAATGCGCGACAGGATTAGGAGATTCTACATTAGTACAGGCAATAGAGAATATATTTCTGATAGGTTCTGAATCACGTACTGAATGTAAAAGCACAAAATCCTTACAAATTAGGAGGGCGGAAGTGCCGCCATTTTGAGAAAAACCGTTTCGGCCTATATCTCTGCAACCGTGCACTTTAGGCCAAAAATGGTAATGACCTTTATTGTAGATAATTGCATTCCTCATCTTTTTTCTAAGATATATTTTTTTGTATCACTCACCGTTTACAACTTATAGGACTATTATCATTCATTTATTGACTATCACAACGATAACTCAAAAAATAATGGGCAGATTTTGATTAAATTTGGTGAATACCTTCCTGTTGCAAGTGGCTTGGTAAGTTCGTTAGCCAGGAAAATCGGCCCAGGTTTTCCCGGAAAATTTTGTGTTTTCCTAAAAAAAAATATCATATCTCTGGAAATAACAAAGTAAGGGCAACCAAATTTGGTACGCCGGTTTACATCATAATAGGTAAATTACCTACCAAGATTTAGTGTTGTAGGTTAAAAGATGAAAAAGTTATTGGCATTTAAAGAAAATTAAATGGGGTTTTCCCCAAAACGTCAAAGTCGCGATTTAAAACGTCAAAATTGGCAATATTTACGCAAAGAACCTGAAACTAATATAAGTTATGGAAACAAAATGTCTCAAGACGAGTGTTTTATAAAGCCTGAAGTCTTAGCTTCAACCGTCATTGTCCTTCATTTTACTAAAATATTTCCAGAAAAAATTGTCGATTGAAAACTGCAACATTTAACGCGTTATAACTTTAAAAATATTGATTTGAGAAAAAAATAATTTAGTAGAAGTTGTAGGAAATTTGTCGATTATAAGGTTAAGTTATAAGCATTTTATTTCTTAAACAATTATTAACCAATATATAGGTAAAAAAGTCAATAAATGAATGATAATAGTCGTATATGTTCTAAACGGTGAGTGATACAAAGAAAGTTATTAAACAAAAAAGATGAGAAATGCAATTATATATAATAACGGTCATTACCATTTTTGGTCTAAAGTGCACAGTTACAGAAATATAGGCCAAAACGGTTTTTCTCAAAATGGCGGCACTTCCGCCCTCCTAATTTGTAAGGATTTTGTGTTTTTACATTCAGTACGTCATTCTGAACCTATCTATCAAAAAAAAAATAACTCCTGTAGTTTAAGTGCATTATGGACAAGAGTAACGGACTCCTCTATTGCCTGTACTACATATCTCTGTTTTGACCCTGCATAATGCATATCAACAAGAATTCGTTCTTTAATAATAATAAATGAATTTAAGTAAGTCCTGATACACCAAGTGGGTCATGGTAGTGAATTTTCATAAATATATTGATTTACTTTAAAAACAATATAATCATCAAGTTAACAAAACTTTAAAGTCTGAACGCGGCAAGTTTGTTGTGTTAGCGGATTTTAATAAAAATCTATCAAATGACGAAAAATAACAAGTAAATACAATTTGGTTTAGAGAAAACTTTTGTTGGGTTGTCTAACGAACTCTTCCAAGCGATTGACGAAGAGACGATTATACATTGGCATGTACTGTCCTTTTGTAAATAACTGAGATGAGTTTCTTAGCCAACAAGAGCGAACCAGTTTTTCCGGAAAAAATGTTACATTTTCTTCCGGAAAATGTTTGTACCTTCAAAAATAACAAAGTTATTTCAGTAAAATTTTAACCACTAGTTGCCTATCTTCTACCTTTATAGAAAATGAAATTAGAGACAAATAGTTTCTGTTTAGCTTCATTGTTCATAAACAATTTTCTACAGAAATCTGCTGAAAAAGCTTTTCCTCAAAAATTAGCAAAACCTTTTTTTGACAAAATTTCGCAAAATTTTGACGTGAATTTACTAAAGTTCATTGTTTCTTTATTGAAATTCGTTACAAAATAATGCCACGAAAATTCGGTGGGACACGTTTTTTCACGAAAAGCTATTAAATAGTTTTTTCACGAAAACTTACAAATAATGTTTTTTATTATAAAAAATCGCCAAACTTTTTCACGAAAATTTGCTAAAAATATTTTAACAAAAATTCGGTAAACGGGTTTAATAAAAAATCACTAAAAAATCTTTACTACAAAAATTCATTAAAAAAAGTCATGAAAAATCAGTCTCTGACGAGATCACAAACTGGTACGAGCTGACCCTGTCCGACATTGCTTAACCTCAGTTACTCACCATCGACGTGTATCCGAACTGCGCCGCTGAGACTACCACTCACATTTTTGCATTTGACAAGTCGTTAGAGATACTAAGGATATCAAGTCTGTCGATCTGAAGTTTCATCTGATATTTGTCAAAATAATAGGTCAGTTATAAAGTGTGTCCCAAATTCGCTACTCACTATTGGCATTTCAACTGTAAAATATAAAACATGGGTTAAACGGGGAAAGTTTTAGCAAATTTTCTGCTGATTTCAGATACGTCGAGAAAACAAGGCTTACTCTAAGCGTTTTTGAAATATTTGAGAACAAAAAAAGAGAATTCCTTTTTGGGCCTTAGCTGAGTTACTTGTCGCGACCTTCTTTAAGACACGTTTTCCTACAATTTTCTTAGAACAATTAACTAATGAGGTCTCGACTTTTAAATTTTGAAAAAATTTCCTCGAATGAGTGCGAACTAAACCCCGTAGAAAACATATCCAGGGTTTCAATTAATATATATATATATATATATATATATATATATATATATATATATATATATATATATATATATATATATATATATATATATATATATATATATATATATATATATATATATATATATATATATATATATATATATATATATATATATATATATATGTTCGGAAAGACTTCCGCGGTCTTTAATGTGAGACATACTTGTTTCTTGGGTTGAACCGCGTCCAAAATTTATTAAAACGACGTTTCGGCTCCTGTGTTGGTGCTATTTTCAAGAGGTAAAAGAAATATATGGGGACATGAACTCTAAGGCCTCATTAGAGCGGTGGAGAGATCTTAGGCCTATGGTTTAACACACTGAGACCTTAGCGATGATCTCCGGTGAGAGTTGTGGAGTATACAGATTGAGGCCCCGAAATCGAGCTACAACAACCCAACCTACCTTTGTCCACGGCTCTAAGAAGTAGAGAGATTAAGGCCCTAGAGTTCATGTCCTTACATATTTCCTTTACCTCTTGAAAATGGCTCCAAAACAGGAGCCGAAACGTCGTGCACCTGAAACTCAAAGAAGAAACTTCGAGAACCACTGAAATTTACCATGAAAATCCGGAACGAACCTTACCTTCGTTCTTCAAAGGGGAGAGGAGATCAATGGACCACCAACAATAGGCCATTATGCAACATTGTAGCCATCCAAGAACGCAGACATAGGATTCAGCATAACTATCAGAGGACACCTTCAAGTCAGTATAGTAGAAAAAACCTTGGGAACGACGCAATTAAGCGAAACAAACAATGGGGAACTGAGTCAGCAGGAAAGTAGTCACCTCTAATAGACGATAGAGCCACTCCCGAGTGGAAATGTTATAAATAGCCAGCCCGCCTTCAGCGAGCTGTTCATTTCTGTTTCTTCGTGTTACTCTGCACATTGCGTGCCGTACTATTATATCACGCTTATGTTGATGGTTAATTAAGTCATTATTTGTATTTTATTGTATTATGTATTAATGGTGTAATCAATCAATACATTGTTTAAAAAATCAATACGTCTTAACCGTAAAGTTAAGTCGCAGTCTCCCCAATAGCGAATTATTTCTATGGAAATTCACAAAAAATTACAGACTATTTAACCATACACTCTATAACTAAAACTACAGCCAAATTATCAGAGAAAGGGTCTATTTGAAATGACTATATTGCAAAAGTTTTAGTAAAATGAAGGACAATTGCGGCTGGAGCTGAAACTTAACGCTTTGTAAAACACGTTTCTTGCAAAATCTTCTCTACATAGCCCGTATTTGTTTTAGGTTATATTCCTACATGTTGCTAATTTTGACCTTTGAAGTTGCGACTTTGACGTTTTACGAAGAAATATGTTTTGTAATTCACAAGAAATATTTTGGTTTTATGGGTTTCTCTGGTCATCAGTGGCACCCAATTTTTTATCTAAATGCCAATAGCTTTTCTCTATTTTAACTATATATATATATATATATATATATATATATATATATATATATATATATATATATAAAATAAAATATAATAATTTCGATTAATTCCTTGTGTCTGACGTTATATTATTGGGTAATTATTACTTACAGGTCATAGTTAAACAAGTCGAATAGATATTATATAAATATTAAGCCGAAAGGTGGTTCCAGTGTTTGTGAGTGTGTAGTAGAGTTGTACGTAAAGATGCAATATGGTAGTAAATGTATTGGTTTCATTTCCTTGAATTTTGCTTCAAATAAACGATAATGTTCGATTATTGTGCTATGAAATCGTTCTCTAGGGCCACTTGACATGGGGTTTTGAGGTGTTGTTGTGTGTAATTCTATTTGATAGGCTGGAAGCAGTTCTTTTACTACTAGATTTGAGAACTCAGTGCCTGGGTCAGCAATTATTGTTTTGCATGCTCCATACTGTGAAAAATTGTTGATTAAATGTTTTTATATTTCCGTGGTACTTACTTTTAATAGGAAATGCTTGACCAAATTTAGTAAAGGGGTCTATTACTGTTAAAAATATTGCTACATTTGATGCGTCTGTTGCCAATATAAAATCTTTAGAAAAATCTGGGGGTATTAGTATGGGTGAATTCATTAAAATGTCTTTACACGGGTTAAAGGCAGCAATATATTCTTCGTCATTGGTGTCTATTTTTGAGTTCTTCTTTAAGCACTTAGTGGTTTCGTGACATGTGCAAAATTTTCTATGAATTTCCTGTAGTATCTCACTCGTCCTAAAAATGATTTGATTTCTTTGGTTGTTTTTGGTGTTGGAATTTCCTTATATCATCCAACTTTCTTGGGTTTGGTTTTATACCTTCTTATGCTTACCACATGGCCTAAAAATTCCGCTTCTTCCTTTATAAAATCGTTCTAGTCCAGTTGGATTTGGAGGTTACTTTGCCTAAATCTTTCTAATAGAAATCTAAGTTTTTCAATTTGTTCCTGTAATTATGTGGATAATACTATGACGTCATCCATGTATATTAGGCATGTTTTTCCCATTAAGCCTCGTAAAACGCTCTGCATTAGCCTGGAAGAAGTTGCTGGAGCTCCGGAATTCTGGTGTACCCCCAATGTCCAGTGTTCGTCGTAAACGCTGTTTTATCTATGTCCCTTGCGGTCCACTTCAATTTGGTGATACCCTGATATTAAGTCGATAGTTTAAAAGTATTGTGCTCGTCCGATTTTATCTAATATTTCATCAATTTTGGAAACTGTGTATATCTGGTAGGGGTTGTTATTCGAGCTTATTTGAAAAAAACTTCTTAAGGTCGTGATCTCGAATACGAGAATTATGTTTACAAAAATTGGCTAATTGTGTTACACTCCTTAGATTTTACAGCTGTAGAGAATGTAAACCGATAAACGAATATAGAAGATTTCAGAGATGATTTGATGGTGATTTGACGTACACCTTCTTATTTAAAAATGGTGTCCAACGGAGCTAGACCTCTTTCATGATGACACTCCAACATCACGTTTTTTCAAATACCTTTAGAACGTGTCGAGTTAATAATATAAAACTTGACACACAAATTTACCTAAATATATCTATTTTTTGACTGTAAATTATGTATTGAAAATACTTCCATAAGCGTCTCATTTGGGGTGCCAACGGCTATTTTGAACCATATTTCTTTTTATCTGACTTTTTCACATTTTTGATATCAGACTTTGATGTGCTGTCCTAAAATATACTGGTACTTTCATTTACTGCCGCTAGTACGCACCGTTTTCCAGAAAAATTAATTTGAACTTTTCAATTTTTTGTCTAAATTTCTCAATAATAACCAAGTTTGAAATGAAGGATGGCTTTGGAAAAGTAACAAAGTAATAGCTGTAACGAATGTCAACAGACAGTATTCGTTAACAACAATATTTATTACAGCTTTTACTTTGTTACTTTTCTAAAGTCAGCTTTCATTTCAAGCAATTAATTTAGTTATTTTTGAGAAACTTAGACAAGGACTTGAAAAGTTCACATCGACTTTTCTCGAAAACGGTGCGTACTAGCAACAATAAATGACAGTACCCTATTTTAAGGAAAACTTCAGTTTCTAAGTCTGGCATCAAAAATGTAGAAAAGTTAAATAAACAAAAATTGTTAAAAAATCCCGTTAACAGGACGCTTATGGAAGTATTTAAAATAATGAAATTAAAATCAACGACTAGATAAGATAAATTTTCGTGTCAAGTTTTTTCTTATTAGGCGGACATTAGGGTCACAGCGCTCAGGGGCCAAAGGCCTATACGACTCATCTAACAATATCCCATTTAGATGGATGCGTTCTAAAGGTCTTCGAAAAAGCTTGATGCTAAAACGCCATCTTAAAACAGCTCTTTAGAAACCATTTTTTAATAAGAATATTTACATTACATCGTCATCAAACCATACCTGGAATCTGCTACTTTGGTTTCTTGGTTTACTTTCTGGACAGCCTGTCTAATTATATTTGTTTGTCGAGTTGGGTAAAAGTAAATACAAAATTAATCGGGTATTTTAGAATTCACATATCACAAAAACACCTGTGCAAATTCCATGTTTTGGAGATAAGGATATGTATTTGTGAACAGAATACGGTGTATAATATTAGTTTTCTGTTCGCTTTATATAGAATGGCAAAATTGAGAAGTTAATCAAATCAAGCAACCGCTGAACGTTGTCAGTTCATTAAAAAAAAAGAAACAATAAGAATGTCTGTGTTATTATACAGAACAGACAGAGCCCGCAAGTTCTACCTATAGCTTGTAAACGGATGAAGCAAATATATGACATATTACATGAACACAACCAAAATAAATATTAAATTCCGTCTTGCTGGAGGTAAACTTTTTTTACAAGCGTAATTACTTTGATATCCAGCTAGAGCTATGTACAAAATTTGAATGCGGTCATAAATTGTTTGGATCTAATAAACAAATTCGTGCTTTATAAAATGTCTTGTTGATCAATCCAAACTTGTGCACTAAATACAGAAACGGATACTTCTTATTTGGCTTTGCAAGTGCTTGTTTCACTGTCTGTAACCGATTCCGTACTCACGAAAAGTATAAAAAAAATGTAGACGCAGCAAGTGCGTTATGTAAGTGAATTTTCATAAAAATGTTTTCAAAAGCAAATAAGTCTTTTTAAACGCAAGCAGGTATCAAATTTGGCTACCGGTATAACCTATATAGTAGAAACAATGTATCATATTTTATCAAAATAACCTGATTGTTTGAAAGTGTACACAAATTTTGCGAAAATAAACCTGATGTTTCCGAGAAAACTGGTTTCGTATCCAACGAACCTTGTATTAATAGCAAATTGAAATTCTAAGCATTTAATGAAAATTGGCTACCAAAACGCACTTACTGCCTTTTGAATAATTTTTTTTCACAAACATGCATTATATTTCGATAAGAAATGCAAAGATGCAATAATATAAGGGATGTTCGAGAAAATATTGTATCACCAATGACTTATGGATCAGCCTGTGATTTTCAAAATAATTTTATAAGATGCAGCTCAAGATACCCTATAATTAAGGTATACATTATTCTCTCGTATCTTGTATAATAACGAATATATTGTGCTTTACCGTAGAAATGCGCCACCCTGTGTATATGTAAACGGATAAAAACTAAAATTAACCCCGTATATGGATTCTAGGGAACCTAGTCTGCACTCATTCGAAGAAATCTTTTCTAAATTCAAAGCTAGCGGTCTACTCATTAACAAATTTTTTCCACGAAAATAAGCTAAAAATATAGACCATTAAACGATAAACTTAACTAAAGCTACTACCAAAGCATCAGAGAAAGGGTATGTTTGACATGAATTTTCTAGAAATATTGTAGTAAAATGAAGGACAATGATTGTTGAAGTTGAATCTTAAGGATTTGTAAAACACTTTTCTTGCAAAATTTTCTGTACATAACCCCTATTTGTTTTAAGTTCTTTGCCTAAATGCCAATTCTGATGTTTCAAATCGCGACTATAACGTTTTGAGGAAAAACCCAATTTTTTTTTCTTCAAATGCCTATAATTATTTTGTCTGTCAATCTACAGACCTAAACTTGGGCACAGTTTACTTTTTATGATGGAAACAGGCGTTAATTTGGTTGCTTTCTTATTTCTGTAGAGATAAACATTTTCCGAAAGAAAACGCAAAATTTTCGGGGAAAACCTGTTTAGATTTTCTTAAACTAACGAACTTGTCCAAGCCACTTGGAAAAGGAATGTACTCACCAAATTTGATCAAAATCATCTGATTATTCTTTTAGTTAGCGGTGTGACACACACACACACACACACACACACACACACACACACAAATATATATATATATATATATATATATATATATATATATATATATATATATATATATATATATATATATATATATATATATATATATATATATATATATATAACTGACCCCGAAAGTGGGTACTTGGGGGCCTAGTTCGCGTTCTTTTGAAGAAATTTTTTCAATTCAAAAGTTGCGATCTACTCATTAATGAATTGTGTTTAAGAAAATTCACTAATACAAATCCGTTGCTACGTTAACCTATTTTGACTAAAAAAAACTTTTCCAAAAATAAAATAGAAGTGACAGATAAGGTCTTCAAAACATCTATGTGATGTACGCCAAAAGTTAAATAAAAATGAAATCCGCTCTTAACAATAACAGCAATAGAAGCAGGTTCGATATAACGAATTACTATTACTATTACTATCAGAACTATACTGACTTTCAAAAAAGTCCGAACACCCAGTAAGAGCTGAACAATTTTAATAAAGTTTATACATTTCTGTGTTTAAGCAGACTTAAAAAATTGTTACATATTTTAAGTAAAATATAAAATAACAAAAAGGTTATTTAATAATGAGTGGGTCCGTCGCGGTTTCTTATGCATTCGACAACTCTTCAAAGCATGTTTTAAATTGAGTGATGTAATGGTATCCTGAAGAATGTCATCTCAGGCTTCTGGAATTCGGTAACGAAGGTAAATTAGCTTATTTTGTGGTTTGGGTAAATCACCCAGTCGATGGCCAATCATATCCCGCATATGTTCGATTGGTGACAAGTCTATGGAGCGTGAAAACCATTGAAAAATTGGTTAAATTAACCCTTGTAGGTATTACAGTGCAACAGACTGCAGTAGGTTTTGTACACACACAAATTTTAAATTTCTACGTTCTCTATGTAATGATCTTGATCTTCTGCGACCATCCTAGACCAAAAGGCAGAATCGGGACTCGTCAAAGAACACAACGCAATTCCATTCGCTATCCCATTTTGAACTGCCGTTGTACCACTCAACCCTGTCAACACAGGGGTGTCAATGGGATACATAAAAATGGTCTATACGAACGAAGCCCAACAGCGCGTATCTATATATCTTTGCCATATAGACTCTTCATTGTAGAACTCCCAACCAACATTTCCAATCGACAGTGTTGCTGAAACTCTGTCTTGTAATGCCGCAATCCTCAAATAACTTAATTCCCATGCTGAAGTGGCTCGAGGTCGTCCGGATCCATGAGGACGGTTATTGACTACTTCTTCAGACCACATGGACCAACACTGTATCATTGTTGACACATTGCGTCCTATGCGGTCAGAAATATGTCTGATTGAAAAACCGGCTCTCCGCATACCAACAATGCGCACCCTTTCGAATTCAGTCAAATGATTGTAATTGTTCCGTAAATGGCGATTAGGCATAATGACTTAATGATATAATATTTTTGTACATTTTCAAACAACAAAATTGATTTGCTGAAATATGGTACAGTGTTTCTACTTTATAGGTAATACTGGAAACCAAATGGATCCATGATTTAGTTAAAAAAAACAATTTGCTATTAAACAAAATGTTTATGGAAATTCACTACCATTACGCACTTTAGCGTCCAGACTTTTTAAATATTTTTTATATCAAAATTTGATCTCTTAAAATTAGGGTTTCCTTTAGTTTGAGGTAATATTTCGTAGAGATTTGTGCCTAACTAATCTAAGCTAAAGACAACTAAAGCTAAAGAAAACGCAAATTTGAAGAGATAATTTTTTGATAAAACAAAAAAAGTCTGGTCGTAGAAAGTGCGCGATGGTAGTGAATTTTCATAAAATGTTTTTAATAGCAAATATGCCTTTTTTAAAATTAAAGCAGACAGATTTTGTTACCAGTATATCATAAATAGTAGAAATAATGTACCGTATTTCTGCAAATCAACTTTTAGTTTGAAGAGGTATAAAAATTTTCGGAAAATAAACTTACAATGTTTCCGAAAAACTGGTTTCCTAGCCAACGAACCTTACATAGGTTAATAGCAAATGAAGTTATTGAAATTCGAAGCATTTAATGAAAATTCCCTACCATAATGTACTTGCTGCGTGAAGAATTTTTTTTTTACAAACATGCATTACATTTCGATGGAAAATGCAAAAAATGCAATCATATAAGGCGTGTCGATTAAAAAAAAAAGAAAAAAAGTTTGTATCACCAACGACTTATGGGCCAGTCTGTGATTGTAAACATAATTTTATAAGATGGAGCCCAAGACCCACTATACTTAACGTATACAGTTTTTTCTCCTATCTTCTATAATAACGGATTAATTGGGTTTTACCTTAGAAACTAATGCGTCACCCGATATATATATATATATATATATATATATATATATATATATATATATATATATATATATATATATATATATATATATATATTTCAAAATTTAAAAGACTCGGTCTCCTCAATATCGAATTTTTTCTACGAAAATTCGCTTAAAATTATAGACTATTTTACCATAAAGTCTATAACTAAAGCTAAAGAATTTTCTGCAATTATTTTAATAAAATGAAGGACAATGACAGTTAAAGCTGAAAGTTAAGGTTCTGTAAAACACAAGTATTGCCACATTTTCTCTACATAACCCGTATTTGTTTCAGGTTCTCTGCCTCAAAGTTGTTTATTTTGACATTTAAAATCGCAACTTTGGCGTTTTAAGAAGAAAAATTATTAAATTTGTTTGGTACTTCTTGACCCTTTTGCGCCAAAAAAACTGAATCTTTGTCTGTAATATGCAATAAATTTTATTATTGACACAAATCATTTTTTTTTTAATTTCAACAACACACCACGAGGGCTTACAGCCTAAATACTATCGTACCGTGGGTGTTGACAAGGAGGAAAGAGGCAGCTTGTTAATTCTGGACTTGAAGGTTTGGAGGTTCGGAGGAGAAGGAAAAACATGTGCCGGCAAGGAATTCCACAACTTGGAAGTCCTCGGGACGAAAGAGCGGGCATAACAAGATGTTCTATGTCTGGTGACCTGGACAGTAAAAGGGTGCATTCGCTCTGTTCCCCTGGTAGATCTGTTGGGGGCAGCAGGTGGGGGAACTATGGAGGAAAGCTCATCTGAGCAGTGCCCGTGCAGATATCTATAAAAGAGAGAGAGGTCACCAACGGCACGTCGGTGGGCAAGGGATGGCAGCCTTTGGGTGAGGGTAGGGTCACCGATGAGACGTATAGCTCTCTTTTGAATGGAGTCCAGGATAGCTAGTGTAGAAGCGGCAACAGCACCCCAGATGTGGGAGCAGTATTCGAGGTTTGGCCTTATTTGTGAAGTATATAAGGTATAGAGATTAGCTGGTGAAAAGTATTTGCGAGCCCGGAAGAGGAAGCCTAATTTCTTAGCAGCTGCTTCTGCAATTGATGTGACATGTTGGTGCCAATTAAGATTTCGATCTACAGAAATGCCAACAAGCGAAAAGGACTCATTACTTTGAATAACTTGGTTGTTCATTGTGATGGGTCTAGGGCTGGTGTATCTCTTGTGAGAAAGAAAGCAAGACTTAGTTTTGGTGGGGTTGAATTGTACAAGATTTCTACTTCCCCAGTCTAATATTTTTTGGAGATCCACGGAGACAGAGCCCTCCATGATTCTGCGATCCTCATCTAATTGGGCTAAAGAGACAGGCTTAGAATATTGTATATTTGAATGGAGGGTGCTGTCGTCCGCGTAGCTGTGAACTGGGTTGGATGTGCTAGAGAGTAGGTCATTGATGTGGAGAAGAAACAAAGTAGGGGCTAAAGCTGAACCTTGAGGAACTCCTGCATTAATTGGATACAGTTTAGAGGAATGGCCATCCACAACAACAGATATGCTCCTGTTGGAGAGGAAATCTGCTGTCCAGGTACAAAGTTTTGGTGGTAGGCCATAGGCCGGAAGTTTATTAAGCAGTGCTGCGTGCCAGACCTGGTCGAATGCTTTTGATATGTCTATAGCAACAATCTGGGATTCACCGTGTTGTTCCATAGACTTGTTCCAAGAATGGGTGACAAAGGAAAGGAGGTCGGTAGTCGATCTGCGCTGACGGAATGCATACTGCCTGTCGTGGAGTAGACTGTGTTTTTCAAGAAATTTTAGTAATTCGGTGTTTATATACTTTTCCATCACTTTAGAGACGACTGACAGGAGAGAAATAGGCCTGTAGTTGCTAGGAAGCGCTTTGGATCCTTTCTTGGGGATGGGTTGTACTCGAGCAGTTTTCCAGTTACTAGGGAATATGCCTTTATTATAAGATATCTGAAACAGACGAGTCAGGACAGGAGCAAGCTCTGGTGCGCATTTTTTGAGAACAATTGCTGGGATCTCGTCAAGGCCAGAGGCTTTCCTGGTATTAAGAGAAGAGAGCATCTTTCGTACCTTTTTAGTTTTGAAAATGATATCCGTCATTTTATGCGCGACATTGGGGAGTGTTGGTGGTTGAACATTTGGAGGTGGGTTGAGAGTAGAATTGCCGGCGAACAACGAAGCAAAAAGTTCAGCCTTGCCCAGGGCGGTAGAAACAATTTCATCCCCTGAGACAAGAGGTGGGAACGTGCTTTTGCAGAAATTATTCCCAATAGATTTAGCAAGAGTCCAGAAGGGTTTGCCGCCGTTGGAGCTTGAAAGGACTTTGTTTTTGATGTGGTTATTAAACGAGTTTTTTGCCTCAGAAAGAATGCGGACATAGCGGTTTCTTGCGTCGTTAAATGCTTGACGATTTTCTTGACTGGGATTGTGTAGAAGCGTTTTGTGAGCTTTGACCTTTTCAAGTCTGACCTTGTCGCAGGATTTAGAGAACCAGGGCTTTTGAGTGGCTGAAGAGGTTTTCTGTGTACGTGGGATAAATAATTCCATGCCAGCTTGGATAATTTCGGTGACGTTTTGTGAGATATCAGAGCGGTCAGGATGAGAGAAGCAGACAGACGCCCATGGAAATGAGGAAAAGTAATCCCGCATTTCGTCCCAGTTTGCGGAGTTGTAGTGCCAAACGATACGTGGGTGCGATGACTGTGTGACCTCGGGTTGCATTGCGCAGGAAGCAGTGACCATGCCGTGGTCTGAGCGACCAAGGGGGACGGTGACTGAGATCTTATAGCATTCAGGTTGTGTAGTAAGAAGGAGATCCAAGGGATTTGAGCTGTGTGTTGGGATACGAGGAAAGTAAGTAGGTTGCTGAACCATATTGGCTAAAGAATTGCTGACTGCAAAGGCTTCCGCTGCTCTCCCTTGTGGATCGGTTTTTGAAGATCCTAGCCATTCCTTATTATGGACATTGAAGTCACCAAGAATAGTGACCTCGGAGGAAGGATATTCGGAAATCAGATGGTCGGTTTTTTCAGAAAGGTAGTCAAAGAGCTGGACAAAGTTGTTGTCAGAAGGTGACCGGTAAATGCAACAGATGAATTTAGTTGCAGTCCTGAGAGAGAGTTTTAGCCATAGTATGTCTTTTCTTCCAGATTCTAAATTGCGGAGTCTGATGCAGGGTAGATTGCTACGGACGTATGCGCACACGCACTCCATGCAATCTAAAGGAAGTAAGGAGCTCATACCCCGGGAAATTAAGGTGATTAGTGGCTGTTTTGGCACTGATTTGGGTTTCGGTGAGGAAGAGGAGTTGGGGCCTGTTAGCCTCGAGGAAATGGTGGACGGAGTTCAGGTTAGAATTTAGGCCACATATATTCGAAAAGGATATGTTAAATCTTGATGTTGGCGCCCCCTGTACACCCCTCTCCCGGAGATCCGAATGGAGGGGTATTTTGCCTCCGGAATATTTCATACAAGCAGGAGCCATCATCATTTTTGTTTATAAGGGAAACCGACTCATACACCAGAACCGGAAACGTCCGTTGGGACTTCACCAGCCCCTTGATGTATTGGGTGGTACCTCCTCGGGCGTGAAAAAATTCTTTACTATTACGTAAAGAAAAATTCCACTACCACCTGCAATTGCTATATGTGCGTTTCTTTGCCTATAACTTTTTTTCTTTCGACCTAGAGATCTAAATTTTGATACATAGCATTCTTTTGTAATATAAACCTGCGTATCAAATTTTGTTTCCATAGATTTCTTATTTACGGAAATAAAAAAAAATTGTCCAATTGGGGCCAACTAGTTTTAGATACATCGACTGCTGATAGATGAAGTTTAACATTTTTAAAAACAATTGTTCTTAGATGTATGTTATTTTTCTTTCTTGTGTCCAACGTTTTTTGGTCAGGTCAGTTTAGGTGGGTTAGGTCAGGTCAGGCCAGGCCAGGTGAGGTCAGGTTAGATTAGGCCAGGTCCTTTAGGCCTGTTTGGTAGGGTGGTTTGTGTATAAGCGACCACAAAAAAGTTGCTTCTTCAACGCTTTGACCACCTAGACGTGCTAGGGGAAGTGGAGCCAATAGGCGTGCTGAAGCGGAAGAACATTATTAAGAGAAAAGATTGATGCAAAATGTAAAAAAGGCTGCTTATAGAAGTCCAACTGAGCTGTTTTTTCCGATGTTCCTTCTTTATTGCCAATTTGCATTTTGGCAAGGCCTGGCGACATCGTACACAAGATATTTACACATACAGACACATGAAGCCTCCAATCGGCGTACTTACATAGTCATTTTGTTGAAAAACATAGATTATTTAAAAAAGGCGGATTAAATTTTCAAATACGGCATGCTTAACCTCGTATTAAATTCTCTCTGACGTGAATGACAGTTGACATTTGTTTTCACTGACCATCATCGACCCAAAATGGAGCATCAAAAATAGAATAAATGGAACTTCAGAGAATAAGAATTGGTCTTCCATTGACACAGTTAGGCTTAATGAGACATCTGAAATTTTGTCATGTTTGAAGGATGGAGTGTCCAAACTGCCATTAGACAGATGCATTTAAAAACTGCACGAGAGTGTCACTTCATGTTACCATAGTAACTTAATATCCTGAGGGGATTTTTGACATGCATTATCTCTACATGTTGTAAAATCGGGAAGGGTGAGCCAGAACAGCATGAGCGGCCCAAAGAAGAGATCGCGTACGAGTGTTTTTGGATTTTTTTTTATATCCACTCTATTGCTGTTGAGTAGGTGTGTTAAAAATGACACAGGAGTGTCACTTCATGTTGTCAGAGCAAGCTGAAGGACCGAGGGGCTATGGACTGGAAAGTTTTTTGTGGTTTCAAGACAGCGATCACATTCGGTTTGAGGGGGCATGGTGACCTTTCGGAGAGCACTAGAAGAAGTGCCGATACGTGACATTCAGAATGGTTTTCTCACTGACCACCTGCCAACGAAAGGATGCACACACGAGAGACAGAACGTTAACTTTATGTTACCTTATGTAAAATCTCGGTCTAGAGTGCGCCTACGAAAAACCACAGTGTTAACCTCATTTTGTCCTATGTAACAGATCGGTCTAGGGAGCACATCAGTACGTCTGCATATCCGCTGCAGCAAGTGGATGGTTGAAAGCTGGCAAAACCCAAAATGGTCGGCGAAGATGTAGACCGCAATGTTAACTTTATGCTGCCCTATGTAACATCTTGGTCTGAGGAACAGACTAGTGAGTTTTCACACCCTTGTGGTCAGAAAAGGGTCGAAAAAAATGAGAAAGACCGTAAAATCGGGAATATATATATATATATATATATATATATATATATATATATATATATATATATATATATATATATATATTAACCTAACCTAACGAGGCGTACGTATCTTTCAGTTTGACAATTCAAACTTGTGATCAAATTGTGAGCACTTAGGAGTTAGAATTTGGATTTCTTGAACCTTTACAGAGGAGTCCACATTCTGGCAATAATTCTGACAAAGAAAGACTCAAAGAAACACCACAATGTTACAAAATCTCAAAATGAAAGGAAAAAATCATATCTCTAAAACTACAAAGAATCGCATATTATACAAGGGGTTTAAAGGATAGGTATTAGTGTCCCCTAACTGCAGACTTTCGCTGGTACACCCTTGGTGGGAGATCCTGTTTATAAGTATCAAGAAAGGTTTAGCTGATAAAATGAAAATGTGTAGTGTATGTGTGTTTTTGTTTCTTTTACGTCGGCCTATTTCCGCGACTATGGCCAATCACCGACGCCAGGAAGCAGTTTTACCTCACTATCCTGGAAATTTTGCCGAACCCCTGCCCTTCTGTAAGGAGGGTAGGGATCTCTAACGTGCCCAACATCGCATGGACACGGGACCTACGGCTTTACGCCCCTTCCGAAAGGCGGAACGTGCAGACATTCAACTTGCTCAAATACAATGCCAGAACCTCGGTTGATGTTAATTTTACAGTTTGTACTGAAAAAGTGAAAGGGGTACCCTGGGATCGAACCCAGTACCCTTCGGTTCAGAGGCACACGTTCTTACCCCTGAACCACCGAGGTTGTGAAAAAAAAAGTGTAGTGTATTTATTATATAGAATAGAACAAATTTTATCTCGGTTTAACCCAGTCAAACACATTTTCGTTAAAGTTAATGTGAAATTCAAACAAGAAGGTCTTGTAATAAATCTTCCTAACGGTAAAAGTGTTTTCTCGGATTAAATAAATCCTTTTAAGAGGATAATTCGACGGGAAGAGTGTATTCTCGATAGGCAATCATTGATTTCGCCGGCGCTGACGTGAATTTTAGTAATTGTTGGTTGGGACGGGAAGGGCGGGCTATCGGATCCTATCTGGTCTTTAACTTCGTGTGCCTTCTATACCACATTCACAAATGCCTTCTGCTGCGTCTTAGCTTCTATTAGCAGAGGAAGACAGTCAGCCACACGGCTGATTGATTAGGACTAGCACACGCCAAGGTTAACATGTCCTAAATGTCAAACAATCTACATAAATTCTCTGGTCTCTCCAGTCCTAAGTCCTGCCTTCTAAGTCCTTCTTACCTTCATGCCCTACACTGACATCTCACGCGCTTATTTTCTCATTTGCTCTGAATGCCAGGAAAATTTATTGATCTGTTTCCTGGCACTCAAACATCTGCGGGTGGCTTTTTTTCTACCAGAGGCTGATTCTGAAGACTACCGCTTTATTATCGGCCTTGTTCGCAATTTACCCTTATAAAAACGAAGCAACTTGCCTCACACATAAATCTTTATCAGGTCGGCTCGTGTTGAATTTTATATGCGTTTTATTATCCTTTTTATTTGTTCACTGCAAACGTATAGCTCGACATACGGTTAAAGTACGTTACGTGTTACCGTAAGTGAGATAAAATGAATTTAAAGCCTGGTGAACTGTATTAACTCCGAACTGGGGAACACTAAGAATTTATTACTTCAAGATTATTAAGAACAATAAAGAAAGGTCGACGCAATAGAACCTTTACCTGACGTTTACCGTTTATCAAAAATACGTGATAAAATGTATCATTTATTTACTTAGAGTCCATGAAACGGATGAGCATACAAGCATCGCTTCGTAAGATCACCCATCGCGGGAATTGTATTGCTAAAATCATATTCTCCCAGTGTTAACAGCGTACATTTGTGTTTGTGGATTTGACTTAGGTGGAGATTGCAACTTAAAGGCTTTCATTGTTTTAAAATAAACGCCACTAGAATTGCTAAATACAAATATCCAAGCTTAACTTGAAATAGCCTTGATTATGATTTTTGGGATGCCTCTGTATTTTAGGCACCTCGCTCTTTCAGTTTTCTCAACTGCAACTCTATGGTTTTCCAAAAAGCAATCGTGCCTCACGTGCACTCTTCAGATTGCAGTAACCGTATTTGTCGTTTCCCATGGTTCTTGTTGTTTGTCTTGTGTAAATACTTTTGGATTGCATTCCTGATATATATATATATATATATATATATATATATATATATATATATATATATATATATATATATATATATATATATATATATCTGGCGCCTGGAGAGGGCCAAGGCAGTTAATCAAAGTCATAAGAAATATTCAGCTTACAGAACAAGACAGCCTAGTACCCTTCGACGTGGCGTCACTGTTCACGAAGTTAGCGATAGAAGTTACAATGGAATCATTGGAAGAGATATTTAATAGACCCACAACAGATTTGTTTAGGCACTGCTTAAGAACCACCTACTTTTGTTTGGCCAGACATACTTTTTGAGCAGAACATGGAGAACCTATGGGGATCCCACTGAGTCTGGCAAAGTTATTTGTGGCACACTTTAAAGACAAAGCGCTGCGAACAGAAGAATCCAAACCTGTTGTGATACGTGGATGACACACTTGTTGTTTCACTGTTCGATGAACACAAGTTAAAACGGTTCTTACATTTCAACAATCTTCATCAAGTTTACCATGGAGAAAGAGACCGACAGACAACTACAACTCCACGATCAACCACTGAAGCGTAAACCATCAGATGTCTTAGGAAAGACAGTATATCAAAAGCTCATCCATACTGACCCATACCTTTAGGCACCATCTAATCATTATCTGAGCAAGAAGCGAGCAGTAATTCAAACACTGGTTAACAGAGCCAGAACAGTGGCAGAGGAGTCGGAACTTTATTGCCAACTACAGTATTTGAAACACAGCATGGAAGGAAATGGATACGAAACCAACGACATTGAAAAAGCCATGCGTCCCAGATAGGCCAACAGACAAACGGACACGATTGAGGAACATATGGATGATGATAGGATAAAGGAAAAGGCTCCCCTGCCAGATAGACAAGAAACCACAGGCAAGATAACCAAATTACTGAAGCAGAATACTGGCACCGTCTATATGCCCACAACAAAGATCGGCAGCAAGGTGTTGTGAAGAGAGCTGGTAGACTGGCGATTCAGTAGTGGTGACTACTGGCCTTAATAGTACTTCTTTGTTGCGAATTTTAAGCAGCCTGTGAAGTTTTGATAGACTGCTCTTTGATGACTGAAATCGTTTGTTTGTTTGTTGATCGGAGATCATGTGTTTAATGAAAAAAAGTTGAATTCCTTTCAAAATTTTATATTTGGTGACGTTCTTTGCTTAGTGTATGTCTAAGATGAAAACAATTCCACTATTTTCCAATTGTGTCCTTCTAGGTTCGTAATGACTGCATTTTCTTTGTCAGCATAACAATATCTTGATTTCATTTCAGAAAGCTCTACATGGCTTCCTAAGCAAAAAATCATCGAACCTTGGAAACCTATGTAAGGAATTCTTTTTGGTGGAAATTGCTTATTAATCATAAAAAAATAGCTATCATACTACACTAAGTACGTTACTGCTTTTTTCGAACGCAACACTTTTCAAGCAGTTATTAAAAAGTCTATATTATTTTTCAGCACTCGTGGAGATGAAAATATGCTGCTGAAACGCAAATAATTTAAACTTTCATAATGTGTATTATTTTACACATTTAATTTATTTGGCGAGCCATAAATTTACTCATAGAAATTGTAATTATTAGCTGTGGGCAAAAATTGCATTTCAATTTGCAATTATTGTAATGAGTTGGTATGGAATAGGTATTTGTGGTTACAGAGAAATTAACAAACAATGTAGCTTGGATGAGACAATCGACCGTGTAATCATGAATTTACTATTCCCAAATATCGAAATCCATACATCCAGAGGGCATATAAACACATATACCGGGATAATACTAGAAACATATGTATATGTATGAGCAAATATAACGTATGTATCTTAGTACTCGGGGCTATGGAATCGTAATAATATACATATACCGTACCTACCTCTAAATGTGATGATTACCAGGTTACCTTATATAATTCATTGGAAAAATGTGTAAACTCTTTGACACACCCACACAACAAAGCAACCATTTAACAGTTTGGTTTAGCAGTTGTTAAGGAAAGAGTCCTTGCAAAACTATTTACAAGGAAGATTACTATATCTGAAATTAAAGAAGAGATATATTCTCAAAGCATTTCAGCATATATATATATATATATATATATATATATATATATATATATATATATATATATATATATATATATATATATATATATATATATATATATATATATATATATATATATATATATATATATATATATATATATATATATATATATCACACCTAAAACTCAAAAAATAATAGGTCGATTTTGATCAAATTTGGTGAGTACCTTCCTTTTGCAAGTGGCTTGGATAAGTTTCTTAACCAGAAAAATCCGCTCAGTTGAAATAGATTAAACAATGATTTCTTTTAATTAGACATACGGACTCCCTATAACAGTGTCAGTTCTAAGCTGACCTTAAATGTATGGAATTTCGACCACGAAATTATAATGCATGTTTGTAAGAAAATAAATTCGGGACTCAGCAAGTGCGTTATGGTAGCGAATTTTTATTGAATGCCTCAATACCTATAAGGTTAGTTGGCCAGGAAACTATTTTTTTCGGGAACATTTGAAGTTTATTTTTGAACAATTTGTGTACATTTTCAAACAGTAAAGTTATTTTGTTGAAATATGATACATTGTTTCTACCATATATGTTATTCTGGTAATCAAATTTGACGTCGGTTTTCTTTACAAAAAACACATATTTGCTTTTTAACACATTTTTATGAAAATTCACTATCATAACGTACTTACTGTGTCCAGACTTTTAATTTTATTCAATAGCTCAGGTGCTCCGACTACCAGGGTCATTGGAACCGTACATAATGTTACAAACATACAGACACACATACCCACATATATCCAACAATAATTAAGGTGTGACTTAAAATCAGTTTAAATAAACTTTCTGTATACAATACACTAAACACTTTATTCAATCATATACCGTTCCTCTTCAGGATTATAGAGAGCCTGTCGGGAAAATTATGAACTGATCTTGTGTCGCGAGATTAGGGACACTGGAGTAGTATGTGTATTTTCGTAAATTAACTTCGTAGATTTCAGATTGTGGTGTTTCTTTTTTCTCAAGTTGGTGTTCGTGGGTTAACAAAGTGTGGCGACCTCTGAGTCTTCTAGCAACAACCTGTTGCCTCCTTTGAAGGTGATTTACTTTCCTTAAAGCTACGGATGTCTCTACTTTATGAGGTTTTGTTTTTCAGGTGCTGCATTGATCTTGCCATTTTTATTTGCACTATGTTTTATATTTTGTCACTAGGCTTTTGTGTAAATAAATTTTGGTAACACACTTTTTTTCATTTGTTGCTGAATGTTTTGCTAGATTATCAACTTCTGCGTTTCCCTTTGTCCGACATTGTGAAATTTCCCATATAACATTATGTTTGTTTTTGCAATGTTAATGGCCGATTGTATTTTTTGCCAATCCAATTTTCTTTTGCCAATCCAATTTTCTGTGTATAATTGCTCTACTTAACTTGTATTGAGGACAGAGAATCTGTGCATAATTTTTGTTGCTTCGCGAACTGCTGGATAAATTGGATAAAGCTCACCTATAAGGATAGGTACTGCAGAATTCTGAAAGTCTTTATTTTTCCTGGGTGCTACAACAACGCCGCCTACTTCATTTGGACCCTTTGAAGCATCCGTGTAGACAACAGCTCATGCGTATCCAAAATTTCAGCAAAGATATTCCTCATAATTAAAGATGGTGTCGATGCTGTGTTCAATATTGCCAGCGTTATATTGAAATGTGGTCGTTTCATTTTCCAAGGCGGTGTTGTATTGGTTTCCAGGATACTCGACGGAGGGATGTGGTGTGTGTATTCACGCCCAAATTTTTCAAGCTTGACGCGAACGGGTTGGGGCATTTAACTTCACGTGTTGCGATGTTTGTTTGTTCGTATGTTTAAGTGAAATTTGCACCAGTTCCCTTTATCGTATTTGGCTAAAAATACAGTGAGGTCACTGGTGACAATGCAATACAGGCTATCTGTCATTATCCTAAATTAAATGAACGGCGGACGCTCGAAGAGGCGGATTTTTTATGTTCAGCCACCTCTTTAGACGGATGTCAAATTGAAGGGCCGTACGAGTAAAATACAGTAGGTTAGGTAAAGCTTTAATGAATTCAAGATGGCACGGACGCAAGATGGCGAACGTTTTCTTGCTCAACAACCTCCTTGACATGTTTATGAAATGCAGGGGCTTCACGAGTAACATACACTAGGCTAGGTAACGCTTTCATATATTTAAACAGTCTGGACACAGCAAGTTCGCTATGGTAGTGAATTTTCAGAAAATATTTTTAACAGCAAATTTTTTTTTATTGAAAGCAGGCATCAAATTTGGTTACTAGTATAACCTATATAGTAAAAACAATGTACCATATTTCATTAAAATAAATGTATTGTTTAAAAAAGTTCAAAAATGTTCCGAAAATAAACTTAAAATGTTTTAGAAAAAACTGGTCTCATTTCTTAGCCAACGAACCTCTTCAAAATATTTACCCACCTGCCAAGATATAATTATTCACAAGAAAATTTTCGAGGAAACTTCAATAAAAATATTTGCATGATTTTTTGCAAATAATTTTTGTTGTCAAAACTCAAAACCTTTTTTTACAATAACTTATTAAAAATGTAAGAGTAATTACCAAAATTTTACAAAAATCTTACAAAAACTGATTTCTGCAAAAACTGACTAAACATTTTTTGCACAAAATTTACTAAAATAATACATAAAATTGAAATTATATATCTAATCTGTAATTAAAATTGAAAAAGAGAAAACGTAGATCTTTGTTGTTTACTTCTTATGGAAATTTGAACCAGTGGAAGTATATAAGCGGAAAAAACTGATATTTTCGTGGCACAAGCTGCCAGTAATAAAAACATTATTGAGGCTGTCACCTTAAAGTTTCATTTGACATTTGTGATAACAATTAATCAACGACTCATATTATGAAAATGTAAACACAGATATATTTTTTTTGGAAAAGTTAATTTAAATACTTTAATATATTTTTTTAAATTTTCTAAATAATCACATAATCTGATGGGTTATTATAATTGGATTAAAACATTTCTTACATGAATCAGTATGCGATTATAAATGTAAATATATTAAAAACTAGACTTTGTAGTTATTGAGCGGGGTGCATGCTCTGCACTTCTGAAACACAAAAGTCAGGCTGTTTCATTTGAAAAAATTGAGTTACGGCAGTTTGAATTTCAAAAAATTCAGTCACTATTTGTGAGTGCCCTATGCACGGTATGTCGATGATCAATATATAAACAAAAACCTGTCTAAAGACATGGCTTTCATGGCACTCTGCTCTCTATTGGTAAAAACGACGTATCATAAGTTTGGTATGTGCCAAAAATGTAAAAAGTTCCAAAACAATTAAAATAACTTGAAAATAATGAACACTATCAAATTTGTTGTCTTACAAACATGCATTATGATTCGATGGAAGATGTAAAAATGCAATAATATAAGAGGTGTTCGATTTAAGAAAAGAATATTTGTATCACCAACGACTTATGGGCCACCCTGTTATTGTCGAAATAATTTTATAAGAAAACGTATACAATTATTTCTCGTATCTTGTATAATAACGGCAATATTGAACTAGAAACTGAAACTAACCACGGATATAGGTTCTAAGACGCTTAGTTGGTGCTCATTTGAAGAAATCTTTTTAGAATTCAAGAGTCGCAGTCTCCTCATTAGCGAAATATTTCCACTTAAATTCGCTAAATTTGTAGACTATAAACCATAAACCCTATCACTAAAACTACTGCCAAAGCATCGGAGAAAGGGTCCATTTTACATGAATTTTCGGGATATGTTTTAGTAAAATGAAGGACAAGGACGGTTGAAGCTGAAACCTAAGGGCTTGTAAAACACACTTCCTGCGATATTTTCTCGATAAAGGTTGCCAATTTTGACTTTTCAAATCGCGACTTTGACGTTTTAAGAGGAAAACTATACAATTTTCAACGTAATTCTTCTGGCACTTGTTGACCTTTTTGGCCCAAAAAACTTAGTCTGTGTCTGTAGTATACAACATGTTTTGTTACACCACACAAAATATTTTGTTTTTGTGCCCTTTTATGGTCATCAGTGGCATCCAAAATGTTTTTTTTAATACATATAATTCTTCGTCTTCTAATATGTAGATCTAAATTTTGGTTCCTCTCCATGGCCTCCTCAGTCCACCTCTCTAAGGCGACGGAGACCGCCTTCCTACTTATGCCTATCGCAGGTTCCGGGCCACAGAACCCCCGGGAACCAAGCCTTGCGAGCTCATTCGCCATACCCTTCCCCGATAAGTCACAGTGTCCCGGAATCCACACAAGTTGTACCTTCTTTGTCGTGACTAGTCCCCTAAGGGCGTAAGCGCACTCCTGAACCAGTCTTAACCTAATTCTGGCCGCGCAGAATACCCGGGGAACCGCCTGGCTATCCGAGCAAATGTGTACACATTTCTCAGGGCTCATCCTCCCATCCTGTCGATTGGCTACTTACAGGATAGCGTACACCTCCGTTTCGAATGCCGTGGTATATGCGCCCAGAGCATAACTCTCGCGCACCTCCAGGCTGTCGATGTATATTCCAGCCCAGGGGGATTGCTGATCCTCCAGCCGCGATCCGTCGGTAACACAGACCAGGCTTGCGGGCTGGAACGCAACCTCATTTTTCCTCCACTGATCCCTATTGGGGATTCTGATGGTATATGGCCTGATCAACCTAATATTTTCCTCTGCATTATGTACCTTGATGGTGTAGTAAATCGGAATTTGCTTTTCCACCTCCTTGGCGATTTATTTTGTTAAACTATCGGTGTGATACATACAAGCATACACACACACACACACACACATATATATATATATATATATATATATATATATATATATATATATATATATATATATATATATATATATATATATATATATATATATATATATATATATATATATATATATATATATATATATATATATATAACTAACCCCGGATATGGGTTCTGGAGGTCCTAGTGTGCGCTAATTTGAAGAAAGTTTTTCAAAATTCAAAAGTCCCGATTTTCTCATTAGTGATTTTTTTACAAAATTCACTAAAATGGCGGTTTAAACCAGATGGCGGAATATATCTCTTAGCAATTGCCTTATCATACTTTTTGTTATTAATTTCTTTTCATGCCTGAATTTAATGGAGTCAAGCGTACTCCATTAAATTCACGCATGAAATGAAAATTAATAACAAATTACATTTTCTTGATGTATTAGTCATTATAAATAGAGACCTGTTAGAATCTGACGTCTACAGAAACGAAACCACTACTGGGAGTTACATTTCGATTTACTCACACCCTATTTTTCCACAAAAAATATCTAGTTTGAATTTTCTAGTTCATAGATTAATACAGTTTCCCTTAAATAAAGAAAGACACCACGGAGAACTTGAATATATTAAAAATGTAGCTGACATAATGGTTACTCTGTCTGTTTAGTGGAGAAACTAGTCAATAAACATAAAACGCGAATTACGAGAGGTTTTACTAGCATTTTTAAGAAAGCCAATTTGCAGATAACACTTTCTACAAAAAATACATACAAAAATTTGCTAGGTAACCCAAAAGATAAAGATAAAACCACAGAAGTATCGGGAATCCATGAAATAGGTGGTAAGGATTGTGAACATAAATATGTTGGACAAATCAAAAGAACTATTGAAACTAAATTTAACGAATATTTAGCGCAACTGAGGTATGACACGATTGACAAATCCTGTATTGCTCAGCATATTTGAGATAATAATCATCACGTAGATAAAGAAAATCTCAAGCTAATAAAAAATGTCAGGCAGTCGCGTCAGATAGATGCTTAAGAAAGTGTATATATCGTTAGAAATTTGGTTCTATGTAGTCCATTGTTCGAACTATTATCTTAATAAGCAGTGTGTTCTTCTTAGAAGGAATATTTAATAACGACGCACAGTATAATCAAGGCAGATATTCAGTTTTAATTACGGGGATTTAAGACTCAACAGTGGGGGTCTGTCTGTATACCTGAGTAGAGGACGCAGTTTGCAACTGATTGGCAACTAACATATAAATAGTAGTTCTAGTCTTTATTAACTTAGTTTATTCATCACTATGATGACGCTAACTTTGATAGCGAAACGTCGTCAGGTATAAAGACTGTATTTTGATGAATTCGGTCCTCTAAATTATACTTATGAGTGCATATTACAGGTTCCAATCTTCACTCATTCCTTAAAACTACACCATTTTTTTCGTGAAAATTATTTGAGTTCAAGAACAGTATCCAAGTCCACGTTGTTTTTCGACTTGTACCTCGGTTTCATTAATTTTATTTTCAAAATTCTTTTCGCAGAGAGGTTGCTTTCAAAGAGTACTATAAGTCGCCTGCACATACCAAAGTTGTAGTTTTATTAATAAAAAATCAAGGAAGTTTTTTTGATTATCTCAAAACTAACTTGTACTGTTTTTGAACTCACCAATTTAATTGAAAACTTCTCTAAATAGGTCACTTTCACGGGACTCCGATTTCCAAAAACGCCGTCTCACGATTTTTTAAATGTCCTAAAATGTATAAAGTTGAAAAAACAATAGTTCGCACTCCTTTTAATAAATATTTAAAAAAAATAATAAAGTCGCAGTCTTCTCAATAACAAAAAAAATGTAGACTATTAAACCACAAACCTTATAACTAAAACTACTAAGTACACTTACCAAATCGCCACAACACATATTTCAGAGACCTTACGATCGTTTCGTGGACCATGTCAACATCTTCAGAGGAAGAAAAATTCTAAAATTAAACTACTAGCTACAGTGTATTTATATCGCGTCTAGGTAAACGAACTAGTCCGAAGTAAAATTGTCGTCGAAGACCCATCGTTTGTTTGTTGTGTAGTGAAACTACGAGGTCGAAGACCTGCTTTAATCTTCTGGTCGACAAATTTATGAGCCCTTATCTAATATAAGGATAATAGGCTTAAAACGAAAGGTACCGAGTTATTTAAGGAATCTGCACATTCCCTTTCCATCTAGAAATTTACTATGTGGATATTGGACCAAGCCGACAAGCACACTTGGCGAGACAAACACCACAACCTCCGCTCAACTTTTTTATATAGAAAACTAGACCCGGGTGTTTGGCTCACAATGTTAACTATAACAAAGGATAAATAATTCAACTAAAATACTACATAAAAACCATATTTATATTGATTTTAATTCTTTGTAAACAGTATTTATATTGACTTCATAGATACAAAACAAACGAAAGGGTCCTTAAGTCGAAACAAGCGTAGAGATTAGTATATGTATAGACCGGCCGAGTTATTGACAGTAATTTATTATTCTACCAGACAAATTAGGAGTGTTTAAGTGGTCAAATGCAAAGTGAAAATGAAGGGATTGAGATCAAAGGTGCCGCACGATTCAATGAAGTTTTGTTCTTAATCGACCTTGATATAAAAATACTTTTTTCAAGCATAGTTGAATGTCTAACATTTTTGACAAGCTTCAAATTTTCTTTGTCAATGTGGTGAGTATTAACCCATATATGTTATGCCACACTAGACGCGATATAAATACACTGTAGCTAGTAGTTTAATTTTAGAATTTTTCTTCCCCTGAAGATGTCGACATGGTCAACGAAACGATCGTAACGTCTCTGAAATATGTGTTGTGGTGATTTGGGTTCTCCAAGTGTACTTATTAGTGCTCATCACAGGTTCCAGTTTTCACATAGTAAAAGTACTGCCAAATCATCAGAGAAGAGGTTTATTTGACATGAATTTTCTGTAAATATTTTAGTAAAATGAAGGACAATGATGGTTAAAGTTGCAACTTAAGGCTTTGTAAAACGCATTTATCATATTATGACATTTGCTTTACATAGCCCGTATCTGGGTTTTTGCATGTAGGGTAAGTTTAATAGTGTAAACCTAAGTACGAAATTTGTTTGCCATAGCTTTGTTATTTTCGAAGATAAAAAAATTTCCGAAAGAAAATACAAAATTTTCCAGGAAAAACTGGTCTGAATTTCCTGGCTAATGAACTTGTCCAAGCCACTTGCAAAAGGAAGGCACCTACTAAATTTTGTTAAAATCGGTCCATTATTTTCTGTTATCGATGCCAGATATATATATATATATATATATATATATATATATATATATATATATATATATATATATATATACATACATACATATATAGACATATATAAACAGAGATCTCCTCATTAGTGACTTTTTTTTAAGAAAATTTACCAAAAGGATAAAGGATTCTATAGATAGGTTTGATCCAAATTATGTCGCACCAAATATTGTTGAGATATCATCAGGATGTAGGCAAATTTTTACTGGCTCAAGTAGATTCTGGATTCAGGATTTAGATCTCGAATGTGGCTGTGTAGTCATGAGTTGGACGTGGTTGGTTGATAATTTGAGTTTGTATGTTTGCATGCGATGATATATATTGTAACAGAAATCTTAATTAGAACGATGGGGTTGTAGTTAATGTAAAAGTTGACTTTTCACATTCTTGCAAATTGGTAACGATTAGTTAGTTAAGGTCAGTTATTGAAATAAATATAAAACACATAACAATTTAGACGTTTCCTTCCTACTAGTGCGATTCTCTTTAAAGAACTAAAACGAACTTTGCTTTGGAAACGGTCTCGAACGGGTCACATAAAAAATGGTTTCTGTAAGACATCAATATTAATATACTGTCATTGATGAAATTATTCATTACTATCTAAATGTTTTATCATCGCAAGAGTAGGTACATGTCTTTTATTATTGGCTACATCAGAAGCTATGGCTCCGCGCATACCTGTTGTATTGATCATACATGTTGATGAGGTTTACTCATAGCCGGGTCGGTTTTGTTCGTGTTATCCTAAAATTTTCTATCACTGACCACTTTCAAATTTGACCGTGGGTTAATTTTTTTGGGTCTCCGAGAATTGTTTAACTTTGGATCAATTCAAGTATAATTTATATATAGCCACGATAACTTAAAAATAAAGGACCGATTTTTATGAAACAGGGAAAGTTTGGTACCTTCTCACATAACTTAATAAGTTTTTTAATCAATAAAATCTGACCAGAGTTTACGTAAAACTTTTGAGTTGCCTTTCAGAACATTATTTATCTTCGCCAAATAACACAGCTATTGTAAACAAAATAGGTTACCCTAGTTGTTCTTAGATAGCGTCTAGTAAGTATCAAAATTTAAATTTCGAAGTTAAAATATAATCATGTACAACAAGATTATTTGGTCGCACTAGGGTCCAAAAAATGCTAAGAATATCACACAACCACCAATGATTAATGAAATCTATTTATTTAATTTTTATATTTTATACATTTGGCTTTTGATGCAAAAAAATAACAAGTATAAAAAATAGTTTGAGGACTTTGTTTTTTTTTTCTAAGAACGTGACGACCTAAAAGTCAAAATTGATGATTTTTGAACAAATTTGGATCACAAACACCGGATATTGCAAACGGTGTATTTAACAACATGTCTGTTTAATTAACTATTGTTTTTTATTTGACTAAAATCGAAGCATATAATTTATCTGTGATTATTTGGTAGCAGCTTAAATTATAGAGTTTGTGACTTACACGTGTTATGTTTTTAGCGAATTTTCATAAAGAAAAATTCGCTAATGGAGAGGTCACGATGAAAAGCTTTTAAAAACATTTCTTCAGATGAGCCCAAAACCAAGGTCCGTTAAAATTTTTATATGTTATATATATATATATATATATATATATATATATATATATATATATATATATATATATATATATATATATATATATATATATATATGTGTGTGTGTGTGTGTGTGTGTGTGTGTGTATGTATGTATGTATATCTGTATCCGAGCAAAAAAATACTAAACTGATTTCAATCAAACTTCGCAAAAATCTTGTTTTGGCTAAAACCGAGGTCTAGTTCGTTAATCAGCCTTTACGATCAAGTTTTTCCTGTGGAAAATCGGCAAAAACTTTTTGAAAACGCTATATTTTTGTAAGTATCAGAGTAACGGGAATGAGATTTTACATGTGGCTGGAAATAGTGCAAATAAACCTATGTTGTGAATTTTAAGTAATTTGGTACACAATATTTAGAGTTTTTTCCAAATTTAAAATAAAATCCCAAAGACGTGCGTTGAGACGACTTAGTGGTCCAATGCCTGACAGACAGAGTAGTTAACTGTCACGCGTAGATTTTTTTTTTTTTTTTTTTTTTTTTTATGTTAACAACACACCACGAGGGCTTACAGCCTAAATACTATCGTACCGTGGGTGTTGACAAGGAGGAAAGAGGCAGCTTGTTAATTCTAGATTTGAAGGTTTGGAGGTTCGGAGGAGAAGGAAAAACATGTGCCGGCAAGGAATTCCACAACTTGGAAGTCCTCGGGACAAAAGAGCGGGCATAACAAGATGTTCTATGTTTGGTGACCTGGACAGTAAAAGGGTGCATTCGCTCTGTTCCCCTGGTAGATCTGCTGGGGGCAGCAGGTGGGGGAATTATGGAGGAAAGCTCCTCTGAGCAGTGCCCGTGCAGATATCTGTAAAAGAGAGAGAGGTCACCAACGGCACGTCGGTGGGCAAGGGATGGAAGCCTTTGGGTGAGGGTAGAGTCACCGATGAGACGTATAGCTCTCTTTTGAATGGAGTCCAGGATAGCGAGTGTAGAAGCGGCAGCTGCACCCCAGATGTGGGAGCAGTATTCGAGGTTTGGCCTTATTTGTGAAGTGTATAAGGTATAGAGATTAGTTGGTGAAAAGTATTTGCGAGCCCGGAAGAGGAAACCCAATTTCTTAGCAGCCGCTTCTGCAATTGATGTAACATGTTGGTGCCAATTAAGATTTCGATCCACAGAAATGCCAACAAGAGAAAGGGACTCATTGCTTTGAATAACTTGGTTGTTCATTGTGATGGGTCTAGGGCTGCTGTATCTCTTGTGAGAAAGAAAGCAAGACTTAGTTTTGGTGGGGTTGAATTGTACAAGATTTCTACTTCCCCAGTCTAATATTTTTTGGAGGTCTACGGAGACAGAACTCTCCATGAGTCTGCGATCCTCATCTAATTGGGCTAAAGAGACAGGCTTAGAATATTGTATGTTTGAGTGGAGGGTGCTGTCGTCCGCGTAACTGTGAACTGGGTTGGATGTGCTAGAGAGGAGGTCATTAATGTGGAGAAGAAACAAAGTAGGGGCTAAAGCTGAACCTTGAGGAACTCCTGCATTAATTGGATACAGTTTAGAGGAATGGCCATCCACAACAACAGATATGCTCCTGTTGGAGAGGAAATTTGCTGTCCAGGTACAAAGTTTTGGTGGTAGGCCATAGGCCGGAAGTTTATTAAGCAGCGCTGCGTGCCAGACCTGGTCGAATGCTTTGGATATGTCTAGAGCAACAATCTGGGATTCACCGTGTTGTTCCATAGACTTGTTCCAAGAATGGGTGACAAAGGAAAGGAGGTCGGCAGTTGATCTGCGCTGACGGAATCCATACTGCCTGTCGTGGATTAGACTATGTTTTTCAAGGAATTTTAGTAGTTCGGTGTTTATATACTTTTCCATCACTTTAGAGATGACTGAAAGGAGAGAAATAGGCCTGTAGTTGCTAGGAAGCGCTTTGGATCCTTTCTTGGGGATGGGTTGTACTCGAGCAGTTTTCCAGTTACTAGGGAATATGCCTTTATTGTAAGATATCTGAAACAGACGAGTCAGGACAGGAGCAAGTTCTGGTGCGCATTTTTTGAGAACAATTGCTGGGATCTCGTCAAGGCCAGAGGCTTTCCTGGTATTAAGAGAAGAGAGCATATTTCGTACCTTTTTAGTTTTGAAAATGATATCAGTCATTTTATGCGCGACATTGGGGACTGTTGGTGGTTGAACATTTGGAGGTGGGTTGAGAGTAGAATTTCCGGCGAACAAAGAAGCAAAAAGTTCAGCCTTGCCCAGGGCGGTAGAAACAATTTCATCACCGGAGACAAGAGGTGGGAACGTGCTCTTGCAGAAATTATTCCCAATAGACTTGGCAAGAGTCCAGAAGGGTTTGCCGCCGTTGGAGCTTGAGAGGACTTTGTTTTTGATGTGGTTATTAAACGAGTTTTTTGCCTCAGAAAGAATGCGGACATAGCGGTTTCTTGCGTCGTTGAATGCTTGACGATTTTCTTGACTGGGATTGTGTAGAAGCGTTTTGTGAGCTTTGACCTTTTCAAGTCTGGCCTTGTCACAGGATTTAGAGAACCAGGGTTTTTGAGTGGCTGAAGAGGTTTTCTGTGTACGTGGAATAAATAATTCCATGCCAGCTTGGATAATTTCGGTGACGTTTTGTGAGATATCAGAGGGGTCAGGATGAGAGAAGCAGACAGACGCCCATGGAAATGAGGAAAAGTAATCCCGCATTTCGTCCCAGTTTGCGGAGTTGTAGTGCCAAACGATACGTGGGTGTGATGACTGTGTGACCTCGGGTTGCATTGCACAGGAAGCAGTGACGATGCCGTGGTCTGAGCGACCAAGGGGGGCGGTGACTGATATCTTATAGCATTCAGGATTTGTAGTAAGAAGGAGATCCAAGGGATTTGAGCTGTGTGTTGGGATACGAGGAAAGTAAGTAGGTTGCTGAACCATATTGGCCAAAGAATTGCTGACTGCAAAGGCCTCCGCTGCTCTCCCTTGTGGATCGGTTTTTGAAGATCCTAGCCATTCCTTATTATGTACATTGAAGTCGCCAAGAATAGTGACCTCGGAGGAAGGATATTCAGAAATCAGATAGTCGGTTTTTTCAGAAAGGTAGTCAAAGAGCTGGACAAAGTTGTTGTCAGAAGGTGACCGGTAAATGCAACAGATGAATTTAGTTGCAGCCCTGAGAGAGAGTTTTATCCAGATTGATTCATACAACAGGTATAAACCATACATCAACGGTAACCAAACTAAATGTATACCAAGAATAAATCATACTACCATAACTAACAAATGTGAAATTTCGGCCGCAATTATGGAAAATGACAAACAACATAAAATTAAAAATTTTCCAAGTGTTATTTAACTGGGGTTTTCAATTAATTATTAAAAGACACTATATTTGTAGCTTTAGGAACGGCGTAAAATACAGTTTTAGCGCAGCACACATATATTATCCTGTCGCATAATATAGTGGAAATGTAGACAAAGTCAAGCCAAATCTCCATAAAAATGATTCTAAATTAGTTTCTTTTATCTTTAAACTTAAACATAAAACGTTATATAAGACCGAAACAGTCGTGGGATGTGTTTCAATGGCAATTCTACTAATTCTGTAATTAATTGTTACGTATACTTTGAATATAATATCCCGGGCATGAAGCCGATCTAATGTATCATGTAAACAAAACGTGAGTTGATGTATGCCTAGATGGCTCAGAGGCGTCGCGCTTGCCACATAAGCAGAAGGTTACGCGATCGAATCCAGCTCGGTGAGCATGGATATATTATCCTGTCGCATAATATAGTAGAAATCTAGACAAAATCAAGCCAAAATCTCTATAAAAATGATTCTAAAGTAGTTTCCTTTATCTTTAAACTTAAACATAAGACGTCATATAAGACCGAAACAGTCGTGGGATATGTTTTAATGGTAATTCTACTAATTGTGTAATTAATTGTTATGTATACTTTGAATATAATATCCTGGGCATGAAGCCGATCTAATGTATCATGTAAACAAAACGTGAGTTGATGTATGCCTAGATGGCTCAGAGGCGTCGCAGAAAAGGCTAGCTTCATTCACCTCAGAAAATCATATCCTCTCGGATGAGCAATTCGGTTGCAGACGCCAGGACTCCACCACAGACCAAGTTCTTCGTGTGGTGGAAAACATCACCGAAGGATTTAATAAAAACAAGTCAACTGGTGCCATATTTCTTGACATTGCTCAAGCCTTCGATAGGGTTTGGCATGCGGGCCTCCTAAACAAACTTCTATCATTTAATTATCCTCTCCCTCTGATTCTGCTAATCAGGCCATACCTGCAACAGAGGAAGTACCAGGTCAAACATCTGGAATCCAGATCAAGAACGTACCCAGCCACGGCTGGTCTCCCGCAGGGTTTTGCTATCTCCCCTCTGCTGTACAATATATTTGTGGCAGACATTCCGACAGCCCCCCTAAACGTGACATACGCACTGTACGTAGACGACACTACCATCCTCAGCAGCTCCACTCAGCCGAGGATAATAACCGAACGACTTCAGACCGCCGTAGTCGAGCTGCAAGCATGGTATAGGAAATCCCTTCTAGCCACAAACCCAGATAAATGTTCAGCTGTCCTATTTTCCAAGAGGAGACACACACCTCACGAACACGTATCATTAGACAACCGTCTAATTCCCTGGCAATATTTCGCCAAATACCTCGGGGTTTTCCTCGACAAACACTTAACATGGCGCCCCCATGTCGATAACCCCCGAAAAGAAGCCTCGATGTTCATCTCGAAGCTGTTCCCATTTCTAAATGGAAATTCCAAACTGTCCATGAACAACAAGTTGCTCATGTACAAAGTCTTCATCCGGCCAGTCTTGACCTATGCAAGACCTGCATGGGCCACCGCGGCCGCAACACACATCAAGACCCTTCAAATCATCCAGAACAAAATTCCGAGAAAGGTTATCGGAGCGCCATGGTTTGTCCGAAACAGTCAGATTCACTCTGATCTGGAAATGCCTTCGATACTTGAGTTCACAATTCAACTATCCACAAAGCAGTTCGCAAAAGCGGCTTCTCACCCAAATGCCCTTCTTCGTAGTGCCACCGACTACGATGTGCAACTTCCACATAAGCATAAGCGTCCAAAGCTTATACTTACCCGCTAACGCCCCCGCGGCAAAAACAGAATGGAAAGATTCATACCCAAAAAGTCATTGTGTAAAATCTTTCCGACGGAGGTATGGACTAAGGTCCGGTACTCCCAGGGAGGGGGTTTTAGTGAGTACAGTCTCACAGTACCTCGATATCCAACGGCACCTACGGGGCCGTGAATGGTGTCTACATGAGCATTTCCCCCTCCTGCATATAAAAAAAAATGTATATGGACACATTGCATGATCCACAGACAAGCTTTGGCTTCCAGAGAAATTGGTCTGAATATTGTGCTAACGACAGTGGTAACGATAGTAAATTATATTAAAATGAGAAAATAAAATCAAGATTCTTTTCTGCACTTTGCAAAGGCATGGGTGCAATACATTCAGCGTTACTATTTCATTGCGAGGCAAGATGGTTATCACGTGGGATATTTTTGCAACTTATTTCTAAATTAAGAGAAGATTTATCTGTGATGAAATTGAGCTATTTGAGCGACATACTCGAGAAATCAAGTACCTTGAATCTTCAACTCCAAGGAGCAAACACTCATGTGTTGGAAACGAGTGACAAAGTTATTGCGTTTTGTAGAAAACTGGAATGATGGAGCAAAAATGTCAAGCAAAAAACCTAGAAATATTTGCAAATGTGGATCAATGTGTTAAAGTTTACAAGCCTGAAGAACAACATGTTGAAATTGTTTTTGTAACCATTGATAATCATTTTGCCATTCTGGAAAATAATTTAAAATGTTCTTGCTGATTTCAACTTGATAGTATTGGTGGGTTAGAGACCCATTTCAAAATACTAGCGGAGGTCTGTCAACTCCTGAAGTAGAAATGTTTATAGACTTGACGGCAAGTGGAGAAATCATAAGACAATTTAGTAATAAATCGCTCTTTGAGTTTTGGGCAGGGTTGGATGATGAGCCTTCTGCACTGAAAACAATAGCGTTTCGTATAATATAACCATTTTCATTACCTACCGGATTTTCTGCGGTAGTTGCTTTGAAGACAAAATATCTATCTTAGCCAAATATGGAACAAGAACTTAGAGTGTGATTTTGTAATATTAAACCTTCTATCGAAAAACTTTACTCTGCAAGACAGGCCAAAGAAGTCACTAATACTGAATGCTAATCTTGTTTTCAATTGAATATTGATAAGCTAATTATTAAATACATTGTGCGTACTGATACAGTCGTGTATACTATTGATTTTCTTTCGGTAAATTAAATAAAGATCCTCTTTGAGTGTATTCTATTGCTTTTCCTCGAGTAAATTTAAAAATTTTTTTAATAATATATTTTTTCCAAAAATGCTCACGCCTCCCATTTAGTTTTATCACGCCCCCCTGGGGGGCGCCCTCCACAGTTTGAGAATCGCTGTCATAATCTAAGTATTCCTGACAAACCACAGAACGTAATACTATTTCAAAACAAGTGCCGTGTAAACATGTTTTTTACATAATGCCATCTAGCAATGGAAAAGAGGAACTAATGTTATTTTAAACGATTTTACAGGAATCGTACATACACCATAATCAGTTATGTCTATTGACGTTTAAAATGACCTGCATAATATGTATATGTACGTTACAGCATAATTCTGAAACCCATGGAACTGTTTCTACTATACTTGGTACCAATATGACCAGTAGGTATATATATATATATATATATATATATATATATATATATATATATATATATATATATATATATATATATGTGTATGAATATTAGTGTCGATTCCTTGGTTTTCGGGGTCGCTGAGATGAATAATGCTCCGTAACAATAATACTGTGGGGGCAAGACACGTTGGGCACGATCACCTCCTGGTTAGTTGATCGGGTCTAGTGTTTGTAGAAAACTTTTATAGGCTATTTTTTGTTTAAAGTTGTTAACAGTTTTTTGTAAAACCATTTTTCAGCCAATTTTTGTAAAAAAAATCCCATTTACATAAACATGTTTTCTTTATTTTTTTGTGGAACTGTTAGGTAATTTATAAATTCTTTTTTAGTAAATTTAAATAGCATAGACTCCTGAATCCGTTTTCGCATAATATATTCCAAAATTTTGTTGTAAAAAGTATTTTCTAAAAAACACCAGCGAATTATGTACAAATATTATTTTTGGACAGTGAAGTTGTATAAATAGTTTTTATCATACAGCAACTTTAAATCTTGTGTTATCTTTTGATCTCCTGAAAGGAAAAACATAAATTCCTATTACACAATTTTCTATAAAGCTGGAAATTTAAAATTTTGTACGTACTAATCACTACGAAGGCAACTTTTAATAAAATTATAAACATAATTATTTCAATAAATAACTTTCAAAATTTTTCGGAGCAATTGGTTTGTTCGGGCTAGCTAACAAATTTCTTCACGAAAATGAATCCTCCTGTTAAATTTATGATTTTCGATTCGTCCATCGCTTGCTTGAATAGTGATACCTAGTAATAGTGATAATAATATTCACTGTTACTAGTTCTCCCCAATCAGACGGTTAAAAAAAATAAAATTTTTCTCAAACACATTTTTATTTCCCAAACTTAGTTATTTTGTTATTTTTCGTGACCGACATATTTTTATGAAAATTCGCTACCCTAACACACTTGCTGCATCCAGACTTTTTTTTATCTATATTAAGAACACTAAGGAAGTTTATTAATTTTTTTTACTAAGACAGGTGTGGGTTTGACAGTGTTTAGATCGGCCAACTTTAAGAAATCGCCAAAGGCAAGAAGAAATAATATGTTTGCTGTTATAGGCCCGTAGGCCTCAGTAAAAGTAAACATCAAAAACTTTTAATAACTACCAATGATTGGAAAAGTTTAAAATTGTGTTATGTCGCTTTCTTTATATTCTTTAACTGAGACCAAATAAATTTTATTAACATAAAGAACACGTCTTTACGAAAAAGCGTTTGTATTAGAGACGAAAAAAGTAAAAGTACGAGTATTGGAGAGAAACCTTGTTATGCTTTCCGAGTCCGTTCTTTGAAAAGTTTTATTTATTCCCGTTTTTCACATATTTTCTAGCTGTAATAACACAAAGATATGCTGACTGAAATCTGTAGCATAAGCTGAAAATACTATGCTTGAATAAATGCTTTATTAGGTTCTTATAAACGCAAAAAATAATCATAATGTCGTCTGCGTTTTAATAGTCTTTCTTGAATTTTTTATACACAATTAAAAATATCTTTGCGTTGAGTATTATGTCTGATAGGGCTCTGCTTAACAATAATTGTCACCGCTACTTACCTCTCGCAACCCGATTACATAAGTAGTTGTTGCTAGGTACTTTTTAAACTGAAAATGAGGTTTTTTTTTTGTATTTTATTCCACTAAGCTGCTTAGTATACGTGTAACTGCTATCTACATCTATGCCATTGGGTTACGTAACTACGATTTGTCAGGCCTTTTAAAAAATTAGCTTTTTTAACGTTTTAATCAGCCTCTTTTAGCTTATTTTTATTAAAAAATTACTATATATACTAATTGAGAGGTTTTAATGCTGAGACTTTCCAAAAATGTCTTCAACTGAGAGCGAATTTGAGCTTTTAAAATTCGAAACGCAGGTTCGTTTCATTTTCTATATATATATATATATATATATATATATATATATATATATATATATATATATATATATATATATATATATATATATATATATATATATATATATATATATATATATATATATTGCTATAAATAGCAAATATAGCTTAAAATAGAAACCTTTTTGGTGGAGAAAAACGAGTCATGTACATAAAATTTATGCATTCTGAAATTTAAATGCACTGTATAGTTGTTTTTTTTTTTTAATTATATTATTGGCTGCGGCATCTCAGGCCATTAGCACATTCATTTTTCATCATTCACTATTTTTACTAATTTTCCAGACAAAGTCAACTTCTCGTTGGCTCGCTCAGGAATCGAACCCGGGACGTCTCGCTTAGCAGGCTGGCATCTAGCAACCTGCTCCACGAGGGCGTCCACTGTATAGTTAAAAGAGTGAAACACTGTATAGTTAAAAGAGTGAAACATCATAAGTATGAATAATAAAAACAAGTAGACATTATAGTAATCCGAGGGAAAAACAAAAATTTAATGGAAAAATTAAGTGATATTAAATTACGAGCAGTGCTAAAAATTGGAGACCGTTATTGGACATGTTAATCAAAGTAATCTTATTATAATAGTGAAAAGGGAGAAAGATAAAAAGTATTGTGTATAGAAAACATAGAATAAGTGGAGGAGAAAAATATATAAAAGCCAAATGGACAGAAACCGGTTAGGTACCGAAAAAGAGTTACAATTAACGAAAAATAAAACATATATGGGTCGAATCGATAGGAAAGAATTGGTATAGGTGGTGTAGCGAAAATAGTATGAAAAGTATAATAATAGAAATAAGAAATATGATAGATATGTTGTTAATAGTTCACACATAAAGTTGTCATTTACTTGATATATAATCACATTGATACAGAGAACTCCTGGCAACTGATGTCACAATGTTGTTAATAGTTCACACATAAAGTTGTCATTTACTTGATATATAATCACATTGATACAGAGAACTCCTGGCAACCGATGCCAGAATGTTGTTAATAGTTCACACATAAAGTTGCCTTTTTCTTGATATATATTCACATTCACACACAGAACTTATGGCAGCTCTTGTATTCTTGCTTGCTCATCTCGAAATGTCTCACCAATCAGCGAGTGTATAGATGATCTGAAGATATCCCTAGGATTATAACGTCAAACTGAGTATACTACTCGAATCGTTTGAGTCAGTCTCTACGGCATTTTACCGAAAGCCTTCTGATTTACAAGTCGTGAGGGTGCACTTTTTCTGATATACGTTTCAACCCAATTTGTCTATCTTCTTGCTGAAAGCTTTCTCATTTCCAAGTCGCGAGGAACGATGTAAAACTCACGTTCGTAGGAAATTCGCAATATTTCTGGTATACGTTTCAACCCAAATGGTCGATCTTCTAAGATCATTTCATAGATATAATAGAATCAATGTTTCTTCAATTGTCACAGTAATTGGTCTTCCAAATGGTCTGTATGTTTCACATTTGATCGTCTTCTTTGAAATTCCAAAGTCTAGTTTTTAGTAGCAGCCAACAATTAACATCGATCACCTATCACCTATCATATCAGCAAACATTTATTTGCCCTATATCCATTTAAAAACGAAATCTATATTAACTGACTGAAAATAGTTTTTATCAAAATCCAACTTTTTCTTAGACACATGCCGATTTCGGAAATTCTAAGCTTAGTTACCATTCCTTTTTGGATGTCAAACTTTAACATCTTATTTATAGAATACGATAGTTATTACCATAGAAACAAAATTTAGTCAACTAGACGTAAATATACTCTCTTATATTGCACTTTTAACAGGCACTGTATGGGTGTTATGGGTATTTGCTTTGTCTACAGACATCACAACTTTACTTAAATCCAAATGTGTATGAAAAAAAAATTAAAGGATATTTACAATGCAAACACGAATAAGCTTCTTTTTACTTCTTAATTATTAAAGTGTCCCTGCCAATCACTATATCAATTTGAAAAAAAAATTTAAAAAAAGCAAAAAAAAGGAAAAAAAAAGAAAGAAAAAAAACAAAAAGAAAGAAAAAATTTTATTCAATATATAAATAAATATATATATATATATATATATATATATATATATATATATATATATATATGTGTGTGTGTGTGTGTGTGTGTGTGTGTGTGTGTGTGTGTGTGTGTGTGTGTGTGTGTGTGTGTGTGTGTGTGTGTGTGTGTGTGTGTGTGTGTGTGTGTGTGTGTGTGTGTGTGTGTGTGTGTGTGTGTGTGTGTGTGTGTGTGTGTGTGTGTGTGTGTGTGTGTGTGTGTGTGTGTGTGTGTGTGTGTGTGTGTGTGTGTGTGTGTGTGTGTGTGTGTGTGTGTGTGTGTGTGTGTGTGTGTGTGTGTGTGTGTGTGTGTGTGTGTGTGTGTGTGTGTGTGTGTGTGTGTGTGTGTGTGTGTGTGTGTGTGTGTGTGTGTGTGTGTGTGTGTGTGTGTGTGTGTGTGTTGTGTGTGTGTGTGTGTGTGTGTGTGTGTGTGTGTGTGTGTGTGTGTGTGTGTGTGTGTGTGTGTGTGTGTGTGTGTGTGTGTGTGTGTGTGTGTGTGTGTGTGTGTGTGTGTGTGTGTGTGTGTGTGTGTGTGTGTGTGTGTGTGTGTGTGTGTGTGTGTGTGTGTGTGTGTGTGTGTGTGTGTGTGTGTGTGTGTGTGTGTGTGTGTGTGTGTGTGTGTGTGTGTGTGTGTGTGTGTGTGTGTGTGTGTGTGTGTGTGTGTGTGTGTGTGTGTGTGTGTGTGTGTGTGTGTGTGTGTGTGTGTGTGTGTGTGTGTGTGTGTGTGTGTGTGTGTGTGTGTGTGTGTGTGTGTGTGTGTGTGTGTGTGTGTGTGTGTGTGTGTGTGTGTGTGTGTGTGTGTGTGTGTGTGTGTGTGTGTGTGTGTGTGTGTGTGTGTGTGTGTGTGTGTGTGTGTGTGTGTGTGTGTGTGTGTGTGTGTGTGTGTGTGTGTG
This sequence comes from Tillus elongatus, assembly GCA_964006375.1. Lineage (NCBI taxonomy): Eukaryota > Metazoa > Arthropoda > Insecta > Coleoptera > Cleridae > Tillus > Tillus elongatus. Next base: position 71,951,978 of record OZ023265.1, read on the forward strand.
TGTGTGTGTGTGTGTGTGTGTGTGTGTGTGTGTGTGTGTGTGTGTGTGTGTGTGTGTGTGTGTGTGTGTGTGTGTGTGTGTGTGTGTGTGTGTGTGTGTGTGTGTGTGTGTGTGTGTGTGTGTGTGTGTGTGTGTGTGTGTGTGTGTGTGTGTGTGTGTGTGTGTGTGTGTGTGTGTGTGTGTGTGTGTGTGTGTGTGTGTGTGTGTGTGTGTGTGTGTGTGTGTGTGTGTGTGTGTGTGTGTGTGTGTGTGTGTGTGTGTGTGTGTGTGTGTGTGTGTGTGTGTGTGTGTGTGTGTGTGTGTGTGTGTGTGTGTGTGTGTGTGTGTGTGTGTGTGTGTGTGTGTGTGTGTGTGTGTGTGTGTGTGTGTGTGTGTGTGTGTGTGTGTGTGTGTGTGTGTGTGTGTGTGTGTGTGTGTGTGTGTGTGTGTGTGTGTGTGTGTGTGTGTGTGTGTGTGTGTGTGTGTGTGTGTGTGTGTGTGTGTGTGTGTGTGTGTGTGTGTGTGTGTGTGTGTGTGTGTGTGTGTGTGTGTGTGTGTGTGTGTGTGTGTGTGTGTGTGTGTGTGTGTGTGTGTGTGTGTGTGTGTGTGTGTGTGTGTGTGTGTGTGTGTGTGTGTGTGTGTGTGTGTGTGTGTGTGTGTGTGTGTGTGTGTGTGTGTGTGTGTGTGTGTGTGTGTGTGTGTGTGTGTGTGTGTGTGTGTGTGTGTGTGTGTGTGTGTGTGTGTGTGTGTGTGTGTGTGTGTGTGTGTGTGTGTGTGTGTGTGTGTGTGTGTGTGTGTGTGTGTGTGTGTGTGTGTGTGTGTGTGTGTGTGTGTGTGTGTGTGTGTGTGTGTGTGTGTGTGTGTGTGTGTGTGTGTGTGTGTGTGTGTGTGTGTGTGTGTGTGTGTGTGTGTGTGTGTGTGTGTGTGTGTGTGTGTGTGTGTGTGTGTGTGTGTGTGTGTGTGTGTGTGTGTGTGTGTGTGTGTGTGTGTGTGTGTGTGTGTGTGTGTGTGTGTGTGTGTGTGTGTGTGTGTGTGTGTGTGTGTGTGTGTGTGTGTGTGTGTGTGTGTGTGTGTGTGTGTGTGTGTGTGTGTGTGTGTGTGTGTGTGTGTGTGTGTGTGTGTGTGTGTGTGTGTGTGTGTGTGTGTGTGTGTGTGTGTTTATACAGATTTAATGTGAGAAAAAAGATTAAATAGTTAAAATTATGTACGCGTTTGTGTATGTATGTGTATGAATACGTATTTGTGTGTGTATATGTGTAGATATGTAAACAGTATATTTACGTTATTCAAAAATAATTATTAGCGTAAAAAAGAACAACTTTAAACTTATAAAAAAATCTGTTGCTAATGACAGTACAGTCGAGGACATACCATCTTCTGACCATCACTTCTTAATTACATTTTATACCTTTGCCGACAACAGCAATTTGCCCTCTTCGACCCTTCTATTATTTTTCATTATTCTTTTTACATTTTATCAACTAAATGACTGAATTATTCAATGAAACATTTAAATAAAGTCGTAGCGCAGTTTATGCGTTGCGTCTTCTTGTAAGCTTCTAAAAACATTATAGGTTTATTGCATTGTGTCTTGTTTCTTTAACGTCGGTCTATTTCGGCGACCGTGGTTGATTATCGATGGCAGGGGCAGTTTTATTTTAGAAACTCTGCCCAATCCTTTCTGTGAAGTGGGCAGATATCTGTAATCTGCCTAGCGTAGCAAGCCTCACGAGACCGGCGGCTTCACGTCCCTTCCGAAGGACGGAACGTACAGAAATTTAAGTTGGTAAAACATAATGCCACAATCTCAGTTGGTGTTATTTTACAGTATGTAGTTAAAAGAAAATTACGCTTCTGCTGAGAATCAAACCCAACGCCTTTGGTTTTACAGGCACACGTTCTTATCACTGGACCACCGTTTCTACAAATTATAAGGGTAGATTTACTGAAAGTTCACAAACTAAAAATAAATGTGTTACCAATTCATATTGATGCTAAGTTAAATTCTGTTCCATTGATCGAAAACTCCAAAGGAATAATAACAGTTGTTACACGAATACTAATTGGAATATTTTGAAATGAAAAAACTCATCTGTATTCATGTAAATTTCACTGGAGAATTGCCGTGGAAATGCACGGTGAAGATATTTGATTTTTTCTTTATCTGGTTGGGTTGGGCTGACTGCACATAGAAATAACGTGTCGTAAATTACAGCATGTGTCGCTTTTCACTTGTGCCTGCCACAGTGGTGCCAACCAACCAATGACGCAGTAGAATTATTGGCTAGTCGTGCCAAACATACAGCGAAATTATACCCCAAGTCCCAGACAAAATGTCCCAACGAGTGTGATTTAATTGTCAGAACTAATCAAACAGATGACGAACGGCAGGCCGACTGCGACGCGGCGCAATAAATTGATGGCATTCATTATAACAGCACCACCAGGTTACAAAAGTGACATTCAGCTACCCAACATAATAAAGCAGTGGCTAATTTCGTGTAAAAGTTTCCATGTCATTTGCTTTAGCGCAATCAATCTATATTGTATCTTTGAGGTGTGTAAAACAACTGCAACGCCCTTCAACAGACGGGTAATTTGATATGGGTTTTTCTTTACTGTTTTTCAGTACTTATTTTCATGGAAAAACTTCGCAAATTATAGCTTTAGCTGCATGCAGACATACTGGCCTATATCTTTGATATAGCAGAAACATCTTTGTGTTTTAACAACCCCTAAATAAAGTAATGGCAACAGTGTTAGTCACCTTGAGTCGTAATTTTATGGAGAAATACTCGGGAAAGTATAATACATTTGCCAAATGTATAACCCTTTTGTTAGAATGATACTCCTCAGCTGTAAATAAACACTAAAACAGCTTTCCTTTATATAAAATCCTACTACTTTCTTTCTTATTTTAGTGAATTTTCTTTAAAAAAATTCACTAACGAGGAGATCCCGGCTTTTGAATTTTGAAAAAATTTCTTCAAATGACCGGAAACTAGACCCCTGGAACCTATATCCAGGGACAGTTTTTATATGTTTATATATATATATATATATATATATATATATATATATATATATATATATATATATATATATATATATATATATATCACACCAATAACTTAAAAAATAATAGTCCGATTTTAATCAAGTTCGTTAGTCAGGAAAATCGGCCCAGGTTTTCCTGGACAATTTTGTGTTTTCTTTCGAAAAAAATTTATATCTCTGGAAATAACAAGGTGATGGCAACCAAATTTGGTGCGCCGATTTCTATCATAAAGGTTTTCTTATGTACCAAAATTCAGATCTCTATCTTAAAAGACAAAATGAATTTTTAATTAATTAAATCTGATTCAATGAAGTTAAAAACGTAAAAATGAATTGATCAGAATGTGAGTGAAAAATACTACAAGAAATGACTAACAAGCTCCTAGATATGTGTCTAAGTCGTTATTTTTCTTGATTTCGTTCAAATATAAGCAAAAAATCCATTGTAGTACAAAATGGTCTTATGTTGTTTTTTTTTTAATTTCAACAACACACCACGAGGGCTTACAGCCTAAATACTATCGTACCGTGGGTGTCGACAAGGAGGAAAGAGGCAACATGTTAATTCTGGACTTGAAGGTTTGGAGGTTCGGGGGAGAAGGAAAAACATGTGCCGGCAAGGAATTCCACAACTTGGAAGTCCTCGGGACAAAAGAGCGGGCATAACAAGATGTTCTATGTCTGGTGACCTGGGCAGTAAAAAGGTGCATTCGCTCTGTTCCCCTGGTAGATCTGTTGGGGGCAGCAGGTGGAGGAACTATGGAAGAAAGCTCCTCTGAGCAGTGCCCATGCAGATATCTATAAAAGAGAGAGAGGTCACCAACGGCACGTCGGTGGGCAAGGGATGGCAGCCTTTGGGTAAGGGCAGGGTCACCGATGAGACGTATAGCGCTCTTTTGAATGGAGTCCAGGATAGAGAGTGTAGAAGCGGCAGCAGCACCCCAGATGTGGGAGCAGTATTCGAGGTTTGGTCTTATTTGTGAAGTATATAAAGTATAGAGATTAGCTGGTAAAAAATATTTGCGAGCCCGAAAGAGGAAACCTAATTTCTTAGCAGCCGCTTCTGCAATTGATGTGACATGTTGGCGCCACAGAGATGCCAACAAGTGAAAAGGACTCATTACTTTGAATAACTTGGTTTTTTATTGTGATGGGTCTAGGGCTGGTGTATCTCTTATGAGAAAGAAAGCAAGACTGTGATTTGGTGGGGTTGAATTGTACAAGATTTCTACTTCCCCAGTCTAATATTTTTTGGAGATCCGCGGAGATAGAACCCTCCATGAGTCTGCGATCCTCATCTAGTTGGGCTAAAGAGACAGGCTTAGTGTATTGTATATTGGAGTGGAGGGTGCTGTCGTCCGCGTAACTGTGAACTGGGTTGGATGTGCTAGAGAGGAGGTCATTGATGTAAATTGTAAAACCTTGAAAATAGAATATTCCTGCTGGTAAATGCATATAGTGCGTAGCTCAGTGGGCTAGGTGTACAGTGGTCACTTTACATCGTATAACTCCTAGGTGACGAATTATAATCCTGGTTAGTGACTTTGCTTTTTATCAATTTTTTTTAGTCTCATTTCACTTTACAGTTATCTAATCTGGTTGTTGTTATTCCGATGAATTTTTTAGCAAGTTTTTGTCTCAAAAATAATTTGAGGAAGAGGGGATGAAAGTTTTAGGACTTAATTCAATTTGAATAGCATATCTGGTTGTTTGTTCTTAGTGAAACTGTTCCATATTTAATACAGTCGTAGACTTTTGCCGTGGCTTCACAAGTGCTTGTTTTAGGGAATTTTCTTAAAAAAAATCACTAACGAGGGGATCCCGACTTTTGAATTTAGAAAAAATTCTTTAAATGAGCGCGAACTAGGCCTTCTAAAACCCACATCGAGGGTCAGTTTCAAATTTATATATATATATATATATATATATATATATATATATATATATATATATATATATATATATATATATATATATATATATATATATACATACATACATACATATATATATATATATATATATATATATATATATATATATATATATATATATATATATATATATATATATATATATATATATATATATATGTATATAAATATTTACCAAAATATAGGTCTGTAAGTTTAAAGACAAAAAAGTAAGAGGCATTTAAAGAAAAAAAAATTGGGGTTTACCTCAAAACGTAAAAAGTCACGATTTAAAACGTCAAAATTGGCAATATTTAGGCAAATAACCTGAAAGAAATACGTATTATATAAAGAGTGTTCTGCAAACCCTTAAGTTTCAGCTTAAACTATCATTTTAATAAAATATTTCCAGCAAATTCATTGCAAATAGACACTTTCTCTGATGCTTTGGAAGTAGCTTTGGTTAAATTTATGGTTTAACGATCTATAATTTTTAGCTAATTTTCATAGAAAAAATTCGTCAATGAGGAGACCGCGGCTTTTGAATTTTAAAAAGATTTCTTCAAATCAGCGCAAACTAGGCCCCCTAGAATCCATATCTGGGTTTACTTTATGTTTACATATATACAGTGTGACGCATTTCTACGCTAAAGCTCAATATAATTGTTATTATGTAAGATACGAGAAAAAATTGTATACCTTACCTATAGGGTGTTTTGAGCTGCATCTTATAAAATTATTTTGACATAAATCTATGGGCCATCCTGTGATTGTCACCAACGACTGTTCGTGATACCTACATTTTTTTTAACATTCCTTATTGCATTTTTGCATTTTTCATCGATATATGATGCGTTTGTAAAAAAATCGAGACGCAGTAAGTAAGCTAATAACCTAAGGTTCGTCATCTAGGAAACGAGTTTTTTTGGAAATGTTTTAAGTTTATTTTCGGAAAATTGTTGTACATTTTCAAACAAATTATGTTGGTAAAATATGGGACATTGTTCCTATTATATAGGTTATACCGGTGACCAAATTGGTTCCTGCTTGCATTAAAGAGACATATTTTCTATTAAAAACATTTTAAGAAAATTCACTTCCATAACGCACTTGCTGCGTCCAGACTTTTTGATTTTAAAATCGGATCGGTACACTAGTGTTCGCCATATCAAAACAGTAAGATACCAGTGATCTTCATTATGTAGCACCAGTGTTCATCAGCGTCTTCTCTTGGGACTCGGGAATGCATACAAACGAAAAGGTTTATTTTAAATGTTTCATTTATATGTATAGAGGTGTCCCGTAAATAGTGCGCAAACGTCCGGGTGCTGATAGCTTGGTTCATGACCCATCAGAATAATGAAAAATAGGTTCAGTAAATAATTACGGTTCTCGAGTAATCCGGCCTTTTCTGAAATTGCCCAGAGTCTCCAAGTTGCGCTAACGTTTTTAGCGTCATTTTCAAAAATTAGTAATAAAAAAAATTGGAAAATACTGAACATTAGTTGGCGCATCGAATACATTTAACATATTTTCAAAATAACTAAACGACTCCCAGGAACAGGGGTGGCTCCTCAATATGTGCGCCCGTGCGCGCGCACTGCCGCCTGCTGTGGAAAAAGTAATATCGTTGCTATGCTATATTTAAAAAAAAAATTACTTTTTTATCTTCTGCATTCAACAAACAAAATTAATATATCGAGGATCGAGGATCGCAGAGTCGGCAGCCATTAATACAGAATGAGAATAAGTATAGTGTTAATGGTTGCAGACGTTCTCGTTATATACATCCATATCCATATACATCAGTCGAGCGGCGGTGTATATTTTTCGGCGCTCTGAGGAAATGCGATACTTAAATGAGAAATAATCGCCTATCTTCGTCGAAAATGACCGAATAAGCAATCTGGTTGTGCGCTTTCAAATTTCACACTTGCAGTTTGCAGTAGACTTTTCGCAGAGCGTGTCAAGTAATTTTCGTGTAGTGCTGCGCGTCGGATTGATTTTAATAAGATCATTTCGTTGTTGTCTACATGTTCTAACAAGACAATTATTATTATTATGACGGCTACTACTTCGGGTTGCTTAATAAGTGGACAAAATAATTGTGATACTGTGATTAATTTAGTGGATAATATTTTAAATTTAAAGGTTAACTTTTTAAGGGACTTTATAACTACTATAACCTATAACAAACTAGAGTAAAACTTGGTAAGTAGTTAATGATTATTAAGTTTAGTTAGTTTAGTAAGTAGGTTTTTTATAATACATTTTCGGGGAAAAAATAGGCGAGCCCTTCATTTTTATTGAATTTTTATTACAAAAAATTCACTAATAGAGAGATATTGATGGAGAGACTTTGCAAAAAAATTTTCAAATGAGTGCGAACTTGGACCCCTAGAACCCATATCCTGCATTGGGTAAGACCCTACACTACACGCCAAAACTTGACTTTCTAAGTTCGTAGAAACTTGAGTTATTCAAATTTGAAGCATTTAATAAAAATTCACTACCATAACGCATTTGCTGCGTCCCGAACTTTTTTTCTTGCGCACCCCCAATGCATTAAGGCACGTGCGGCTACTGCCCAGGAATAATGCATTTTTTCGAATTTTTGACCAAATTGAGATTTAATCAGTGAATTTTGAAGTTCGGTGTTGGAAATAAAATACGCCTTGCTTACTTGGTAAACCGCATAAAAAACTTGCTTGTTTTGTGATGATTTTGAAATAGTGAAACACTACCTCTTTTTTCTAATACATCGTAATTATTTAAAATTAGCCAATTTTGTTAGAATTACAAAATAACAGCTTTATAGCTAGTTCAACTTTGAGAATCAGACATAGAACTTGATCTTATTATTAACGAGACGTAACTTTCGCTTCTTAATTGTTCATTTGGTAGTGAATCTGTCTTTTTTGGAATTAAAATGAATTTTGTTTCTGAAATGATTGCTAAATGATAAATGAAACAGTTATTGAAATAAAAAAATAATTTTATAATAATAAATGCTCGAATTGACGCCCTCTCTGTCTAATGCATGCTGTACATCGATTCAATAAATACACTATTAATAAACTAACTAAGAAAAGAACAAATTTGTAGACTGGTGTCTTTTATGGTCAAATTTTAGGGCCAGTGGAGCCGCCACGTACCCTGGATGGCGATGAGTATTGGCGGCAATTATAAAACGAGTTACCAGAACTGCTAGAAGAGGTGCCTTTTACTTTGGGATCTACCATGTGGTACAAAAATGATGGATGCCATGCTCATTTTCTCACCCATATGCGGGCATTTCTAAATGAAGGATACAGATAAATATGGATCGGTTGTCTTGAGCCCATTCTGTGGCCACTTTGGTCACCAGATCTCAATTCTTTGGATTTTTAATTGGGGCTGCCTTCAAGAGGATGTGTATTCATAACCAATTCGCAATGAAGAAGACTTGCGGCGAAAAATAAATCAGGCAGCGCAAGAAGTATCCTCGAAAACATTACGTTTATTAAAAAGATCATTTTTGAATCGATGTAGAGCGTGCATAAGACAGGATGGTCGTCAATTTAAGCACTTATTACAATAAAATTATTTTCTTATGTCAGTAACTGTTTTATTTATCATTTAGTAATCATGTCAGAAACAAAATTCATTTTATAAAAAAAAATACAAATTCACTATCAAATGATTTTTTTTTCAACACTGAACTTCAAAATTGACTGATTAAATATCGCTTTGGCAAAAAATTTTAAAAAATGCATTCTTTCTGGAACTTGTTTGATTACTTTGAAAAATGTGTTAAATGCATTCGATGCGCTAACTAATGTAGAGTATTTTTTTATAAATTCAAAAACAGCAAAAACATTAATGCAAGTTAGAGACTCTGGGCAATTTTAGAAAAGTTTGGATTACTCGAAAACGCTAACACTTTTACTAAACATATTTTTCATTACTTCGATAGGCCATGAACTAACTACCTGGGTGGCCGATACATTTTACTTTTACTTTAGAACCATTGGTGCATCGTTATGCAACAAATCGTATTCTATACTGTGCTTTCTTTACAAATTTCGCAATACCAGTTGTCCTTAATTTCTTTATTTTTACCCTTTTCTTTATTAATTTTTATATATATATATATATATATATATATATATATATATATATATATATATATATATATATATATATATATATATAGAGCCTTGGTGGTTCAGGGGTAAGAACGTATACCTCTGAACCGAAGGGTACTGGGTTTATTTGTGAGTAAAATCTCTCCAGGATGTGGGGAGTGAATGGAGTGTGATTTGGTGACAATCGTTGTTTGTTTGTTAAAACTCGAGAAATATAACATTTTAGGGTTTGTTTAAGAACCTCGGTGGTTCAGGGGTAAGAACGTGTGCCTCTGAACCGAAGGGTACTGGATTCGATCCCAGCGTACTCCTTTCACTTTTTCAGTACAAACTGTAACATTAAGATCAACCGAGGTTCTGGCATTGTATTTGAGGAAGTTGAATATCTGCACGTTCCACCCTTCGGAGGGGACGTAAAGCCGTCGGTCCCATCTCCATGCAATGTTGGGAACGTTAAAGATTCCTACCCTCCTTACAGAAAGGCAGGGGTGCAGCAAATTTTCTAGGATAGTGAGGTAAAACAGCTCCCTGGCGTCGGTGATTGGCCATAGTCGCGGAAATAGACCGCCGTTAAAGAAACACAACACACAACTTTATTATTATATATTATTATTTACTTTTCAGCTTTTTTTTCTTAGCTTTTCGCTTAGTTTATTTCTGGACCGTTTGTGTCCTTTTATTATGTGATATCCTTTCCATTTTTTTGGACGTTGCCACTGAAGGTATCTTTCCATTTCTTTTGTGGTATTGGCGATATTTCTGGCCAGGTTGTTTTTATGATGTTTATTCTATTAATAGCTTGGATGAGTTCGTTAGCCAGCTTTATCGGACCAGTTTTTCTAACAAAATTGAAAAAAAAATAATCTCAAAAATAACAAAGTTATTTTTTTTACTGCATACCCAAACTCAACTTTCTAGATTTAGAGAAAACTTCAAATTTTGACAAACCAGGTAAAAAAAATTCGTCACTTTTATTTCCTTAATCTAATGCTTCAGCCATTGCCTTCATTTATGATAGATCTGAACCAATTCAATACACCATTTTACCTATAACTCTGTCTCCACATAACTTTTTTTTTTGCCAAAATTGTTAATTTTATATAAGATCAAAACTGACATTAAACGTCACTCATTATTACCAGCATCTACGACTGCCTACAAAATACGCCGTCGCCTACCTCAAAATCCAGAAAATTCCTGTTTTTGAAAATACCACCCAAGGGACTGTCGATTTTTTTTTCACGAACATCGTCATTTTTAGATTTCATTTCCTGCGTCGTCAATAGTTTTTGAATGTTTTGCCAGGAATGAAACAGACTGGTGTCTTCAGGATATCTGTCGGTTTTCAGAATTTAGAAAAGCTTGCAGCGTTTCCTTAAAAACATTGTCTGCAATTGTTCTTCGGTATCTGTAATAGCTAGTATTTTTGTTATCGGAATTAGCTTTGGCTGGTAAATCTTTTGTTTTAAAATATATTAAAGCGTCTGGCGTAAAGGCAAAATTCCACATGCTCTAAACCTGTTTTTGTATGTCATTCCCTTGCAAGTTGATTCAATATCTTTGATCAATAGGGGGAAAATTTTCACTTTTTAAACGCTTGCTCTGGTACTTTGCATTTTATATTTATATACCCTTTTTTTACGCAGCCTTTAGGGGTTGCAGATAGTGAGTCAAATTAAGGTATAAAGCCACAAGTTCGATATTTTTTCCCTACAGAATTCACTTATTGGGGGCGTTAAGAGAGAAACAGACCAATTGAGTAAACTATTATGAGAAACTCTAAACCGTTATCTACCAACCAAGAATAAAGCATGGTCTAAAAATTTTTGGCTGGTCATCCAGTTATATTCTTATATGCCGGTGGTCTATTAATAAGGGAAATAATCAGTTTAGTATTGCAGAATTCTCTCAAGGTTAATCAGCCTTTTTCACTAATAATATAGTAAGGTTTTCTTTTTGGTAAGAGCTACTAATGTTATGAATGGTTTTATGGCCGTTTCTTACTAGAACTTTATTTTCTGCTGGACTCAAGGAGCAAGCGGTTTCGCCGCAATTAAAATTTTATTTCTCCAGAGTTAAACACTGTATAAAACTAATTTCTTACCCGTAAGTATTTTTAAATTTTGTTAAACCAATTTTTATTGTTTGTTTCTGGGACTCCTGCTCGACTTCGTGTTAAATTTTGGGATATCCGCTGAATCAATATGGGATGTCGTCTTAAAAATGAGCAACACCAGTATTTGCCTAATATTTTTTTTGTAAATGGGGTATCTCTTTGTATTTTCTTTAAGAACATTTACACACTATCTAGCAAATGGGTCTTAGGCATCGAAAATCCATTTTTCCTAAATACACAGTTCACTTACCTAATTTACCTCTTCTCCATTGTTCAATATAAAATATGTTTGACAGCATCATCAGATAGGAGAAACCGGTTACACAGAAGAGAACAAACCTTTGTGACGCCAGATGAATAGTTTCTAGGCCTGCCTTAATACAGAACGGTTTTACCAAGTGAGGTCAACAACAATGATTGAAATAAATTTTTCTTTTGAAGAATTTTAAGAAACAATTTAACTTCCACCATATAAATTTCCAATTTCTCCATTGTGTGGTCATTATTTAGATGTCTATTATTCTTTAAACATTTCTGTGTTATCTAGCAAGATTTACGAGCGCCGAAGATTATAATTGAATGGTTCGTGTTAAGATTTGTTAAATTGTTAAGTAAACGTCTTGTAGTTTGAAATCTAATTTGCTAAGAATTTCAGGTCCTTATATTGATATGGTCACTTTACTTCAGCAACATATACATTAACTCCTTTGAATTCCTTTCAACCAATGAATAATTTAGTCTCGTCTTCTCTCCAAATGGGGTTCTTGGCTTGAAATCTGTGCTTAATTTGATCCTACCCGTAACAATTAGCATGAATGTATAACGCTGGCCGCTGGAATTGTAGACGGAATACTTGAAATAACTGTTACTTAAAATGAAATAATTAAACATTTAGTCCAATATCATTATATTTGCATGCCTACATATTGAAAACCAAATTGATAAAGCCCGTTAAGTTTAAGCAAAATTTTCTCATATAAAGGTAATGACTTTCAAATTTTTGATTTTTTTTTCAAATTTTCACAAATTAAAGCATCTAGAACGTACATTCGAGGTCAGTTTCAGACTAAATATGTTATATATATATATATATATATATATATATATATATATATATATATATATATATATATATATATATATATATATATATATATATAGAGTGGCGCATTGAAAACGAAACAGACCGATTTGCGCCCAGAGAAATTTTTTTATTAAGAAAAGCTGAAAGACGTCAATTTTAATATTGAGTGGGACATGTTTTGACATTAAACTCAACTTTGTCACATCAACCCCTTAAGGATGGTGATAAGAACCCATATATTTTAAATAGGGAACAAGGGTCGAGTGTTACATCATTTGAAAGCTCTTTCTTTTCTGAATTCAGCACATCAATTTTTTTGGAAGTTTTATTAACTCGTTTAAAAATTATTCACAGTTGAAGATGCAAAAACGCATTTCACTCATTCCGGTAAGAAATGTGCTGATAGTCATAGTTTTGTTGGTTTGTAAACAAAAAATTGACTATCAGAACATTTATTATCGGAATGAGAGAAACGCGGTTTATTATTTCAGTTTATCGGTCGGTTTGATACTTGATAGTACTACCGAAAATTAATTTCACAATGGTGTATTCTGTAGAAGAAATAGTTGAAATAATTACTCTTTTTTCAAAAATGATGACTGTGCCAACCGTACCGCAAATTTGTTTAATGAAGAGATGCTATTGAGTGGCCCCCTAGATCACCGGATTTAACTCCTTTAGACTTCTATCTATGAGACCATTTAAAGAGTAGAATTTACGCAACAGAACCGGAGTCTCTGGAAGAATTACGACGACGCATTGCTGAAGAATGCCGTCTAATAATTCCGCAAATGCTCCAGAATGTCAGAGCTCGTTTTGAACAAAATTTGTACTTTTGTATGGAAGCTGGTAGTCAACAATTTGAACACTTAACTGAATAAACATTTTTGAACGTTTGGCTTTGTTTTTTAGTTTTTTTTAACAAAAAATTAACTAACTAGTGCATTTCTTATCACAATGAATTAAATACGTTCTTGCAACTCCAACTGTGAATAATTTTTAAACGAGTTGACAAAACTTCAAAAAAATTTGTGTTCTGAATTCAGAAAAGAAAGAGCTTTCAAGTGATGTAACACTCGACTCAAGTTCCCTATTTAAAATATAAGGGTTGTTACCACCACCACTACCAGTGGTTGATGTGACAAAGTTGAGTTTTATGTCAAAACATGTCCCCCTCAATATTAAAATTGACGTGTTTCAGCGTTTAAAAAAAAATATCTGGACACAACTCGGTCTGTTTCGTTTTCAATGCGCCAGCCTGTATATATATATATATATATATATATATATATATATATATATATATATATATATATATATATATATATATATATATTTATATTTATATTTGTGTGTACAACATAATTTGCAAAGCTTCTACGCCGCGACACTAGACTAGAAAATTCTTTTCGGAGGTGAGTTTGTTGAGGGTCAAATGTTTCTATGGAAAATTACAAATTTCTCTTGTCGAAAATGCTATATCTCGAAAACTCCTCAATTTATTTTCACGAAATTTAACACATATGTTACTATCAAACGACCGATGCAATGTGTTCAGATTCAGTCTAGTTAAATAATTGTAGTTTACATTTTTCTGGTCTTAAATTTAACGTAATTTGAAAAAGGCTACGAAATATATTACCTGGTTGTTATAAAAAGAAATCACTGTGTATTTAAAGTTAAATGGAATAAACAAACGTGGATATATTACATTACATTCAATAGTTTATAATGCACAGAATGTCACAAAATTTGACCGATTGACTTTTTAATTTAGGTTGTAGCTAGTTATTGACTATATCGAGATTTTTAAATTCAAAAAATTGTTTAAATGAGTGCGAACAAGACCGGTCATCTATATATTTGGAATAATGGCAATGAGTTTAAAAGAAAAGAAAAAATGAATCAGAAAATGTTACGGTTAATTATTTGTGTAAGCTTCAAATTTTTTGCCAGCTAAATCAACGCTTTGATAAAAATCGACTTTTTCTTTAAATGAAAACCTATATTTTCTTATTCTTGTATGTCCGACCTAAGCTACAGAGAACGTCATTAAGTTTCAGTGGCAGTTGCATAATTAGAATTCTGCGAACAAAATTCCTTTTTATTATTGCTAGTCTAACAAAACTACAGTTGCCCTATGAAAAAATAAACTGTGAGAAAGCATGACAATATCAAAATAAATGTTCAAAATATCTTTCCTTATTTTCACAACTTGCTTCACTGGTCTAGCTATATCGAGAATGCAAGCTCTCAGATCATTTAAATTACTTGGCTGCTCTTTATACATTTTATTTTTCAGGTGACCAAATAAAAAATCACATTGTTTTAAATCATTCAACTGAGCTGACCACTAGGTTTCACCCAGATGCCCAATCTATCTGTTCTGAGAAACATTATTTGAGAAATTTATAATTTCGATGCCAAAATAAAGAGGTACTCCTTTTTGCTGGAACCATACATCCTGATAGCCACCATAGCGATTTTACAGTTCTGGGACGTCAATATTTCTTAATAAATTTATATATTTCTCTGAATTCAAATTTGACAAAAAATTGTACAAATTAACTCGTAGTCAATCTAAGACAAATATTGTCCGGGTCAATAAAAAAGTTATCGGAGATTATGCTACACATTCGCATTGTCCGTAGAATTAAGTAATTATTGATTATAATTTTGTATAAGATAACTGAGGTTTCGAGTTTATTCTCATACTATATATATATATATATATATATATATATATATATATATATATATATATATATATATATATATATATATATATATATATATATATATATATTTATTTATTTATATAGCGTATTGCATCGTCCAAAATCTTACAGCATGCCAATAGGAGTAAGTCTTAGCACTTGTGGAGTATTTTGACATAAACCTAAACTTATCTCTCTTTCTTGTGTTCATCCCAGCTTCCAGTTAAAATTTCTCTGGCTTGTAAGTTTGTAAACAGCAGAATGACAATTGATTTATAAAATAAACATTACTGATACGTACTATAATACCATAATATATATATATATATATATATATATATATATATATATATATATATATATATATATATATATATATATATATATATATATATATATTTATATATATTTATATATATATACGAGTATATACATAACACCACAATAACTCTAAAATGATGGACCCATTTTCATAAAACTTCTTTCACAAAATGACTCGAATAAGTTCGTTAGCCAATAAAATCTTACAAGTATTTCCGGGAAAGTGTTCGGGTTTCTTTCGGAAAGCTTTTGTATTTCCTAAAATAACAAAGCTATGGTGGCCAAGTGGGATACCTAAGTTGCTGCTATACAACGTTGATATAAGCAAAAAGTCAGATTTTCAGAAACAAGCAGAAAATTGCACAAAGTTACAAAAAAAAATTATCTGTGGTTAACAAAATCTATAAAATATTACACACGAAGATTCTTTTGGCACAAAAAGGCCAGGAAGTACCAACAAAAATACTTTGAATCGTTTATTGCTTTTATTCTACAAACGTCAAAGTGACGATTTGAAACTCCGAAGTTGTTATTTTTTAAACAAAGGTTGTGAAACAAATACGGGTTATAGACAACAATTATTGCAAGAAATATTTTTAACCTGGTCTTAGATTTGTGTTTTAAAAGCTGTTGTTTTTCACTTGACGAAAACCTTTCCAAGGAATTTAATTTAAATATTGGCAGCAGATTCGTTATAGAGTTTTTGTGTTAAAGTGTTATATTTTGCCTTTTAACAAAGTAATTTGTAAAAGTATCTCCCTTCAGCCAATTAAGTTATCAATAGACAAACCATATATGACGAGTAGTAAACGAGTTATAAAAGCGCAATTTTATAACTTTTTTTCAAATTTGAATAACGAATTTTTTTGTCAAATTAAAGAATTTAATTTTGGTGTGTGACAAAACCGTTACACAGGCTACATACGTACCAAATTTTATTAAGCCACCTTAATTGTTTTCAGATATAAATTTTAAAAAATATTTTTTTCCTGATTTCAAACAGTTATACAATTCGCTATCATAATGCACTTGCTGCGTTCGTATTTACTTTCTTATGTAGATGCATATTTAACTTAAAATTGACTTTAAAGGTGGGATTACTGCCTGCCCATAATTCGTGCTTATTTAGGGACATTTTTAAAAGGCTCATTCAATATTTCGTTATTGTGAAAATTGCTTAAAAATGTAAGGAAAACAGTTTGGCGCTTTTACGATTCTTAATATTAGTAATTTAGTGAAATGTTTGGGCGATATTTTGAAGCTTTTGAATAATCTTTTTTAAAAGCAAGATCCTTAAAATAAATGTTGGGAAGTGTGAAGTAGTTACGGTGAAAATCAATTGAATGTAACTAAGATCAATGTGCAGTCGCGCGGACATTAGACGAAGCGAACATTAGAAGCCCAGAAGGTCTTACGAACGACGGCCACAATCACACAAAGGGCAGGAAACCGTCCCCCGGTCTAGAATCTCACTCTATAGAGAAAATACGAAGGTGGGTAAATAATTGTACTTTGCACCGCTGGGAGAGACGAATAGAGGGAGAGACAGGGAGGTAGTATCCTGAGGGGGTGTATAGTGTTGTCTGCTGAAAGCAGTGCTGTACTAGGTCGTTGGTCTCCACCTGACTGAGTTAGTTAGTGAGAGGTCACAGAAGGTTAGAGGACACTCTCAGATGCTGGCAGTCAGTGGGAGACACTTGCTCACACTGTGACATTACGATCTATTAAATCAGACACCCCTCATTACATTACCTTCATCTCTGCTACAGCAGATCTACTAACGTGACCAGATTGTTTGTGAAATATTTTGTGAGATAAAGACATATAATTATATAACTTAATCTTACCTTTTCTGAACAAAAGTAGTTGAAGTCTTAACAATGTGTACTAGTCATTATCATCACAGTGTAGAGGCGGTGTCGGAACCAGTATTTCACGATATCTCAAAACAGTCATACCAAATAGCTGTGCAAAATTATAATTTTAATAATAAAAATAATAAACTCTCAGGAGCCCACAACTTCTTAGTACATGTAGCGTTTGACAGCATTCAGCAGTCCTCAGTTCTGGCTGTCGGAGGTTCTGGAGCTTTACAAGATAAACCATAAAACGTGCGATGGACCAGTGGAAGACAACGCTAGTGATTAACTCGCCAGAAGAGCGTTTGTATCCAGGAAGCATCGATATCTGAAGAGGGATATTTCTGGGAGACTCGCATAGTCCTCTCTGGTTCTGTTTATTACTGCACCCATTGTCAAAAATGCTCAACAATCAAAACAAGGGATATACCTTGCCACATAATAACTATCAGATCAGCTAGATTACCTGGATATATTGATGATCTGAAGCTCTACTTACAAACTAACGACCGTCTTAAAGATCTCTTCTCTGTGTTGACCGGTTCAGCAGTCACATACAAATAAAACTTGGATTAGAAAATTACAAAATAAGCGGCATACAAAAGGGCAAGTGGACAAAACATGGGGGATATGAGAGCTATAGGCAACAGGGAATCATAGATGACATCGACGAGGAAGACCAATATAAGTATCTGGGGCACCTACATGCCAGCGATATATACCCTCATATGGCAAAACATGTAGCTTAACATAGCTAGCTGAAAAGAATTCGCTCAATTCTCCGTACTCAACTATCAGCGAAAAAGATGTTAAAGGCAGTCACCACCTATGCAACATCTGCCATAACCTACAGCTTGGTATCATCTAATAAACAAACACTAAGCCCAATGAGCTCAACGTAAATACAATAAAGGAGTATAAAAACCACAGGGCTGATCAGCCAGGGCCTTTTATTGAAAGATTCTCTCTCCCGCGGAAGTTTGGAGGCAGGGAGTTGCAGATCTAGGTGTTAGATACCTGAATCAACTGGACAATCTAAGAAGTTGTTTTTATGAAAGCGCAGAAACCAGCAATATACATCTAGCTGTTACCAAAACTGATAAGAGAGTCACGCTTAAAGACTAGCTGAAAAAAACATTTTGCCCTCTCGCCAGCTCCATAACCTCTGAACAACAGCTGCAATACTGGGCAAGAAAGCCACTCCACTTTAACTCTATAGAGGCTTATAAATATAATGTTGCGTAACTGGATGTCTCTGTTATTTAAGTCTCTTGACCTTTTTTGTACCTTAAATCTATTTCTAGTTAAAAAAATTAAGGTTCTCTGAAATTCCCTTAAACAGCCATATATTAAAATTCTTTACTACGCTGTTGCTGTGAAATTAATACTAACCAGTGTATTAAAATTATTTTTGCTCTTCAGTGCTTTTTTTAAGCTTCTTATTGAAACAATAGAAAATTATTTTTAAATTATCTAAAAAATTAACAATAAACGTTGTTGGTTGATATTTCGCGATATAATTAATAATTGTAAAAATATATGAATTAACTATTAGCAAAAGTAATGAAAACTTAGTGAAGCAACACAAAAAATTATGTAAGTTGATGAAAATGTCCTCCACCTATATGACTCAATTCTCTTCTAAAATAATCATGTACTCTTTGAAGAATCCGTTGAGTGTTCTTTGTCTGCCACAGGAAGCTTTTACGCAATTACTCAATTTTTTCTTAGTGTGTTAACTGGATTGCTGTAGATCATAGTTGTGAGATGCCCCTATAAAAAAAAGTCCAAACAGTTTGATTCAGAAGGCCTATGAGGCCACGGTTATGATCCACGGCGACCAATGTATCGGTTATTAAATGTACGATTTAAATATTCTATTACTTCTACACTGAAATGAGCTGGTGCACCATCATGCATGAACAACATTTTCTTTCTAATTAAAATTGGCACTTCAAGCAATCTAGACAATGCCGCTTTTAGAAACTGGCAATAATCAAGGCCATTAAATCTTCTTAGCAGAAAAGGGGTCAAATTAAATAATCTTTAACTACTCCGACCCAGATATTTACTAAAAATTTATCTTGCTGGTAAGTTTCCAAAGTCGTGTTCTGCTATTCTCTGGCAAAAAAGTCAGTATTATGGAAATTTATAATCGGGTTTTGTGAGAAACTATCATTACCTGAAAATATTATTTTACAGTCAAACAACGGATTTTGAACAATGTTCCCTAAAAACCATTAACAGAAATTGAATCGAAAAGAAAGTCCCGACAGAGTCTCGGGCGCTTTGAGTTTGGTATGTGTATAACAGAAAATTGTAAGGAATCCTCCAAGCTATAAGGCGAGATATTTACGTTATTTCCAATTTTTTTGGTGGTCAGGTAAGGTCAAGTCAGGTCATGTCAGATCAGGTCAGGTCAGGTCAGGTCAGGTCAGGTCAGGTCAGGTTCATGCTTTAAACTAGTTTAACCTAGCTAACTAAAAAACCTAAAGAGTTAAGTATGGGGAATGATAGTGCAATTCACTGTGGAGTCTAATTTCGCATCTAACAAGCTTATAACATACATTCCATCTCGAAAAAGTGACTTTTTCGCACTTTTGTGTTGACCCGGTTCCAATTTTTTTAGACCGCTGTGAACGATTTTCAAATTTGAGTAAAATAAAAATGAACATAAATGTTTTGGCTGTCTACTGCCAACATTTTGTTGTTTTATCTTTGTTGATTCCACTTTTATAAATGTTAGCACTGGGTATTCTTGTCAGTTTTGACGTCAAACAATTCTTATCTCCGAAATCTAACGTTTTAGGTTAGTGATACAGAACCTCGGTGGTCCACGGATAAGAAAACGTGTTTTTTATCCCTCAGGACTCGTCCGCGGCTTTGCCGCCTCATTAGCACTGCAGCCCTTGGCCTATTGTGCATAATGGGGTAAGAACGTGTGCCTTTTAACATAAGGGTACTGGGTTCGATTTCCAGGTTTTCCCTTTCACTTTTTCAGTACAAACTGTAATAAATTATCATCAACCGAGGTTGTGGCATCGTATTTGAGCAAGTTGAAACTCTGCACGCTCCGCTCTTCGGGGGGTGTAAAGTCGTCGGTCCCGTGTCCATGCGATGTTGGGCACGTTAAAGATCCCTATCCTCCTTACAGAAAGGCACAGGTTCGCCAAAATTTCCAGGACAGTGAGGTCAACCTGCTCTCTGACATCGGTGACTGGCAATAGTCGCGGAAATAGGCCGACGTTAAAGTAAAAAAAAAGGTTAGTGATATGTCCCACAAAATCATTTTATTTAAAATAACTAAGCTGTTATCAATTCCGGTACTTCCGAAAGTTGCGCCGTTTTGGAATTACTGTAATTTAATAGAGAGTAGGTTCTAAAAACTTCTTGCCAAGTTTTGATTTGCTAGCTTTTCCGGGTCTCCAATGATTTCTAACCAACGGCGACCGTGGAACACCTGTATCTGAATAGATGTATATATATATATATATATATATATATATATATATATATATATATATATATATATATATAGTCAATAGACAATAATTTATTTTGCCTTAATGCCATTTACAAATGGTTGAGCACGTCAATTATTAAAATAAAAACAAAACTATGAAAATAAATGTAAAAAAAAACAAACTAAAAAACATTTCAAACAAACAAACACAATAAAATTTTCGTTTGTCTCAGCTCTGTGCCCCACGGGTATCAGACAAATACTCTGCAATGGAGTAATAGCAATTATTGGTTAGGTATGATTTTAGCGATGCTTTAAATTCATTCACATTGAATTGCTTTTATAGTTTCCGGCAACATGTTATATAGATCCACCCCCGCAAAAGAGGGTGACTTTCTGTACATCATTTTACAGAACTGCCTGTTTCTAAACAGATTCCCGTGGCGAGTGGAGTAAGAGTGCATCTTAGGCTGCCTTGTGAGCCCATCTTTGACACCATGAATATAATTTAAAAGTTTATATAGGTAAACGCATGTTAGCGTCATTATTTTTGCATATATATATATATATATATATATATATATATATATATATATATATATATATATATATATATATATATATATATATATATATATATATATATATATATATGGACATATAGAAGTTGAAACCTACCCCGGACGTGGGTTCCAGGGGTCCTAGTTTACGCTGATTTGCAAAAATTTCTTTTAAATTCAAAAGTCGCGATCTCCTATTAGTAAATTTTTCCTACGATAATTAACTAGAAAGTCAGGAGGCCGTTTCGTTATTCGTTACAAAATTAAAAGATATTCAGAAACTAATTTTTGTTTAGCGGCGAATTATAGTTTCGATTAAAAATATTTAAGGTCACTTTTACGAGGGTGCGATAGCTTAAATTTAAAAATTTTTTATTGTCAAAAAAAAAAGAATACTAAATTACACCCATCAAGTTTATAAAAAACATCTTATTACTTTCGAACTTATAAGAAACAAACCATTTTTCAAAAACATTTTCAGAACTCTGTATTTCAAAAGTAAGACAACAACGGAACTAGGTTTATGCAAACTATGCTCGTTTAAAATATACACCTCCTTGTTGAATCCAATTTTGCAAAGCTCTTTATGTACCAAAGTTTATGTTCGTAGGTTGATTGGAAATCGTGTTGTTAGAATTTGAAAGTTTTTTTAGGAAAAATTCCCTTTCATATTGTAATTGCTGCGTCCGGTGTTTTAATTTGCCGTGTTAGATTCAGAAAAGCTTAGCGTAAGACTGTTTGTGTTAGTCACGGGCTAATTTTAATCAAAAACGTCAACAAAGAGGCCACAGATTTTATGATTACTTGTGTAATGTTGAGTAATTAGTACTGCATTAGCCTACAACGAGATCGATATCTCTTTTCACAAGCTCACTGCCTTGCTTATAAGGAATTGCCAACATAAATTTAATTTAAAACGATTAATTTGAAAAGTTGCGAAAGCAAGAGTGAAGTATTCTTACTGAAAATCTGCAAGATGAGAGTAATTTATGTGCCATAAATAAATCTTTACTTTCTGGCAATTAATTTAAATTTTTCCTTAATTCTTCTTAACTAACCCGAAAATAATTGTATTATTTCAGCTTAAAAGGATGTAGAATGGAACAATAAAACACCCTGGACGCGAAATGCGTTAGGGTAGCAAATTTTCTTAAGAATAAGCTTCGATCGATTTTTTTTTTGTTAAAGTTAAAGTCAAAAGAAATATTATGGCGAAAAGGTAAATATAAAAACAGTGAGCCGCAAAATTATGGAATTCATTAAAATATGAGCGATTTGTGTTCTGACGAAATGCTCGCATCGTTAACTCTTGTTTTCAAAAATACACATTTTTGATTGAAATTCACGTTTCTCCCACTCCTGTCTTTCAAATATGACGTCATCGATTTTTTTTTTAAATAACAACCTCCGTTTTTTTAAACTTTTATTTCGAAAGATCATTAAATTGTCTACATGGTACCATCAAAATTTTGATACCTCACATTGTTAAATTTTTGAATGAAAGTCATTTAAAGAGTGGAAAACATTAAGTCTATTCAAAACAACAATCAAAAGAAAACGAATAAGATAAGATTATTTTTTGTAAATGTTCAAAATTTTATCCAGAAGTAGGTACTAATCAATAATAAGGAAAAATCAGGTATACGTCATTGTCAAATGAACGTTATTCTTATAAACATAAATCTTTTTTGAAAGTTAATTAGGTATAGCACATTTAAGTAAAACCCAGCGTATATAAATCTTAATTCTTGTTGAATGCGGTGACAAAACCAGAACACAGCAAATAGTGTGCAATTTGTTTAATGCGAAATATCCAGATAGGCGTATCAGCACTGTGAGTATAATCGAGAAAATTTTTAGAGAAACTGGAGATATTAAGATATTAAACATATGCAAAATGAAGGGCGTCCTAAGAAAATCGATGAAGACGTAAAACTTGATATTTTATTGAGTGTGGGTGAGAATAATCATGTTGCATCTCGATCAATTGCAGCAGACTATGGAATTTCTAAGCAATCAGTATTACGTGCATTAAAATTGTACAATTACCACCCTTACAAAATACGACTGCTGCACGAACTTAATGAAGATGCCCCTAACCGACGAATCCATTTTCGTGAAACAATGCGAGATTTATGCAACCGTTATCCAAAGGTTATTCGCCAAATTCTTTTTTCGGACGAAGCATTATTTTGGCTAAACGGAACAGTCAATAACCAAAATTACAGGTATTGAAGTAAAGGGAATTCTCACTGGATGACTGAAGCTCATACACGGGGCGTGTGGGATTCTGAGCGTCGTGCTCTAGCCACCTGGGTAGGTTATAAAGTTTTCAAACTCGACATCGTTTGAGTTGCATTTTATACCTACTGCCAGGTGTTTATTTAGCCGCTCCTCACCTGGTGAACAGACGCTGTCGGAGTATCGCTCCTTACATGGGGACTGCCGTGTCCTGAAAACTAATACTGGTCTTTGGCTCGCTTCGAGGTATTTAGTTTTCCTGGTAAATTTTATATCTAGAAGGCATTCCCCTATCCACCACTTGAAGAGGCCAGCAACTCCATACGGGTTTATTTATTATTATTATCATCATCATCATCATCATCATCATCATCATCATCATCATCATCATCATCATCATTATTATTATTATTATTATTATCGACTTTAACCTAAAGGGCTTTCACACTCCCTCAAAGGGAAACATTCACTCATCCCAGGTATCTCAGATACCAAAGCTCGGATGGAGCCGTTTCCAAGTTATCGGGCCCGGTACGACAACCGGACACCTACCTGATGTCCCAGGAATCTCCGCACGGTGTGAGCAGTTGCAAGTATTACCGGCTTCTGCATAACCTTATAAATATGCTCCCCTGGACCCAGTCTCTTAATGTTCTCTCGAAGATTCTTAGGAACCACACCAGTTGACAACATGACTGTGGGAATCACTCGGACACTATCTGTCTCTTTACTTGTATCTCGAGGTCTCTGTATGATCTTCTGGTTGTACTTTATTTCTAGATGATTAGTATTGTTGCGTTTTCTCCGGGTTCTGGATAAGTGAGACTTTTAATTTTAACAAAACAACTTTATTTACTCTCTAAATATGAATACAATAAAAGTTCTAGAATGTCTCTCCCACAAAACACTTAATGTACTGTCTAAATATGGATACAATAAAGGTCTAGAATGTCTCTCTCACAAAACACTCAGTTTATCTCGCCTTACAATCACTAATTTGGACAAAAGTCACTAATACACTGAAACTATAGTCACTACTATTCACACTAGTTACTGTTTCTTCTAGTCACTTCAACATTCTCTAACTGAACTGCCTGGCTGGCTTGCTTTCGCGTTTATATACTCGCCGTACCTTCCACCACCTTTCTGGAGCCTTCCATTCCAGAATGTTCCAGAACCTTCTTTTACTAGAAGGTTCTGAGAATACAGATCGGTCCCCTGTGTATACAGGGGAATGTATATACAGGTGATCCAAATGTGGTCATCACTTCTATGGTACACAAGAGGTGTTTCTCGTAATATAAGATCTCTCTGTGTATACAGGGTGTAAGGGTTCTCTGCGCATACAGGGTGTATATACAGGGTGTTCGGAATGTGCAGACCTCAGTTATCCGTTCCGACGGGGTACAAGTTGGTAACTTCGTTATTTCTGGTCCTAGAGGGTTGAGACTTCGCCTGAGGGGGGTCACCCCAGGCACCCCCAGGGGGGCGGGGAGGCGGTGTTGCCAGATTGTGCAAGAATTCCCAGATGTTGGGGAAGTTCTGGAGATGTGGCAACACCGCACCTACATCTATTGAGATGCTTTGTAACAGTATTCACGATAGCCACACCAATCAGCGTTACTCGACTGCAGGACTTATCAATTATTATTATATCTGGCCTGTTGTGGGCAACTCGTTGGTCTGTGAGCACGGTCCGATCCCAGTACAACCTGTATCCTGAGTTCTCTAGAAGAAACTCATTATAATAATAATAATAATAATAATAATAATAATAATTATTATTATTATTATTATTATTATTATTTTTGTTGTTGTACTTTCCACTTCCGCCATTATTATTTAATATTTTTTAGATAATTGAATATTGTATGTAGACTTATCTGACCAACTCTATATAAGAAACCTATTTATATATTCCCCCGTCAAGTCCAGCTGAAATTTTGAACGTTGCTGTGGGTACTGAAAATAACCAACCAAAATTTCGTTGACTACTGTTTTATGAGACGCTACCTGTAAATGAAATTTTGCTAACAATGTTGAAATACATAAACCTGATTCAGACGCACTGACAAAGTTAAGAGGTAAGGGACAGCAGGGCAATTTCCGACGGGAAACACATAAAAGTTTCCATTCGTGAGGAAGGGAGACCGACGCTAAAATTACAGGACGTGGAGTGACAACGTTAGTGGAAGAATTTTGATAGAAACACATCTACGTTTGATATATAACATTACAGATATTCAATATATCAAATCAAACATTTATAGAAACCGATAGAAAGTCTTTCACAAGTCGATTTGATGTTTCGACCGTCCATACGTGCATCGACTTTCGGGTTCGTCTTACTTCTAGAATATACATGATATCTTTTATACATGTGTATATACTTCGTTTTAGTTTTGGTGTTTTTGCGAATTCTTAAGTAAACTCTAGTAGGACACTTGAACTTTGTCCATAGCAAAGCTTTTCGTTTAATAATACAATATAAAATTTTTCCAGAAAAAACCATTAATAAATTTTTCTCCAGAGAATATTTAAAAATGAAAATGTTTGATAATCAAGACGACTGGATAGGGTTGTCTAGAAATGCGTTCACTAACACATTTGTTTCAGGAAACCACAGCGCATTTTATGGCAATATTAGATTGGCTCACATATTTCGTAAAGTTTTATCCTAATCCTTAGAGCTCTGGCTTAACACCGGATTATACTAACATTATTAACTCAAGAAGGGTCGTGAGACAACAAAAAAGTCAAGACACAACAAACGCGTTATGGTAGCGAATTTTCGTGAGAATGGGTTACCCCAAAAAATTGTTAGCTGAATAAGTAATGAAAGTTTAAAGAAGTCATAAAAAAGCAAATAAGTAAATACAAAATATGCAAAGAAGCTAATGCATTTCACGATATCTGCAAATTTTTAAGGTTATTAAATCTGTCAGTTTGAACTTAAATCTGATATTTATCAATAATACACCAGCAATTTTAATATGCATTATTAAATATATTATGACTTAGCTTATTTTTTTCTTCTATTTTTGTGGTATAATATTCTAGTTTTTTTCGTATTTTTCAATACCGTAGCCCAGAATATCCGTCAAAAAAATTGAATCAATAGTTTTCATCGTACAAAACTATTTAATCCTGTGCTCTCATTTTGACGAAAAAAACTTTTTGCAATACCTGTTAAGTAAGTTCACTTTTAATGACAGTTTTTTGACAATGTAAGTTGAACTTTTAAAGCATTTGTCAGTTTCCATGAGAACAGGACATTTTTCATACCTAGGTACGGTAAGACTTACCTTACCTAGGTACGGTAAGTACTGCAAACCTATAAATAGCAAATCTGAATAATGAACAAATTGTTTGAGAAGATTTATTAATTATTATAATTCATCGAAATATTGAAAGTACAATTAGTCATATGATTAACAGTAAGGATTGACGCCATGCTCTTCTTTATATTATTATCTTCAGTTTCTAGCAATGTTAAATTATCAAGACTATCTTGCGGAGTATTCGAAGAATCACCGACCTCAATAATAGGGATTTGGCGAGAGGAGCTGGCTTCTTGGTTGCTAATATGAAATATCTTCTTAGCGACTTGTACTTTATTATTCAAGGAATCCGCCACATTGCTTTCAGCTACTGCCGAGGATTTCCACCCGCCATGCCTCTTCAGTGCTAAAATGTCAACTCCGCTATTAGCCAAAAAAGTAGCGGAAGTTCGGCGAAAGGAATGCCCAGTATATTTTTCCGCATTCTCCAAATGTAGAAATTTCGCAACTTCATAAGGAATTTTGGCAAAAATATTTCTTCCAACTGGTTGGTTAGAGCATTTCCCATTTTGATACCTCAAGAAGAATCTCTGTATTGAATTTTTTGGTCGCAGGTTCATATACTTCCTCACTAATGCCACAAAGTGAAACTTCTCATTCTCATTGTCGACAATGGTAAAACTTCTGGATTGATGATTCTTAGCGTCAAGTATTCTGACCAAAATAATGTCTCCTTTATCAATAACATTATTGATTGTTAGCTTACATAATTCATCTTTACGGCAGGCACCTGCAATTCCCATAACTACAACCACCTTCTTCATCAGGTATATTTGGTCATGTGCTTCACTTAAAAAGGTCTGAATTTCCTCGATCGTAAACACTTCACTTTTCTTTGAAACATATCCAATATTTTTCTTCTTTAAAAATGCCTTTAACTTTGCATATTTGGAAATATCAACATTGTCATTCAAAGAGATTGTCGATCGTAACATAGAGTATTCGGACCATAAGCTTGATGGAGCAGAATATTTACCTGATTTTTCCAAGAAATATGCTAGTAAAACTGTCTCACTGGTATGTATTACAACCTTTTTAGTGTGGCACCACTTTTTGAAACCCTCATAGCAACTTTCATACCTTTGCTTAGACTTTTCTGGTAAAAGTGACAAACAAGCAATACCTGCCGCTTCTTCGATGTCAGATTCTTCCATATTCAAAGTCACTTCAACACTAATTTTAATTCAAAAATCACAATTAAAATACAAATTAATGTTTAACCTGGACCTGTGCTGAACTGCAGCCAGCGTTTAGTTTTGTTTGTTTACCCGTAGCGTCCTTAGTAACCCAACACAACAACCAAGTCACAAGCTACTTGTTGTTAAGTAGTATGTTAGAATCCATCTAATTAATTCGACTGTCAGTGCTGTCAGTCTGACATCTTTTCACGCAGTAATTATTAAAAAAGAATGCAAATTCAAAAAAAAAAACCATTAAAGCAGGTATTGCAAAAAATTATTACTAAACCGTAAACTGTAAGTGACTCTTCATGCCTCGAATGCTTAGAAAACCTCGGCCCTACGGGCCTCGATTTTCCAAACTGCATTCTCTGCATGAAAAGTGTCACTTACAGTTTATGGTACGTAATATACTATTAAATGCATTGTCTATGAAACTAGAAAATTAAAATTTGGTATAAGTAGATACTTTAATTTCCTTAAAGGAAACTTTTCTTGGAAAATTTTATTAAAATTACAAATGTTTTCCAAAAAACAATTACATTTTTTCTGCAACAAAAGGAAAGTGCCTGCCAGATTAAAAACCTGGCTGGTATTTTCCCTTGTTACTTGCTTGGATTTTTTTGTTTTAGTCAACCCATTTAATCTGTTTTTTCAAATAAGGTTTTTGAAGAACACATTTGTTTCTCTGAAGCTTTTTACGTTATCTTTGTATAAATATAGTGCACATTAGGGTGGTCCTTATTTTTTGATTATCAAATTTTGTCAGCGACACCCCCCATAACAGTTACGTTTAGTTAAAAAATGATCCATGCAAAATTTGAACTCGATCGGATAACGGGAAAACGTGCCCCAAGTCCCCCTGTTGTAAGAGATTTCCAGCTATTTCTCCTAAACTTTTGTTGAATGAAAATTTACCAAATTGGATTTAGGTTTCTAATGGGAAAGAAAGCATTTATAAAGAAAAATTATATATTATGTTCGTAAACATGCTTAGCATCTACTATAATTACTGAAGTAATGTGTATTTCTTACTGTCAGGAAACTGTCGACGATAATCGGTGACAACCTGTAAAATATACTGTTTTTGATCTTCGTTTTTACTAAATGATTTGTTGCAATCTGTTATTAACTTTACACCCCTCTATGCTACGTCATTACAACCTTTATCTTTCTTACAAGATTTAAACTTTTTTTTAGTCCAAGTTGAGGGATCTGTTGAAAGAAAATTTTCATCTAAGTTAAATCTTGTAAAAAACTTCTTAATTTCGGCGGAAATGAATTGCTCAATTCTTTTTTGTATAAATTCACCGACATCTTTCTCTCTTATTTGTAGACGTTTGTTAGTCTCGTTATCAGCTTCATTTTTCCTGATTTAATATTTTAATCATCCTGATTTAATTTCAACTGACAATTTTAGGTCAAAAAAGGAAAAATCACCTGCTTATGGATTTAAATACCATAAATGGTTCCTAAGTTTATTCACTGCTGCATAAGATATATCGGGATTGACCATCTTATACTTAAAAAGTTTCTTGAAAATGTAAGATCCTGACTAGGTGCTTCAATAGCAAGGGATGCACTGAACCAAGCTACAACATACGTCGTGGTAATAAAGATCCAAACCTCAGATATACCACGTCTCTCTTCGTCTGTAAGTTGAAATTCGTCACGAAACAAGAATATTTTTAGGCAGTAAATCGCCTTTGACATCCATCTCGCATGATGCATAGCGCCTGGAATGCGAAAATATATTCCAGGAGGAGGAATTTCCCCAAGAAATAATGTAGTAAGTTCAAGAAATTCCCTGTAGTCCCCCCGAGTGTGCTGCTGGTTTTCTAAATATGATCGCACAAACGCAAGAACTTCTTCTGAATTATTTAGCTGTTTACTAATGTACGCTTCCTCAAATCCCGATTTGAAGTATTTGATATTAATCTGAGACCAGGATTGTTGAAAGCATTTAAAGATCTTTACATCTGGGCCTGTAGATCCGGGCATTTTCACATCGAATGCGCTTTTAAGAAATAACTCATATATATGATGCCTGCAGGGTAAATACAAAAGTTTTCGATCCAAGAGTTGCCCCAATAAAATACATGCATCATTCAGATGACCGGTATTTGATGATGTTGTATCGAAACACACTGCTGCACCATTTCCGTAAGATCCCATTCAACCAGAGTCTGTAAAACAGCATCAGCCTGTTTTCTTCCTGTTCCAGCTTTCAGTGTTGGTACTCCCAGCTATTGCTCTATGTCTTCGCCTGATATGACTACAGCAAGCCTATCGACGGTTTCTTTACCTATTACGGCTGAAAGCAGTTTACTATTCCAATGTACGACAACTGCTTGCAATTCGAGGCTTCGAAATTGTTGCTGAATGATTTCTGCTCTTTCCCTGCGCAAAAGTTCTCTACAACGGCGAATAGATGATCTATTTATAACAATATTTCGAATTTTGTCCAAATGCTTCAGCGGCAGCGACTAGAAGGTGCACTGCGTCTCTATAGCTTACTCTACATTTGTCCAACGCTCCGACGAGCCTCAAGGTGATAATTTCACGACGAGCCTCTTTTTTATTCAACTGTGATGGTGCAGGTATTGCAATTTCAGGTTGTATTTTGTCATCGTTAGAACCACTTTCCTCAGTAACAAATTCCCTTGTCCCTTCTTCATGAATTTGTTGCATTGCAGCGTCGTCACTGCTTGAAGATGAGGATAGGGGGTTTACCGTTTCTCCTTCAAACAAAAGAAAAAATATGAATATTTAACAATTAATTGTTTGAAAAGATGTCTTGTAAAGATTTATAGTTTTAAAAAATGGTGATATTATAAATTATTACATTTTATTATGACAAAGTAAACAGCAAATACAAAACAAATCTAAACGATTTTTGTTTAATGTCAAACTCATGGCTGTGTTAAATGTATGGTTCTACTGACCGTTGGTGATAAATATGTTTATTACCATAACTTCGTATGTTAATAAATATATTTTGAATACTTACTTGCTCTTTCAAGTTCGAAACTCTGGCGTTGCTTTCTGCTCAGAGCTTTGTCTTCTCGTTTAGCGGCTCTCATTGCTTTTTGGAGTTGTTGATAATCGATACCATACATGAATCCTGGCCTGCCTTTTTGCCTTTGTCCAATTGAACATTGCTTGTCTTTCTCGATGGTCATCATATCAGTGCATTTGCGTGCGCTATATCAAAGAGAACATCCAATTTTTGGACAAAATAGGGTTGAATTTCTGAACATGTATTGGCCTCCATTTTTCGTATAAAGCCCCCAACTTTTCAACACCATGCTGTTCTTTTGTCGTAGGAACTCTAGCTTTGTCCCAAAAAAACAACGTTTCTCTTATTGATAGTCTTGCGCTTTCACGCAAGTTTAACTTTACTTCTCGAAGGTTGAAAAACAGAATCCCTAAAATTTGTTTGTTTGATGGTAATTTACTTCCAATAATTTCATTGGAATAATGCCCAACTAAATATATACTCTCACGTAAATTAATTCTAGAAGACATTGTTATACACACACTTTTTCACTGGCTACAAGAACGTCTCAACTGTACGAATACTACGAGTTAGAAAAGAATACTAAACAGACAGCTTGTCCTCGTGTTTGTCCAATATAACGCTACCTGGAGTGAAATTCTAATCACGACACGAGTGACCTTGAGTGCGCAAAAAGCTAAAACACGTCTAGTTGTCTGGTGCGCGCCTATTACTATTCGTCCTAAAAGCCTAGAAATTATTGTGAAATTGGTAAAAACAGTTGGCTTGGGGCACGTTTTCCCGTTATCCGATTGTATTCAGATTGTGTAGGGATTATTTTTTAATCAATTGAAAGACACAGAATTTAAAAAAATATATTTTTTGTTGAAAATAGGACCACCCTAGTGCACATGCTGCTTCTATAAGGGCTTTGCTATGTATTAATATGTAATATTCTAGCTTAATGGGAAATTGGGTTAATTGGCAGTAAGGTACTATATGTCACTTGCTGCATCCAGACGTTTTTCAGCTTTTATTTACTATATTAACTAACCATTTTTTGGTCATGACAGTTATTTTAATGAAACTTCGCCACCATAACGCACTTGTTGCATCAAGACTTTTCAGACTGTAAATAGCTATAGCTTTTCAAGCAAAAAAAGCCTACCTAAAATTCACTTTTTGCAAACATTTTAGGCGAATGAAATGAGGTACCAATTGAAGATAAATTTCAGGACTTTTCAAACACATGTTTTGCAATATTGTTACACATGTCACATATTTTGTTTGCTAAAACCGTTTTTATTTCCAACTCCTCGCTTGGAAATTATTTCTTGTGACATTTACCTCTGCTACAACCGGTCACCACTTCAGGTATAATTGAACTCTCCCAAATGTTAACGTCGCTCATACCAACACTAGCAAATGGTCTATTTCAAATAAACTGTATGCAAACATTTTAATTAGGTGAAGAAGTATAACTATTGAAGCAGAGACTTAAGACTTTGTAAAACATATTTTTTGCAACGGTTGTTTCTTACTAACTGCATATGATCCAGATTATTCATTTGTTTGGCCAATTTTGCCATCCAATTGTGACAAACTAGACATTTGCTCCTTGCCTTGCGAATTGTTATGACCTACTGATTCGCTTTGATCTAGTTAAATATTGTTTATAGACAGTCCAAACGCAGTGAGCGTATTATGGTATTGAACTTAAATCAAAGTTTTTAATTTTCTATAGAAACTTGAACTTTGGTATGTGCATATGTTTCTATAAAGATCACATATATACCAAATTTCGTCGAAACGAAAAAATTATTTTCAGAAATATTTTTTTTCAAGTAATACTTGACCTTTTTTGCTTAGCACTAGCTAATTCACTGCTACCAAAGGTTTACAGAGTAAACATACGTGCCATGTTATCGCTCGAACCCATACATATTCTCGCTATCGTAACCTCGCCATAAGTAATTTTTTTACTGAAAATGCTCTAAAAGTAAAGTAAAATAATAAACAACTTCTATGGATATGAAAATAGCATTCATGTCATCTGCTCGACTCGCCGCGCTAGTACTGTATCATGTAATTAGTCGCAACATAATTAAAACGCACATAATTCTCTCTTTCTTTGGGGGAGATTTAACCTACTTACTTTTTCGAGTCTTTAAATTTTTTAGCCCTATTTTTTTTTCTGTTTTGTTATTATTAATACGATTATTCGTTGGCCATTAATTCACCGTTTTACTTTTCCTTGTGCTTTCCTTATTTGTCTCTGTCATTTTCCGGTATTCCGGTTTTTTGATTTGGGAATGCTGCCGACTTAATTGCTCGGGTTTCACAGTTCTCTCAGGGGTAAAGCGGTGTGCCAATTTAAGCCTAAAAACCCGAGTGTATTTATTTGATTTTTGTCCGCGATTGTTATTTCGTCACAGATTACAATTGGATCTAAATCCGGTCAACAGTGATGTCATAATCACCTCCGAAGCCCTAACCTATTTGCACTTATCCCTCAAATTTATTATTTTGTAAAATAAAGAAGACAAGGTTTGGTTTGAAGATGAAAAGATAATGAAATGCTTACTCAGATTTAGTCTTGTTCTGCCCAAAGTTCTAGATTTATGAGACCTTTGAGTCAAAATACCGGCACTACGTTACTTAGTTTGAAGATATCTAGATAATAGATATAAAGAATTTCCAGCTACATCACCACCAGAATTGAGAAAGGTTACATGAGGAATTAATTATTCAATCAAAACCGATATTAAAAACACAAATATTTAAATTTGTTGACATAAACTAATAATTTGTAGTTATTTAAATCAAGACTCCTGGTAAATCACATATATGTTGTACATTACAAAGAAGCAAAATAAATATCAAATGTGAAGTTAAAGGTTTGTCTATTAAATCTACCAATGCTCTCAATTTTAATTTGCTAAATAATTTCTAGTTAATTGCTCTATTTGGTTTCTTAAAAGTTTGTGAGAGAAGCTCAGAGAGCTCAGATATTGTAATATCAAATAATGGTTAACCATAATAAATGGAAGGTTATAAGCTATTTTTCTACTACTCTAAAACATTTTTTAAGGTTTGAAAGATTCGTGAGCAAAATGTTAATTAATTAATTATCACACAAATATTCCTAATTTACATATTTGACAACATACTAAAAGAAAATACAAAATACATGCATATATAACGATCAATCTCACTAAGATTTTAATTCTGACTCAAAATTTATGTTGCAATTTAATAAGAAATTAATGATAAATTGAATGTGTGCAGAAAAGTTTATATCTGTCTAAAGTCTAAAAAAACAATCAAAGAGTTGAAAAGGACTCACTCACATGTGGTGCGGTAGCATTTCCAAATGTTCACCAGCTGATTTAGGCCTTCACCTCAGGTCCTACAGGTGTTAATTTTCCTGCAGACGGAATGTGGAAGCTGCACAGAGTGCATCAGGGGTGGAGACAAGAAGAGAGTGTACGCGCAATGTACACTCAAGAGGTTAGGTAGGCACTGGGTTGAAACTTGAACTTGAAAATTACTTGAAACCAAACGTAAACTAACTTGAATCTGAACAGCAAAACTGTATTTTATCGGTCAACTCGGACACAAAGTTATGTTTGAACGTATAGAGAAAAATCGGACATAAAGGCAAACTTGAAACTGGGAACTGAAATCGAAAACCTGAAACCGTTTACTTGAATCTTGCAATTACCATAAATATTTGCCGTCAACAACTTGCCGCTGGATTAAAAGGTTTATTAAAGACTCACTGTTCAATCAATTTTTCTTTTAAACGGGATGTTACAGTCACTAAATCAAACTCAAATTATTTGCAGCACCTGCACAATAATAACACTAGGCGTACAAGCCCTGTGGAAGCTACTTTTTACTTCCTGCCCGATAGAAAACTCTCCTTAACATCGCTGGTAAACACTGAACTCGAGATGTAGAGCATTTCTTGGTCCAGTCGTGTCTGTTGGCTGAAAGAGAGATAGAGAGAGAGAGCCAGATTTCCACGCGTTTAAGCAAGCCACAAGGCTTCTGCTGCCAGCGTCAACGCTGCTCCGATGATCTTCTCTGTCCTTTAGTTACCCATCTACCTCCATGTGTATGAGAGCAATGCAGGGATGCATGTGTTTCGCGCCAGTTTCAGCAGAGATTCCGTCGAGGCCTGGCCTTGAAAAGACTCTGTTCGACCAGTATCTGTCAAGTGTACTTTATTGCTTAACGGTAGCGCTTGCTTTGTCGGTATTTCTTTCAGCTGTCAACTTGTCTCATAAATTTCCGACTTTATAACTCTCGGTATCTTTGTTAATATCTCCACCTCTAGTTTCTAATACTTTGCATCATGTTATCGCGTCATTGCGGAGTCTTTTATTTCGGTAAACATTCATCACTGCAACGATATGCTCCTGCTTCTAGATTTTCAATTTATAAACATTTAAGTAGGAAATTGTAATAAATAAGGATATTTTTCCTAAGGCAAATATTCTATCTGTTGATATTTTAATACTTGATTTAAATGAAGGAAGGCAGTAGGAGCGCTACGATGGTAATTTACAAT
The DNA here is from genome assembly GCA_964006375.1 of Tillus elongatus. NCBI lineage: Eukaryota > Metazoa > Arthropoda > Insecta > Coleoptera > Cleridae > Tillus > Tillus elongatus. Next base: position 71,987,508 of record OZ023265.1, read on the forward strand.
AGCAAGTTTACAACAAATCTTTTCAAAAGAAAACTTGAGTTATTGTTCAGTAATGAAGTCACCTCTTATTATTTAAGCTTCCTTTGAGGTTCTCATTATGTCAGTAAGGGAGTTACGGTAATAAATAAAACATAACCGTTACAGGGTTAAATGGTGATCTTGGCGGCTTAAAGAGTACAAGACAATCTTTGGGCTGGCGCTTCCAAACTATGCTCAGTTAGAGCTACGAAAAGTTAAGACTTATCATCTCATTGTTGGAGTGAACTAAGCTTTGACTTCTTCGAGATATTGTTTTTTTTTTTAAGTAGATCTGATCAATATCCTAAGGCAAAGTTGAAAATTTATTGGCTTTTGATTAAAAAAATCGTTTCTAGTTCTATGAAGTAACCGATTGAAAACACAAGTCACATTTTGTAGCTAATTTTTTTTCGCCATTTTGCGCTAGGTGCATTTTGACTATTATATTTATGGATGACTGATGACCTGAAATATATATTTGAAATTATTTTTTATGACTGTTAGGCGTTAACTTTATTTTGCTAATAAGTAATATTTTCTTTGTTTCAGGTATGTAAACTCATATTTATACTTCATAGCGTTAACGAAAACCCCAAGGGTGTAAGTACTTTTGAACTGCATACTAATTTAATAATGACCTGGAGTATTCGTAATTCACTGCTATAGCATATTGTATTACCTGTGTGTGTAAAAATAACTTGTATCTATGTATATCTTCGTCTGCATGTGTCATCCTTAGCGGACACTAAGGACCATCTTTGCCTTGTTAACTGCTACTCTGAACAAAACTGTGAAACGCGGTCCCATCTGCTGTCTTAACGGGACCCTGCATTTTTGTTTAGTTATAAATTAGCTACTTAGAAAATGATGCTGCAATTTGAATCATATACATAGCTGTGATAATTTATTCTCCCCAAAAAGACATTCTCATGGAATAAATTTGGGGCCCATGAGTTGACCACAAAAAAAATATTTGTATTCCTGTACCCATAAACTTTTAAAACCTTATATTACTCGGGTTTTATTGAGAAAAAAATGAAAAATTTCACCAATTCACCCCTTATTTATCCCCTACCCCCGGAGGCGATCTTACCCAAAAACAATTTGAAGCGTTCCTTTGTCGGGTGCTAACTGGATACCAAATCTAAAAGATAATATCTCAATTCGTTCTAAAATTATTGCGCCTATTAACAGGCAGACTTACATTCCGACAGACGAACAGACCGACCGACCGACAACTCGAAAGACAAAAAAAATTTCGTTACAGAATCCAGCTTTCTATATGTTTTGAGACTTTTTACGCCGTTTTAGGCAAAAAAACATTCAAAATTTTTGTCAACAATTTTCCAGCCCTAACCATTGAGCCCCTAATTTAATTTCGGCACAGAATATCAGATTTTTGGTGAAATAATAAGTTTTCTAATAAATAAACCCTAAAACATTATATTACTGGGGTTTTCACGAAAAAATATCAATTTTCACCAAATCACCCCCCATTCGTCCCCTACCCCCTGAAGCAATTTTGCCCATGAAAACAATCCGAACTGTTCATTTGTCGAGTGCTAACTGTATGCCAAATTTGAAGACTATATCTCAATTTCTTCTACAGTTATCGTGACTACAAACAGACAGACACACAGAACGACAGACAAAAGAAATTTTGTTCCCAAATCATGTTTTCTGTAGGTTTTGATACTTTTTACGACGTTTAAGCGAGAAAAAAATTTTCAATTTTTGTCGCCGATGTGATACTTCCACACGTTGTGACGATGTGTAAAATGTCTGAATTATTGTTTCTAGTCTCATTATTTTCATTGTTCAACACATTTTAAATGCAATACGAAGATACATAAAAGAGAAAACCTACGGTGCATATATATATATATATATATATATATATATATATATATATATATATATATATATATATATATATATATATATATATACATAAACTGATGCGAAAAATTCAAGAGTGGTAGCTGAGGTCGTTCTGAGGAAGAAACCTCATATTAATGTATAGCTTTAACGCGTTAACATGTGAACTAGGGGTGTTAAAGCTCAAAAGTAATTATTACTGTCTATAGTGAGGAGGATTCTATCTTGGCCTCCCCGGTCTGCAGATTTGAATCCTTTGGATTTTGAATTTAGGGCCACCTCAGTTGAGTTGATCCTACCTTCTCTAGATTGTGAAAACCAGCACAATACAAGAATATCAGCAAAACGATCAGGACTACGTCTGCGATATTTGAAAGGATTTGAGAGTCAACGAGGCGGTGATTGGATTCATGTATCAGACCTGGAGGTGGTCATTTTCAACAACATGTATGCATTCATATTGTTTTATTATTGTTTTATACATTAAATAACGTTTAACTGCCAACAGGCCAATTTTGTAAATCCGGCTCCCCTCAAAATTTTCCTCGCTGCTCAAAACCACGCCAAATGATTTTGATTTTGATGCGCAAATCCTGCATCCGGCAAAAGAAATTCAAGTAGCCAAATGTTCATAAGAAATGAGAGTGGATTTAAAAACTGACTTTTGTTTTAGTAGAAGCAGGGGCGTACAATTTTTTTTCAGAAATATTCAGTGCAAATTCCTCTCGCATCAGCACTGATAGAAAGTAATAATATCGTTGTACATCAGAAAATGCTTCTTAATGCCTAAAAGGTGTACTTACACCAAATCTCACAAAGATATCTATTAAGCTTTGTTTGTGTAGTCACATTATTCTTTAAATAAGACAAACAATATCTAGAAGCTAATTTTTCACAACTTCAGTTATATTGACATGGATCTTACACATAAATCCATTATCATATTATGTGCTCTATGGAAAAAATCCAGGAATAGAAGAAACAAGTTATCAGAATCTACAATAAATGTGGTTTTAATAAAAAAAGAGAATGACAACATCGACATTCTTCATATAAATATCCAATTCCTCTGAAAAAGAGTTTCCTATGTTAATTCAGACCATAGGACAAAAAATTGTTTTAGTCTATAATTTTTATTGAATATATTGTTTTTTTACGTCGGTGTATTTCCGCGACTATGGCCAAGCACCGACGCCAAGGAGCAATTTAACCTCACTTTCCTGGAAATTTCTCCAAATCCCTGCCTTTATCTAAGGAGAATAAGGATCTTTAGCGTGCCCAACATCGCATGATACACAACACCGACGGCCTTGCTCCCTACGGAAGGAAAAACGTGAAGACGTTCAACTTGCTCCAATACAATGCCTCGGTTGATTTTGATTTCACAGTATGCACACAAACAGTTAAATTCACTATTGGGACCCTTGGTATGAGAGGCACACGGTCTCACACCTGGGCCACAGAGGCTGTCAGTATAGATTATAATAAGTACACTTGAGAGCTTATATAAGAACATAAATTTAGGCTAAAATTCAAAACAGTAACTCAGAAAATGCCTCTAAAAAGCGTCAAAAAGTAAATTAATTCAGTAGATTTTAGATAAACCGACAGTCACATTGTTGGGTATTGAGACTATAATTACAAGTTGCGTCACTAAAATAGTTTCTGACTAAGCATCGGGATAGATGAGTGATTATTTTTGTGTTAAGCGTTTTTCAGTTCATATAGAGGAGTTTATAAGTGTACGCGAAAAAATTACTTAAAAGTAAAAATTTTTGTTCAATAAAATTAATAGATAGATTAATATGCATAATATGTGTTTCAGAAAAGAACCTTGTAAAGGACTAATATTATTTAACGGTAAAAACAAATAAAATGAAATTATAAGTTTTGTTAATAATTACTTCCCCGAACAGCATACACGACTCCAGGAGTCATTCATTGATCCTCGAATACGTTCGAAGATTTCCGGTGTATTTTTGGTTGTCTCTAATGACGCAACAATCCAAACCATTAAGTCTTTGACATCTATTTACCGGTGCAGTTAAAATAAAAGTTAGATGTGGTCCTAGATGTAAAAGGCCATAGGAGTTAAGTCTAGAAACCTAGGGCTAAGTTTGTTGTGTTATGAGACCTATCCACCGATCAAAATATTCAGAGGTCAAGTGCTCAGGAGCGGCAATGCTAAAATATGCATCATGCATAAACCACATCATGAATTCGATTTTACGCAGCACATTTTCCAATAATTCTCGAAACTTCTCTTGCAAAAATGACTGTACACCATTTAGCTTAAATGACAAAAAATGTGATCCGGGTAAATAATTACCAACAATACTAATCCATATGTTAATATAAAATACATATTGATGCTGGCCCTTGTCTAAATCGTGTGGGGTTTCGTTAACGATTATGTTATGGTTAGAGAAGTTGCTCACATCTTTTCCGGAAAAAGTTGCCTCATCTGTATATTATATCGTTGCAGCACATTTAGAATTTGGTCCAGTCCGAGAACCATTGACATTCGAGGAACCAAATTGTTGTTTTTCTTTATTCATTCAACGTCAGCCTATTTCCTGAGTTGTTGCCAATCATCAACATCACGAAGCAGCTTTACCTCAACTATCTGGTAATTTTGCCAAACCTATGTCTTTTCTTACCAAGATCGCCATTTTTTAGGTGCCCAACACGTCACTACACACGGGACGGATGGCTTAATATTCCCCTGAAAGACGGAACGTGCAGGTCTTTAACTTGACCAGACACCATGCCTGGCCACCATTACATCTAGGAAAATTGTTAGGATATGTACGCTATACTTTCCCTGCTCAACTGATAAGTTTTAATCAACTTAGGAGACAAAGCCCAAGCTTATTATAGTAAAATAGCAAATATGAGGACTGAGATTACTACAAACCGCTGGTCAGGTTTTACAAACTTGATTATTTAAACGAGAAAGAAAGCATCTTTATAGACTTATTTGGATCATGTGATAAAAGTAGAGTCTGGAAGGATTTAAAAAACATATAATTCACGGACTAGTTCAGGAGTCTTTACACCACACCCAAGAACTTCTAAATTAATTAACACGTTTTTTTTCAACACAACTTAACTACATTTGCAGCAGAAACATTTAATTTTGTTCTGAGAATAAAGTAACTAGTTCAGTTTGTGAGTTTTATTATTTAAGTAATAATGCTGTATACAAACATATGCACTCTTTGGGAGGAGTTTCAATCAGCATAGTAATGCTTTCCGTATTATTGCCTCAAATTTAATATTTAACGAGCACGATATTTTTTTTTGTCTGATCAAGAGTGTATTTTCTACACACAGCTCCTGTATTATATATATATATATATATATATATATATATATATATATATATATATATATATATATATATATATATATATATATATATATATATATATATATACATTGTCTATAAAGTAGCGCATAAATTCAATAAAATTGAAAGTGACCATTTTAAGGAAAATTAAAAAGCAGGTCGATTTTTATTCGCAAAAACTAATTTTTCATATAAAAATCTCACCCCTATCGTGATACCTCTTCAAAAGGTGAATCATGAATTGAAAAGCCGAGAACACCGAAAAATTGACAATGCTGGGGTCACCCTGAGGTGTGCTATCATAGAGGTGTGTATCTTGACTCAGAGAGGCTGAGGTGCCAGCACACAACGGAACGAAACACGAGCGAGAAGCAGTATTAATTTAAGGGGCAGGTTTGTTGTTATATCCCCTCACCTGCCAGTCGGTAGAAGCATTTAAATGTCATTTTGACTAGAGTATTCAGGGATTTTGACAACACCATCATACTGCCAAAGTAGCTAAATATAATGTACTTACTAACAAGCGTATTTTCAAAAATAGAAAGCACTCGGTGTCCATATCAAAGTGCAGACGTGGTTTACTATATTGAATGTGATAACTACCTTCTCAAAAATGTACTACATACTACAAATTTTGAGAATCCAAATCGGTCGATCTGCTCTGAAACGCCTAATAGGAACTCGTAAAGAGTCACTCTGTATTTAGATAAAAAAAACGCAACCTAGTGATGTGAGTGGTGCTTAATGATTCCCATTTTGGTCCATGTGATGCTGTACCTCCTTTGTTAACATGCTTTCCTCACACTACACCCCCGATTTCACTCCTTGTCGAACGTAAATGCTCCAGATTGCTTATCTGGCCTCTCAGGCTCTCTTGACTCAATACATGATGACTATTGGTAACACTTAGCTGTCATTTAAACGCATCTGCCCACTGGCAAGTGAGTGGATATAACAATAGATCTGCCCCTTCAATTGATACTGCTTCTCGCTCGTTTTTCGTTCCGTTGTTCGCCGGTACCTTGACGTCTCTGTGTCAAAATACACCCCTCTATGATAGTACACCTCATCGTGACTCCAGCGTTCTAAGTTTTTCGGTTTTATCAGTTTTTCGTCTCACGTTGCCAAAATAATTCTGCCCCCTACCCTTTCAGGCTGACTGGCTGGCCTTTATGCTCAGCATGAAATAGTGTTTTTCTACACTGTTATTAAATGCATTTGTTTACTACCAGTTATTCCGATATAATAGATAGTATGCCCTATTTCAGTCTGTCTTCTCTTTTCGTCTGGATTTCGTTCCGCTTGACATTTGGCCTTAGCCTTGGCCCCCCTCAGTTCAGCATTCACACCTAGGTCTCAGGGTAAACCCGGTGTTCTTAGGCTTTAGTTTTTGTGCTCTTCATTTCATTTCAGCAGAATAATGCTGCCTCTGGCCCTTCAGGCTGTTTGGCTGTCCCTTCCGTTTAGCATAAAATAGTGTTCTCATACTATTTTTAAATGCATCTGTCTACTGGCAGGTAGCCAGAAACAACAATAAATCTGCCAAAATAAAGTTTTCATAAGCATCACTTTTCGGAGCACTTGGCTTTCCAGTCAATGGTACCAAAAAATTAGTCAATGATTTTTGAGGCCACCTGCCTTCTTTGGTTTCCTTCTATGCCCTTCTGACAGAAAATTTAAGTCTGTAATTTCTCAGTTGGCACTCTTGTCCTATATGTCACGGCAGAAAAGTCAGCTGTCAATCAACAGGTTTTGTAGAACCACATGTTGCATTAGATCTTCTCTGAAAGTTTAAAATTTTAGCCGTGTTTTGATAATGTGACCATGGAGCTAAGGTTTTATGCTGTTGTCCTGTGGTCTCCTGTGTGGGAAGTATAAAAACCCAGCGCGATGTTTCACTCCCTTGTTGTGTTCCCTTGCTGGCTGCTTCCCATACTTTATTTGGTTTCGGTATGCAGTTATTTTTTGATTCTATATCATAGTTGTAACTATTTCTAGGCTCCTGGGGTAGCACCAAAAAAGGCGCGAAATATAGAGCATGTTTTAGTAAAGAACTTTTGTTTTGATGCCTATATAGAATTGAGGTCGATAGCCCTTATTGAGACTTTAACTTTTGGCACCCAACAATAACGACCGTTATTCCCTATGAGTTCTATATATATATATATATATATATATATATATATATATATATATATATATATATATATATATATATATATATATATATATATATATATATATATATATATATATATATATATATATATATATATATATATATATATATATATATATATATATATATATATATATATATATATATATATATATATATATATATATATATATATATATATATATATATATATATATATATATATATATATATATATATATATATATATATATATAAATATGAGCGGACCTTGTTTTGGGTTCCAGAGGCACAAATTCGATCTCATTTGAAAAATTTGTTGAAATTCTCACCATCGATACATCTCTATTGGCGAATTATCTTTAATGAAAATTCGCTAAAAGGTTACCCAAATAACAATTATTATCAACGAAGTCGTGTGTATAGTCTTTTAGAACGATAAAATTTACATTCTGGAACAAACGTGATAAGCATAAAACTTCCATATGTTGTCTTAAAATGCTATAATTGACATACATGGTTATTATATTTTTATATCGCCACGTTTTTGTCAAATTATAATTAATTGAGCTATAATGTCCGCTAGCCGCTAAATGAACTTTCTCTGCCGCTAAAACGAATCCTATTCTGCTAGATGTAGCGGAAAATCAGCTAAGTTGGCAACATTGCTTGAATAAACGCAAGCTATGGCATCGTACCCTATAGCTGCAATAGCGGCGATGCTGAATATTACTCTGCTCTAGGTATGCGTGAATAGGGAAGCAGCAAGCCCATTTCAAGGAGATACGTTCAAAACAGGAGACTTGGTTAGCCACTTGAAGAGCCAGAAATTATTCCATTAGACTCACTCGCCAAACCAGCAGATTAAATGCCAGCTAAACTGAACTTTATAGTCACAATTGATGTTGTGATAAGTGACCACCAAGCACGGGACAGAGGCAGTAAAATGCGACACCCAACTCATCTGCGATATGGAGGCGGGTCCAAATAAATGGAAAAAGCAGGAATGGGAATAAGATGACCTAATTTTAGACTGGCTAAGTCCTTGGGGAAACCTTCCGCGATCTTTCAAGCAGGAGTCCATACGAAGAAAACTCATAAATAGACAGATCTACATCTTTAAGGCAGTCAGACAGTACTAAAGACTGTGAAATCGTTCAAAACCGAGTCTAGACTGACCTAGGGCTGCAATAAATCATTGAAGTAACTGGGTACGAACAACAAAGTAACTTTGATGTGGGTACCAAGGCACTGAGGGAAATGAGGAAACAGATAGCCCTGCAAAACGGGCAGCAACAATACCATTCTATCGCCTAGAGCCCTATTGTGGTCAAACAAAAAGCAATGTAAGAAATAAACTTTATACTTGGGAAATGAACTAAATTCTGTCACACTGGAGAAAAACGCCAGGCGTAAGGCAGGCAAAACGGTTCATCACCATATCAACAGTTTCAGTCTGAACTGTTTCTTGGATTGAACAGGAACTAATTGAGAATAATCACCGGACCTCTTGCAGCACACGCCTGAGTAAGGTATCACCTTATGAAGATGGATAAGGCGGACAGTGAAAACTGCGGATACACCACTTAAGCATCAGGAACGACAGAACACTTGCTACGCCACTGCATTGCTAAGTTCAGCAAAATGGCCAAATACCTTAGAGGGGTGACTTAATACCCCAGGAAATAGGTAAAGTAGCCTCCAAAAGTATATGAAAAGTCTGAACTTTTTGGACAGCTATTAGAAAATAGGGTAATGCACAAAAAAAACATATTGGGATCGCAGCGATGAGAGGCCAAAAGCCTATACGACTCGTTAATCAGTCTACACTCTACAAGCTAATAAAAACGTATAAACATTATGTATTTATAAATTTAGTAATTGTTTCAGATAGTGAACGAGAATCCGACAAAAAAAAATTCATAGAAATGATCTGGCACAAAATATTTTATTATAACTTTTTTTTTCTTGTAACATAGAAATCTAAATTTTTACGTATGGTTTCCTTTTTATATCTTCAGCCTACCTACCAAATTTCGTTATCATAGGTTGTTTTTTGAGTTAAAAAAATTTTTCGAATGAAAACTCAAAATTTTTCCGGAAGACGAACTTATCCAAGCCGTTTACAAAAGGAAGGCACACGCCAAATTTTATCAAAATCGGCCCATTACTTTTTGAGGTATCGGTGTGATACATATATATATATATATATATATATATATATATATATATATATATATATATATATATATATATATATATATATATATATATATATATATATATATATATATATATATATATATACAAACATATAAAAATTGAAACTGACTGGTCCTAGATCGCGCTCATTTGCAAAAAAAATTTCAAAATTCAAAAGTCGGGATCTCCCCAATAGTGAATTTTTTCTGCGAAAATTCACCAACAAGAAGATTACTATTTTTTGTCATGCAATTAATTAAGTTTCGTACGTGAATATACTATAAATATCTGTAAGTCTATATCATATATCAAGTTTAATTAAATATAAAGTACGGACTTATAATATTCATTTAATGTTTGTTGAGCTTTTTGGCTTCAATCCCCGGAGGTCTCGGTTAAATTTGCTTACTCTGTTGTTTTGTATACATAACTTTACACGAAGCCTATTCTGCTTTGTACTTTTACAAATGAAATTAAAATAAAATTTATAATCAACTCGGGTCTAATTAAATATATATATATATATATATATATATATATATATATATATATATATATATATATATATATATATATATATATATATATATTTGTTTGGGATGATAGTCAAAGTATAATCAGATAAGTTTCGAAATATAAATTCTTGTTGATGTTTTTGTATATATATATATATATATATATATATATATATATATATATATATATATATATATATATATATATATATATATTACTGAGATTTAAACAACTCTTCAATAAAAAATCTATAGCACCATATAACTTGCATGACAGCATTGGTATAAAAGAATCCAGTAATATCTAATATACTAGTGACTTAAATCGTCGTTACTTTTTAATACTCGTATGTAATGGTTACATTTATATTTAGTATTCGTTAAAAACGTCAGTTGAGCAACGTATTATTATTAAATTTGTGTCGTGTAGATAACGAAAATCTTGCCAAAAACAGCAGCCCGAAATTTTATGTTGTTTATAAAATATTTTCCACAATTTTTGCTTTTACAATTACAGCCATAGTGGATTTTCAGCTTATCGAGGTGCAGCTGAAAAGGGGCTCCCTAATATGTAACAACATACCGATGGGTTTTTGACAAAACATCGTAAGCGACACACAGTAAATTTTACAGGAACCAACTTTTTTTATAATTGATGTCTTTCTCAGACTATGAGTAATAAAAATGTTTGTAACACTTTTGTTTTGTAAATATTAATTGAATTTTCGTATTGAATTTGAGAAAACGAATTATTTACATTAATTTTTGCTACTTACGATAATTTGTCAGGCATTATGTTACTAGATTTTTGTCGCTTACGATACACATACGATGTTTAGTATATCTGGCAATTCTCGTTATAATATGGGAAAAATTTGTATTATGTAACGCAAAGGCTGTTATTATTATTATTATTATATTAATAATTATCATTATTGTTATTATCATTATTTATCAAACGTTAAAAGTGCAGAATTAAACTAAAACATTTGACATTGCGATGCATGACCATTAAAATAGTTATAAATAACGTAAAGGCTATTTTTCTTATCATTTATTGAACACGTTAAAAGTACAGAATTAGACAAAATATTTGAACTAAAATATTTGAACAAAAACATTTGTACTAATACATAAATTTATTTGAACTAAAACATTAATTACAATGGCATTAAAATTAAAACGTACAGTATCACACAAACTTTAAAATGGCAGTACAAATACAAGTTTAGACTTTCAATTCTCTTCACGAATTTCGTCTTCATTATCAGTCTCAGCCAAAGTATCTGGAACATCAACCGTCGCCACAAAGGATTTGTATTCGTCCCAATATCTATGGGGTACTACTTTTTTTTCACACAGCTCCATAAGATTTTTTAATTTCAATTCAGAAATTGGCAACGGAGACGAATAAAGGACATCTACTGCTTTTGGTGATTTTTTTGATCTACGACCTAATAACAAAATGTGGTTAACTTGATAGAATTAGATTATGATAGAGTTTACAAACCTTTAGACTGTGATACAAGGGATACTGGTAAAACGATCTTTTCCACAGAATCGGAGTATGAGTATTTTATGTGTATGCTATCCTCCCCTTTCTTAAAATACGCTATTCTGAGTTTACTTATTTTGAATTTCTGTCCATCATTGGTTTTATTACTACTCAGTAAATTCTCTGCTGTTGTTTTCCAATCTATAAAGTCAGAATATTTCATGGAGATAACTTCAAAGGGTCTTGGGTGAACTCTAGCATTGGAAATCAATGTAGCCCATTCTGATGGCGCCCAAACAATACGTTTAGAAATGAATCTTTCTATCGTAGCATGGACTGCATCCACGGGCATGTAAGTATGCCCTGGAAGGAGAAATACGATTTTTATGTCTTGTATATTTTTCGACGATTTTAAAAACGTATATATCATAGCCAAAATAGCCTTATTTCTGTTCTGACCAGAACAACTGTCGCAATAAAGCGCAACGGCCTGAACATTTCCTCTCTGGTCAATCATTTCTAAATATTTATTTATGATTGTGCCTACTTCGTTTGATCCTCGATTGCCGTCAGCTTCACCCCATACATAGCAAAAGGTGTTCCTAGTTCCACTTTCATATACAGTCTCGTTGTACATAGCATATTTTCGGGAGTAATATAACATCATGTTTTCGCCATGTAGCGTGTTCAAAACTTTTTGTAAATCGAAACTAGCACATACAAAACTGTTGTCTTCTTTTGCCAACTTTTGGTCAGACAGAAAATTCTGTTTACTCTCATTTTTATCTCTTACATGTGCCTCGTAATCATCCACCTCTTCTTCTGTAAATGTAAGTCCATTATCTTTTCTTGTTTCGCAAACTGAACACTTATCTTTCTTAGGAAGATGGAAACCAAGATTAAAATCTTTACGAAAAATATTTCTAAATACTTTCAAGGGTCGTGACATTAAATAATTCTAGTTGATCCTTTACAAATATTCTATACAGGAAGGACACGTTTCTCATTTCCGCTGGCAAATACTTTTTTGTTGTACTACCTCTGCAGTAGTGAGACGGAACTGCTGGTAGCTTTTTTATAAAATCATGAACACTTTTTTTGTCCTCCTGCTTTGTTTTATGAGGTGGATTATGTTTCCCTCTCTGATCAGTCTTAGCAAATTTTTCAGAAAATGCATTGTCTTTAGTGTATCTCAGAGTCATTTGCGAGATGCATAGTGTTTTTAAAAGAAACTTTTGGCAAACTTCGACTTCAGTCCCATTCCATGAGAGAAAATATTTAAAAGTTCTATTCCGCCTGCTATTTTCGGTAGTTACGCGTCTTCGTTTAAGAATAGTTTCCTTAATGCAGGATAAAAGCCAATCCCGCTGTCTTTGATGGCTACCTAGTCCCCAATAAAATTCGAAAATGTCATGACGCTGTTGTTCTGTAAAGTTTTTGGCGCATGAGTTTTGACAATTTCTATTTTTGCATGGATTTTCCTGTACTGATTTTAAAGCTCCCAAACACTTTTCAATTTTTTTTATTTTCTTTTTGTTAGCTTTTTTTGGTTTTCTCAACCCAGATTCACCAACAGTACTCTTTTCAACGGTATCTTCGGAATCGGAACTTGAATAGAAGAAATCGGAATCCTTTTTTTCATGAAACGAATAATCTGAATCAAACCTCTTCAGTTTTGTACTTTTTTGGACAGGTTCTGACTCGGAGTTGTTTGATTCCGAACTTGAAGAATAATTTACCAGCCTTCTTTGCTTATTTTCCGGCGCCTTTTCAACTAGGATTTCATCGATAACTTCAATATTATCATCAATGTAGTTTTCGAACTCATTTAAAATAAAAGTGAAACCCTCATTCAATACATCGTCTAAATTGTTGTCCAATAATACAGTGGCAGAAACAGTACTACTTTCATTCTCTAAAAATACAATTGGCATGCTGTCTATATCATCAAGAATTGTTTCAAAGTGCTTCTGATTTGGTGTAGTATTATTAGAGGGACCGTTGTCAGTAACATGTTCATTTAAGGAGATATTATTTGAGATGATGGTCTTACTTTTAACATTTGCAGTATTTAGATTCAAATGATTTATAATATTAATATTATTTTCCACGTTTTCTAAACTGTTCGACCTTTTTTGTTCTACTTGCATCTCTTTTTGACTTTGTTGTATTCCCATTAATGCTATTCTATACCCTCGTGAAGAAGCCATCATCTATAAACGGTTTAAGTTAGTGTGATTATCGACAAATAACTAAAATTATGGTACTTACCATGGTACTATATTCTATTCCACTAAATTAATATTATTCAATTCAAATTTAAACCACAAAAACACTAAACCTTAAACACAATCAAATCGTACAAATTTCGTTACGTGCAGACACTTACGATGACTCTACTAAACTGAAATCATTAGAATAACGCATAACAGCTCTTAAACTCGGACTGATGCGCAGTGGACAAGAAATAAATGGTCACTAATAACTGTCGTATGTTCTCGCTAGTTTATCGTAACCGACGGCGCTTACGATTCTCTGTCGGGAATACATCAACAGTTACGATAGTTTTAGGTATAATTTAAACACTGTTAGACAATATTGTCGCATACAATAATATACAAAACGATAAAATTCAGCGAAAACAATAGAACTGACGTACGATATTGTGTCGGGATGATCAAGTTTTACCCAAGGAATCGTTTAGACCAAAAAACACAATTTTGGTAAAATTGTCGCTTACGATGTTTTGTCAAATATCCATCGATACCTTAGTAATAAGTTTCGCTTGACTAAATACAAACGTAGATGCATTCTTTGTTGTGTATTTTCTGCTCTGCGACCGATTTTGCTGCTTGACAGCATCATCAGATAAAAGCAGATTGAATTGATTTATGCATATTCATGAAAACTACAAATAAAAACCTGAACGCAGCAAGTTCGTTATGGTAGCGAATTTTCATAGAAATGATCTGGCGGCAAATATTTTATTATAACTTTTTTTCCTTGTAAGCTAAAAATTTAAATTTTGGTGTATGGTTTACTTTTTAAATCGTAAATATACCTGCCAAATTTGGTTATCATATCTTTTAATTTTTTGAGACAAAAATTTTTTCAAATGAAAACTCAACATTTTCCCGGAAAACCTCGTCCTATTTTCCTGACTAACGAATTTATCCAAGCCACTTAGAAAAGGAAGGCACATGCCAAATTTTATTAAAATCGGCCCATTATTTTTTGACTTATCGGTGTGATACACACACACACACTATATATATATATATATATATATATATATATATATATATATATATATATATATATATATATATATATATATATATATATATATATATATATATATATATATATATATATCCGGAATTAACAAAGTAAGGGTAACAAAATTTCATAGGTGGGTTTATATCATTATAAGCAAGTTACCTACCAAGCTCCGTAGGTTTTTTTTTGTTTGTTTCTTTAACGTCGGCCTATCTCCGCGACTATGGCCAATCACCGACGCCAGGGAGCAGTTTCACCCCACTATCCCGGAAATTTTGCCGAACTCCTGCCTTTCTGTAAGGAGGGTAGGGATCTTTAACGTGCCCAACATCGCAACGACACGGGACCGACGGCTTTACGCCCCCTTAGATGAACAGAACGTGCAGACATTCAACTTGCCCAAATACAATGCCAGAACCTCGGTTGATATTAATGTTACAGTTTGTACTGAAAAAGTGAAAGGAGTACCCTGGGATCGAACCCAGTACCCTTCGGTTCAAAGGCACACGTTCTTACCCCTGACCGAGGTTCTCTCTGTAGGTTAAAAAACAAAAAAGTTAAAGGCATTTAAAGAGGAAAAAAATGGGTTTTCCTCAAAACGTCAAAGTCGCGATTTAAAACGTCAAAATTGGTAATATTTAGGAAATGAACCTGAAACTAATATATATATTATATATATATATATATATATATATATATATATATATATATATATATATATATATATATATATATATATATATATATATATATATATATATATAACATATAAAATTGAAACTGACTCGGGATATGGGTTCTAGGGGTCCTAGTTAGCGCTCATTTGGAACTTTTTTTCAAAAGTCGGAATCTTCCCAAAAGTAATTTTTTTCTACGAAAATTCACTTAAAATCCGTTGGTACGTTATGAGGTTTTGATAAGAAAATTCTTTAAAAATATAAAATAAAATAAAAATGACGTCCCCGAAATGTTAACACGATGTGTGTCAAGATTTAACATAAAAATATAATCAAATTTTAACGATAATAACTATAACAACAATTATAATAATAAAATAATTAAACAAAAGCAACAATAAATCGGACTCTATACAACGAACGGTAGCCATTACCGTGTACGTACTTTTACGTCTAGAGATTTAAAAAACTCGGGACGCAGCAAGTGCGTTATGGTAGTGAATTTTCATAAGATTAAGATGTTTGATTTATAAAAAGAAAGGTACTACCAAAGGGACAAATAAAATACAAGATCTCTAGATAAATCTTTATAGTTGGTTAATTTAATAAAATAAACAAAATAAGTGACAATCGGGAATTTAATTTGTCTAAACAGCACAAAATGAAATATATATATATATATATATATATATATATATATATATATATATATATATATATATATATATATATATATATATAAAATAAATTTGGTAAATTAGCAGTTTACCTCATGGAGGGTTTTGAGAATTTTTTTCCGAAACATGCTTAGGATTCTCCTAGGTGCATAACCCACAACAAACATTTCTTATAAACAACCTCTAAAAAAGTTACAGGACCAGGAGTTGATAAGGGTGTAGGGCGAGGAAAAGGAACTGTAAATATGAGTGGAAAAGCGAAAAAAATAATAATTAAACCTAGTACCCTTTGGTTCTGAGGCACACGTTCTTACCCCTGGATCAACGAGGCTCTATAAAATTCTTATCTCTTAAACATTTTTACTTTCGAAAAATATGTTAATATTTATAAAATGAAATAGGGACTATTGGAAAACTTTATGCTAATCTTTATTCTAAATATGTAGTTTATGGATATTAACTTTTTTTTCTTCAGTTTACATTTTTTCCTGTACAAAAATTTTTAAGTTTAATATTTGCAATACTGTTTTCTTACTCAATGATGTAGAGTACACTCAAAATGGACATGCAAATGATATTACCCTTTATAGCAGCTAAACAGTTTATTTGTGACACTAAACAAGCAACCAAAGTATTTTAAAATGCTTGAAATTATTTACTTGTATCTTTTTTTAACAACATGGATTTTTATTTTTTATTATAGAAGAATATATAAACATATAAAATATTACACGAACAATTTTTAGTGAATTTTTATATATTACATATGCATTATATGGATTGTGTTACTTTGCCTACTACGTCTAAAAAATTTTTTATGGCCTCAGCAGTCACTTATGCACAATATTCATCAGCAATTATACCACATGTTGTAATGAAATAAACAAAATATTGACATCCATAGAAAACAAATATAATGTATAAATTAAATATTTTTGAATTAAGAAAACAGATAGATCATTGCTACTAAATATTAAAAATGTTACCACATGATTTTCAGTTTTCTGTGGCATTATGTTTTTCAGAATAGGAAATATTTTTGATTTAAGAAAACAGATCATTGTTACTAACTATATAAAAGTGTTACCACATGATTTTCAGTTTTCTGTGGCAATATGGTTTTCAAATTAGGAAAATATATGTTAAGATATAATTTATATTAAAGTCTGAATTTTGTATTTTCAAACCCTTGTCAAATGCACTACGTTGTATATGTATTTTTTTCTCCCTTAGGGGTCGTCTGCGTCATAGCACCGCAGCCTTTGGTTTATTGTGCATGCCCATTGTCTTTTCTACTTTACACATTCCAAAAATCACTTCGCCTTGAACTAGTCTGCAGAGTAATTGGCAAGCTGAATTTTTATATTGCCCTGTCTCCGGTCTAGACTCATCGTAGAGCAGTCTTTTGCGGTCCTGAGCTTTACACTCGCATAAGATGTGCTGGGCTGGTTCCTTCCCCTAGCGGGAGTGTCTGCACGCCAGGTCCCCCTGGAAGCGCCCCATTTTATGCAAGTGTTTCTTGACGGCCATGTGTACCGTCAAGAGTCTTGTGGTGTTTCTGAGCTGTCCCCTGCTAAGATTTAGCAGCTCCACAGCTCTCTTTAAATTGGATTTCTCAATTACTGACTTCCCGTGTGTGAGCCCTGGTCTGCCCAGTACACCTGATGTTCGTTTCTGATCCAGGACTTAATGGACCCCTTGGCAAAGCTGTTTGTCACGCCTAGAAACTGTTCTGGTACCATATGTGTATGTATGAGGAAATATTTTTCTGTGATCACTGTCGTATAATTTATCATATTAGCTATAACAGAAGCATTTGTAAGTAAGAAAATATTTTGAAACAGGTAGAAAAGTAAAACATTGGTACTAATTATGAAGAAACACTATAATCGGACTTCTAGTATTTTGTCATTTAATGCCTTTCAAAATTGAAACAGTTTTATTAAGCTTTGGGTTATATTCAGAGATATGATATATAGTGGTAAATCATTGCTGGCCATTGTATACTTTGCAAAGTAGATTTAATTTCTATGTAATCATGGTTATCTGTGTAATCAGATATGTTAGAAGAGAAGCATTTATAAATTACTGCAAATACAATTGGTTTTATAACATATGCTATAAAGGAATGCAAAAGTAAGTTCGGAAAAGGAAATTGGATTTCATCAGTAAATGTAAACATATTTTACAAGACAGAGGTAAACAAACTAGAGAAATGTTTCACTTCGAACTCCACAGAAACGATTTGTTTGAGATGGAATAGAAGATATCAATGAAGAAAATAGTTTGAACTAGGTAGAAAAACAAAATATTTGAGGTAATTATGGAACAAAAATATAACCTGATTTCTAGTGTTTTATCGATTAACACTTTTCAAAGTGTGAACATCTTATTAACTTTGAGTTACATTCAGAGACATTCCTCATAGCGCAAAATAATTTCCAGCCATTGCATACTTTGTGACCGCCCAAATTGTTTATATAATCCCTCTCGGCTATAACCTACCTATTAAACTTCAAACACAACCAACGTTATAATCTATTGGAAATATAGAGTAAAGTTACCGGTATTCCAGGTGGCCGGCAGCCTTTAGACAGTGGAGTAGGCCGTGGGTTCCTTAAACACGATGTTAAGATAAAGGGGGCGCCACTTGATTGTTTTACACCCAGTACCGGATATTAAAGTAAGATGTTATCACACAATACCTCTCCTTAATCACCTGCAATCCAACTATAATCAAGAACTCGCTGAACTGCACTGGTAGCTGTACCTAAAACCAACCTGGGAGATACGTCGGACGTCAAACCCATGACAAAAACTCTGCAGGACTGGATATTAAAATGTTGTAACTTACATTAACCTAAAAGAGGAAAGTACCCGTGGGTGCATGTAAGTGGCATAAATATGCAACCATTAGATCCTCCTAAATAATATATGACACATACACATAAACTTATGCTCGCTTGTCCGATATCCCAGGGCTAATATAGCAGCAAATACACACTAGTTAAAACAGTATCACTGATTCGGGGATGAGAGAGTAAATGCAGACTAAATATAACACAAAGTACAAAAAAGAAATATAATAACATTCTGGTGTATTAAAAACACAATCAGATACTATAATAGGTCACACAATGAGTCAACGATGAATATATACACCTTCAAATATTAGGGCAAGCAAATTGAGAGTCATCTAAGCTACCGTAACCAATCTGGTTAACAAAATATCCTACGCTGTAACTAATTGTATGGTTTCCAGTTATAAAAAACTACTATCAATTATATGGATATCAATGACAAGACAAGCTGTATAATTAGTTAGCAAAAAGTATCACTACATTAAAATCAAGAAGCTACCACAAAACGTGTATATGTGTAGTTCACATACGCTTTAAAAATATCAGTATTAAGATCCTATATCTAGCTCAAATAATATTATCACTCTGTATAGTATGTGAAGCAAGCTGTACACCTTGGTAAAAATATCCTAATAATTACTGAGTCACCTACGCAAAATTCTGACCAATTATATCAATGTAAGCTTCAGACAGCTCAAATAATAAACATGAAGCATTGCAAACTCTCAAGATACCTTTATCTGTCTGTTAATAGCAACGTAATCTACTAATCACCCTAATGACCAGTCAAAAGGAAGCTATTATATTCATAAATGCCGTTAAAAGGGTCAAAAGTAATATGTCTTTTATAAGCATACAGGCTACAACTTATCTGAACCATAAACTCTATATCCTGCCTTGGATCTCTCGGTTGACATTCGACTGTCTGGAAGTACAACTATGACAATCGATTACCACTACGACCTGCAAATGAATCCAAAGATGGTCTCCTTACCATACCATGCTTGTGACTCTGTACCATACGTAATTGGACCATTAATTTAAAACCAGAAACAATGAAATACACACCATAAAACATCCAGAGGCTACCCAACAATAGAAATTGCCTCTATTTACACAACACTAGATATTGCCAAACACCACGCCGCTTTAGGTGAAAGCAAGGACTTCAATTGCCTAACACTACATCCCTGTAAAATGCGAAACATCGGATATAGAGATATAAAAAAATAAATTCGCAAGTCTACATTACCTCTTGTTGAGGGTTATCGTGCCTCGATTTAATTAGACACTACTGATGTCGAGTGAGTCCTGTATAGGTTACCTGTTAACTCAACCTATTGTAGTCCAGCAAAGCGGCTATTCCATGCAATCTATGTAGGATATCTCTCAATTTCTTACAGTTATCTCAATTATGCGAATAAAAGCAATGAAATGAATTTTCTTGTACGGCAACAGGTTGAATTTTAAACATCGCAAGTGACAAGTGACAGCATGATCGTACCTTGTTGCCAGACATCAATTGAACGTGATTCTTACGATTCTATCTACGGACCTCGAGCCTATGCAACCAACCACATATCAACGAATACCATGCCGTTCGAAACTCTCCCAGCATGCGTATACTATTCCAGCCCAGGCCACTAACAGAGAAAATTATTGCCCAGTTTCACAAAGCTCGATTAAATATTTAACGGTCCGTTAAGGCTTAATCGACTGATTAAAATGTATTTTCTATTTCACAAAGCCCGATTAGTGATAACAAAAGTTAACTAACCAGTCGATTAACTAATCGGTCGTTAAATATGCAAAATCCCCCGTTAAGTGTTTCACAAAGGTCGATTAAGGCTTAATCGACCGTTAAACTTGCTTAACGGTCGATTAACTTTAATCGATGGTTAAGTATCGATTAGCAGTTGTTCTATGGCAATGTCATTTGGTATTTGACATTTGAGGTTTGCTGTTTTCAACATAAATATCAATTTTATTGCAATTTTAACAGATTTTTAAGAAATAAGGTAAGTAATTGCTTAAATTATATCAAATTATGTTCATAATGAATAATTATACCAAGATAATTGCAAAAGTAAACACTTTTGACTCAATTTTGACAGATTCTTTTTACAAAATTTCATGTCTGTTTCTAAGCAAAATTCGATAAATATATACATAAAAATGAAACAAAACATGATTAGAAATATATATTTAACTAAAATATATGCATTTTCTTACAATTATTTATATATTTTTATATTTTAGAATGCCTGATACATCTTTGTCATCACTTTCTGATGGAGAATCGCCAAGAAGGATTCGTTTTATAAGGGAAAGAACTAATCCCTTTGAAATATATAATGATATTGAGTTTAAGCAACGTTTTCGCTTTTCTAAAGAAGCCACTATGGAGCTGCTTCACATTTTTGGACCTGACCTAGAACCAGCAACTAACAGGAATAAGGCATTGACAGCAATGAATCAAATGCTGATTACATTGCGGTTTTATGCTACAGGGAGCTTCCAGCAGGTGATTGGTGACATTTTTAATGTGTCGAAGGCCACAGTATGCAGAATAGTTAATAAAGTTACTATTAAAATTTCTTCTATGAGTGAAAGATTTATAAAGATGCCACAAGGAGAAGAAATTCAAAAAACAGTGCTGGATTTCTTTACAATAGCGGTATTTCCCTGTGTAATAGGTGCAGTTGACTGTACTCACATTAAGATACAATCACCTGGGGGAGACATTTCAGAAATGTTCAGAAACCGAAAAGGCTTTTTTTCTATAAATACACAAATAATAATAAATAAAAATTTACAGATAATGCATGTCATTGCTAGGTGGCCTGGATCAGTGCATGACAGCACTATATTTAACGATTCTCCACTGCCATCTGATTTTGAGAGGGGTTTATATGGGAGCAACTTCCTGCTCGGAGATAGTGGATACCCATGTAGGAGATATTTATTAACACCCATATTGCGACCACAGACCCATGCCGAGATAGCATATAATGCAGCTCACATCAAAACAAGGAATACCATCGAACGGTGTTTTGGAGTACTGAAACGTCGCTTTCCTTGCCTTCAGCATGGTATGGCTTTACAGACAGAAAAGGTGTTACGAGTTATAGTGGCCTGCTGTATTTTCCATAACTTGGCAATTGATTTTGATGACGAAGAAGTGCCTGAGGATGTCTTTGGTGAAGCTGTGTCTGCTCAAGATGTCTTCAATCAAGGCATGGAGAGTACAACAACAACACACCAAAATGATTCTGTAAGAAGAACACTTGTAAACACCGTGTTTCAAAATAATTAGTTATATGGTATATAATATTATATAATAGCAAGGTACTTACAGGGTTAGGTATGACAAGTAAAAATAATGGAAACACGATGAAATTTCATAGGATATACTGAACTTTTAAGCTCAGTCTCAGTATTTCAAGTCTCCTAGCTATTTTTTGGTTATTTTAAAGATGAACAAATGTATCTGTATTTAAGTTGGAGATTTCAGTGCATAATAATTCAGTATGCACTTCATTTCAGTGAATTTTTGTATAAAAAATCTACAAATGGGAAGATCACGACCTTTGAGTTTTGATACATGTATATATATATATATATATATATATATATATATATATATATATATATATATATATATATATATATATATATATATATATATATATATATATATATATATATATATCACGCCAATAACTCAAAAAATATGGGCCCATTTTGAAAGAATTTGGCAGGTACCTTCCTTTCTTCCTTTTGTAAATGGCGTGGATAAGTTTGTTAGCCAGAAAAATTGGACCAGGTTTTCTGAGAAAATTTTGGGTTTTCTTTCAGAAAAAATTCGTATCTCCGAAAGAAAAAAGCTATGTCAACCAATTTTGGTACTAAGGTTTACGATATAAAAAGTTAACTATACACCAACATTTAGATCTTTATGTTACAAGAACAAAAGTTATAAGCTTTAAATAAAAAAAATGTTTACTGTCAGATCATGTTGCTGTGTCTAGACTTTTTAATATATAGGTATCTTACGTTCATCAATAATAACTGTGAGACCGAAACACTGTGTTTCAACCTAACAAAGTATACTTGCGTGAAGTTATACCAAGCGTTTTGGTTATTTTTATTAAACGTTTGTCATCTCCCAAGGGAAAGATCGCTTTTCTTTATTACGTAAGGTAAATTAGTCGATTGGGCAAATTAGGCTAATAAATTGAGTTCATAAAATAATATACTCCAACATGATGTGCTAGTTTTTCAATTTCTTCAAATCAAGTGAAACAATCAATTTCTAGGGTCCTCTGCCTAATACATACTGGAAATATAAGATTTATTTTCTAGATAAAACAATGTGTTGCTATTCTATAGGTTTTGCTTTCAGTGCTTAATTTTTACTGCTTTTGTGAGACCATGCTCTTTTTTCTTTAATATGTTGTAATTTAATCTAATTTAGTTGCAATTTAATCTAATATAGTTGTAGTTACTTTATATATAATTTTTTTATCTTCAGAAGTGTTCTCTGATTAAAACATATAATGTAATATGATAATACCATACATAACTAAGGTGGCATACAGGAGTTGTTGGATTTATGTGTCATCATATCAATGTTAAATTAAATTGTTATACACATTATTGTAAGTTAAATGTATAAATGGAAATTAAAAATAAATATCAACAATCTTTCAAGAAAACAAATATTTAAAACTAAGCAGACTTTATTGCTTTAATTTTTGTAACTGTAGCCTATAAATGTTCATTTGTATTTTATGCTGCTGCAGCATTTGCTTTCTTTGCAAGTCAGCATTTTGAATTTTTTTACGAAAATAAATTTTTTTTAGCTCTTCAGCCGTGTGTTTTCTTTTTAGTATCTTTTTTGGAGCTTTTTTTCTGGGTACAGAAGTTTCAGGAGTACTGATATCAGGAATAGTATAAGGTTCGGGAGTGGGTTCAATAAATAGTGGAAGATCAATATCTGAAAAAAAAAGGTGTATTTAAAACAAATGTGTAAACTTAAAGAAAATGTGCTTTCTGAAAGCCTGCTTTGTCAAAATATTATAGACATATCATGTAATGATATCTACAGCAGCTGGGCAAGTGTAGTGTCCAGTTTATTATGTACTGTAGCAATGGTGTGGTTGATAATGTAGAGTAAAATTTGAATAACTCAATTTTCTATATACTTACACAGTTGAATTTTGGTATGTAGTAAGGTATTTTCCAAGGCAAGACATTAACGAAATTTCATTAAAAGAGCTTTGTAATTATCGAAGAAAAAAATTTGTTTCGAAGAAAACTCAAAATTTTCCCGGAAAATCTTGACCGATTTTCCTAGCTAACGAACTCATCCAAGCCATAAATAAAAGAAAGGCACCTGTCGAGTTTCTTCGAAATAGGTTAATTATTTTTTGAGTTATCAGTTGGATATATATAAACATATAAAAATGGAAACTGACCCCAGATATGGGTTCTAATTCGCGCCCATTAGAAAATTTTTTGTAAAATCTCACCATCGATACCCCTCTATTGAGGAATTTTTTAAAATAAAAATTTACTAAAAAGCCGACCTTAAAAGTGGTTTTGATATTTTAAAACAAAGGTACCTTCCATTTTACATATTAGCAAAAATACATTGGCTTTTAGCTATTGTTGATTCATTGTAAAAAAAACATATTCTTGCCCATAATATGCTGTTTTTTTAAGTTTTGTATTATGATGATAAATTACAATTTTGTTAGAAACTATAAAATCAACAACTATTGACGAAACTAGGTAAGGACCTGTCTTGCTAGTAAAATAATTAGAACAGTAGAAAAACTGTATGTAATCATTAAAGTATGGAAATCTCACAGTACATTTCTAAGGTATATTAGGTATATATGATTATTATTTTAGAAAAAACAATAAAACTTCAAGCTTTTATCCCACATCGGTTTTTATCAAAATATAATTTACTTACTAACAACTTATATTACATTTGAATACAGATGATCTTACCAAAATATATTGCAGCACTATCAGCAGGATTTGTTAAAGGCTTTACTTGGTCCCCAAGCAAACCCAATACTTGACTGCCAACATCCGGTAGAGTGGTAGAACAGGTACCACCACCAGTTTCTTGCCGTTCTTTCTACAAGTAAATTATAAATTAGTTATGGCTTATCTATAACCATAAGCACACGTGTGTTATGTAAGTGGGTATATGTCACCTATGTGTTTATCTAAGAAATATAGGCATGATTATAAAAAATAATGAAATATGGTTGAACATAAAATTATATTCGAACAATGATCGAATGCCACAGTATAAGCAAAAATAACTCTAACTACTACATAGTTACTATACTTTTTTATTCAAAAAGGTTATATAATTACCTTCTCCAATGCAGCTTGCTTTTTGAAGTTTTCCCACTTCTTCTCTTGGCACACCTAGGTCCTCATAGCGCTGTCTCTGTTAGTAAAAAAATTGTAATTAATAAATATGTTGATAACTGTACCGAAAATAGACTTACATTTTCTGTAGCCATTTGCTTTCGAGCATTCCTTTTCAAGTTGTCATATAAGTTCCTTAGCTGCTGTTGAGAACGGCTATCGCTTCTCACTTGGGCATTAAACTGGACAGTGATGTGCTGCCAGGCATCACTTTTTTCTTTGCAGGTTCCAAGGTCTGTCCTCTTATTACTAATTAATTAAACACACAAATATCACACAATTCACAAAACACCGTTACCGCAAACGATAACAAATAATGCTGTCATGCTGTCTTTCAACTGTCAAACACCGAAGCAGTGACGTATTTGCATTGTTGCCAAGTTGGATCAACTGTTAATCGCCGGTTAGCTAACCGAGAGTTAAAAATGCTTTGTGAAACGCTCGCCAATATTTAATCATTGATTAACGTTAACGGAGGATTAACTAACCGGCACTTTAACCAGCGTTTGTGAAACCGGGCATATATCTTACATCCCCGTCTTCAATTATACTTAAGAAAATAAAAAAAAAGTTGTAAATTACAAATACGTTTTAATTTAAAATATGATACGGATTTGGTAACAAATACGTTTTAATTTAAAATATGATACGGATTTGGTAATTCAAAATGTTTGGTTATTGTACCGCGATTATTGTTTGAATTATGTCATTAATAATTTAAAAAAAAATATGTTAGGTCCATATGTTTTTTTCATACTAACATAATTTTTATTATATCTGACAACCCTGCTTATTTATATTTAACTACCGTTGTCTGGCTTCCGCGATTTACATTTTTCGGGTCTAAAGTAATAAAAAACACATTAATACTCTAACTATCCTTGTCAACGTTGCATGTGCGAAATGCCTATGCAATTCAAACTGATGTCGTAAATTATTTATTCCTTACACATTATTTATTTCTTACACATTTTTTATTTTCAAACAACTTCTTTCCTCGTGGACCATTTAAGTTGAAATTTGGTTACCAACTTTATTTTGACATCTCCCTTATATGTGCAAATTTTCATTTGAATCACTGCAGTACTTCAAAAAAAAAAAATATTGCGTTTTAAAAATTTCCTTTACATTTTTTATACAAAAAATTAAACCTACGGTGCTCATCTTCGAACTCATCCAAGCCATTAACAAAATCAAGGTAATCCCCAAATTTAGTGAAGATCGGTCAAGTATTTTTTGAGTTATCAGTTGGATACATATATATATATATATATATATATATATATATATATATATATATATATATATATATATATATATATATATATATATATATATATATATATATATATATATATATATATATATATATATATATATATATATATATATATATATATATATATATATATATATATAAGCATATAAAAATCAAAACCGACCTTGGATATGGGTTCTAGAGGACCAAATTCGCGCTCATTTGAAGAAATTTTTCAAAAGTCTCACCATCGATACCTCTCTATTAGTGAATTTTCTTAATGAAAATTCACTAAAAAGTCCCATATTTTTATTTTGCTATAATAAGCTTGGGCTTTGTCTATTAAATTGATTAAAACTTATCAGTTGAGTAGGGAAAGTGTGGCGTGCATATCCTAACAGTTTTCCAAGATGTAAAACAAAAAATAAAAAATTTCTGGACGCAGCAAGTGCGTTATGGAAGTGAATTTTCATAATATTTTTAATAGCACATATGTTTTTTTAATGAAAGGCGGTGTCAAATTTGGTTACCAATATAACCTATATTATAGTAGACGCAATGTACCATATTTCATCAAAATAAGTTTATTGTTTGAAAATGTAAGAAATACTTAAAATGTTCCTCAAAAAAACTGGTTCCCTGCCCAACGAACCTTAAGTTAATAGCAAATTGAGTCATTGAAATTTAAAGCATTTAATGAAAATTTCCCACCAAAACGCACTTATTGCGTCCCAAATTTCTTTTCTCACTAACGTGTATTATATTTCGATTAAAAATGTAAAAATGCATAAGAGGTGTTTGATTTAAAAAAATAAAATTGGCATCGCCGACCACTTACGGAGCACGCTCTGATTGTAAAATTAATTTTATGAGATGCAGCTCAAGACACCCTATTATTAACATATACAATTTTTTCTCGTATCTTGTGTATTAACGAATATATTGAGCTTTGACTATTAAACTATAAATTCTAACTAAAACTACTGCTAAAGTATCATAGATAGGGTCTATTTCAAATGAATTTTCTGGAATAATTTTAGTTTAATTCACTAAAGTCTGGACGCAGCAAGTGCGTTAGATAGCGAATTTTCATATAAATGCTTTTAATGTTATATACGTTTTTTTTAAACAAAGACATAATTTTTAGTAGATAGTTTAACCTTTATAGTAGAAACAATGTGCCGTATTTTATCAA
This sequence comes from Tillus elongatus, assembly GCA_964006375.1. Classification (NCBI taxonomy): domain Eukaryota; kingdom Metazoa; phylum Arthropoda; class Insecta; order Coleoptera; family Cleridae; genus Tillus; species Tillus elongatus. The sequence continues at coordinate 72,015,529 of OZ023265.1, forward strand.
ACTAACTTTTTGTTTGAAAAAGTACAAAAATTTTCCGTAGATAAATTTAAAATTTTCCCAAAAGACTACTCTGGCCAATCCACGTAATTTGCACAAAAGCTACACCAGCCTAGATACAATTATTTACAGAAAGCTTTTTGACAGAAAGCTTTTTGACAGAAATTAAAAAAAAAATGTTTCATGAAAATTCGCCATTTTTTTTAAAGAATATTGTATATATAAGTAATTTGAGAGCGCCCTGTGTATGGCGATTATTTTGACGATTAATATAATTGAAAATCTCCTTAAATGCGCCATTTCCATGGAAATCCGATTTCCATTGATAAAAAACCGCTTATCACAATTTTTGATAAGTTCCAAAATGTAAAAAGTTAAAAAACAATGGAAATAACTCCAAAACAAAGGGAGATATAAATTTTCTCTCCTTACAAGCATGTATTAAAATTGCAAACAAATCAGAACAAACACAAAATACATATCATTCACCTACAACAACCACATCACAAAAATAACGCAAATACTCAAACAAGATGACAAACAAAATGAGCTACTAAACTAATAACAAAATAATAAACAAAATAAATAAAAAACAAAAACACAACGCGCATGAATTAAGCGGAATATGTCAAATAGAATGTAACACATGCAATAAAAAGTATATAGGATGGACAAAAAAATCAATAGAAAGAAGAATCAAGGAACATAAAACAGCATTAGATAAAATCCATAGCTACAAATCAAACGTAGCTATACACATTCACAACAGAAAACACCAAAAACCAAATATCAACCACTTACAACTAATAAACCATATTAAAGGCCACAAAAATGGAAATCTGGGAACAATACTACATTAAACAAACAAACAATAAGGAACAATTAATCTCAGAATAAATCCAAGTACAAACATTTAACCAAAACTTGATAAAAGCCATACAAATAGACAAATTATCAAATCACAATAATCAAAACTGGAAACCAATACACTCGACACAGTTCGAAAACACAACCAAACAGAAAACAGTAAACCGACCAATAGAAGCTCAATACCCAGACGTCACGTACAATTTCAGACATAGACAACACAGAAACGATCATAGTCACTAGCGTGCTAATTATGAACCAGGACGGTTCGAAACATCGTTCCACGTAAGCAAATAAAAAAGTACAGCAAACAAATAAAGTGTATGTTTAAAAGTGATTAGAGTGTAGTGCAACATTCTTATATATATATATATATATATATATATATATATATATATATATATATATATATATATATATATATATATAGTATTAAATTTTTGTGACGGTAATAGTGTTATTTATCAAAAAATTGTGGGAACGCCGTCAGTTGTAGAATAAAACTCTTTATTATACGCCGAGCTTTCGGAAAAATTTATTCCTTTATCGAGGATATAACATGAGTTCTACTAAACTATTTATCTAATAACAAACATAAAAAAACCTTTTGATGAATTTCAAATTCATCAAAAGGTTTTTTTATGTTTGTTATTAGATAAATAGTTTAGTAGAACTCATGTTATATCCTCGATAAAGGAATAAATTTTTCCGAAAGCTCGGCGTATAATAAAGAGTTTTATTCTACAACTGACGGCGTTCCCACAATTTTTTGATAAATATATATATATATATATATATATATATATATATATATATATATATATATATATATATATATATATATATATATATATATATATATATATGTGTGTGTGTGTGTGTGTGTGGATTTATATATTACTACCACATGGTGACAACATGTAGATGTATCGAATCGGCGACAAAAATTTCAAAACTGTGTTTTCGCTTAAACGTCGTAAAAAGTATCACAACATATATAAAATATAATTTGGGAACGAAATTTGTTTTGTCTGTTGGTCTGTATGTCAGTCTCTTCGTAGCCACAATAAAAGAACGAATTGAGATATTTGGTATACAGTTAGCATTCGACAAACGAACGGTTCTGATTGTTTTTGGGTAAAAGCGCTTTAGGGGGTAGGGGATGAATGCGGGGTGATTTGGTGAAAATTGACATCTTTTCGTTAAAACTTGAGTAATATAACGTTTTAGGGTTTATTTATTAGAAAACTTTTAACTTCAACAAATATCTGATACTCTATGCTGAAATTATATTAGGGGTTGAATGTGTGGGGGTGGAATATTGTTTTTTTTTTCTAAAACGGCGTAAAAAAAGCCTCAAAACATATATAAAACTTGATTCTGGAACGTAAATCTTTTTGTTTGTCGGTCGGTTGGTATGTCGGTCTGTCGGCATGTACGTCTGTCTGTTAATAGGCGCAACAACTTTCGAAGACATTGGGATATTAGAAATTTGGTATCCAGTTAGCACCCGACAAAGGAACGCTTTCAATTGTTTTTGGCTAAGATCGCTTTAGGGGATAGGGGATCAATAAGGGGTGATTTGGCGAAAATTGACATTTCTTCAATAAAACTCTAGTAGTATAACCTTTCAAATGTTTACGGGTACAGAAATACAAATATTTTCTTTGTGGTCAAGTCATGGGCTCTTAATTCATTCCATGAGAATGTCTTTCTGACAAGAATAAATTATCACAGATATGTGGAAGTTACGATTCGATTTGCAGTACTATTATATGTATTTTTCCGAGTGATAACTCTCAAAAAAGAATAAACTGATTTCAACAAAACCTGGCACGTACCTTCGTTTTGTTGAGACTGCAGACGAGTTCGCAAATCAGCTATATCGGCCATAACCCCCCCCCCCCAAATATACAAAAATATTTTTGAATAGGTACACTATATTTTTGGTAGTATCAGAGTAACTGTAATGAACTTTACATGTAGCTATATATATATATATATATATATATATATATATATATATATATATATATATATATATATATATATATATATATATATATATACATATATATATATATATACATATATATATATATATATATATATATATATATATATATATATATATATATATATATATACCAACAAAAATTTAAACGGACCTCTGATATGGGCTCTAGGGGCTCTAATTGGCGCCCATTTGAAAATTTTACCAAAAGTCTTACCATCGTCGCTTCTCTATTAGTGAATGTTGTATGCTAAAAACAGTTTATTCAATTTTATTCGCAAAACAAAGGATTTCCTGGGTTCAGGTACTTGAACATACTAAAATATTGAAATTAAGTTTTGTACACAAAAAAGACAAGAATCTAAGACTTAATATATTGAATAATATATGGTTACAATACTTGTGTGTAATTGAAAAATACACTATCTTTAAAATGAAAAATTTTATAACAAAAAATTGCTTACATTTTGTGTAATGCGTGCTCTTCTTCATATATTTATTATTACTTTTTCACTACAAGCTTTATATATATTTTTTTAAACTTTTAATGTCTACATATATCACTAACAATTTCTCAATTGAAACACATTCTTATGAAAATTCGCTACAATAGCGCATTGCTGCAGCCGAACTTATAAAATATAACAAAGAGACTGTGTCATCAAATTGAGCTTAACTAAATACTAGAAAGCTTGCATAACGAAACATTGAGTATTCAAATTAGATGTATAGCTCTTATTTACATTTTGCTAACAATTCTGAGAAAACTTTCTAAATTAAAGTTGCTTTGTTCTATGCGTAAAACTTATACCCATTATTACAAAGTTTGCAAATGTACATTTTAAACTAATGAAGAGGATCTAGCGGGTTAACAAACTGTCTGATATGCACAAATTTTAAAAAGTAAAACAGCTTATTTGACTGTTGGTTTTTTCTTCTTTCTTGTATGATGCAAATTTATGTGGCAATAGAGCCTGTCTGGCAATGTAATATAATTACATCGTTTTGTCTTTTGTATGAAATAACATTTGTGACACCGTGAAATGGGAGTGTAAGCAATTTGTAGAAAATATGCCTCTTTATTTAGCGGAAAAGACAAAGAGCCTTTGATTTAAATGAATTTAGGCACTTTTTTACATATATATTTACCTTAGGACACCCATCACCGGCAAAAATGCAATTTCATGTTGATTGTAGAATATGCATGACTTAGACAATTCTAAATGTGAACTTATGAACAATCTTCTATTGGTTTCGAAACGACAGGATTATCAAGAAAGAATTATTATATATATTACATAAAAAATATTCATTGACTATTATTCTTAATTGCCTTGAATATAAAATGAAAATGATTGAATATTGGAACGTGTGGTGAGCACTGAGAAGTAAAATTTTCAGTACAAACTAAGCGCTTAGTTTATTTATCCCTCTGATGACTCTAACTTTGTTAGCGAAACAAAGGTCAGGTCTGAAAACTGTTTTTGATTAATTGGGTTCTTCAAATTGTAGTTGAAGATGAAAGTTTCCGAATTAGTATCTTAATTGGCACCCTTTTGAAATTTTTTCCAAAAGTCTTACCATCGTCGCTTCTCTATTGGTTAATGTTGTATGCTAAAAACAGTGTATTCAATTTTATTCGCAAAACAAAGGATTTCCTGGGTTCAGGTTCTTGAACATACTAAAATATTGAAATTAAATTTTATACAAAGAAAATACGAGAATCTAAGACTTAATATATTAAATAAGCGTCTCCGTGGCCGTGCGGGAAAGTCGATGACTTTCCAATACGGACTCGGGCGTCGACGGTTCGAGACTCACCGGCGGCGGATGATTTTTCAAATCACTGTCGTCGTTGAGATCGAGCTCAAAGTGGAGGGTAGGTTAGTTTAGATGAGCAAAAAGGGTTAGCTATGACCTTATTGCCAGTAAGCATCTTACCTTTACCTTTTAATATATTAAATAATATATGGTAACAATGCTTGTGTGTAATTGAAAAATACACTATCTTTAAAATGAAAAATGTTATAACAAAAAATTGCTTACATTTTGTGTAATGCGTGCTCTTCTTCATATATTTGTTATTACTTTTTCACTACAAACTTTATATAATTTTTTTTTAACTTTTAATGTCTACATATATCACTAACAATTTCTCAATTGAAACACATTCTTATGAAAATTCGCTACAATAACGCATTGCTGCGGTCGGACTTATAAAATATAACAAAGAGACTGTGTAATCAAATTGAGCTTAACTAAATACTAGAAAGCTCTCATAACGAAACATTGAGTATTCAAATTAGATGTATAGCTCTTATTTACATTTTGCTAACAATTCTGAGAAAACTTTCTAAATTAAAGTTGCTTTGTTCTATGCGTAAAACTTATACTCATTATTTCAAAGTTTCCAGATGTACATTTTAAACTAATGAAGAAGATCTAGCGGGTTAACAAACTGTCTGATATGCACAAATTTTAAAAGTAAAATACATTATTTGATTGTTGGTTTTTTCTCCTTTCTTGTATGATGCAAATTTATGTGACAAAAGAGCCTGCCTGGCAATAATCACATTGTTTTGTCTTTTGTATGAAATAACATTTGTGACACCGTGAAATGGGACTGTAAGCAATTTGTAGAAAATGTGCCTCTTCATTTAAAGGAAAAGACAAAGAGCCTATGATTTAAATAAATTGACACACTTTTTTACATATATCGATCTTTACCTTAGGACACCCATCACCGACAAGAATGAAATTTTATGTTGATTGTGGAATATGCATGATTTAGGCAATTCTAAATGTGAACTTATGAACAATCTTCTATTGGTTTCGAAACGACAGGATTATCAAGAAATAATTATTATATATATTATATAAAAAATATTCATTGACTATTACTCTTAATTTGTAGAAGCCTTGAATATAAAATGAAAGTGATTGAAGATTGGAACCTGTGGTAATCACTAAAGGGTAAAATTTTCAGTACAAACTAGGCGCTAAGTTTATTTATCCCTCTGATTACTCTAACTTTGTTAGTGAAACGTAGGTCAGGTTTGAAAACTGTTTTTGATTAATTGGGTTCTTCAAATTGTACTTTAAAATGCAGTTATTGAAGAAATTATGAATATATATATATATATATATATATATATATATATATATATATATATATATATATATATATATATATATATATATATATAATATTATGACGTTGTTTATACTTATCAAGCCACCCTAGGCTCGCTGAAAAATTGTTGTGTCCAAATTTCATTACAAATCCTTGAGCTTTTTTTTAATAATTGGCCCAGATAACGGCAAATTTTGGTCGCGGGCAGCAGTGATTTACTGTAACATCGCTTCGTCAACATCGGCGTGTACACATACACAGGCATATATGCTTTTTCGGGAGGTAATTACACAATTTTGATTCAAGCCATGTTCGAGTTTCTCACAGTTGCTCAGAATTGTGGATAGTTAATTTTGGTGGAAAGCCAAACTTTTTTGCGATATCCTTTTTTAAAAAGACCCTGATCTAGTTTTCAAAATCTTTATTTATCTCTTTTAAAACATTTTCTTGCACTGAGGGGCACCCAAACTTTTTATTATTGCTCATAGCGAATCGGGAGGGATGTTAAAATTCTCAGAAATAGGTATTGGCTTTCTTAACTGATTTCCATAGAATGCATTATTATTGTAGTGTCAGAAGTAGAATATCTGTTTATTATTACATGCTGTTCGAATATCGCATCCCTAATAGGGTGTATACTAGAAAGAAAGTCGTAAATATTAACTGCTTTTGAGATTTATGAAGAATGTCTTTGGAGTTTTGTGGAATCAGATTCTCACAACATACATTTATTTTTTCAACATCAACTTATAGAGATGTTTTGTACAATAAAAAAAAAATGGTTTGAGTACTAAAATTTTCTTCGACTTACAGAAATATGCGACATATAGAATATTTGACTTACAGAGATTACATGGCACAAAAATCTGTTCAAAATTTAATGGTGTTAGTAAGAAATTCGAGTAATATAATAATTCGATTTGGAGAAGTTCGAGTTAGAGAAGCTCTACTGTACACACACACACACACACACACACACACAGACACAGATATATATATATATATATATATATATATATATATATATATATATATATATATATATATATATATATATATATTGTATTGATATTTAGCAACATCAAACTAAATTAATTAACTACTTATAAAATACTTACTTAAGGTGGAGATGTTTTCAAATATCCAAGGAAGCTGAACTGTAGTACAGTTTCGCATCATTTGAGGCATGTCCGAATAAGGATCTGCATATTAACAGCATGTAAATCTAAAATTACAAAATTCTAAAATTAATAAATGAAAAAAGAAATAAATTCAAAAAGGCAATCCTCAAGTAATAAACAGAGCAGATAATTCGTAGATTAACCATAAGCACAGTGAAAATGTACTGAAACAAATCTAAAATGAAATGAACCTAACGAAATCTAAAAGACTTTGGATTAAGCTACAATGACACATTTAAAAATTAGTGAAATGTAGTGGAAATTGGATTAAATAATAGTTAATACATTTTGTTACAAACATTTTAAAAGTGTTTTGTTGGTTATATGTATGTATAGAAAGGTTAAAGTTTATCCTAACCTGTTAAAATGTTTATAATATCCAAACGCCCATATTTAAAGTTTAAAGATTAGTTATATGTAAATTTTAAGGATTTTAAGATTTGTTTTTGTTGATGTTTGTGAAATAATTTTAAGATATGTCATTTATAATGAAAGTAGGGTTCAGTGAATTTGACATTGACATTGAATGCAAATCTATTTTGAAGTTCGACGTGTACATAGACAAAACTAACATGTCTATGATTGGGAAAAGTGACAGACAATAAAATAAATAGTTTGCTTTGGTTTCAATAATCTCAAATGAAAGAAAGAATGATTGAATCGCTTTCTTAAAATTGGGTCATCGTAAGCAGAGGATGCTAGACCAGTTTAGCTAAGAAAATTAAATGAAAATAGGTATTTTCATCGACAAAGTATAGTTTAAATATGTGGAAAGTATAAAGTAATACATAGTGTACTTTGTTGAATAGAAAGGAAGTTAAAAATCAGTGCTACAAGAAGAATATAAAATATCCAAAATTTTGAAATCAGAAGCTTACAAGATGGCTGCATAGCAACAAGCAATTTCAACCAGGCGAACAGCGGTTGCCAAGCAAGGGATTTAAAAGTTTTGAAGGTACATTACCTAGAAGGGCCTTTCTTTTCATTTCTTTAAAGAGTAAATCCAAATTATAAATTCAAACAAAGAATATGTGAATGACAATTGGTATCAATAATGTACATTAACCTTTAATTTATATAATATTGTAAATAAGAAATTTATTCATATTTTAAATTCAGCAGTTTCGAAAAAGCGCAAACAAATTTTCCTTTGATCAAAGATAAACCACAAATAAAAGAGCTCAAGTAGGGGTGTTATGTTAATTTGTCATATGATTTGTTAAAATTTTATCCATATAACTTTAAAAGAATTAAATCAACATACATAGAATTGAAAGCAGTATTATTATTTGAGGAAATTTTAAAATATATTAGGTTAAATTAGGGGCAAGAAAATGAATTCACTACATACCCTAGATGTATGGAGTAAGTAGCCGGGTAGACTTAATCAATATAAATACAATATAAAAAAAATTTCATTTACAAAATAACACCCAGATAAAGTGGGACCAATTAATATAATTGGCGCCACAACGTCCGGGCATAGCAATATAAAATAATTTTACGAAATTTAAAAAAAATATTCATTTACAATAAATAAGTATATTCAATATAAATGATACCTAAGAAATGAGGCTCGCGTAAAATTTTTCTCTAGATAAAAATATACATAAAATTAATAAATACAAATTTAAATAGCACCCAAATGTGGGGCGATTAAAACTAAGTAAAAATTACATTCATTAAAATCATAAGGGTTAATAAAACCCAACATAATCAGCATTATCAATTTAATATATATATATATATATATATATATATATATATATATATATATATATATATATATATATATATATATATATATACATATTTTTCTCCTATTAAACTACTGTTTTGGTCAACCGCAACTTTTAGCAAGTAGGTAAGTATTATGTTTATTATTAGGATCCCAAACTAAAACGCTACGAGGCATAACTTGATAAATGCCTTAGATATCAACTCTGTACAAATCTAAAACACACTAAGTTTATTATGCAGCAATTATAAAACATACATTCACTTGTACTTAATCCGATTTTCTGTTCCACACAAACAACAAAGGCCTAATCTTTTGGTAAAGTAATTCTGTAAACTAGCCGATTTCTAGTGTAGTTTAATTTATCATAGTGATGGTAAGAGTGGTGGAGAATTACAAGATAGATGATGGAGGCCTATCCCATGATTTGCTTCAGTGCGGTAGTGCATAATCCTCAACCTTGCTAAGAGGATTTGCTACTCTATTATTGACGCATTTTCATATGCAAATGGCCGCAAGGTAGCCATTAGGGTCCTGCTGTGTTACGAAATATCTATACATAACGGCTAACGGTTTGTTCTAACGGTGTGTACACTACATAAGATCTAGACATTGGCGTTATGGAATAAAGTTGGATACAGAGCAGACTTATGGCGTTTTCCCCGAGGACAATACTGTGTAAATCAAGAGGTTCTACTACCTGCACTGTGTCTAACTATTTGAGAGCCTCACGCTTCTCCAAAGTTAAATAATATTGCTAAATCACTTTAAGATTATATATAAAAACACTTTTCATTTTTACAATTAGGCACGGTGGGGTCATATTACATAAACAATCAAGCAATCGCTAATTCCTACATTGTTTTTTTTTGTGATTTGTGATTGAATAAAACAATAATTTAAAATACTAAAATGAATATTTTAACAGAAATAAGTAAGGTAATTGAGTTACGTATATTTATTATTATTATCATTATTATTATTATTATTATTATTATTATTATTATTATTATTATTATTATTATTATTATTATTATTATTATTCGTTGTCCACATTTCCCCAAACCACTGGAAGAGACTGAAAGCATCCAGCAGAAGAGATTTTGGAATGGGTAGGTATAATTCCCATTCTAGGCCCAGTTGTTCAAGACTTTTTCAGGTTTTTCGTATTTCGTTTGTGGCGCCGACAACAATGGGGACTACCATAACTGTATTGATATGCCATATCTTAAGAATCTCATCACACAGTGGTAAATACTTATTACGTTTCTCCGTGTATCTTTTTGTGATGTTACCAGAGAGTGGTATCGCAAAGTTAATCAAAAACGTTCTGTTGTCTTGGAATTGGTCGGTCTGTTTGTATTTTCTGTACCAATAAAAACGTATTTAGTCATCTTCGCAATAATATGAATTGGTAATATGAAACAGTATTTGTACGGCCTATTTGTTTCTCCCACAACTTTAGGCGTATGATCTTCCCAAATATGTTGTGTCGATCCATGTAAGACCTCAGGGCCAGCACTGAGCAGCCTGCAAGGATGTGGTCCACCCCTTCCTCCATCTTGTCGCACATGACGTTTTCCAACTTATCTCCCAGAACTAGTTTTCTATACACCCTTGTTGGAATTACCTGGTCTTGTATAGCTGATATTAACCCTTCAGTTTCAAGTTTAAGAGAACCCCAGCGTAGATAAGACGTAGCCGCTTGTGTACGCATGAGCTCCCCTTCCATCACAGCCAAGTCGTTTCCATGAAGTGGCTTGCTTCTTCGCTGTTGCAGCTGTTGTTCGGGGGTTGTGAACTTGGCGAGAGCACAAAACGTCTTATCGGCTAGTATTAATGGCGTGATTCTCTTATCAGTTTTGTTAATAGCTAGATGTAGATCGCTGGTTTCTGCCTTTTCATAAAAATCATTTCTTAAGTTTTCCCTTTGCTTATAGTTTCTAACACTCACATCTGAAATTACTCCGCCTCCGAATCTTTCAATACAGGATCTTGGATGATGAGACCTGGAGCTTCTAAATTTCTTTCTTGTTTTTATGTTCAGCTCATTTAATTCGGTGTTAGTCCATTCTATATTACCGAAGCTGTAGGTCATAGCTGATGTTACAGAGATGTTGACTGCCATGTTCCTCGCCGATAGTGGAGTACGGAGAATGGAGCGAATTCTTTTAAGCTAGGTTTCCTTAGTTGCTTGTTTTGCCATATGATGGTCTATATTGCTGGCCTGAAAGTACCCTATATATTTATATTTGCTTTCCACCTCCATTCCCTCTACGATTTCCTGATTCCTATAACTTCCATATCCCCCATATTTTGCCCACATGCCCTTCTCCATTATTATTATTATTAACTTTAGCCTGAAGGGCCTTCACATTCCCTCAAAGGGGAACATTAACTAATCCCAGGTATCTCACATACCAAAAGGATTCAGCTCAGATGGAGCCCTTTTTAAGTTATCGGGCCCTGAATGACAACTTGACACATCCTCATTTTCCAGGAATCTCCGCACAGCGTGGGCAGTTGCAAGTTTTACCGCCTTCTCCATAAGCTTATAAAGATGCTCTCCAAAGCCCAGTCTCTTAAAGGTTATTATTATTATTATTATTATTATTATTATTATTATTATTATTATTATTATTATTATTATTATTATTATTATTATTATTATTATTATTATTATTATTATTATTATTATTATTATTTTTATTATCATTGATTGATTGATTAGTTGATTGATTTTTCTCTCTGCATGTGCCGGTGGCTATATTCTCAGATATCCTGGGAGGAAGAATTCACTTCATTCACCGGATATTTTAAAATTTTCGGGTTATATGTATAGTTTGCAGGACTGTAATTCTCTGCGGTAACTTGATCAGGTTTTTTGGTAGCCCGAGTTTCGCAAGTGATTCTGGAAACATCTTACTTACCATCCCTGTCACAGATATTAACACTGGAACTACGCGTACTTCCCGTAGTTGCCAGGTCTGATTCATATCCCTAGCCATGTTTTTGTATTTTCTATTTTTCTCTGCTTCCGTCTTCTCTATATTAGTACTCAGCAGGCAAGCGATATCAATGATATAGGCAACTCTCTGTTATTTTTTCACTAGGACAATATCCGGCTTGTTGAAATCTACCGTCTGGTCATTGATAATTGGGTTCTCCCAGTGTAGAGGGAATTTTGCTCGATTCCAACACCAGCTGTGGAGAGTATCTATCAAAAGGCGGTGGGTTCTGCAAAAAGCTATATTTTATGGCAAGTTCTTTACGGATAATTTTTGCCACTTGATTGTGTCTGGTCAAGTACTCAGTCTGGCTGATAGTGAGACATCCGGACGTGACATGTTCCATCGTTTCGCCGCTCTGATTGCACATATGTCGCGAACTTGTTTTCCCATCATAAAACGTTCATGGTTTCTTATTGGTACCATCCTATCCTGGATGGCTAGGATGAAGCCTTCTGCTGCTGGATGGCGCTTACCATCTGTCAACCATGTCAACGAGAGTAACGTATTTATAGTCTCTTTGTCAAGAACGGTAGGGTATTGTCCATGGAGTGCCTTCTCACGTCAAGTAAGTTGTTCGTCCAACGGTTGCTGGACCACGGGGCGGCTTCACGGAAGACTACCTTATAAGATCTGGCACTGGCTAGACCACTACAGTCTCCCGCTTTGCTATTGCCCTCACGCTACCAGACAGTGTAGCTCTGGAATGCAACCCTCGGCTCCTCCAGGTCGCAGATACCGAGAGTGAAGAAGGCGGCGTTCAGTAGAAAACACGGCTACTACTTCAAAGCCGGGTACACCTGTAGATGAATAACGCTCTGCTTGGGAACTGCGACCGTCGGACGACCTTCATAACTTAACACAAAACTCGAAAACAAATGAAAACCAAAATGCACGAACCCAGACTATATCGACGGCGGCTGTAAACTCTGCGTAGCTGATACCGGTAACGACAGAAGACTTACGCCTTTACTGTATCTCTCCTATGTTTTAGTTTACCAGCAAACCCTGTCCACTTCCACGTATCCTAGCCCAATGGGCCATCATACTTTACACCGTTTTCATCGCTGAGCCCGTCAAATTCTCTGCATGGCCTACTGTATCTTTAATACCACTTGTTTTCAGCGCATCGCCGCAAAATAAAATAGAAAAGCATTTCCCCAATTATTCGAAATTTTTTATAATTATTTAATTCACGGTCAATGGAATGACTTTAGTTTCTTGTTAGCAACTAAGTTGTATAATCTCGTTATAAGTGTCCACTTCATGACTATATATATATATATATATATATATATATATATATATATATATATATATATATATATATATATATATATATATATATAAACAACTGTGAAATGTGCTGGCGCCATTCAATATTTTTGATCTTGTGCTGCAAAGTTTCTGTCGATGAGAGATCAGGACTACTAAATAATGATTTGTATCCCTAGTATGACGTCATAAAGTCATCGCTTCACTATATTGCTTGCTATTAGTAAGGTGTCCAATTATTGTCTTCTTCTGCCCATCTTACTTTATTCTTTCTCTGCTGTAGGCTTAAAAGGGACTTTTTTTAGCCTAAAGCCAAATTGCTACTGTTCATTTTTTTGGTTTGATTTTGACTCAATAAACTGGCCTTGGTGATAAATCCCATTTTGTGAACCTCGCTGTGACATGCAGTTCTCTACATTCCGATAGCATCACTCCACAGAGCACTTAACTCAAAGTAAGTGCCACGGCTATTTTTCTTGATAATTATTTCTAATGTTCTTCTATCGGGATTTGTAATCTTTCTTTTTTATCACAAAATTTTGTTGATGTCGCCATATTTGGGAATATGTTTTCATTTTTGTTTCAAATGTAAGTAGGTAACAAAAAACTTGATATTTATTACTGCATATTATGAAATATGCCCTACTAGCTAGTTGTGAGTTTTAAAAACAGCATGTGGTATTTATTATTTTTTGTTGGTGTCTAAGAAAATTAAGATTTCAGTGGGTGAGCCAGCTACAGTGGTAAGAGGCTCGTATAAACAGATAATTTGGGAAAGTATTTTCCCTGATCGTTTCAAAACGGTCATTATCATATCTTGCCTAAAAAACGCAATCCTAGTCTGGTTGATAATTAGAGGGCAATGCACGATCCCCTATATTTTTGTATATGATTGAAAAAGTATCCCTTTTTAAATTCCCTTGCAACAGTTTATTGGAAAAATAAATTGCTTTCTCCTTGTCAGTTCGGCTCTACTTGTGTAATAACATTAATAGCTGGCCCAAATGTGCAGGCTTGTCCCTGACATTTCAATGAATTTTAAAGCAGTCAGCATCTAACTGCAAAAATTAGATCACAATGGCCTCATAGGTAACAGAATATTTCTGGCTAAAAGTCATCTACCAGGTAGGAGGTTAGCTGTTAGGGCGGGTTAAAAGGTTGAAAATTACTTGTCATATTTAGCAGATTTATATGTCAATTCGAGGCCGAATAGCTTGGCTTGCGAGGCGGGTAACCTTCGGAATGCGATTATGAGGTCGCGGGTTCGAGTCCCGTATTCAGACAGTCGGTTTTTTTCACTCGTCTGTGGAAACGCCGACTTCTGGTGAGTTATGGGTGGTGTCGTTTATCTGTACGTATATGTAAGCTCCACTCGCACAAGTCTAAGACTACTAGTTTATCCACTGTGATGTGATTATTATTATCATTATTGTAATCTTGATTGAATACAATGGATTCAATGATTAGCTGTTCTTTACATTCCATATATCCCTTGCCACAACCTCTTTTTTTGGTTTTGCAATTAACTTTTTTTTATTTGCGATGTGATTATACGCACCACTCAAGGGAAATTACCTTATACAAAATCGATAGTCAAGATATTAGCCGGTACTTGCCGGTGTCTACAAAATTCTGCTGTTCCTTTGACAAACGATAATATCTCATTGTGTGAAAAACAATGGGTAATCTTCGGGTCAAGTAGTAACACCAGTTATCAATACTGCCAATGGATGATGTGTACACCACAAACTCCTTCAGTAAAAACTACGGATGCCATTCGGACCGGGTGCCTTCTAGTTATAACGTCTTTTAATAATCCATGGGGCTTGATATGTGGTGGCCTTCTCGCTACAGACCTATATGTGTGCCTAACACATTAAGCAAACTGTTCAAAATTTTAGTTAGAACAAGACTTCAACGCGAGGGAGGGGAATAGGGAGGATTGTCGCCTTCACAGTTTGGCTTTAGAAAAGAATCATCAACGACCCAAGCAATTAAAGAGGCATCAAAAGCGAAGGAAAAAAACAAAACTGGATGGTGCGTCCTCGTGACGATGGATATCAGGAATGCCTTCAACCCCGCATCATGGCACCTCATTATAAAAGAAGTAGAAAAAAGAAGTATTTCCTAGTACTTGATGAATATAATATGTTCTTACTGCAAAGAGAGAAGAATTAGAATCGACAAAAAAATCGAGAACGAAGTTACGGCAGGGGTTGCGCAAGGCTTGGTGCTGGCGCCATTGCTGTGGAATAATCTCTACAGTGGGGTGTTGGAGATATTGTTTACAGACGGTGCAATGTCCATTTCATTCGCCGCCGATCTGGTCTTGGTCGCGACAGCATAGAATGAAGAAGAGCTAACCCACAGAGTAAATGAATCGTTAGCAAGAATCACAACATGGGTAAACCATAACGGCCTGGAATAGGCGCCACAGAAAATTGAGGCGGTCATCTTGAAACGACCAAGAGAGAGAAGTCATCTCGACTTTCACATTGAAAATATCATAGTAACACCATCGAGAGCACTGAGCTATTTAGGAGTGTGGTTCAATGACAATACATTCGGAGAAAACATTAAAAAACTGTACAGAAAGCAGAGGAACGAGCATCTGCGCTGGCTAGAATAATGCCCAACACCAGAGACCCCAGGAGCTGGAAGAGAAGTATGCTGTGCATGGTGGTAAGCTAAATTCTATTGTACGGTGTCCCAATATGGTCTGGACGAATACTTTTAAGAACAACGAGCGCTTACAGAACTGCATCGGCAAAGGCGCTGTAAGTCATAGCGGGGCACCTGCTTATCGAACTTCTCGCCAAGGGAAGATACATCCTTTATAGGTAGAACACGGAACAAAGGCCGGAAGTAAGGGCAATTGTAAGGGCACACTTGATACAAGAGTGGCGGAGAGCATCAGACGAGAATTAAGAGCAAGCCCAGTGGACAAAGGGACTGATGCCTGATATGGAGATGTGGCTGGACTGCCAACATCTTAACCTTGACTAGCCTATGACACAGATCTTAACTGGCACAGGAAAGTTTATAGTAAATAATGTAGGTACTGTAGGGAACGAGACATAGTGGGCCACACACTGTTTAACTGAATCCGCTGAAAAAGAGGCCGACAAGAATCATACAGAGAAATAGGGGTACAACTCGCGGTAGATAATCTAGTCTCAGTAATAACTGCCTAGAAGACCATATGGGAAGAAATCAGGAACCACACACAGTCCACCATGCGGAAAAAATACGAAGAGGCAAGAGGGCCAGTATAATGTTTTCCGGAACAACTAGATAAAGAAACCTAACCCATAATCCTTGTAGCCGCAGGGAGGGAAGATGCAAGGAAAACCAAGGTAGAACAAAAGACAGCCTTTCACCCTGATGTTATGTCGCGAGTCCGTTCTGGGGTGAAACAAATGGAGGTTCAAAAGCGCCAACGGCTCGGTTAGCCTCTACTGGAGTCGGTTATGCCTTTCAAAAAGTGTGGTGAAGGGCTTATGATGCATCTGATCATAACTCTGACCAGCTTGGTGTCTTGCGTTAACCCAGCTGGCACCAATATTTCAAAAAGCTGGTGTAGCTAGTTGTCTTTCGCACAATTATTTGACATGTTCCTTATTTGGAAGAGTATCAAAAGCTAAATTAAGGTGATGATAGTAAGTGGCCTTTCAGAGCACTCAAACATGGTAGTGTGGCATTTTCTGTTATTGCTCGCTTGGAAACTTCTCAAACGGTTTGCGTATGCAGAAAGCTTCTGTTTTAAGGTTGCTATTGTCATTGTTATTACTGTTGGTAGTTTTGAATCAATTTTGTTAAGTGAAAAGTAGCTAAAAGCTTTAATATATAGGAATAAGCTGAATTTATAAATTGAAATGTCCAATGCCGCAAACACTTTAATCATTTGATATAACGAATGTTTACAAGAATATGCTAACAACCAGTCAACCGGTGATATTTATTACGTTATATCTAGTAATTATAAATTAGAAGCCAGTTAGTTTTTAATCTCTGTGTAGGCAAGTGGCGGTTTATAAACGTAGATTGATGTGGTAATATAATTGCAAGAGACACGTTCGGTCCGGCAGGTAAGTTGTTGGATGTGGCGCCAGACTTGCGAGCGTGTAGCAAAGACCTTTCGCAAATCTAGCAATGAGAAATGTTAACGAGACTGAAGAATGTTTTGTTATTTGCTACTACTTTACTCAGTTCATTGCCGCTTTTTATTACTACCATTTGTAGGTCTGAAGCAAACAGGTTATGAATTTCAATGCCAGTAAATCTTTAAAATGTAGTATAACAGGAAACTACATCAGAAGAACATAGATTTTCAAAAGTAACCATTCATTTATTGTTATTTGTATTTTTGATATTTTACCTAACTTATTTGATATCATGCAAAGCCAAAACTAGGAAAAAAATTGTCATAAAAGAAAACGGTGGCAATCTATTACTAGAAAACGAAGGACCCCTGAAAGGCCTATCTAAAAGGATGATAGAGAGATGTGAAATAGGGTATATAAATAAGATAGGCAAGATGAAACGAGGTGATCTGGTCAAGCCAATTTCAAGAGGATAATTTGAGAAAGCTCTTAAAGAAGTTAGTCAAGGAAACACTTGGCGCAGAAAAAAATTAGGGCAGATTGTAAAAAATGAGTTCGGTTAGAAAATGAAAGAAGAGCCCTTTTAAATAATTGTGAAATGTTATAAATCGGAATAATTGTTCAGTGAGTGTATAAGGGATAAAAGTGTGACTACTAAAAACGACAAACGCAGGAAAATTCAACCAGCATAGGACAATAAAATGTGACCTGACCTAACCTGACTTTTCTGGTGGCGAGAGGTTGCCACACATAATGAGAGATGGACGCAGCAAATGCGTTATGCTAGCGAATTTTCGTAAAAATGTTTTTAATGGCAAATATGTCTTGTATTTAAAAGAAGGACATTTGATTGGCAGTATAACCTATATAGCACCAACAATATACCATATTTCATTAAAATAGTTTTAAGTTTCAAAAACTACAAACATTTTCCGGAAATAAACTTCAAAAGTACCAGAAAAACTGGTCCGATTTTCTTGGCGAATGAACCTCTTCTAGCTATTTACACACCTGCCAAGATATAATAATTCACAAATAGCTTTAGGGCCAAAATTCTTTAAAAAATCTTATGAAAATTTGCAAAAATGTCTTTTGCAAAAATTCACAATTTTTAGTTTACAGAAATTGGCTTTAGTAATGTTACTATTAATTATGTTTTTCACAAAATTCGACAACTTATTTATTGCAATAACTTACTAAAGATTTATTATTAATTACCAACATATTACACAAATCGTACAAAAAATGATTTCTACGGAAGCACTCAAAACATTTGTGCGAGAACTTTAAATGTTCAGCTACTATTTGAAAATGCCTGTATACGGCAGCTCGATTTTTTCGACGAGTAATATAAACAAAAACTCTATGAATGCGTCATTTCCATGGAGCACCGCTATCTATTTGTAAAAACGCCGTATCACAATTTGTGATATGTGTTTGTGATATGTGCCAAAAACGTTGCAAAACAATTGAAGTAACTCAAAAACGATAAACGATGTCAATTTTGTTCCTTTAAAAACATGTATTATAATTCTATGGAAAATGCAATAGCATAAGGGGTGTTCTAAGAAAAGAACAAAATGTGTATCACCAACGACTCATGGGCCCGTGACTGTCATAAGAGGTTTAAAAGATGCAGTTCCAGATACCCTATAATTAACGTATATAAGTTTTTCTCATATCTTGTATAGTAACGGATATATTGAGCTTTACCGTAGAAATGCGTCACCCTCTATATATGTGAAGATATAAAACCTGAAACTGCCTTGTATGTGGGTTTTAGTGCTTCTAGTTCGCGCTCATTTTAAGAAATATTTTTAAAATTTATAAGTTGCGGTCATCTTAATAAAAAATTTCTTCTACGAAGATTTGCTAAAATATAGACTATTAAACCATAAAGCTCAAACCACTGCCAAAGCAATAGAAGGAGGGTCTATTTGAAATCGATTTGTCGAAAATATTTTACTAAAGTGAAGGACCATGATGGTGAAGCGGAAGCTTAAGGCTTTGTAAAACACATTTATAATCCGTATTTGTTTCAGATAACTTGTCTGAAAATTGCAAATATTGACGTTTCAAATCGCGACTTTAACGTTTTAAGAAGAAATGCTAAAATCTTCTAAATACTTTTTTTGCTACTTCTTGGCCTTTTTGCGTCAAGAAAACTTAACCGTTGTATGTAATATTAAAGTGGTTTTATTAACCATACAAAATATTTTGTTCTTATGCCTGTCATCACCAGTGGCACCCAAATTTTATTTCCTTAAATGCCTATAACTGTTTTTTCCTTTAAGTTTGAGTTCTAAATTTCGCCCTGTAGGGTAAGTTTGAAAGTAGAAACGTATATGCCAAATTTTGTTATCTGTTATTTTCGGAGATACAAAGATTTTTCGAAATAAAACCCAAAATTTTTCCAGAAAAACTTGTCCAATTTTCATGACTAACGAATCTAAACAACTGTCAAAAGGAAGGTACGTACCAATTTTTTCAAAATCGGCTGATTAGTTTTCGAGTTGTCGGTACGATATATATATATATATATATATATATATATATATATATATATATATATATATATATATATATATATATATATGTATATATATATATATATATATATATATATATATATATATATACATACATATATATATATATATATATATACATACATATATATATATATATATATATATGTATATATATATATATATATATATATATATATATATATATATATATATATATATATATATATATATATATATATATACATACATATATATATATATATATATATATATATACATACATATATATATATATATATATATATATATATATATATATACTTTTAAATATACACCTTATTTGTTTGTTGTACTTTTTGTGATTTTTATTGGTTTACGTGGACTCTGCAGTTTCGAACCGGTTCATCATCAACACGCCACTGAGTAAATGATGAACCGGGACGGTTCGAAACTGCAGTTCACGAAAACCAATGAAAAATCACAAAAAGTACCGCAAACAAATAAAGTATATATATATATATATATATATATATATATATATATATATATATATATATATATATATATATATATATATATATATATATCAGTGAGGATCTAGATTTGTCCAAACTAGAGCGTTAGTACTAAGGAACGAAAAAAGACAAAATATGCGCATTTCAATGCTTCGATTGACAAAAAAATGCAAAGAATTACGCATAATATCAAGTTTGCTAAATCACTGATTATGAATATTAGTGTGTATTTTGATATATTTTTTTGGTTAGAAATTTTGGTCTAAATGTAACTTCAAGTTTAGTACAATTAGTTTGACAATAATAAAACAAAATTTGTTAGAAAATACAAGTTTTTTATTCATAAGTATCATAATTCATAAGCTTGTACAATTAATTTTAAAAAATGAAATAAAAAGATTAACAAAACTATACGAAACAGTATATTAAACATGAATAATGTCTTACGATAATTATAAAAACAATTAATTACTAAGTGCTTTTCAAACTTTTCTATAAGGAAATTCTGTAGTTTGTCAGTAAAAATGTGTTAAAAAATAGAGAAACTTCGTTCAACATCAACGAAAGTAATAGGATCATATTTATATTTAGAAATAATGTTTGCTTCTAATTCAGGTACATTTATATTATCTTGAAAGTTCCATACAAAAATTTTCGAAATATTTTTAAAAATTTGGAATCCTGTTATATCTTGAATCACAGAGTTAAGTTTGCTAAGAATTACTGATCCGGTTGGTCCGCAAACTTTTTTACAATCAGACTTCCACCATTTCTTATATTCAGTAATGTTTCTTTAAAAATGGTGTCGACGCATCCTTTACGCAAGGTTGACTCATCAGGGATATTATGCTTGAAGTACCTTCCTAGAAATTACTTTAGGTTTGAATTATTTTATCTTGTCAGCGGTATGTCACTGTCAATCAATCGCCCTGCATAAATCTTCATTAAACTCCTTCTGGTCGGCTTGTTTTGGTCTCTGTTGAAAGCAACTTTTTAAGGTTTGCTGTGATGTTGTACCGTCTTCAACTTTGCGCATGTGGAGAATATGCTTTGCGGTTTTGACATGCTGATCCACAATCAACTTTTTGTCGGCGTGAACCTCCTGTAGTCCCCCCCCCCCCCAAACAACAAAACTTTTAAATTTCTTTGTGGAACATTTTTCTAAAAGCAAGATATGTTTAGTCTGGGTCAAAATTAGTTTGACACTTCTTTTTTATCAATTAAAATCTTATTGTCGGTGTAACTATCAAATTTTATTTTTGGTATATAAATTGGATGGATACATTTACTTTTAAATAAATAAAACACATATGTGGTAAAAAAACGTACAATTTTTGAACACACAGTACAAAAAAGTTGGTCTCCATCCTATGTAAATTCTCGCTAATTCTTTTCCGCAACATATTAAATTTTAGACATTTAAACTGACACTTTTGTTCACTTTCAGCACTTCCACAAATATGTGGCGCACCGATTTTTAGCGCTCTTGCTAAGATAAACTGAGTGGTACTAAATAATATTTACTAAACTGTCTGTTATTCTGGCGTTTGAAATTCAATCCATATTATTTGTACCGCGAATTATGGTAATTCAAACCATCTGGGTTTTCCCAGATTCCGGTTATCTAATATAATGGGTCATCGTGTACGATTCTACGAATTACATCGGCCGTCTCTCCCAGCGTTATGTTCCAGGAACTGCACTGGCCGTCTTTATATTTTCAGGTCTAAGTGAATATGAACTAAACAATATAGCTTCATGTCCTTTGTGTTTCACATATTTTGAAAACGTGTGACAAAAAAATGCAATACTTGTGCCTGATTGACAAAAATGCAGGAAAAAGCAAATTTCATTTTTTCCGTGCCTTATTTAGTACCTATTGGCACTTAAAACTCTAGAGGTAGTGAGGCTCGTAAAAACTTTAGTTACGTTTATCGCTTTGTTGACCTGGAAATGATAATGTGAATTAGTAAATTCGTATTATAATGAAAAGAGCTGGGTTAGATTAAATATATTTAGTCTTAACAAAAATCAAAAACTGGATAAGTGTTCAAAAAATTAAACTCGAATAAGTAATAATAAAGTTACTTCTGAACGTCCAATAGTATGGGGTAGACTAAATACAGACATTTGAAAATCGAAGAATTGCAAGGACGCTAACAAATATATGCAAAATTTACATAGTCCAATTTTAAAAGCGAATACAGTTACAAAACTAAGCTGTGTATGTTAAAGTTCGATAGGTTATTTAGGAATTGGCCTAGTTTTTAAAATATTAGAGTCTGGGTCAAAGTTAGTTTGACACTTTTTTTGTTAAAATTAAAATCTTGTTGTAGGTGTAACTATCAAATTTTATTTTTGGTATCTAAATTGGATGAATACGTTTACCTGAAAATAAATAAAACACACATGTGGTAAAAAAACAATTTTTGAACACATAGTACAAAAAAGTTGGTCTCCATCCCATGTAAATTCTCACTAATTCTTTATCCACAACATATTAAATTTTAGACATTTAAACTGACACTTGTTTTCACTTACAGCACTTCCAAAAATATGTTGCGCTTCGAATTTTTAGCGTATTTATTTGCATATGCCAAATTTACATAGTCCAATTTTAAAAGCGAATACAGTTACAAAACTAAGCTGTGCATACCCTGTGTGTTAAAGTTCGATAAGTTTATTTAGGAATTGGCCTAGTTTATAAAAGATCAGGATTTTTTGATTTAATTGACTTGCACAAAAATTAAAATCTTTTTATGATCAAAAGGGACAGGAATTAAAGGCTTTTTTCTACCAGACAACGTTTTTATTTTTTTAAATCCTACGCCTTTGGATTCATCTGAACCAGCTTCAGATGTTAAAAACTGTCTCTGTATTAGAGAAATGTGTTGTATGGAAAATTGTCTGGAGATGCTGTTATTATATAATATATAATATATTATCTTCCTCATTTTCGTCTGAGATCTGAAGACAATAGATGAAATTTACATTTTGAAAATTTCCATGCAGCACAGTTTATGTAATACAGAGTTTGTAACCCCGAAGGTGATTCAGATGAATCGAAGCGCGTAGGGCTTTATAAACAAAAACATTTTCTGGTAGAAAAAAGCCTTTTATTCTTGTTCCCCTTAATCATGTCAAACGCAGACGTGTTAACGTTGAGAAATAATAAATCTTTTCACACTTACACCAGGTCATAAATCAAGGAAAAAAAATATCTCAGAAATTAAAAATTCTATGATAACCAAATTTAGTAGGTAGGTTTACTATATTATAAAAAGTAAACCAAATACCAAAATTTAGATTTCTATGTTAGAAGAAAAATAAGTTGTAATAAAATATTTTGTACCAGTTCATTTATATGAAAATTCACTACCATAACGCACTTGCTGCGTCCAGGCTTTTTCTTTTTACTCGTATACATTATAACTTATTGTTTGAACAAGAAATATGCTGGAAAAAATTATGTTTGACACAAGCTTCTACAATGATTGATTGTTACATCGAATTGGCTGTATTCACCACCCGCTTGGTACATAATTTCGCAAATAATTTATAACTCATATAAATCTCATAAACCTAATGGAAATAGCTATATGAAACCTTATACAATATCACCGGATTTAGAAAAAATAAACTGTTTAAAGACGCCACAGCCGACTATGATTGCCATTTAAAAAAATGCAACTTTGTATCATCTATAATAAGTTACCTTTTTAGCTGTGTTTGGTTACAGATTACCCGTTATATCTGTTATGATGTGAAAGATTGTGTTTGGTGCTTTGTTGAAAAACATTTTACAATATTTTAGCTACGAGAAGACACCAAATACCATGTATTATAAATTAGCATGTCAGAATAGAGAAAATACAACACTCATAAATACAAAAACATCTATTTACAAGCATATATATATATATATATATATATATATATATATATATATATATATATATATATATATATATATATATATATATATATATATATATATATATATCTACCAGTTGTCCTTAGTTTCTTTATTTTCACCCTTTTCTTTATTATTATATATAGAGCCTCGGTGGTTCAGGGGTAAGAACGTGTGCCTCTGAACCGGAGGGTACTGGGTTCGATCCCAGGGTCTCCTTTCACTTTTTCAGTACAAACTATAACATTGACATCAACCGACGTTCTGGGATTGTATTTGAGCAAGTTGAATATCTGCACGTTCCGCCGTGTGTTAAAATACACAAGAACAGAAAGAGTTTATATGATATGGACTATATCTTGATTTTTTAAACTTAAGTTTCCCTTATCGACTCAGTAATTCAATATAAGTGCTTTTTTCAAATAAGTTAGTTAGTTAGTAACCTTCCCATCGATTACACTAGTTGAGACAACATTTATTTTAGTTTTGACAAATATTAGCTTTTATTTATATTAATTTTTTTTTAAATAGTTTAATATTTTAACCTTTTTGAAAACGCAAAAAATATTGACAATTTATACTTTATATGAACCGTTCTCGTTTATATCTGATAGAATTTATAACATGTGACTTTCGTTTTAAATTTATGCAATAAAGACAATAAGTAACAATTACAGTTCTGATTCTGATTTTATCGTTGCTATGGCGACCGCGTATGTAAATTTGGTGTTAACTTGAGGCTTGACCTGACCTCTGTATTCTGCCACCGGTACCAGGCCAATTTACAGATCTGTACTATATCCGCTTTTACCTTTTACATTTATTCTGCTTTTACAAACGTAAATTGATCGTTTAGTTATTTATGATGTTTTGTGTATAATCGGCTCAAAATATAATCACTCAATGTAGTTGAAATAATGGATATCACAATAGGGGTCAACTAAACACTATTTATTACCTTTTTAGGTTAGAAACATTATTTTTACACTGCATTTACGAATATTTTTCTCAATTTACCGGATCAATTTACTAACGACGCTTCCCAAAACAACAACAATTTTCATTGTCTAGAATGCCTAAATTGATATGAATGATATTATTATACATATAGGACATTAAATTGAATTTTCGTAATGTAATATCCTGATTTACTTTCTTTTTCATTAAATTGGTATTGTGAAATCTGTCTGTTACCTTGAACATTATAAATTTTAGACGAAAACTTAATTTAATACAACATACATAGACATTTACATTATAACATTTATAAATATAAAAGCTATGGCAACTAAATTTGGTACGTAATTTTACGATATTAAAGAAAAACCATATACCAGAACTTATGTTTCTACGTTACAAGGAAAAAACGTTATAAACAATATTTGGTGCCAGATCATTTCTATGAAAATTCACCCCCCCTCCCCCCCCCCACCCACATATATATATATATATATATATATATATATATATATATATATATATATATATATATATATATATATATATATATATGTATATATATATGTATATATATATATATATATATATATATATATATATATATATATATATATATATATATATATATATATATATATATATATATATATATATATATATAAGAAATCGTTCTAATTCCTTACGGTATGTTTTCAAATCGTTCATGAAAGTAGCATAATAAGCAACCGATCTTCATTGGGTGGATGCTTTATATATTTTCAGTTTTCCTCTGATGTCATAAGGCAAAGAGTGGTCGGCAAGATGATAAGAAGTTGTTATTACGTCAAAAGAAAAATCCCCATTCTACATTTTGAGACATTAAAGTATAAAACATAAACCGTGTAATATAAATTAATTTGATCTTTTTCCAGTCTGTTTCCAGAAGGCATAAAACCCCTCTCCATTCTAAATTAAGTTCTCAATTGAAAGTGCAGATGTGCCAATAGTTGTGGTGCAGTTTTGCGTAATATTACAACCTAACACGATTTTAATTAAAAACTCTGTTAGAATTTAATAAATTTTCTGCGTTACTGGTAGACGTTATTTTAATGAATTAGATAATGGCGGTCGTAAAAGTGTACTTTCCCTGTGCAATAATTTGTCGTTTACTTGACTAACAAGACTAAACTCGTTATGGGCTTCTGAAATTTTTAATTTTATAAACTAGTTGTTTTGACTTAAATACCTAAATGTAACCTGTTCAAGTGTGAGTAAAGTTTTGTTTGTAATAATTTTTATCAACTACGTGTGTTTTAATGCTATCATTAACTGGAATAAAGAGCAGCGAAGTGGTTCTAGAGACGGGGCGTTTTATACAAACGATACACGTTTCCCATATTTGTTTTAAAGATGCAAGGTAAAGTAAATAAAACCTACATTAAAAGGCTTTTTAGTGTGATAATTTAGTTATAAAGATTTTTTAGGTAATTTAGCTAAAATGGATTGCAAAATGTAATGGTTTTTCAAATATATTATTACCCTTTTTGGTCACAACGTTACCGCTTATAATTTTGTACTATTAGGACATTATATTTTATCGGAGTTATCATATGACTCAATTGTACTTCAAGTAGCTTTGAAAGGTAATGAAGATTCTTCACGTCGGAAGGTCGAAAATCAGTGATGGGTAATAAATGGTTCTATTATGAGTGATGTAAATGATGAAATAAAAATTACAAGTCTATATTAAAAAAAAAACCCTGGACGCAGCAAGTGCGTTATGGTAGTGAATTTTCATAAAAATATTTTTAATAACAAATATGTGTGTTTTTTAAGAAAGCAGGCATCAATTTCGGTTACCAGTATAACCTATATAGTAAAAACAATGTGCCATGTTTCGTCAACATAACTTTATTGTGTGAAAATGTACAAAAATTTCCAAAACTAAACTTAAAGTGTTCCCGAAAAAACACGTTTCTTGGTCAACCTTATAGGTTAATAGCAATTTGAGCTGTTCAAATATGAAACATTTGATCAAAATTCGCTACCATAACGCACTTGCTGCGTCCAGAATTTCTTTACTTACAAACATGCATTATATTTCGATGGAAAATGCAAAAATGCAATAACATAAGGCGTATTTGATTAAAAAAAAGGAAATTTGTATCACCAACGACTTATGGGCCACCCTGTGATTGTAGAAATATTATTTTAAGATGAAGCTCAAGACACCCTATAATTAATATATACAAATTTTTTTCATATCTTATATAATAACGGATATATTGAGCTTTATTGATTTTTTACGAAAATTCGACAAAAATTATATACCATTAAACGATAAACTCTATAGCTAAGGCTACTGCCAAGCATCAGAGAAAGGGTCTATTTGAAATGAATTTTCTGCAAATATTTTAGTAAAATGAAGGACAATGACGGTTGAAACTAAGACTTTAGGGTTTGTAAAACATCCTTCTTGAGACATTATCTTTCCATAGCCCGTATTAGATTCAAGTTATTTGCCTAAATGTTGCCAATTTTGACATTTTAAATCGCCACTTTAACGTTTTGAGGAAAACGCCAACTTATTTTTCTTCAAATGCCTATAACTTTTTTGTGTTTTGACCTACGTTGCTAAATTTTGGTAGGTGACTTACCTATAAGGATATGCGTACCAAATTTGGTTGCCCTTACTTTGTTAATTTCGAAGATATAATTTTTTTTCGAAAGAAAACACAAAATTTTCCGGGAAAACCTGGGCAGATTTTCCTGGCTAACGAACTCATCCAAGCCATTTGCAAAAGGAATTTTTTCACCAAATTTAATCAAATCGGCCCATTATTTTTTGAGTTATGGGTGTGATACATACATATATATATATATATATATATATATATATATATATATATATATATATATATATATATATATATATATATATATATATATATATATATATATATATATATATATATATATATATATATATATATATATATATAAACATATAAAAATTGAAACTGACCCCGGATATGTTTTCTGGGGTGTCTAATTAGCGCTCATTTGAAGAAATTATTTCAAAATTCAAAAGTCGGGATCTTCTCATTAAAGTTAAGAATTTTCTTAAAAAAAATTCACTAAAATATATAGTTGACAATTATTGTATCTTCTATGAATAAATTGAATTACTATGGCGATAATAGGCATCCTTGCCGTAGACCTTTCCTTATTTTGAATTCAATTTTATATCCTAAAATATCTATTATGATACTTCAATTTTTGTATAGATTGAGAACTATACGCGACTTAACTTTACGGTTAAGACGTTTTACTTTTTAAACAATTTATTTACTGCTTTAAACAATCAATACTTAATCTAAAAATGAATAATATAAACTGCGGATAATTGTAACGATCAATATACATGTGATCTAAAGTCTAACACGCGATGTGTAGAGTCTAACTACTCGGAACAAGAATGAACTGTTGTATCCTTGTGAGCAGCTTATTTATACACTACACTCCAGGCGTGGCACTATTGTCTCTGGAGGTAACAATGGATCTGCCGATGTAGATTCTCACGAGTGATATTCCGTCCAACTTGCTAGCCTGAGCCTGCATACTTGCGGGCTCCTCCAAGTCTACTGCTGACTCGACGGTCCTGACTGTGGAAAGGCAGCTTTGTATCATAAAGGCCCATTGTTGGGGCTCCATTTATCTCCTACCCTTTTTAAAGAACGAAGCTGTGGTTCGTTCCGGATTTTCAAGCGAAATTCGGACTCGGTGTTTCTTGGAATGTCTTCCTTGCCTTCTCTTGTTGTTCTTCGTTTCTTCAACCCTATTCGGACGGCTATTGTTGTTATTGCTATTATAACACGTACGTATAATAGTATGATCCATATACTCAGGTGATGGATCGGTATCTTTATTGGTCCTGGTATATTCTGTTTAATATTCTGAAGTTGATGTTGTATTTGATTGATGTTATGTAGCTGTACGTTTTCTAGTGATAGTTCAGGTACCTTTTCTTGATTTACGTGATCTTCTGAAATGGGGGTGTCTAATTTAGGTAGCTTGAATGAGTGTTGTGTTTCTGCTGTTGTTGGGCCGGTCTTGTAGATTTTGGTGCCTACTCTCAATTGGCAATTTGGTTGAAGGTTGGTGGTTGGTACCTTTGATTATGTTGGTCCACTCCTGTTCCTGGCAAGTTATTCTGGCGTTAGTTTGTTCAGGTGCTATAAGTATGTATTGACTGGTTCCATATCTCGAGACCGTGGTTTTCTTAATTTTGACTAATTCTTTATTACAATTGTTGATAGGTTTTTGAAATTTGATTAGTTTGATTTCACAGGGGTTTTGATCATTCATGGTTGTTGGATTGTCGTCTTTGCAAAAATATATCTGCTTCTTTAAATTTTGACACTATTCATTACTATAGGCATATTGTTTACTGCTTAGGCTTAGGTATTTGGTTCTAGGAATTATCATGGTAAAAGTGTGTGTATTTCTAGGGACAGGTAATGTGTATAATTGATAATAATCATACTCTGATTCGTCTACTAGAGGTATCTCTATTTGAAATATAATTTAAAATTGTTTAGAACTGCTTTTATTTTAAATATTTTTTCGTATAGATTTAGATCAGTGGTTGTTATTAATCTTGCATTTGTTACATAATTTTGTATTTTATTGATT
Organism: Tillus elongatus; assembly: GCA_964006375.1. NCBI lineage: Eukaryota > Metazoa > Arthropoda > Insecta > Coleoptera > Cleridae > Tillus > Tillus elongatus. Next base: position 72,045,438 of record OZ023265.1, read on the forward strand.
TATTTTATTATAAACTTTGGTTTTAATATTGATGTGTGAAAGATTCCTAATTTTGAAAAAGTGATTGCATTTTCTGTTGTTAGTGCTATTTCTTGAATATTGTTTAATAACTGGCCTAGCTGTGTGAGTAATTCTAGAGTTTTTGTGCGGTGGTAGTGAGTTAGCTGTTCGCTATCGATTGTATTACCTAATTCATTTATTCTATTTACTATTGTGTCCTGGTTATGACTCAACCCTACTATTGTTCTATTGAACTCTACTATTGTTTCGAGCATGACCTAATTCTGAGACTTGAAGAGTTCATGGATTTTATGTTGGTCTGTCCTTAAGACTTCTATCGCTTGATATATGCGTTCACCATCTTGTGAATCAAGACTCTCTGTGATCGATTTAAATATAGAACCTAGTCCGTTTATCATGCCAGGTTTCTGTCGATTAAAAATATTCTTATTTGGAAAAATCCTGTAAAATATATCGTATATGTTGTCTATGGTAAAATTCAATGTTAATATGAAATTATGATATTCAGAATGGTAATCGTTCGTCATGAATGTAACGGTGTCGGCGTAGTGTCTTTTTATTTGGTTGCAGTCCTTATGTAATTGCGTCAAGTCATGTATGTGTATCAAATTCCAACTGCTAGTCTCAGTGTATGCTGTGCCTATTTTCTTTGGTAGCATGCCTGGATTGTCTGTCAAGTCTTGTATTTGGGCGGTTATTCCCGTTGTAAGGAACCTGCAATACGTAAATTTCTTAAATGTGCTATAGTCTGTTCGTCATTTTTATGGTTTATTAAAATAGCCTTGTTATGTTCTAATAATGAGATTATTGAGTACGGTCCTAAAAATTGATTTTTATGTTTTTTTAAATAAAATCCTGGTGGTATTTTTTATATAGACAATATCACCTTCTTGAATGGTTGGTTCGTGTTGCTATTATTACTATTACTATGTAAATTAGAACGATATACTGTTGCGATATTATCGCTAATACTGATCGATCTAAATCTATATTCTATACTAGATAAACTTTGTGATTCTTCTTCTGAATCAGACATATAAAATTGCAATACAACACATATACATAAAATTATATAGGAATTGAAAAACGGGATAGCAGTAAACTTACCATAATACGATGGTTTCTGCTTTCATTTGGCTCTGCTTGACCACTGTTTCTGCTCTAACTTGGTTTTGCTTGGCTCGAATTGGTTATTAGGCGTCGAAACGCTTAAAAATCGTTATGCTTTCGGTTTTATAACCAATACTAACGACTGCGCTACTTAACTTTACCGTTAAGACGTTTTACTTTTTAAACAATTTATTTACTACTTTAAACAATCAATACTTAATACAAAAATGAATAATATAAACTAAGGATAATTGTAACGATCAACATACATGTGATCTGAAGTGTAGCACGGGATGTGCAGAGTCTAACTACTCGGAACAAGAATGAACGGTTGTATCCTTGTGAGCAGCCAATTTATACACTACACTCCAGGCGTGGCACTATTGTCTCTGGAGGTAACAATGGATCTGCTGATGTAGATTCTCACGAGTGAATTCCGTCCAACTTGCTAGCCTGAGCCTGCATACTTGCGGGCTCCTCCAAGTCTACTCGACGGTCCTGACTGTGGGAATGCAACTTTGTATCATAAATGCCAATTGTTGAGGCTCCATTTATCTCGCCGATACAATTCAGCTCTCTTTATTATATGAAACAGTATTTTCCAATGTATATTATCGAATGCATTTTAACCTCTTGCCTAAGTCTAAATCCGCAATGGCCTTCACCCAACTGACTCTTAATTCTGCTGTTGATTCCATTACTTCCACATCGTCAATACGTGTTGAAGTATGGCATCAGCGACAAAAAATTGATATTTTTGTTTTCGCTTAAACGTCGTAAAGTGTCCAAACATATAGAAAACTTGATTTGGGAACAATTTTTTTATGTCTGTCGGTTTGTCAGTCTGTCTGATTGTAGCCACGATAACTTTGGAACGAATTGAGATATCGTCTTCGAACTTGGTACACAGTTAACACCCCGCAAACGAACCGGTCGGATTGTTTTTGGGTAAAATCGATCCAGGGGGTAGGGGATGAATGAGGGATGATTTGGTGACATTTTCGTTAAAACTCGAAAAATATAACGTTTTAGGGTTTTTTTATTAGAAAGCTTGAAATTTCATCAATATTCTGGGTATATATTAAGGGTTGAATGTGTGAGGGTGGAGATCTGTGAGAGAAATTAAGTTTTTTTGCTAAAACGACGTAAAAGGTCTCAAAACATATAGTAAACTTGATTCTGGAACAAAATTTCTTTTACCTGCCGGTCTGTCGGCCAGTTGGCCAGTACGTCTGTCTGTTAGTAGGCGCAATAACTTTAGAACGAATTGAAATATCATCTTCAAATTTGGCACCCATGTAGCACCCGACAAACGAACGCTTCGAATTGGGTTTGGGTAAGATCGCTTCATGAGGTAATAAAAGGGGTGATTTGGTGAAAATTTATATTTTTTCATTAAAACTTGAGTAATTAACGTTTCAGAATTTTTTGTGAACAGGAATACGAAGATTGTCTTTCTGGTCAAGTCATCGACCCTAAATTCATTTCGCGAAAGTGTCTTTCTGAGTAGAGTAGATTATGTGGAAGTTATGATTCAATTTGCCGCTCTTTTTTTTATGATTCTCAGAATGTGAGCCAGATGACTTTGCACACTTATTGTTCTGTGCTGGTTGCATTTGTGCGCATTCACTATTTTCGGAATAATACTTTTACTTTTTGTAAACTTACTGGGAAGCCTTCCCGATGTATAACATTTCTCAGTCAGCTGAAAAAGTCAAAATTCTCTAAAATATCCGCACTTGCGTCTCTACGTCAGGATTTTTTCCTTGTTTAAGTTTCCTAAGGGCTTTCTCAACGTTTTCTCTTCAAATAGGCGGGCCCAGATTATCTGGGGTTATCTGTTCGATGATGATGCAAATTTATTCTTATAAAAACAGACATTTCCAAACAATGGAAAACCTGTCTATAAGAGTTATATCACGGACAGGAAATTAATTTTGAAGCAAATGGACGAAATTTACTCTTCTTCAAAATTAATTTCCTGTCCGTGATAGAACTCTTATAGACAGGTTTTCCATTGCTTGGAAATCTCCTTTTTATAGAAATAAATTTTCATCATTGTCCTCTATAACTTTACCTCTTGCCTCTGGTTTCCACTTCAACAGAAAACGTCTAGAATAATACCAACCTCAAACATGAAATTGATATTATTACTTTAGACATTATATTTCGAACCCTTGAAAGCAAATATCTAAAAAACTAAACGGTAGATTTTAAAATTCCAGCTTAAGCTTCGAACGGAAATATCTAAGAAATTCGTCGGTAGATTTTAAAATTGATGCTTAACCTTTTAAAACAAATATGTAAAAAAAAATCGGTAGATTCTAAAATTGCAGCTTTGAATATAGAATCAACAGAGCTTTTCAAGAAGGTGCCACTCGACCTACCTTTCCTTTTGAAATTAAGAGGATGAATGTTTCCCCCGCTAGGTGTAGAATGCTACAAATTTTTTTAGGGTTCAAAAACGTGTCGCCTAGCAGGAAAAATTGCTGTTTTTTTATTATTTTTTTAATTCTCAGCAATTCCCCGGAAAGCCATGGTACACCCTTTTATAATGGACACCACATATACTATATCTACTATTTATAATGTCAGCATTCATTTGAGCAAGCGACTGTCATTAATAACGTTGGCGGCACCTAAGGAAAAATGTGTGCGTGGCCTATTTCAGCCAAGTTTATTAATTTATTATGAAGCCGCTTGAAGTGCTGGAGAATAAAATACAATGACACTATTTGAGTTAGATTTAGCTCAGCCCAGTATATTAAAAAAACCCGGTTGTAAACTCCTTATTGGAGCATATAATATTTGCTCTACTTCTACATTAAATAGCTTACCTTGGTCTTTTTGCATACCTTTTTATTGTGGCAAAAAAATAATTCTGGGGCGTCCATTTTTCATTATTTTGACATTCATAATTCAACCTTTCTTTTACTGTAATTTCAAAGAACGACTTCCGATTACTCTTTTCATATTCTTTTAGATGGCAAGTCGCAGATGTTTAATTATGTCTTTTGTTATTCGAACCAAAGCTCAGTTAGTTCTGTCATGCCTGCAATTGATTTTGCTGCCTTTTGTTTTTACACCTGAATTACGGTTTTGTAATTTTACATTTTAAGTCACATCGCAGATAATTGGTCTTGTTTCCTAAATATTTAAATTTTATGAACAAAATTTTATATACAGGTGACTTCAAGTAAAATAAACACAAATTCTGGTTTAATATTGCCTTTTATACGCTACAGGGTGTTTTATATATCAGACAAAATCGCCGTTAAGTCAGATTTAAAAAAATATATAACCGTTTTATATCTACCAGAATGGATCATCTATGAACGGGACTTTTTTCTAAACTTAGTATTTAAGACATAAGGAAAAACAAGTACATATTATATTTCTACGTAATCTCCGCCTTTGGAAATGCATTTTCCTAGGCAATCAAAAACCTGGTGATGCAGTATACCGTCGTATTAAAATTAAAAAGTAGCGCCAGTAGCAAATTGCGTACGAAGCGCTCTACTACTCTGTCGTCAGTGAAACGGTTGCCTTTCAACGCTTCCTTGAGTGGTCTTTCGAGATCTAAATCTCAGGTCTACAAGTCAGGACTGCAGCGAATGTGTTTCAATTCTACACAATGTTTGGCCTGTGGAACGCTGCTGTATGGGGCTCAGCGTTATCGTAAAAAAGATTTACGAGTCGCGTCGATCGATCACATAGTGTGCTGTAAGCATTATTGATAGTACAACGTTCGGGCAAAAGAGCAATGTACAAAACGTCACACAGTTCAAAAAAGGCACACGCGGGTATCTAGCCACCTGACAACCGGACCTTGTCCTTCATCGAACTGCCTCCACCCTTACCTCGCCACTTTATATAGGCTTGTTTTGACTAGGGCCTATAGTGGTGTACTAAAGTTTTCTCACAGGTTATGATGCAATTCAAAAATGCTTTCACTTCTCTCTCAAACTGTGCTTAAAGCCGCTCGCATATCTGTAAGCGAAAATGTTCAAAAAACAAAGGATACCTCGGGCAAACACTTTACGGAACCCCGGGTCTTTTGTAAATATACCTTGAGTACATCCATAACTTACTCCGACCTGAGCAAAAATTGGGGAAACCCCAAACGTCGGTGGTCTTTAATAAGGCCACTAATAGCATGCCTGTTCTTTCCCGTAGTGCTCGTCCCAAACTAGCACCAACATGATGGAAACTGAGATCTGAACATAAAAATAGTTGCTATTACGTAATCGCAACTAAATTTACAACCCAGTGCTGCAAATAGCTTTATATTAGCCATTAACAGTGACATTTTTGTAGTATTAGATTTTTCAGGAACTTAAAGGTAGTAATCGACAGTAGCCGAAACTAGCTTATGTTACTGAAATGTTACATGAAAGTTGCAGCCACTTTCAAGTAGCAGTTATAGCTTCCGTGACGTTGCTGGCCTTTTTATATCACACTGAATAGTTGGTGAATTGATTTCTCGAAAAGTGTACTAATTACAGTTAGCAATCTTTACTTTGTATCTTCTTATCCTTAAAAACTCATATTTTACACTTAACCAACCATGACAATTCCAATTTAAAACACTGGTTGAATAGAAGTTTTCAAAGACAGTATGAATCGAAATTATGCTTGCGTATCGTTGTCGATGGTGTTTTATTGGGTTGTAAGGTACTTGCTTACGCATTTGTATTCTAGGTAATTGTCATATATTTAATTAACCTTCTCATCTTATTATTACATGTAGAGGAGTAAATCATTAGGGTCCAATGGGGGTTATAATTATGAGACAGCCGGTGTATTTCTAGCTGTCGCCTAGTAATAATTAAAGTAGTATAAATAAATACTGGTAAACCCCAGAATTAAAACTATATATATATATATATATATATATATATATATATATATATATATATATATATATATATATATATATATATATATATATATATATATATAAAGTCGAAAACCGACCTCGAATATGGGTTCTAGGGTTTCTAAATGAATTAAAAAAACTACAAAATTCGAAAGTTGTTACTTCTCTACTACCAAAATTTCCTTACTGAAAATTCGCTAAAATAACGCTTGGTGTCTTTTTGTGTTCCACTATAGTTATTACTTAGATTTATCAATTTGCACATATATCTAGATTTGCTGTCCTAAAATTATGTATAATATGTTTATGATTTGTCGGTTTCTGAATTGATTAATTAGTATCAGTCTAATTGAAGTGGTTTGCGGAAAACAACTAATTTTATGAATATAAAATGTTGGAAAGATGCACCAAGTATGTATATGTTACGACGCCTACTTTTTTTACTGTAAAACGAATCAAAACAATTTGGGTGGTTGCATGCAAATGAAGATTTAACTTGTGAATATAGATTTAATTACGAAAGGGTGATAATGAGTCTCGACCTTTGACTGAAATAGGTACTAATTAAAATTGCAAACAAGCTCGTAGGAAACCTAGATTAGCATGAACCTCTAATATTATTTTATTTACGCAGAAAATGTCAAACACTACATTGACAAAAACAGCCTCCCACTGTAAGCTGCATACCAGCCTAACGCTAATTAGATTTGTTTGTACGCTGATATTAATATTTTACAGACCGCTATATAAATTATCCAAAGACATGGCAATCAACATTTTCAGTACTATATCTACAATATTTGTTCATTCCTTCCTACAAATTCATGATTTGCGGCATCCTCTACACACGATCAGAAACAACAAAATTAAAGGCTTTTCTTCTAGATAGTATTTTTGTTAAGAAACCCTACGCGTTTTGTCCCTTAACTAACTATCCTTGTTCGATAAAAGCCAAATCATATCTACTAACGTCTGAGGATGCTTCGTTATTAGCCGAAACGCGAAGGGTTTCTTTAAAATAAACATTAACTCCTAAGGATGGTTGGTTAAGAGCCGAAACAAGTAGGGTTTCTTAAAAGTAAAATACTGGCTTGAAAAAAAAGCCTTTAAGTTTGTTACTTCTAATCATGTCAAACCCTAACGTACTGACCTGGGCGAATATGGGTGTTGTGCGGGGCAGACAGGGTTTAGAGGAGGTATTGCTGCAAAATGTGAAGAACGCCTCTTTTCAAAGTCCAACTAAGTGTTTTTTTTTAAATATTTTCCGCTCATATTTCCTGACCTCCCAGCAACCTTATTGCTAGCTTTTGTCCAAGACTGCACTCAAATCCGGTCGACGACGAAAGCAAGCACCTTTTAAATTAGGCTCGATAGGCTTGGACGCTTAACAAACGTAGGTATGTCTAATTTTAACCTGCTTTAAACGTACAATATGCGAAATACTGTTACCCTTTAAAGTGCTATTTACTAAACTAATCTGCAAAATCATTGATAATAGAAATGATGGGTCTAGTCACTCTTCTATCAGTATCATTCTCATTTTCTGAGCAGGTTTCGATACTTGCAAAGAACATTGTCGCAAGCTAAAATTTTACGCTTTTGAAACCAAAGATTGTCCCGGTATTTTAAAAGAAATGCGCCGGGTCTGACAATTTACAAAACTGTTAGTTGATTGTACATATGTTTCCACTTATAACATTTTGTGTTAACTAGAGCTATCGTGACAACATACTACCTGGTTCCACTATTTATTTAAATAGCATCAGTACAGGTCAGGTCTTTGTCCAACATTGTAGATATTGCATTACAGAATTTGAAGCTATGTCGGGATTATTTTAATTTTATTATCTTTGATCAAAAGACTTGAAAATTGGTACACAACCATGTCTGTCTATGTTCTTTTAAGTTGTAAATTTTCGTTTCAATCACTTGAAGAATTTAAGAGATATTGCATTTAAAAAAATATTTTGTAATTTTTTGTTAAGAACAATTGGGCGTTAAGATCTGATGGACGAACTCCAAGCTATTAACAAAATAAAGGCAATTTCCAAAAATGATCCAAACCAGTGAAGTATTTTTTGAGTTATCGGTTGGATATATATATATATATATATATATATATATATATATATATATATATATATATATATATATATATATATATATATATAAACATTTTAGGTGACCATGCAAATGGGTTCCAGGGGCCCTAATTCGCGCTCATTTGAAGAAATTTTTCAAAAGTCTCTATTAGTGAATTTTCTTAATAAAAATTTACTAAAAAGGTTAATTAACAGTCACTTATTTCACTGCTTATACCGTGGATCTGGCCAAAATATCTCATGCCCTCGCTGTGTTGTTTACCAATCCGGCAAAAATGTTATGATTTAACAAATATATTTGTTAATACCGCGCCAACCTCTACAGCTGCTTGGTTTACTCCAGGCTTGCTACGCTAATCACTTAGGACAACCAATTAATCCTGTCTGGATCTTGGACTCTACTTTTTTACTTCAAAATTTCTAAAACCAATTCTAAATAGATGTCACAGACTAAATTGAAAGCTGATAATTTTCAGTACTGTAACCCGTTTATAGAAAATTTGTTTGTACATGAGCGACTTGAGAAAGCTTTTTGATTATCTTCTTTCCAAGAAGATCAATCGAAAACGGCAATGACTCTACGGTAATTCCGGTAAGCCCCAATTAAAATTAATCTAGACCTAATTAGTTGTAAACAACTAAATCAATTACTGAAACTCAACCAGTGATTAACTGAGGTTCAAAATAATAGCGTTTGCCAGAAATTGCACCAGCACAAAATGCATTGTAATGATATCGCTAGTCTACTATAGAATGAGCACGGTTCGTTTTCACCGCCACTGCCGCTGATGTAACTTGTCGACACACATGTCTGTCTGCGACGCTGTTTCTGTCTCACATAGAGCTTCTTTTATTAGTTGAGGAGAGTAAGAGATATCGTGTAAATTTGTCGGTTATAGTGTCGTTATCTTCGCCTGTTTTGCCTTATTTCCAACGGCCAAATGTGGTTCTACAAATAATGAAAATAAATTATATCTCAACATATGTGTTTTTCTTCGCGCATTTATGGTAAAAAAACTTACAGGTTTTAGCTTGTCACTATTTATCTGCCACGTCTCCCAGCGGCCATGGATATTTACCAGCAGATTTTTACTGAAATGCTACGTTCCTTCCTTTTAAAGTAATTATTATGGACATAATGTATTGGCAGCGAATTTTCATATAAATATTGTCCAGTATTTTTAATAGGGAATTTAAATTTAGGTGGTTATTTATCGTAACTATATCAAATATTAATATCTATTTAGTATCAATTTAGCTTATCAAACTAGCTGTTAAAGTGGACCGTTACATTTTACATGTGACTCTACATGAAAACAACACTTATTTGAATTGTTTTAGTAGAAGCCAGAATGAGACAGATAAGGAAGATTTGATTTTTTGTTCTTGTTATCAGTTCAAATTAAAAAGGTATAAAGAGTATCTATAGAAATTGCTATACTTCTTAACAAAAAGTAGATAACACACGATGTTACATTTGAATTTAAATTTGAGTAAATTTCTATTCATTTAACGCCTTTTGTCCAAAAAAATGTTCTTTTTATGAAGTACCACTTTTTATATTCTCTTCAGAATAAAGGACCTTATGATATACGGTATTGTATTTCTGAATAAATTACCTGCTAAGTGAGACCAAATTACATTTAAGTTGCCATCTAAAAAAATTCATTTGCACGAAACAAAGGAAATTGAATTAAAATATGTGTATTTATGTATGGTTTAACGTTACAAAGGTTAAATTTAAATGTCAAACTGTTTCTGCATTATCTCGTTTGGTGCAATACAATTTACGCACCTGTGTAAGTTTTATCAGCTAACTCTTGTTAAGTCATTATCATGCTGATTGACCCTGTTGTTAAGATGGTGCTGATTTATGTGACTTTCTCAAAAGTTTCTGCAACTACTCGCATTTGAAATGCAAATATGCAAAATTTTATTGGTCACAGCTTACCTTCAAGCCTTTTTTATTTCCTTATCAAGTTTTATTAACAAAAAAAATTTTTATCAAATAGAGAGATGTCTAGAAAAATTGACTGTCACAGCGCACTTTTTTCCTCAGGGCTCGTCCGCGGCCTTGCCGCCCCGATATCAGTGCAACCTTTGGTTGGTTGTGCACGCCCTTAGTATTACTCCACCCATTCCAAAATCACTGTGCCTTGAACTAGTCTGCACAGCAATTGGTAGGGTGAAGTTTTATATTGACCTGTCCAGAGCTTTACACTCGCACAAGATCTGCTGGGCTGATTCCTCCTCCTCGCCGCAGAGTCTGCATGCGAAGTCCCCCTCGACCCGCCCCATTTTATGCAGGTGTTTCTTGACGGCCATGTGTCCCGTCAAGAGACCTGTTATGTTTCTGAGCTGTCCTCTGCTAAGATTTAGTAGCTCCACAGCTCTCTTTGAACTGGGTTCGTCAATTATTGACGTCCCATGTCTGAGCCCTGGACAGTACACCTTGTGTTGGTTTCTGACCCAGGACTTAATGGCTCTCCTGGCAGTGCTCTTTGCCACGCCAAGAGCCGGTTCTGATTCCATAAATGGTTCTGCTGACCCTCTCTTCGCGAGACTTCTTCTTCATTGCCTTTGACCCCCGAGTGACCCGGCACCCAGATGAGGATGACCTCATTCTGCACAGCCAGGTCGCTTGTCTCGTCTCGGCACTCATTCACCAGCCAGGAATTCACCCGTGGGCTACTTAGTGCCTTAAGGGCTGCCTGGCTATCTGTGGCTATGAGCATCCGCTTGTTGGTGTAGCCCCTCCTCTTGTTCTCCCGCACACAGTGCAGGATGGCGTACATTTCGGCCTGAAACACCGTTGCATGGACTCCGAGGGAAATACTATGACTTACCCTCGGTCCTTCCGAGTAACTACCTGCCCAGGTCCACGCTCCCCTCCAGATCCGTCCGTGAACCAGACGAGCGCGTCCCGTGGTAAGCCCGGAGTCTTCTCTCGCCATGCCTCGTGGTCGGGGATTTCCACTGTAAAGTTGTTTTCCCTGCAGATCCGCGAGCCTGCGAAGTCTGACCTTATTTCAAGCAGAGGCTCCTTCACGATCTCCTGAATTTTGCAGTTGTCCCTGAAGCCTGGGTTGATCTTCAGTCCACCATTTCAGGCTAGTCTGTATAGTCCTAGCCTGGCCATAGTGCACTTGCTGCGTCATAAGTTCAATTAAATTGCATGTGATCTATTATCAGTTACCTTACGTAGGACTCCTTTAAAAATTTGTCTTCTTACGATTTATCTAATGCATGATTAAAAAAATATTTTCATAAAAATGTTTTTAATAGTAAATATGTTTTTTTTATGAAAGCAGGTATCAAATTTGCTTATTAGTATAACCTATATTATAGCAGAAACAATGTATCATATTTCATCAAAGTAAGTTTACTGTTTAAACATGTACAAAAATTTTTCTAAAATAAACTTTAAACATTCCCGAAAAAACTGGTTTCCTAGCCAACAAACCTTAAGTTAGATGCAAATTGGGTTATTAAAATTTAAAGCGTTTAATGAAAATTTTCTACCAAAATGCACTTCCTGCATTCAGAAATTATTCACAAACATGTATTATATTTCGATGAAAAATACAAAAATGCATAACAGGTGTTCAATTAAAAAAAAGAAAATTTGTATCATCGACGACTAATGGGCTACTCTGTGATTGTAAAATTACTTTTATAGGATGCAGCTCCAGACAATCTGTAATTAACATATACAATTTTTTCTGCTATCTTCTATATTAACGGATATATTGAGCTTTTTACAACGATAATTCTGTGGTGCTGGTTCGTACTCCTTTGAAGAAATACTATTGAAATTCGTCGCGGTCTTCTCAGTAACGATTTTTTTCCTACAAAAATTCGCGAGAAAGTATAGACTAATAAAACACAAACTCTACAACTGAAACTACTGCCAAATCATCAGATAAGGCGTCTATTTGAAATGAATTTTCTGCAAATATTTTAGTAAAATGAAGGACAATGATGGTTGAATCTGTAACTTAAGGCCTTGTAAAACACAATTATTATGACACTTTTTCTACATAACCCCTATTTATTTAGGTTCTCCATCTAAAAATTGCAAATTTTGACGTTTTAAATCCCGACTTAACGTTTTATGAGGAAAGGTTACCAAATTTTTAAAGTAATTTTTCTGGCATTTCTTGACCGTTTTGCGCCAAAAAACTTAGCCTTTGTAATATACAATAGATTTAGTCATACACACAAAATATTTTGGTTTTGTGTATTTCTCTGGTCATCAGTGGCACCCAAAGTTTTTTGTAAATGTCTATAATTGTTTTAACTTAGAGATCTGAATTTTGGCATGTGGGGTAACTTTAATTGTGTAACTTAAGTACCGAATTTGGTTGCCATTGCTTTGTTATTTTCGGAGATACAAAAATTTTTCAAAGGAAAACCCAAAATCTTCCAGGAAAAACTGATCCCATTTTCCTAGATAACGCACTTATTTAAGTGAAGTAAGTAAAGGAAGGTACCTATCAAATTTTATCAAAATCGGCTCATTATTTTTGAGTTATCAGTACGATATATATATATATATATATATATATATATATATATATATATATATATATATGTATATATATATATATATATATATATATATATATATATATATATATATATATATATATATATATATATATATATATATTGTTTAAACCTTTCTCCATTACTTATGTCTTAGCGTTTCCAGAAAGACGAAAGCTTGTTTGAACGCTCCAGATTACCAAGGTAGCAGCAAAGCTATTAAGCTAACTGCATTAGACATTACTGTACCTGCTAACATGCCGAGACGAGACAAGCGACCTGGCTGGGCAGAATGAGGTCACCCTCATCTGGGTGCCGGGTCACTCGGGGGTCAAAGGCAATGAAGAATCTAACAGTCTCGCGAAGAGAGGGTCAGAAGAGCCACTTACGGGACCAGAACCGGCTCTTGGCGTGTCAAAGAGCACTGCGAGGGGAGCCATTAAGTCCTGGGTCAGAAACCAACACAAGGTGTACTGGGCGGACTGTCCAGGGCTCAGACATGGGAAGTGAATAATTGACGGACCCAGTTCAAAGAGAGCTGTGGAGCTGCTAAATCTTAGCAGAGGACAGGTCAGAAACACAACAGGTCTCGTGACGGGACACATGGCCGTCAAGAAACACCTGCATAAAATGGGGCGGTTCGAAGGGGACCTCGCATGCAGACTCTGCGGCGAGGGGGAGGAATCAGCCCAGCACATCTTGTGCGAGTGTAAAGCTCTGGACCGCAAAAGACAACTGATCTACGGTCAGTCTAGACCGGAGACGGAGCAATATAAAACTTCACCCTACCAATCGCTGTGCAGACTAGTTCAAGGTACATTGATTTTGGAATGGGTGGAGTAAGACTAAGGGTATGTACAATCAGCCAAAGGTTGCAGTGCTATCGGGGCGGCAAGGCCGCGGACGAGCCCTGAGGGAAAAAAAATCTGCTAACATTACAGACGTAACAAAAATCCGAACACCCAGTAAGAGTTAATCAATTTTAATAAAATTTACAGGTTGTGGGTGCTTAATCAAATCTAAAAAATGATTACATTTTCAAACTAAAATTTTAGAAAATAATAAAGTTAATTAATAATGAGTGGGTCTATCATGGTTTTAAATGGATTCGACAACTACTCACGGCATGCTTGAAATTAAATGGTTTATGATATGATCAGGAATTGAATTCGCTGACGATGGTCACCCGGGGTAAATTGGTGGTTGGGGTAAATTGCCCAGTCGATTTCCAATCATATCCCACACATGTTCGATTGGTAACAAGTCTGGGGAGGCAGAAGGCCATGGAAGCAGGGTCACGTTATTTTCTTGTAAGAAATTTGTCGTAACCCTCACTGTATGAGGAAGTGGGTTGTTTTTTTGGGAAAAGGGTTGAATTAATCCTCGTAGGTATGGCAGTGCATCAGGCTGCAGTACGTTTGGCATTTTATCATTTTCTGTCAAATTTTTGTCAACAAAATCTAGAAGTGACCTGCTACCGTATGTTATCGCACCCCATACCATCACCGCCTGTGTACGGGTCGTGGTCGTTTCTGCGTTATCAAAGTATTCGCCTTATTCTTCTGCGACCATCGCTGACCCCAAGACAGAGTCGGAACTCGTCAGAGACCATAACACGGTCTTATTCACCATTCCAATTTGATCTGCTGTTACACCACTCAAGCCGAGCAGCACGATGTCGTATTCTGAGATATCTCGTTGTCAGAGATTCTTTGTTGTAAAATTCAAACCAATCGACCGTGTTGTGAAAACTGTGCCTTGTAGAGCCGCAACCCTCAAATGACGACATTTCCGTACTAGAGCTGCTCGTAGTTTTCTAGATCCTTGACGATGATTATGGTTTCCTACTTCAGACCACCAGGACTTGTTAGTCCAGGTGGTAACACCGTTGACACGCTGCATCCTATGCGGTCGGAAATTTGCCTGAAAAACCGGTTCTCCGTATACCAACAATGTGCCCCGTTTCGAATTCACTTAAATGACTGTAGTTGTTCCGTAAACGGCACTTACACATAACGACTTGATGGCCTAATAAATTAGGCGTAAATCGCTACGAAATATTGATTCAAACTGAAGGACACGCAAATTTAAAGTGATAATTTTTTGACAAAACAAAATTTAAAAAATGTACACCTGTTACAATTTTTTCTAGATATTGTTATCATTTATAATCAGAGACAAAACAGAGTTGCAATTGGTCGACTCTTACTAGGTGTTCGATTTTTTTGTAAACTTAAAGTAAAATATAAAAGCTGACCTGGCTCACCCGCATTGACATGTGTATTGTGATTTAGGTCAGCGTCCCAGGCAAAGCAAGATTTATGTCTTTGTTTGAGAACAAATCCAAATCAACTTAGCGTAAATTTTTATGTCATCATGTATTCTGCTAGCGACAATATATTTTTAAACGGTTCGTTAAAAAATAAATTTTGGACAAACAAAATATGCACACATTCAGAAAGTTACTATTTGAATTTAATAATAAAAGGAGAGAGAGAAAGCAAGGGAGGACATAGACAGCATTAATATATAAATCCAAATTCAACTTACTTGACAAATAACTAGTGAACTTCTAGACCAGGTCTTTTCGAACGTAAACTAAACGTGAGCTCAATACTGATAAAGTTAAACTGCATTTAAGGTTAGGTGCTATAGACAAAATGCAAAGTTTTCAATGATATTTCCATATCTTCAGCTTAGAACTCTTTAGTTTGATATTATAATCGTGTGGTGCATTTATCTTTGACTTAGAAAGGGTAGAGACACGCTGAGTAACGGAAAGCTTCAGGAAGTGCAAGGAAGTAGAAGTTTCTCTAAACGTCTGACTGGAACTTCTTTGCGTAGAAAGTTTCATTGAGGACTGTAAAAGCTCAACGGTGGAGAATACAGCTGTTACCTTTCCTGGCTGAAATTGTCCTCTCAACTCCTTATGTAAATATATTCACTTTACAAGCAGCTTATGATTCCATGTAAATGGACATTCTTGAATGACAGAAGACGGAGTCTGTACTTTGTTCACTGGTTCAACTCATTCAGGAAACGTATGGTAATTGATGTTTTAAAAAATGTAAGATAAATAAGCTTATACAAAATATACCTTAGACTTGTAAAATTTGAAATATATAATAAATTGTAATCCTCGTCATCAGAGTCTAAAGGCGATTTCAGTTTGCCATCGCCATCAAAAATACCTTAGACTTGTAAAATTTGAAATATATAATAAATTGTAATCCTCATCATCAGAGTCTAAAGGCGATTTCAGTTTGCCATCGCAACTATAAAACTACGTCTCCAGCACTTGTTTAATTTGGCTGTGGATCTTATATTTCACTATTAAAACAAGTTTTCTAGAGTATCTTCTTTCGATACCCTTTTTAGATGTACTAGTTATTAAAAATACAGGCACTTTAGAATTCTATGTCCATAGAAAGGAAGCCACCACACTTAGTTACTTCCCAATGACTTACATCATACGTACATAAAAAATCGCTAGTTTGAATTTTCTTGTAAATCGGTTAATACATTTTCCTTTAAGTAAAAATACAATTTTCAAAACCCAATTCATACAATACAGATTTTAGACCTAACGATCGTTTCGCTAACAAAGTTAGCGTCATCATAGACCTGCTACGAAGTAATCGACTAAAAACTAGAACTGCGATTTATATGGTAGTTGCCAAGCAGTTGCTAACAGTGTCCTCTACGAAGGTGTACAGACAGACTCCCACTGTTGAGTCTTAAATGCCTGTAACTGAAATGGTCAAGCTGATTTTTTTAATACTGTGCGTCGTTATCAAATATTCCTTCTAAGAAGGACACACTGATTAACTAATTAATAAGATACCAGTTCGAACAAATATTAAATTGGTTGCAGCAAGGTTTTAATATCGTTTGATGTAACCTCGTTGTTTCCCAGTGTTCCCATAAAAGAAACGCTTACGTATTTAGACCATTTCTTAAAAGTGAACAACATAGATGAAGAGGTCTGCAAATCTTTTATTGACTGAGAATATTTTTCAATTTAATAATGAATCTTTTGAACAAACCCATGGCGCAGCAATGGTCTACCCCTTTCCCTATTTGCTACGCTTGTTTTGAAACTAAGAAACAAGCATAGCAAATAAAAATGATTATTTTCCTTGAGTAAGATTTTGTTATGTGGATGATGTTTTGCAGTATTTGATACAAATGTATGCAAAGTAGATTATTTTTATTTCCAAATTAAACATTAAATTTGGATCCATTAAATTCACGCATAAAATATAAATTAATTAAGACACTTTAGAATTTGACATCCACAGAAATGAGTTGTATTTCAATTGACTCACGCTATAGTTTCCCACAAAAAAGGGCTAGTTTGAATTTTCTGGTTCATAGAGTAATACAGTTTCCCTTAAATAAAGAAAAATACAACAGAGAACTTGAATATATTAAAAATTTAGCTAAGTGTAACGGTTACTGTGTCTGCTTGGTCGAAAAATTTGTCAATAAACATAAAACAAAGAAAATAAAAGCGGGATCTACGACTTTCAGAAAAAGCAAAACCGTTGTCTATTTACTATTTGCACCGCGAATTAATGATAGTTTAAATAGTATTTTAAGAAATCCAATTTACAGCTAACATTTTCTACAAAAAGGAACATAAAAAAATTTCCCAAAGAATAAAGATAAAACCAAAGAAGTGTCGGGAGTCCACGAAATAGGTTGTAAGGATTGTGAACTTAAATATGTTGGGCAAACCAAAAGAATTATTAAAACTAGGTTTAAAAAACATTTAGCGCCAATGAGAGATGGCACTTTTGGTAAATCATGTTTTGCTAAGCATATTTGGGATAATAATAGTCATGTAGATAAAAACTCTCAAGTTAATCAATAATGTCGTGCAATCGTGTCAGTAAGATGCTTACGAAAGTATATATATATATATATATATATATATATATATATATATATATATATATATATATATATATATATCGTTAGAAATTTGAACAAAAATGTTTCGATGTATAGAGTAGATCCGGTTTTATGTAGTCCGCTGTTCGAACTGTTATCCTAATGACCACTGTGTCTTTCTTAAAAGGAATATTTGATAACGACACGCAGTATTACAAAAGCAGGTATACAATTTTGATTACAGAGGTTTAACACTCATCAGTAGGGATCTGTCTGTATACATCCGTAGAAGACGCTGCTCGCCACTGCTTGACAACTAACATATAAATAGTAGTTCTAGTTTTTACTCACTTAGTTTGTTTACTCCTCTGATGACCCTAACTTTGTTAGCGAAACGATCGTCAGGTCTAAAAACTGCATTGTGATGAATTGGGTTCTCCAAATTGTACTTATGAAAAGACACTTTCTCAATCAGAAGATTCCATAACACACTTTACGAAACAGGAGATTGCCAGGCATATGCGGTCTGCCAAACCTCGACCTTCCAATCCTCCTTTTGAGGAACGACAGTCAATCACAGACCTAAACCAAAACACAGATATTATGATCCCACCAGCAGACAAAGCCAACGCCGTAGTCATATTAGACTAGTGCTCATCACAGGTTCCAATCTTCACTAATGGAGCTTAAATGATTCTTTAAAAATTAGTTTGAAAAACTCACACTCTACAATTAACACCTGTCATAAAGCATGACGTTACTAAGAGAAAGTGTCAAGCAATTCTATTTAAAAAGGCAACTAAGCGCGAATAAGGAGTTAACCACAAAAAATAAGCAGACCAAAGGAACATCTAGATCGTCTGAAATTAGTACAAAATACACTTTAGGTTAAGCAGATTTTACATATCGTGAAATTCATTTGATTTAGTTGGTTGTGCACCCCAGATGGTTAATATAAATTAAGATACAATTGTCAGATCGCTGCAGGCATTCATGTCCCTCTGAGACAAGTGACGTTTCTCATTCAGAGGTTCAAAATCGACTCCAAGATATGATTTTCTGTATCAAACTACAGAGTAGACAGTTATTTGATGATAAGTACACTTGGAGAACAAAAATCACCACAACACATCCTTTTAAAGACCTAGCGATCGTTTCGCTAACAAAGTTAGTGGCTTCAGAAGATGAAAAATTCTACTTATTTCTAACTTCACCTTTTATACTGAATCCTAGGTAAAGAATGATATTTAGAGGGAGACTCAATCGCAGGCAAATTTTCTGTGTAATGTATTTTAATTACCTGACGAGTTTTTTTAACTTCCTTTATCACCTTACCTGACAGGTTATGGAATTTTTATTTGCATCAAAGACAGAGTGTAAACAGGGGATTACTGCCCTGGCAATAAAAAACAAAAGTTCCTTAAACCGAGCCCCGTTACTGGTTTGTAGTCCTCTGTTTGCGCTCTGATTTTGATGCAGTTAAGCATTCCGAAACCTGTCAGATAAAGTGATAAAGAAAGTTCAAAAACCTCGTCCGGCAATTAAAATACAATACACAGAAAATTTGCCTGCAATTTATTCTGCCTCTAGATATAGTTCTTTATCTAAAATTTAGTAGAAAAGGTGATGTCAGAAATAATTAGTTAGCATTTTTCATCCTCTGATGACGCTAACTTTGTTAGTGAAACGATCGTCAAGTCAGGTCAGGTCAGATATGTTGTGGTTATTTGGGTTCTCTTAGTGTACTTATTATACTTATTAGTGCTAATCACAAACTTCAATCTTCAGTTAGTTATTCTATGGACAGAGGCAATGATGTGATAGGCAACAATTATGTCTATGATTAAAATATAATGAAAGAAGTATGTTAAAAACGTGTAAACCGTAACAACAGTTTGCCCCTGCCAAATGTTTAATATGTTTCGTCCACTAAATCTACCTGCCATGTTTCTTTTAATTTTACCTATCACTCAAAAATATGTGTTGCTTTTTAGAATCTTGTTCAGCTACTTCATAATTTAATAGACTGACCGATTCGTATTGTTTTAAAAGTTGCAAAACTCTACAAAGTATACATATACACGTTATACTTTAAAGCTTTAGCGGCATGGCCTAGCGGCTTTAGTTGACCTAAATTATTAATGCCACCTTAGGATATAAGTCCTAACAATCCCCTCTTTTCGTCAACTTGTTTAAGTTAGGCATGTCAAACCCTTCGTCGGTGTTTTTCGTCGTGTATTATCAGCGAGTGTCCTGTTCGTAAAGTAAGTGTCCTGCTTTACAAAATCAATAGACGCGGCACAGCACTCTCATAATAACACAAACATTATAACACGGCGACGTGATGTACTGCACATTGATTGGACAATAAAATGGCACATAAAGAATATAATGGAGTGTTCAGGTCTTTCCATCTGTGAAAAACGGCAAATGTTCCGTTTTATTTTTAGTGCTTTTATCGGTCAGACAATACAACCCAAGTACAGAAAATGATGTTCGCACTCATCTATCATTCTCTTTTTTGTTTTTTTGCACCTACCGATAAATGTATTGTCTTAATGGGGGGTGGACTATTTTTCAAACAAGGTTAACATTTTTTAGGTAATATACAGGCAATCCAGAAAGTCAATTAACAAACTGAAACCTCAGATTCTAGAAATAATATAGTGGCGATTTAACCAACATCATCTTATCAAAAATGCCTAAAAACGGAGTGACGGCCTCGTCACGCCAAATTTTTTCTCCAAATTTTGCTATTTGAATGGATCAACTTTCGCGCAAAAATTAAGTTTTCGAAGATCTATCACTCTAGATGGACTAAGTGCAGATTGTAATTTGTGATGAACACTAATAGGTACACTTTGGAGAATTGAATTCACCAAAACATATTTTTCAGAAATCACGATCGTTTTGAAAATAAAGCGCCATCAGAGGGATAAATAAACTAAGGGAATAAAAACTCAACTGGTATTTATATATTAGTTCTCAAGCAATAGCGAAGTACGCCCTCAAGGGACGGATTCAGACAAACCTCCACATCGAAATAACTAGTAATTACAAATGATTTTGAAAAGACCGCGGGTCGTTATTCAGTACTTATTTGTTTTTATAGAGAGACACAGATTATAAAAATAACTGAACCAATAAACTACTTATATACTGTGCCGGTTCCATTCATCAAAAAATGGTTATTCAAATTTTTGGTGATATATATATATATATATATATATATATATATATATATATATATATATATATATATATATATATATATATATATATATATATATATATATATATATATATATATATATATATATATATATATATATATATATATATATATATACATATGCATATGCATATACAAGTTGACTAACGGTCGATGCTAAGTTTACTTAACAACAATGACGAATCTAACCCGTGCGACGCGAGGTAATGACGAACCCAACCGAAATAAAAAAAATCATCAAAGGACTAAAAATAAAAAGGCTCCTGGCGACGACAAAATCAACCACTCTATGTTAAAAAATTTACCACATAAAGCCACAATAAAACTACACTATATAATAAACGCTTGCCTGAAACTTCAATACTTCCCCGATCCCTAGAAAAATGCCACTGCTATTCCCATTAAAAAAGCCAACCTGGGTTATTTTGAAAATTTGGCTTCTTAGGTAACTGATTCTGCTCTATCGATCTAAAGCACCCTCAGCGCTGCTGCGTTGCTGCTCATGTTAAAAAGTAGCAACAACTTTGACATTTTAAAAGAGACACTCTGTATGTTTAGTATTTCTGAACCGGCTTTTGACGTACTGCTTCCAGCAGCAAATATTTACAAAAAATCAACATGGATTTCTGGACAATAGATCAACATCGACGGCAATTTATTCATACTATAGCTCTGTAATTAAGATCATAGAGCTTCGCTGGTGTCCTGTTAGTATCTTTTGTGATGTCAGCAGGGCATTTGACTGCGTCGATCACTCTATCTTGATCGAGAAGTTATTTTCCTAAAGATGACAGTATGTTGTTGTTGGGCAGAGCACTTCTCAAATTATCAGCAGAGAGCTGAGCGTTCCGCAGGAATCGGTGCTGGGTCCAGTGCTGTTTTTGTTATATATTAATGACTTGGGTAGATTGAAGTTGCCAGCGTCGATCACCGTGTACGTCCGTTATTGTTTCTGACATTTCAGATGTGAGTCTCGTAACTAGGTGTAGCTCTGTTTTTACGAAGTTAAATGCATGGTGTTCTGCTAACAGACTGTTTTTGAATTGTGGTAGAACAGCCGCAATTAGGTTTAGCAACTACCAAAAGCACTGTAACGCAATAAATTTTTAGACAATAACAGCTTACTCTCCGCAACAGCCACAGATGGAAATTATAAATTTTTGTGTATTTTTCTAGACTATTTTTTGAACTGGCATCATTATCTAGTTGGGAAACTAAATTCGGTTTCATATCAGTTAAGAAACGTGAGGAGTTATATGGAGAAGGATCAGTTTTTGATACTCTACCACGGGCAGGTCGACTCTCGGTTTCGTTACGGCATAATATTCTGGGGGTTGTCAGCACCAAGGAGAGCTGTATTTATAGCTCAGAAACGGGTACTAAGATGCTTGGAAGGAGTTCCATCCCGTCAATCATGCAGAGATATTTTTCAGCAAAACAGAGTGCTTACATTATTTTCCATGATTACAATGGAACTTTCTTTGCGTGTTTTCAAAAATAAGGATGGAACTTTTGTATTAAATAAAGCCATACATGATGTAGATACGAGACAAAAAAAAAACAAAGTTCACGTACCATTTGCCAAACTCAAAGTGACATATAATTCTCCCGATTACCTAGCACCTAGGGTTTTGAATTAACTACCAGAGGGAGTTAGATCATGTAGTAGCCTGTCAGTTTTTAGGGACGAACTTTAATATTTTTTATTGACTAAACGTTTTTATAGTTTAGAACAATTTATGCCTGAACTATATGTGTAGTGATATGTTTGTTTTTATGCTGTGATTGTTTGTGTTTAGTTCGTAAATTTTTGTAATTTGTTTATTTTGACTAGTCCCATACAATGTATATTGTCGTTTGGAAATATATCTTATTATTATGTTATAGTATTTTAGTGATTTTTGTAGAAAAAATTGACTAATGGGGAGATCCCGACCTTTCAATTTTGAAAAATGTTTTAAAAAGAGCGCGAGTTATGTTATCCCCATATATTTACCATGGAATTGTAGTAATTATTAAAGTTTATCTATTCCAATGCAGAAT
Source organism: Tillus elongatus (assembly GCA_964006375.1). NCBI lineage: Eukaryota > Metazoa > Arthropoda > Insecta > Coleoptera > Cleridae > Tillus > Tillus elongatus. Next base: position 72,068,269 of record OZ023265.1, read on the forward strand.
ATCATATTTCTGTCAACACAAGCCAGGCCAGTTGATAGTACAGAAGAAAAGTTGACCAGTGATTCCCCCGGGAACTATTCCGCAAAAGTAAGAAGAGGAAGAACATGGTTTACTATTATTTTTGTTATTAGAAGTTAGTCTAGTATTAGTTTTGTAGTGTTAATATGGTAGTAGTATAATCATAATTTTATTATATACCAGGGTCATACAATATTAGACGTTACATAAAATATTAAGTAAAAAAGTTTATAAGTGTAAAGTTTTTGTAGTTAATAAAGTTAGCAAAGTTTTAAAAACTTCAACCAAGGGATGAGTTATTTAATTGGCGCAGTCGGCAGGATATTCAATCAGCTTTTTGGATAAAAATCTCCGAAAAACTGGTCAGTGTTTACTGTTTATTGAACAATCGAATTTTTCAAATACCTATAAGACAAACATTGCTGAAAGGTATCTTCTGGTTGCTGGCTCTGCTCAACGTTAAAGTGGAGGCACAGATAAGCATCGTTCTTCCCAGTTTTAAGAAAGAGAGAAGCATCGCTCTTCCAAATTTTCCAAAAGAGACAGACATCGCTCATCCCAAGCTTTCAGAAGAAGAAACAAGCATCTCTTACCACTGCTTTTCCAAGGAGGGACAAACATCGTGATTTTCCAAAGAGGGGCAAACATCCTTCACCACAAGTTTTCCAAGGAGGGACAAGCGTCGCTACCACATGTGGTCCAAGCAGGGACACACATTGCTCATCCAGTTGGACAAAAACCATGAAAGGTATCCTCGTAGTTTTAGTGTATGTGCTCATTTATCCTTTCTTGTATTTAAATAATTAAAGAGTGGATTAGATAAGTAAGCTAAGTGCCAAAATATAAGTTTTCAGTTAGTGAAGTAAAACTTGTAGTCAAGCTTAAAGAAGGAGTAATGTGTGTTTTATATTTTTCTCCTATATCAGGACACCCTCTAAATAAGCTGACGAAAAATAGACTGATTAGGTTTCTTATTTTTTCTTAGAAAAATTTTCAACGTGGCTAAAAGTTAGAAAAGGTTAAATGTCATCGTCGTTGCATTGAAAAGAAAGATATGTGCCATAGGACGCAACTATGAAAAAATGTATGTACCAATGTGTTTTAATTCAGAAAAGAAGCTTTAACCTATTATTTATTTCAATTGTTTATTACAATATATTTTCGAAATACATTTTTTTATATCGATTTATGACATGTCATAGATTAAAATATATAAATTTATTTACATAGTTCAGTATAAAAATCCTTATATTTTTCATCTAAAAAAGGTAACATAGCACGTAAGTTTTCTTTCTTGTCGTCCTTAATATTTGCTGGTTGATTATCTACGTTCAGCTCAACTTCTTCAAATCATCTGCAGATTTTCCTTTTTTCAGCACTCTTACCGGTTGCCAGTCTTCTAGTTGACTAAATGTTTTTTTTATCTCTACCTTACCATTAGCGCTGTATCTGCTCATGGAAACTTTTGATGTATTTAAGTTTTTTGTATTTATCAAACTATCCGCAATTTATTGGAATTGATAAAACCTGCTTTTCATCATTTCAATCACCTCAAATTTGTTATGATGGGTAGAAGAAAAAACTATGTCTATCAGTTCATTTGGGATAAAAGCCTTGCAGCGCTTCTTTCTTTTTTCTATGAGTGCTAAATCTCTAACGCAAGGCAAAAAACTATGGCCAGACAACGAAATTTCTGTTCTATAGCCTCGAAGAAACCAGTAGCAATCAACCACATAAAGAAAAAGACCATCACACGATTTTTATTTTGTCCGGAGCAGTTATCGCTCCAAACTACCAAATCCTTTTTTAAACTGGTGAACATTAAAAACTTGTAGGCATGAAATAATTTTATTCTGCATTGTAACTCGTCACAAACACGACAAGTATCTGAACGTGGAGGTCTAAAAGACAACTTAGGAAATTCTTCTTTGAACACTCTTGCATATAGCTTATATGTTACAGGAGTATTTACATTCTCGACTTGAAAAGCTTTAAATAGCCTGTGAACATTAAGATCTGAACTGAGATATTCAGTACTAGATTTTGCACGAGAATGGTGGCTTTCACATCTTGGGTTACGATTAATATGATTAATTATCTGTTGTCGGTGGTCAACAGTAAATTTCTTAGGCTTTTCGAAATTTCCTCTTTTTCCTTATAATGTGTTTCTCCCATTTTTTTAAGTTTCATTAAAGTTTGAACCTGGCTTTTTGTAGTTGCGAATATATTAAGAAACGTTCGCCTACACACCTGAATATTTTCACCTTTTCCATTGGAAACATGAAATACCACAAATGACTGACGCCTGCTATTAGCTGGATCGGAGTATAACTCATGTCTACGTCGCTGAACATGTATGACATCGAGAAGGCCCATTAAATAAGTTTTCTGCGTTGGTTCGTTACATGAATAAAACCGCGTAAAAAGGTCCTGCTTGTGTTGTTCAGATACTTCTTTGCAGTTATATTTACACTTTCAAGTTACCTAACAATAAATAAGTATAATAAAATTGTCACACAAAAACAAGGTATGTACAGGTTACACTTACCAATGCTTGCGGGGGTCGTTTCGCCTGCTTATATTTCTCAGACCCAGTTTTATATGTTTTTCCGAAAACACTTAACTTTTTTTGCTCCCCCATAAAAGGCCCTGAACCACTTTTCCGCTTATTATTCTTATTATTGCCATTTTCCATGTTGAATTATTAGCACTGGATACAATTTTCACACTGTACGACGCACACGCGACGTTGTTTTAATAAATTTATAATGGCTGTGTATAACGTGTCTCTGGCGCACGTTTGGCACTTAGACGATTTTTGGGGACGAAGTTGCTGGTACATGTAGCGCCATCTACAAAAATGAATTGCACCACTAAAAATATGACATTTGGCACATAGCCCGATACATCTGTACAGTACATCTGCGGTGGCACATAGAGTGTATTTAGCTAAAAAACAGAAAATTATAATTTTTTGTACTTAGCCCACTTATCTAATCCACTCTTTAATTGTGATTTTCGTATTGACCCCTTATTATTGATATATTTGTTTCTATATTTTTGCATAAACCTTATATATATATATATATATATATATATATATATATATATATATATATATATATATATATATATATATATATATATATATATATATATATATCTGTGTTTATATCGTATGTGCGTATATACTTGAGAGATTGATTTAAGAAAGAAGAGAAAATAATTTTATTTTATATATTAAATGAAATTTCGGAATTAATCATATAAAAAGGTTAGAAACAAATAAAATAAAAATGACTGAACACAGAACTGATATGTCGTTGCTTAGATATCAAGCAGATAATATTCCATAATTCGAAAATCCAAATCAGTTAAATAGGTTTATAATTTCATCTGAACACTTCTTAAAGAGTTTTCAAAACAAAGAAAATCACAATTATACAATAAATACATGTTTGGCAGACACTTGATTAAACAAATTAACAGACCTAGTATGTTTTAGGCTCGAATTTGTCTTGGAATTTAATTAAACAAATGCTTCTTTTAATCTTTTCCGGTCAGAGAGGAATTGATTTTCTAACTCAAGAATTAATAAACATGAAACCATTACGTAATGAGTCGGCCTTAGACTTTGGCATCAGAATTCAAGATGCTTGTAGTTTACTGTTTTCTATATTAAATGCTTCTCCAGAGACGGGTGAGGAAAAAAAAATCTACATTATAACGATTTTGCTTTAAAGGCATATATATATATATATATATATATATATATATATATATATATATATATATATATATATATATATATATATATATATATATGGTTTATCTTGCAAGTTACAATCAGTTATAAGGTTAAAGTCTCCTGGATGTTTAGAAGAGACCATGTCAATGGTTAAAGGGGAATTGGATTTTAAACAATTAAAGAGAAATTTAACTAATAGTTATAACAATTAAAAACAACCACAAAATTTAAAAATGCACTTTTCGCCATTTTGGTATATATCGGTAAACTCACAAATTTTAGACGACCCTGTATAATAGAGAAAGAACTCCCTTAAAAATAATTAACACAAAGGAAATTGTTAAACTACACTCAAAATTTCACCTTTCTACGAATTCAAGTACCGCATTTAATTGAAGCCCTGTTTTGCACAAAAAATAAGGAAATCGATTAATTTGTCGAAAACTCCTGGAGATAATAGGAAAGTACTACACAAAAATAATCTGAAAGCAATAGCGAAGCGAAAAATGCAGTAATATGCGGGGTGTCTTATTTAACATATCAAAGCTGGCATTACTGTTCATGTAAGCGGCAACGCCGCAGGGATGCAAATATTTATATATCGATAGACCAAAATTAATTACTCAAGAAACCAAAATTTAAAAATAATAGCACGTCCCGTTCTTCGTAAACGTCTAACCTAGCATCGATCCTGGGTCTATATATATATATATATATATATATATATATATATATATATATATATATATATATATATATATATATATATATATATATATATATATATATATAGTTCATTGTGGTTTATTGGCATAAATTATACATTATGTGATACAACAATTTTGGGACGCAGCAAGTGCGTTATGGTAGCGAATTTTCATTACATGCTTCAAATTTGTATAACTCAATTTTATATAAACCTAGAAAGTTAAATTTTAGTATGTAGTAAGGCATTTGCGAGAGCAATATATCACCCAAATTTGATCAGACGAACTTCGTTATATTTCGGATACAATTATTTCTCTTCGGAAATATATTTTTTTTTAGAAAAACTGGTCCGATAGGGCTGGCTGACGAACTCATCCAAGCTATTAATAAAATAAAGATTCAAAGATTCTTGTAGAGTTTCATCAAAATCGTTTTTGTGTTGTCGGTACGACGCGGCGGGCGTACACACACACAACTATATATATATATATATATATATATATATATATATATATATATATATATATATATATATATATATATATATATATATATATATATATAACATAAAATGTTTAACGGACTTTGGTTTCGGGTTCTAGGGCCCCAAATTTGTGCTCATTTGAAAATTCTTTTGCAAAGTCTCACCATCGATACCTCTCTATTAGCGAATTTTGTTAAACAAAAATCCGCTAACAAGTCTTAGACTTGTGCTGTATATAAGACGATTCATTTAGAAGGGTAATTCCTAAATAGTTTTGATAGTCTTACACAAAATTCAGTAAACTTTAAATTTTGACATACCAAATGTTAATTCTTTTTGATCTTATTTTTCTCACATGCTAACACTTCAACCGTCACCTTCATTTACCACAAATCTCGGATATTCCATAGTTTCTTTCTAACTGCTATTATTTCCAAACTCATATTCCGCTTTTATATGCATCTAATTGTTGTGATTCTCTGGTGGTTTTGATAAGCTTGAGATTATCTACATACATCATCTACTACATCTACATAAGAAAAAATACCAATGTCTTAAAATAATGTATCGCAAACCACCCTCGCCTTTTAGTATTTTAATGGTTAGAGTCACATCCGCGTAGGTGTTGCCATTTTGTGGGTAAAATTAGCAAGACTATACTTATTTGTTGTCAATTTTAATTTACATCATGTCTAACAAAAAAGCAATGCTTGTGCCTGGCTCAACATAATTTTTTTAATGTCCTTTCCTGCGATGTATAACTGTCAAAATATTTATAAACTTATGAAAATTTCACCTCTTCTGCAATTCTAACTCCACTAATGTTTCAACTACATCTATTGCCATTTGTTTTCTCCTACTATAACAGAAACAATATGAGTGGATACTTTTGTGTGGGTCACCTGTATACAACATTAGCTATGTTGCTCATGATATTGATTTATGGAGAAAATGAATGTAATAGGGTAGGTACGTACATTTTGACAATAAGTAGACATACATATTGATTAGGGCAACAAACCTGTAAGCGATATACATTACCTAATTTCTCCGGAAGTTGCTTTAGGGATCGCTCCTTGAAGCACGCATTTTACTAGTAGTCTTGACTCATTAGCTCATTATGTCAATTATAAGCGATCGGACGAGCATTTCACCCCTCTAAGGTCCCTTATAGGATACAGTGTCTGACCAATCAATATTATTGTGGGTGAATTTACATTTAACCTTCACATTCGTTTGACAAAACAAACATAACGTCTTTTTTTAATCATTAAATAAGTTTTAACTAAATATAATTTATTTAAATAACAATTAAAATTAAATAGTGTTAAACAATTTTATTTGTTAATTAAATGTAAATTTGAAAAAAGTCTGAAAAAATATGTAAGCTAAACTGGATCAAGGTAAACACTGTTTATATCTTAAGCTTTTTTTTGGATAATGAACAGATTTTAAGTTAAAATATGTTTAGGCTTGAAAAGTCTGGAAGCAGTAAGTGTATTATGGTAGCAAATTTTTATAAAAATCTTTCAAATCACGAAAAATTGTATGTAAAATAATAAAGTTGGTTTAATTTAATATTTAGTAAGGTAAACTTTTTTGTACTTCAACTTCGGTCTATTTCTGCGACTATCGCCAATCACAGACGTCAGGAAGCAGTTTTACTTCACTATCCTGGAAATGTTGCCTAACCCCCGTTTTTTTAAGGGAGGTGGGGATCTTTAACGAGCCCAAGATCGCATGGACACGGGACCGATAGCTTTACGCTCCCTCCGAAGGGCGGAACGTGCAGGCATTCAACTTGCTCAAATACAATGCCACAACCTCAAGTGATGTTAATTTTACGGTGTGTGCTGAGAAAGTGAAAGAGGAACCCTGGGAATCGAACCCAGTAGCCCTCGGTTCAAAGACACACGCTCTTACCACTGGACCACCGAGGCCCTTAAGGTTAACTTCAGCTTAATATTATACGATGTGGAACAGCCAAATGGAATAAATTCAGTATCTTAATTGTTGTCTATATTTATAAAAAAATCCCAAATACGTCAATTTTAGATTTAAAAGAAAAATTTTGGACGCAGCAGGTGCGTTATAGAAGTGAATTTTCATAAAGTTTTTAAGTATACTAGATATGAAAATTTCCCAAAAAAAAACTAGTCTGACTTTCCTGGCCAACGAGCATATCCACGTAATTTACACAACAATTATTCTTAGAGAAAGCTTTTCGACAGAAATTGAAAAAAATGTGTATCACGAAAATTCGCCATTTTTTTTACTAAGATGGACTAAAATAATTTGAGAGCCCCTGTATATGGCATCCTGAGTTTTTTTGACGAATAATTGAAAACCTCCCTAAATGCGTACGTATTCATGGGACACCGATTTTCATTGGTAAAGACGCCGTACCACAATTTTTTATGTGTTCTAAAACGTAAAAAGTTTAAAAACAATTGAAATAACTCGAAAACGAGAGGCGGTATAATTTTTTCTCGTTTCAAGCGTACATTAGATTAGATGGAAAATGAGATAACGCTATGATAAAAGGGGTGTTTCATTACAAAAAAAAACTTGTTTCACCAACGATTTATGAGCCAGCCTGTGATGGTCGACATAACTTTATAAGATGCAGCTCTAAACACCCTATAAATAACTTTAATAATATTTTCCATGTCTTGTATAATAACGAATATATGGTTTACAGTAAAATGCACCACCCTGTATATATATGTAAACATGTAAAAACTGAAATTGACCCCGAGTGGGATCAGTTCGCAATCCTTTGGAGAAATATTAATTCGCGAAAAAGTAAAGCCTATTAAACCACGAGCTCTATAAACTAAAACTACTGCCAAAGCATCAGGAAATGGGTTTATTTGAAATGAATTTTCTGCAAATATTTTTGTAAAAATGAAGGACAATGTTTGTTGAAGCTGTAACTTAAGGCTTTGTAAAACACATTTGTTATGCCATTTGTTCGGCATAGCCCGTATTTGTGCCAGATTCCGCCTAAAAATGTCAATTTGTGACGTTTCAAATCGCAACTTTGACATTTTAAGAAGCAAAACTATAAAATTTTTAAACAAATTTTTCTGTTATTTCTTGAACATTTTTCGTCAAGACCACTTTACCTTTGTATGTAATATACAATAGATTTTGTACTCCACACAAAATATCCTGGTTTTGTGCATTTCTCTTGTCTATAATTTGTTTCTTTTGAATTAGAGATCTGAATTTTGGCATGTAGGGTAAGTTTAATAGTGTAACCTGAGTACCAAAGCCAGAGCTTTGTTATTTTTGCAACGACAAAAATTTTCTGGAAGAAAACAGAAAATTTTCCAGGAAAAACTAGTCCGATTTTCTTAGCTAACAAACTTATCCAAGCCACTTAACAAAAGGAAGGTACCAGGCAGCTTTCAAAATCGATCCAATATTTTTTTAGGTATCCTTTCGATATATATATATATATATATATATATATATATATATATATATATATATATATATATATATATACATGTATATATATATATATATATATATATATATATATATATATATATATATATATATATATATATACAGATCTCAACATTAGGGAATTGAAGAATCCTATGGTTTCAAGATTTGTTGCAAAAATTAACAGTAAAAAAAAAGAAATTCATCTGATCGACGAATTTCCCTGCAACACACTAAAAAATTATTAACCAATCGCGTCCTAATAGTAAACCAAAATATCTTTCAACGTTATTAAACATTCGATGCGTAACCGACCTAATCGCAATCGTTATTATTTTTCTTTTGTCAGTATAATCGCGTGGTTAATTTTTGTACCATAATTTTCACAGGTCTCCATAAGTATCTTGCTGGCCATTTTAACAGTCCTCGCCTGCCTGTCCGACGATTTGGAGATATTATTAAGTCGAAGTACTGCCAAGTTGACGTGGTAATGTGCTAGTGCTCCATCCCGTTGGAACCCTATCACACTCTCTGGAACTTATGGGTTTGCACAATCAGGATATAAGTTTGCCAAAGTTGTCAGAACATTACTTTGGAGCAGTGCTCAATAATTACCTTCATTCAAATTGTCATCAATAAAGAAGGAACCAATGACAGGGTTTCCAACAAGTCCTGTCCAAACATTAACCTTTTCAGGGTATTGCATAAGCAATACCCTGAAAAGGTTAAGAAGAGCATAAGCTCTTCTTTCATATACTGTGAATTGTCCTTAGAACAGAACATTTTGACGATTAGCATAGCTGTGAAGTGTAGGACTGCACTCATCAGAAAACAAAACATGTTCTAGTTGAATAACATTTTTTTCTAACATTTCCATAATTTGTTTATAAAAAAACGTTCTTCCATTAAAATCGTCTTCCATGAGCTCCTGTGTTTGTATCAATCTAAAATAATTGGGAACTAAACTTTCAAAATTCAGAATTTGATGGCATACAAGTATATATATATATATATATATATATATATATATATATATATATATATATATATATATATATATATATATATATATATATATATATATATATATATATATATATATATATATATATAGATCTACTTCTTAGAGTTGGTTCAATGATGGTACAGTGGCCATATCTGCATGGAACACTGGCCACTTTTCGAATAATTTAAAAATGGATCAGAAAAGAAATATATTACCAGTTTAGTTTACATTGTGCGAAGATAAATCGACAGGAGAAGAGAAAAGATTAGTCGTTCTTGATGTTCCCCCGATTTTTTCAGGTTGCATCAGGTGTCGAATAATATCATGGGTTGGAACGGTCGATAAGTCTGGAACATCTGGATATATAAAATTGCTTCCATTGTGCCTAGGAAATGTTATATTGAACTCCTCATGCTCTAACTTATGCATTATGCGACCAACATAGTATTTACATGTTTTTTTCGTCGGAAACTTAACTAAGACAAACAAGTCTGTAGTTATTATCGACAGATCATTCAATAGAAGATTATATTCTTCTCCCGATTGAGAAAATATATCAATATCTTCAGTATCTGTCAACTGTTCGACGCTCGTATCAGATGTGGAACTGCTTTCATAAATTTTACTTTTAAAAAGTTTACTTTTTTTGGATTTGGTGCAAGGTTTCAAGCTATCTGCAAGCTGTATTTTTACACTTAAGTTTTTGTTTAAACTAGATTTTCTAACTTCTTTCAATTTTTCCTCTTCCTTAAGTTTGTCTAAAACTGGGGTGTGTCAAAATTTCTGATTTTTTCTTTTTTCTCTAAAACTTTCTATTTTCAGTCGAAGTTGTTACCTATGGAAATGATTTAAGGTCAGTAGGTAAAACAAGCAATTTCTGGTTTCTAATTGAATTTTCAACTTTAGAGCTTGTCGTTGGCATCATGGCTTCGTTATTATCAATTGTTTGTTTCAAGTTATCTTCATTCAAGCTGTCTTTATTTATTATTTGTATGTCTGCTACAGTTGAAGCAATGAAGTCATCGTCGTTAAATATATTTTGGTTGAACGGGAAAATCCCTGTAGATCGAAATCCTGAAATGCAGTTTCGAGGAGTGAATGCTAAAGGATAGGCCTCACCCAAAATATCAGCGATGTCATAAATGGTAACTCGTTTTCCTGGATTACTTCTTAGAAGCCATGCTTGACAATGTTGATTGTAATATTTTTTTAAAGCGTAGTAAACATTATTGTCTAAAGGCTGCAACTTATGGCTAGTATGGGGAGGTAGGGTTAGTAATATAACATGATTCTCCTTAGCCAACTTTATGATTTGCAAAGATATGTGAGCTTCATGGTTATCCATGATTAGTAATACCGGTGATTCAGCTATGGGTTTGGCATGTCTAAGAAAATGTTAAAACCTTTGAAAAAGGGGTTTCGACGTTATCCAACCTGATGTTGAAGCGACCCCGACAGTTCCGGGGGGGGGGGGGGCGCTCTTGATCATGTAATCCTTGTAATTTTTTTTTTGAGAAAATATTAGAAAGGGAGGAATATTATTTCCTATCGCGTTGACACAACCTACCATGGAGACCAATGTTCCCCGTTCACTAGATATTATTTAGCCAACTTGTTTTTGACCCTTTGTAGCAATGACTTTTCCTGCTTCTTGAACGGTTGTAAGTCCCGTTTCATCCACATTGTACACTTGATCGGGTCCTAATTTGTGCTTCTCATATATCTCGTGAACATTATCAAAAATTCGTTGGACGACTGGCTTGTTGAAGCCCATAGCTCTACCTAATGACGTCACTTCTGCATATCGTAAAGATAACTCCGTTCGCCGCTTGAGAAAAGCGTTAAACCACAATCTACCGGCCGTTTCATTTTCTACCCATGAGGGTGGTATTTTCTTCTTATTTGCCAATGCTAGCTCTAAGACGGGTGAGTTCCAATCAATTTCATCTCTTCTGTCCTTGACTTTTTTTACATAACGCCCTAAAGTTGTGCAGGGAATTTCGTATCGAATTACAGCGGCTTTAACTGCCATTACATCATTTTCTATGTCACGAAGTGCGTTGCGCATAGCTTCAGCAGGAGTTTTCTTGAGACAAGACATTTTGTAGCATTTGTAGCCCTGCCCAAACATTAACCTTTTCAGGGTATTGCTTATGCTCTTCTTTCATCCACTGTGAATTGTCTTTAGAACAGAACATTTTGACGATTAGCATAGCTGTGAAGTGTAGGACTGCACTCATCAGAAAACAAAACATGTTCTAGTTGAATAACATTTTTTTCTATCGTTTCCATAATTTGTTTACAAAAAGACGTTCTTCTATTAAAAGCGTCTTCCATGAGCTCCTGTGTTTGTATCAATCTAAAATAATTGAGAGCTAAACTTACAAAAACCAGAATTTGATGACATACAAATAAATAAATAAATAAATATATATATATATATATATATATATATATATATATATATATATATATATATATATATATATATATATATATATATATATATATATACTTCTAAGAGTGTGTTCGACTGTTGCAAAGATAGTTCGGAGTAGGGGAGAGTCTGCAACAGGGGCCACCATTTTATATAAAAATATGAACCATTAAAATCATTTACTTTTTTGAAAAAGTGATGATATAAATTAGTTTTATAGAACTTTTGGTATCATAGCAACCTAATACCTAAGTTTAAAAACATATTTTTTTTCTGAAAATTGGTAGTTTTTAAAAACGCTTACAAGGTGGCCACTGTACTGTCAATGATGGTACAGTGGCCATATCTGCATGGAACACTGACCACTTTTCGAATAATTTAAAAATGGATCAGAAAATGCTATTTATTTAAAAAAAAGTATATTACCAGTTTAGTTTACATTGTGCAAAGATATATCTACAGGAGAAGAGAAAAGATTAGTCATTCTTGATGTTCCCCGATTTTTTCAGGTTGTTGCATCAGGTGAAGATTAATATCATGGGCTGGAACGGTCGATATGTCTGGAACATCTGGATATATAAAATTGCTTCCATATTGCCTAAGAAATGTTATATTGAATTCCTCATGCTCCAGCTTGTATTATGCGACCAACATAGTATCTAAATGTTTTTTTCGTCGGAAACGTAACTAACATAAAAGAGTCTGTAGTTATTGTCGACAGATCATTCAATAGAAGATTATCTTCTTCTCCCGATTAAGCAAAGCTATCAATGTCTTCAGAATCTGTCAACTGTTTGACGCTCGTATCAGATGAGGAACTGCTTTCAGAAATTTTACTTTTAGAAAGTTTACTTTTTTTGGATTTGGTGCTAGGTTTTAAGCTATCTCCAAGGTGTCTTTTTACATTTAAATTTTTGTTTAAACTAGATTTTCTAACTTCTTTTAATTTTTCCTTTTCCTCAAGTTTTTCTAAAACTGGGGTGTTTGTCAAAATTTCTGATTTTTTCTTTTTTCTCTGAAACTTTCTATTTTCAGTCGAAGTTGTTACCTATGGAAATGATTTAAGGTCAGTAGGTAAAACAAGCAATTTCTTGTTTCTAATCGAATTTTCATCTTTAGCGCTTGTCGTTGGCATCATGGCTTTATTATTATCAATTGTTTGTTTTAAGTTATCTTCATTCAAACTGTCTTTATTTATTATTTGCATGTCTGCTACAGTTGAAGCAATGAAGTCATCGTCGTTAAATATACTTTGGTTGAACGGGAAAATCCCTGTAGATCGAAATCATGAAATGCAGTTTCGAGGAGTGAATGCTAAAGGATAAGCCTCACCCAAAATATCAGCGATGTCATAAATCGTAACTCGTTTTCCTGGCTTACTTAGAAGCCATGCTTGACAATGTTGATTGTAATATTTTTTTAAAGCGTAGTAAACATTATTGTCTAAAGGCTGCAACTTATGGCTAGTATGGGGAGGTAGGGTTAGTAATATAACATGATTCTCCTTAGCCAACTTTATGATTTGCAAAGATATGTGAGCTTCATGGTTATCCATGATTAGTAATACCGGGGATTCAGCTATGGGTTTGGCATGTCTAAGAAAATGTTAAAACCTTTGAAAAAGGGGTTTCGACGTTATCCAACCTGATGTTGAAACGACCCCGACAGTTCCGGGGGGGGGGGGGGGGGGCGCTCTTAATCATGTAATCCTTGTAATTTTTTCGAGGAAATATTAGAAAGGGAGGAATATTATTTCCTATCGCGTTGACACAACCTACCATGGAGACCAATCTTCCCCGTTCACTAGATATTATTTAGCCAACTTGTTTTTGACCCTTTGTAGCAATGACTTTTCCTGCTTCTTGAACGGTTGTAAGTCCCGTTTCATCCACATTGTACACTTGATCGGGTCCTAATTTGTGCTTCTCATATATCTCGTGAACATTATCAAAAAATCGTTGGACGACTGGCTTGTTGAAGCCCATAGCTCTACCTAATGACGTCACTTCTGCATATCGTAAAGATAACTCCGTTCGCCGCTTGAGAAAAGCGTTAAACCACAATCTACCGGCCGTTTCATTTTCTACCCATGAGGGTGGTATTTTCTTCTTATTTGCCAATGCTAGCTCATAAGCTAACTTTCTTGCACATTTAGGATCTAAGCCGTGATAAAGTTTTGCCATGGTTTGGAAGTAGGTATTCACTTAAAATTTGTTCTTCTTCCAAAGAAAATATTTGGTTTACAGTATAATTTGGCCCTAAACGTGGTGCTCCTTCTAAGACGGGTGAGTTCCAATCAATTTCATCTCTTCTGTCCTTGACTTTTTTTACATAACGCCCTAAAGTTTTGCGGGGAATTTCGTATCGAATTGCAGCGGCTTTAACTGCCATTACATCATTTTCTATGTCACGAAGTGCGTTGTGCATAGCTTCAGCAGGAGTTTTCTTGAGACAAGACATTTTGTAGCATTTGTGAAATATAAAAGGTCAACATTTAAGCATAAAAATTATGTAGGTATAGTGGCCACATCTTTTAGATTTATAAGGAGTGGCCACCGTACATACAACGGATGGTGGCCACTGTATCGTCAGCCACGCCTTAAGATTAACAATCGCTTACACAGTAAGTTATGGATGCAGGCAACTAATATGCCAGAAAGTACTTACATATATTGCTTATCGTTTGCCATGGGTCTTATTTTTTTTCTCGTTGAGATCACTAAAATATTACAAAAATGCTTTCCCGAAATATAGTTACAACGCGGGCTAAATTTTGAGGTTAAACAATTACCCAGGAAAATGATTCAAGAATACTGCAACTTATAGCATGAACAATAATTGCTTTTAACTTTACCACTAGATGGCGATACACAGTCTTTGTAAATAACAATTTTGTGGGTAAGTGGCCACTGTACCTTCATGGCCACTGTTCCAGACTCTCCCCTGCCTCAAATTTATGTGTTTTCTCTTTTAAAATCACCTTCGAGGTATCGTGTATACTTCTAAGTAGTCCCCATCGCACTCTTTCCATATGAGGACCACCTGCCAGAGTGAATTTCTCTTTTATGCATTTTGTAACTAGTTTTCTTTCGACCAGCCCTAGATATTTTTTTTAATTCCAATTTAATTTCTGTAGCTAAAACTTTAAATTCGTTCCATTATCACTCAGCAAGATCTGTGGCTGTCCTCTTATTGCTTTAAATCTTCGGTTGTCTGTATAGCTGAATCGGTAGTTAAACTATCTGCAAATATTGTCAGTATTGTCATACTGAGAGACAAGTCAAGAGTACTCCATATTATCCTTTCGGCTTCATATTGATGTTTCTATGGGTCCAAAATAATCAGTTTCTGTGAAAAAAAGATGGTGTTACTGGCCACTGTAGCCTTTCCTTGGGAAATTTTGCAATCTGCGGTAATACAGGCTTTGATCTTCGGATTCTACAAAAAAGTATTG
Source organism: Tillus elongatus (assembly GCA_964006375.1). Taxonomy (NCBI): domain Eukaryota; kingdom Metazoa; phylum Arthropoda; class Insecta; order Coleoptera; family Cleridae; genus Tillus; species Tillus elongatus. The sequence goes on from OZ023265.1 coordinate 72,083,580, forward strand.
ACTAGTTATGGATGCTATCGTTTTTCTTCATTTTATGATCCAAAATCTCTGTCATATTGCATTGTACACCAATATGTTTTATAGTTACAGTCGAATAATTTATAGTAAATAGAAGCTTCTTACAGCGTCTTCTAACGCTTGTGTTTCGTTACTACTTCAATTATCCAGAATAAAACCGTAAGAGGCCTAATCAATAGCCAACAATCCAATATGTGTAAGGCAATTAATGTTTTGATATCAAAGTTATTTTTTTATGAAAAGTCGCTAACTCTTCAAGTACCGTAAACATCTTTACTGCGCTTCTAATTTGTATGTTAAAATTCACTATATGTTTGTCATGGAAAACTACCTCACATTATTACCGAACAAATATTTCCAAGAACGAAATAGGCATTTAAAATATACGTTAGAATGTTCAAGAACAAGTTATTATTTATCTGGAAATTTCCGTAATCGGTGATGTAACCCAACGACGGTTTGAAAACGTTTGCGTGCAGGATGAAAATTGGCTGCAACGCCATCGAGGGAGGTCTCGCTTTGTCTTATTTAAAGAACGGGGGCTGGAAGGAGCTAGCGCACGGCTTGTAACGGTCAGAATTCAAGATGTTTCGTGCAGCGTCAAAACATTCGCCGAGGGAGAGTCTCTGCTGTGCCGTCTTAGCGTCAACACGTCAGCTCCGCTGCCTGTTGAATTAACTTAAAACGGGGTAGTTATGTTCTTTCTGTTATCTATACAACTTAATAATGATTGTCAGTGATTATTCAAAGTAACTTAAATGATTTTCGAGTTTAAATAAACTTAGAATTCAGCCTAAAAACGGGATCTAAGTTGTGTTTCTCTGTGTCGAAAAGTAGATTTCTTGTTGTGATTAGAAATAATTCCTGGGTATTATTGTACCTTAAGTCAACTGGTAGTGAATTTTACTGAAGCAAATTCACGTCTCAACTGCGATTCGCAAAGAGTTTTCATCAAACATCGATATAAGTGTCAAATGGTCGGGTGGTATGGCAGTAGTAACTTCCACCGGCCTAATAATCTCTGATGGGAAGTCCCAGTCATTTCCCCCAAATTTTGCTCTTGTCGAAGTCTGAAATCTGTGCCAGGCACTAATAATTGATGCCAGCTGGAGAGCATCTTCACAGGATCACTAGGTAACTTTAGCACCGGAAGATTGGTGAGTCTGAACAAAATCTTATGTTTGAATCAGCAGAACTTTGATACCTAAATTTAATATCTGAAGTTTCAATAACCCGAACTTCCAGAATCACGTGATCAAGTTTGAGCTTAAACAATATGTCAGAGAGGTGCTGACCGCACAAGTAAATATTCCCTGTTTAATCTCTAAGGTTTTGTCAATTTTTTTTGTAAATTTAAACACACAGTTTTTAGTAATTTCTTTTAAATTGTAATTGGCAAATTTTGTTTGTAAAATATTTAACCTAAATATTCTCTTTAATATCTTTCAGTTTTCATAATTAATATAGAAATTTCACGTAGGGAAATACTAATAAATTTTCTTTCTTTGGAGCTTCACCCAGGAACTGGCCAGTAAATACACTAGAACACCTAGCAGTTGATTGACAAACGTCAAGTAATTTACCTAATTCGTTGTGTTTATTTTGACCGATAACCTAAGTAATTTACAGTAACATTTTAGTAATATGCAACTATCTTTATTTTATTGTTTTGACACATGTAAAAAGGTAAAGGTAAAGGTAAGATGCTTACTGGCAATTAGGCCATTGCTGACCCTTTTTGCTCATCTAAACTAACCTACCCTCCACCTTGAGCTCGACCTCAACGACGACAGTGATTTTGAAAAATCATCTGGCGCCGGTGAGGCTCGAACCGTCGTCCCCCGAGTCCGTATTGGAAAGTCTGAATCGACTTTCCCGCACGGCCACGGAGGCGCTTTTGACACATGTATGTAAATTAATAATTTATTGCTTTTGAAACTCTTGCTGTTTATCTGATTGTTATTTGTGTGCAAATTAATGTTTATCTGAGATATACCAACCTTTTTTTTTCATTCTGTTTGCTATTTCAAATTCAATTTATATGAATAAATTTATATATTTTGTTATATTAAAGTAGCTGTTTAATTGAAGAGAAATTCCTCCCCAACTTCTTATTTATTTTGGCCTCAGCGTAAACAAATTATTTCTTACTAACAATTCTCTAGATACCTAAGTTTATATGTTACCTAGCACTAGTCCGGAGAGCCCAAAATATAGGACTCTGGGCAGTGCGAGGAAAGCAAAGGAAGAGAACGTGAGTATAAAACTATATTCAGATCTGTCAGCCTCCTAAAAAGTGCTGCTAATCTTAATAAATTTTATAATCTGTTAGATAGCTATTTTAGGGTAGGGTGTTATGGGCAATTGTGACCTCACCATAGAGCAGAGCTGTTTCCACCTGAGGTCAATCACATATACGACGGTTCTCATTCTGTTAAGCCTTTCTGTTTGAAGGAGGCAACAGTCTCTGATCGCAATATATTTTTGAGTTAAATCTCGTAAAAATAAATTGACCAGTTTCGTACGTATAGCATGTTGCGAAGTTAGTTTGCAATTTTCCATAGAGAAGCTTGACTCTCATTACTGGCCAACGAACTTCGCCTCGGGAAACGAGTTTTTCTGTATAATGAAAAAACCGGAAGTGTTTTCTTTACGTAAATTCGCTAAAAAATAAGACATAAGTCTGCGTAATAGGAGAGTGTTTATAAGGGGATATTTAAATATGGATTGAAGACGCGGAAATAGCTTGTTAGGACAGTGTTGCGTGGAGGAATGTTGTTAGGAAATGACATGTGCTTTGTGGTGTGCGTATCCCTTTATGGAAATCGCGTGACGGGTTGTAGTAGTAGTAGTGTTTGTTTTAGAAACGTATTCAATTGCGCTAAATCATTTTATAACGGAGACAATATTATTTGAAAAATACGCTGGCTATCTTATGTTTTGAAATATAAAAAAATAACAAGAAAAGAACAGGCACGGGAGTGTGATGATAGAGTGACACACTTGATGTTATTTTATCTCATCCGTGTTAAAAAGGTAACTATCCAGGTGGAATGAGTTGAACAGTCAGGAAACGGTGTGAAGATATTATGGTAATTAATTTTAATTTATTCATAATCAATATATGGTAAGTATGGTGCCGACAACATCGTTTTGTTGGTGATAAGTTGTATGTGTGTGTACGTGACTGTGGTTCTTGCAGAGATGGGATAATTTGCTGGCGCCATTTCCACTAGTTTAACTTGTTGGTCGACCATAGTCTTAACCGCAGCTACATGCCACGGTCTCCAACACACAAACAGATTATGTTTCATCTTATTATCTCGGCAGTATAAAATCTGCTTAGCTTGCATGATTTTAGATATACATTGTGTGGGTCTTTTGAAGTAGAAATGGTCGGTTTATTTGGACAAGCCAAACCCATGTTTTTATATGTATACGTAAAAAATTTTTCAGAATAAACAACTTTTTTAAGACAAAACTGATACAGACATCACATAAACATAACGAATTGTATGGTATGTTTGAAAATAGCTTGTTATTTTACCTAAAATCCATTTTAGCATCATCGTGTTTTGCAGAAATTCATCAAAGTTGTATTTTAGCTGATAATTTGTTATTCTATTAGGTTTTTTCTAAATGACCAATAGATAATATTTTCAAAGAATGGGCACTAAAAATTATCATCTTAGTCTAAAGACGATGTCATCTTGTCGCAACCATCACTCTACCTCCAGTCCAGTAGCTCTTGATATCTATTAGCTTTGAGGACTTTATTAATACCGATTTTTTTTCTAGGTTTCTCAAATTTTTGTTTTTTTGCCTGCCACCAGTTTCGTCTTTCACGGTAGCGTCGGACAAATTGATACTATTTATACGCACTCATGATATATATCTATATATATATATATATATATATATATATATATATATATATATATATATATATATATATATATATATATATATAAAGATATACTGAGTGCTCGGTTTGAACTGCGTCCAGAATTTATTAAAACTCGACGTTTCGGCATCTATTTTGGAGCCACTTTAAAGCGGTTAAGGAAACCTGGAATAAAATATAATGAACTCTACGGCCTCAATCTGCCTATTCCTATGAGCGATGGATAAGTATAGGTTTGGCTGTTGTAGCTAGATTACGGGGTCTGAATTTGCCTACTCCCCAAATCTCGCTGTAAATAATCTCTAAGGTCTCAGTGTGTTTAACGCTAGACCTGAGAGAGATCTAAGAGTTCGTAGTAAGTCTTGTATTATTTGTAACATTTGGTCTATATGCCTCTTAATCGGTGTAATTAGTCGGTTAAAGGTCCTTGGTAGCGGTACTTAAAGGATTAAGCGGATTAGAGGTTTTTGCAGAATCAGGTAATAGGGAAGTTAAATCGTCTGTTGAGTTAATTGGCTTTTTGTGTGTTTGTAATGAGAATATAATAAGTTTCAAAGTAACTGGAACGCGAAGACCATCATGTTTCTTATTTAAGCAATCTGGACGCTTTTTAATCTCGATCGCTACGCGAATAAATCTGGTTTAGCAGTGTTTTTCAAAGATTATGTGAATCCTTGAGCCAAATAGCCGTGGTAATGGACATTGCTTCCTAACATAGTCGATGATTGAAGCCATTGCCGAGAATTTCGACTTTTGGACTTTCAAAAAATGTCTTCAGATGAGCGTGAACTAAGACCCTTAGAACCCATGTACCAGGCCACCTTCAATTTTAATTGTTTGAATATAGCAACGTTACCTCAAGTTAAACATAATCAACGCATGATATGAATTTTATTTCTCTATTCTTTTGGTGTGTGTGGATGTGTGTGTTTTTATTTCTTTAACGTCGGCCCATTTTCGCGACTATGGCAAATCACCGACGCCAGGGAGCAGTTTCACCTCACTATCCTGTAAATTTTTCCCAACCCCTGCCTTTCTGTAAGGAGTGAAGAGATATTCAACGTGCCAAACATCCTATGAACACGGGACTGACGGCTTTACGCCCCGTTGGAAGGGCAGAACGTGTAGACATTCAAGTTGCTCAAATACAAAGCCACAACCTCGGTTGGTGTTAATTTACAGTATGTACTGAAAAAGTCAAAGAAGTACCCTGGCATCGAACCCAGTACCCTTCGGTTCAGAGCCACACGTTCTGAACCACCGAGGCTCTTATTCTTTTGGTAAAAAATTACCTTTTCAGAAAAATATAATTTTGGAAATATTTCGTGGTAAGAAACCAATCATTTTTAAACTAAAATAAATGTAAAAATAACCTGCTATAGTGGAAATATTAGTAACATTTGATAGCGCAAAGGAGAGAAACTCAGAGGAATTTTGAAAAGTGTCATAAATTAAAATAATTTGACTACTGGACTTTTAACTTTTCAGCGGGCGCACTGTCGTAAATTTTACGACCATGCGTAAAAATAACCTGCTATAGTGGAAATATTAGTAACATTTGATAGCGCAAAGGAGCGAAACTCAGAGGAATTTTGAAAAGTGTCATAAATTAAAATAATTTGACTACTGGACTTTTTAATTTTTCAGCGGGCGCGATGTCGTAAATTTTACGACCATGCGTAAAATCGCACCCCTCCACTTACCACTCACCTGCGAGCGGTGGGATCCCACCTATTCCAAGATCAGTATATTACTAAAGTATAGACGTACGGGTGTGCACAAGAGTGTTTGTCACCAATATAAATTTTGTAAAATTTCAATTGAACTTAAATTTGACGATACGCACTTTTACGTGTAAGTATATTACAATTATTTCTGAATTATTTTCGCATATATACCGTTCCCTTATTAATTAAACTCCTCAGATAAGTCTGAAAAATATGAGCTAGCTACTGAGAAATTGTATATTGGAAAAGACAGGACTACAAAATACTGTGTACCATCAAAAACCAAGAAAGTGAACGTAGTCAAAGTATCCACTGGCTTAATTCAACGAGCTCGTGGTATTGAAGCGAAGCGTTTTTTTGAGAGATCAACATCCCTATGATTGACAATATTCTGAAGCACACAGATATGTATATTAAGCAGCTAAGAGTTCCACACAATTATTCTAGATATCGGAATTGTAAAAATATCGACAGGCACGAGTTCATGGCATACTTGGGACTATTGCATTTAATCGAAATAAAAAAATCTCATCATGCAAATGTGAAAGAAATCTTTGCGAATGATGGTACAGGAATTCAAACTGCAAGAGCTTTCATGAGTTACAAGAGGTTTCCCTTCATCACCGATTGCCTGAGATGTGATGATAAAAATACTAGAGTTGAAAGAAGAACAGTTGACAAGCTGGCAGCGATTCGCGGCTTTTTCCAAGATTTTGTGATGAACTGTAGGTCGGCTTTCAATTTTAGCGAATATGCTACAATTGACGAGATTCTGCATCCATTTAGAGGTCGTTGCCCCTTTATTCAATATATAACCAGCAAGGCAGCAAAATATGTGGCAAAGATGTTTGCTCTATGTGATGCCAAAATTTTTTACACGTCTAATCTAGAAATATACTGCGGAAAACAACCTGATGGGCCATTTGCGGCCTCAAATTCCTCAACAGAGATGCCAAGCGTCTAGTCACTCCGATAGAAAACTCAAACTGTAAATTGACAATCGACAATTCCTACGCAAGTGTACCACTCGCTGACTATTTTCTAACAAAGAAAATAACAATTTTGAGTACAATGAAAAAACAAAGCCGAAATCACAACAGAATTCTTGCCGAACATAAGCAAGGCCGTGGAGTTCTGTCTTTTTGGATTTCAAAAAGACAAAACGCTGGTGTCCTATGTGCCTCGAAAAAATAAGTCTGTAATACTACTCTCTACATTAAATGATGACTATGTAATGGACCCCGACACTCGAAAGCTCCAGATTATCCTGGGCTACAACACAACCAAAGATGAAGTGGACACTGTATACAAAATGTGTGCCGCTTACTCGGTCTCTAGAATAACTACTGGGGCCCCTCCAGCAATGAGGGCTCTACTGTAATATTAGAGAGACTGCTCCGGCAGTCCAAGCGTTTTTCCGGAGCGCAAAAAAAGAAGTTCCGGAGGGCGCAGAAAATGGCGGACGGGACGTGGACGGTCGAGAAACCTGTAAAGGCGCAAGAGGGGAGTGCGAGTCAGAAGAGGACGCGCTCGAACTCTAGCACGCCCACTACAGACAGACGTCCCAAAAGGGCCAGGGCACCTGTAAAGGCGCAAGAGGAGAGTGCGAGTCTAAAGACGCCGCGCTCTGGCTCTAGCACGCCTACTACAGACAGACCTCCCAAAAGGACCAAGGCCGGAACACCGACGCAGACTGGCTCGTATAGAGAGGCTGCGGAGGGCCTCGGGATGGCGGTGATTGACAGACGCCATCCTGGGGTCACGCTAGACCAGGGGAAGGCGGACCTGATCGAGACTGCAGTCGTAGCTGCGGTGGACTCTGTTCAGGAAGGGGAGAGCCCGCCTCAGTTCTACCGGGCGCGCCTGACGGGGGGCATCCTCTGGATAACCTGTGCCGGCCCGCAGTCGCGGGACTGGTTGCGGAAAACGATCGGGTGCCTTGGTCAGATTTGGGAGGGGGCGGACTTGACAACCGTCGAGTCCAAGGAACTCCCAAAGAGACGCAAAGTCCTCGTACGGATCCCTGACACCGCCCCGCAGGAGACGGTGATCAGTAGACTTAAGATCCAGAACCCTGAACTGGGGACCCAACACTGGTCGGTTGTAAGCAGGAAGGCACAGGAGAAAGGACGGACTCTCGCCTTCTCGATCAACCAGACGTCTTACAGAGCCCTTGAAGGAACCTCCTTCAAGGCATTCTGGGGCCTGGGAAGGGTTAGCTTTCGCCCACTGGGGAAGCAACGCAGGTTCGTAAGCTGTTGAACGCGGCCAAAAGGTCGGGAGAATGGGATGAATATAGACAGGCACCAGCAACCTATAACAAAAGATTGAGGGACGCCAAGAAGGAGTCGTGGAGGAGGCACTGCGAGGAGGTGGAAAACACGTCCGAGAGTGCTCGACTACACAAGATCTTGTCCAAGGGCCCTCAGACTAACATAGGCTCCCTTAGAACATCCACGGGAGGCTTTACAAACTCAGGGGATGAAACTATGGAAATTTTACTCCAGACGCACTTCCCCGGCTGTAACATAATAAACCAATCACCTCCAGACTGGGAATACTCAGAAATAGAGGCGCCTTATGGGCGGTCATCTTGAGTAAACTGGACAGACGCTAAAGAGGTGGTTACCTGGAGCAAAATCAGATGGGCCATTAACAGCTTTAAGCCATACAAATCTCCGGGATTTGATAGAGCAATGCCCATCATGCTCCAACAGGGGATAGATATACTGGCGCCGGTGCTTACCCTCATTATGAGGGCCAGCCTGGCTCTGGGGTACATTCCGAGGGCATGGAGACTGGCCAGGGTTGTAGTCATTCCTAAACCTGGGCGTCCACCAGACCAGGCAAAGTCCCTGAGGCCAATAAGTATCATGTCCTTCTTGCTAAAAACAGTGGAAAAACTGCTCGACCGGCACATTAGGGGCGGTTTACTGGAGGTATATCCCCTACACTGCGGACAATATGCATACAGAGCAGGATTCTCAACAGAAACAGCACTGCACCAACTGGTGCTGAAACTGGAGAATACGCTGGAGAACAGGGAGGTGGTGCTGGGGGCCTTCCTAGACATATAGGGGGCCTTTAGCAACACTTTGTTCGGATCGGTTCTGGCAGCTGTCCGGGAGCGTGGAATAGAGGAGACCTGCTGCAGGTGAATCGGTTCCATGCTCATAGACAGGGGGTGTTCACCTCACTCGCGGGAGGGACTCTGCTGGTGGGGGTCGCAGCGTGGTGTCCGCAGGGGAGCGTTCTGTCTCCCTTGCTCTGGTGCCTAGTCGTGGACGGCCTGCTGGGGAGGCTCTCGGGAGGGGGGTATGAGGTACAGGGCTATGCGGACGACATTGTCATTATAGTCCGAGGAAAGGTCACACAGGCAGTGTGGGAGCGCATGCAGACTGCACTGAAAGAGATGGAAGGGTGGACGGTTGATCAAGGGCTCGGGGTGACCCCGAGAAAGCAACCGTCGTGCCGTTTACGAGGAGGAGGAAGTGCTACAGCCACAAAACTCTCACTCTATACGGTAGGAGCATTCCAATGGCCAGGAAGGTAAAATATCTTGGGGTCGTATTGGACTCTAAGCTAACCTGGAATGGTCACATTGGAAAAATACTGCGTAAGGCAGTCATGACCTTAGCCGTCACTAGGCGGCTATATGGAAAAACGTGGGGACTAAGTCCTAGTATGGCCCACTGGCTGTACACAAGGGTGGTCAGACCATCGGTAACATATGCGGCACTGGTCTGGTGGACTAAGGTGACACAATCCAGTGCCAAACAAAAACTAGGCAAGATCCAAAGGATGGCTTGCCTAGGCATCACAGGGACCATGTCTTCAACCCCAACAGCCGCCATGGAGGTGTTGCTGGATCTGCCCCCCCTACACTTAGTTATTATGTGGGAGGCCAGGCTATCACTATACAGACTAGCCTGCAATGGTAGACTGAAGATCAACCCAGGCTTCAGGGGCCACTGAAAAATTCAGGAGATCGTGAAGGAGCCCATGCTTGAAATGAGGTCAGACTTTGCGAGCCCGCGAATGTGCAGGGAAAACAACTTTACAATCCCCGACCGCGAGGCATGGCGGGAGGAGACGTCGGGCGTACCACAGGACGCGCTCGTCTGGTTCACGGACGGATCCGGCGGGGAGCGTGGGACGGGGGCAGGTGTTTACTCGGAAGGACCGAGGGTAAGTCATAGTATTTCCCCCGGAGCCCATGCAACGGTGTTCCAGACCGAGATGTACGCCATCCTGCACTTTGTGCGGGAGAACAAGAGGAGGGGCTACACCAACAAGCGGATCCTCATAGCCACAGACAGCCAGGCAGCCCTTAAGGCACTAAGTAGCCCACCGGTAAGTTCCTGGCTGGTGAGTGAGTGCCGAGACGAGACGAGCGACCTGGCTGTGCAGAATGAGGTGACCCTCATCTGGGTGCCGGATCACTCGGGGGTCAAAGTCAATGAAGAAGCTGACAGTCTCGCGAAGAGAGGGTCAGCAGAACCATTTGTGGGACCAGAACCAGCTCTGGGCGTGTCAAAGAGCACTGCCAGGGAGCCATTAAGTCCTGGGTCAGAAACCAACACAAGGTGTACTGGGCGGACTGTCCAGGGCTTAGACATGGGAAGTCAATAATTGACGGACCCAGTTCAAAGAGAGCTGTGGAGCTGCTAAATCTTAGCCGAGGACAGCTCAGAAACACAACAGGTCTCTTAACGGGACACATGGCCGTCAAGAAATACCTGCATAAAAAGGGGCGGTTCGAAGGGGACCTCGCATGCAGACTCTGCAGCGAGGGGGAGGAATCAACCCAGCACATCTTGTGCGAGTGTAAAGCTCTGGACTGCAAAAGACAATTGATCTACGGTCAGTCTAGACCGGAGACAGAGCAATATAAAACTTCAGCCTACCAATCGCTGTGCAGACTAGTTCAAGGCACAGTGATTTTGGAATGGGTGGAGTAAGACTAAGGGTATGCACAATCAACCAAAGGTTGCTGTGCTTTTGGGGCGGCAAGGCCGCGGACGAGCCCTAAGGGAAAAAAAACCAGTACCAGCACAAGCTAACCTTTGGTAAAATTGAATCAACAATAAGTGATAATTACATCGTATTATATATAGTTATCATAAAATTGCCTTAACCGTTCCTATAAGAATTTGCTATAATAATATCTAACTTTCTTCGTCCAGGTTTTTTTATACATTTTGTTACTTAATTTAAAAAACAAAATCGTCGCAGAAATGTACCTATTTATGAAAAAAATTATATTTTATTAAATTTAATTAGAAGTCGTATAACCTTACCTGAATATAATATGAATATATATGTTGGATAAATTAAAAGTTATAGGACGTACCAACTCCTATTTCCGCTGGTACTTAAAATAAGGTAAAAGAAGTCTGGACTCAGCAAATGTGCTACGATAGTGAATTTTCATTAAAATGTTTTTAATAGAAAATATGTGTTCTCTGTGATGAAAGCAGACATTATATTTGGTTACCAATATAACCTATATAGTAAAAACAATGTACCATATTTCCACAATACAACTAAATTGTTTGACAAAGTACAACAATTTTGCGAAAATAAACTTAAAACCTCCAAAAAAAGCTTTTATGAAAATTTGCAAACAATTGTTCTACGAAAATCCGAAAACAATTTTGTTCTGAATTTTTTTAATAGAAAATATGTTTTTTTATGAAGGGAGGTATCAAATTTGGTTACCAGTATAACCTATATAATGGAAACAATGTACCATATTTCTTTAAAATAGCTTTATTGTTTGAAAATGTACAAAAATTTTCAGAAAATAAACTTAAAATGCTCCCGAAAAAAACTGGTTTCCTGGCCAACTAATCTTAAGTCAATAGCAAATGGGGCTATTAAAATTTGAAGCATTTAATGAAAGTTTGCTACCATAACGCACTTGCTGTGTCCTGAATTTTTTTCTTACATACGTACATTATATTTCGGTGGAAAATGCAAGAAAATGCAATAATATAAGGCGTGTTCGATTGGGAAAAAAAAAGAGAATTTGTATCATCAAGCCAGCTTGGATTGTAAAATAATTTAATATAGTGCAGCTCAAGGCACCCTATAATTAAAGTAAACAACGTTTTTTGGGATCTTGTATCATAACAGATATATTGAGATATGCCGTAAAAATATGTCACCCTGTATATAGGAGATGAGATAAAACTGAAACTAACACCGGCTATGGTTTCTAGGGGCCTAGATCGCGCCTATTTGAAGAAACCTTTTCAAAATTTAAAAGTGGAGGTCTCATCAGCGAATTTTTTTTAAAGAAAATTCGCTAAAATTAAAGACCATTAAACAACTTTAGTAAAATGGAAGAGAATGACGGTTGAAGCTAAAACTTGAGTGTTTGTAAAACACCGGTATTCGTTACAGGTTGTTTGCCTAAATGTTGCCAATTTTGACGTTTCAAATCGCGACTCTAACGTTTTAACAGGAAAATCCAATTTTTCTTCTTTAAACGCCCATAACTTTTTTTCTTTCAACTCCCAAATCTATGTTTTGGTAAGTAGTTTGCTTCGTATAATATAAACACACCCACCATATTTGGTTGCGATCACTGTGTTGGTTCCTCATAAAAAAAGATTTTCCGAAAGGAAGCACAAAATGTTCGGGGATAAACCAGGCCGATTTTTCTGGCAAACGAACTTGTCCAAGCCACTTGCAAAAGGAAAGCACTAACCAAATTTGATTAGAATCGGCTCATTATTTTTTGAGTTAACATACATACATATATATATATATATATATATATATATATATATATATATATATATATATATATATATATATATATATATATATATATATATATATATATGTGACATTTTTTCAAAATTCAAAAGTCGGGATCTCCCCAATAGTGTTTTCTTTTTTAGGAAATTCACTAAAAGACAAACAACTAAAATAAGTTAACTGTAGTAAAACAAAATACATTAAAGGCGCTTAAATTTTTATGAGAAAAGTTTATACAACTTCGTTTAAAGACCTATGGTTGTATAAGCTAACGATTTAAATGTTGAGGCTGGTGTACACATTGATGGTCAAGAGCCGGCCTTCACAAGGACGTCTCAAGGTAGTCTGCTTTCTGTTCGCTATTCTCTGTCATTTGCACACATTGCCGTAGCTGACAGTGTAGCGGTCGTTGATACCCAACAGTCTTCTGACCTCTAGTACTGCGAATACTCTTTGGGTATTCTGTAATCGCTTGTTATTTATTAGATACCTGTAAAAGAAACAGTTACCTGGTTTCAGATACACAACTAAGAACAATGGAACTCCTGGCCAGAAAAACTTGTGGAAAAGTTCAAGAAATATTTGGTTCTACATGTATGTGTATATACAAGTGTCCATTGTAAAACGTTGTACCAGGGTTTTCCCAAAAACTGTTGACAATTTTGAAAGATCCTAAAAGAAGTCTATTTTGCTAGCAGGGGTGGCACTTTTTTGAACCCCAACAGAATTTATAGCAGTCAACCACCAGCAGCGGTGACTTTCACCCCCTTAATTTGAATAGGGAAGATGGATCGAGTGGCACCTTTTTGAAAAACTCTTTTGAAATTATATTTAATACTGCAATTTTTATTTTAAATCTACCGCCTAGTTTTTTTGATATTCCATTTAATTCTATTCAAAAGAGTGTTACCATCGCAAGCAAAATTGACGTGTTTTAGGGTTTTTCGGAAATCCCAGCAGTTCTCTGGAAAACTCTCGTGTAGTCTTTTACAATGGACATATTATATATATATATATATATATATATATATATATATATATATATATATATATATATATATATATATATATATATATATATATATATATATATATATAGTGGCTTTTTTTATGTGAATTGATGTGATACCCAAATGAGCACTTTCCGAAAATATGTCCAAATATACAGGCTGATTCGCCACAGTAGAGTACGTGTCGCATCATTTTTCTTACATGGAACACCCTATATATTTTCATATTTTTCGATTCATCTTCAATAAGCGTTTCCAACGGCATTCCTCTTTTTCATTTTCGATGCGGCGTTGCCAAGTTATTGGAGAAAATGTGAACATTTTGGCCAAAACAAAGTCAAACAAATTTATTGGTTGTATGAGTACCATGATGAATGAAGATGAAAAATTTTGCCATTACGTAGTTGACAGTTGTAGTTGGATGATATATTGGCCAAATATTGTGCATATCACTACAAAATTTTAAAATTGGGAAAATTTAAATAGCATTTTTTCTTTCATTTCATATGGAACCACCTGTATTTCACCCGTTAAATTAATTCGCATCTTAATTCCCCATAAATTTCATTGGTAATGTTTTATGCCTAAGATCAATATTTTCACAATTATGCTTACTTTTCCGGTTCACACAGGTGAATTTTGATAATTAATTGCAGGGAGTTTTAGTCATTATAATAATAATAATTATTATCATTCATATCATTTGAAACATGAAACTAAGAAACTACATAATAATAACAGAACTATAAAACAAATAAAAAGAAGATAGAATGACAACATAAGAATACCAAAAACGGAAAATAATTAACTTAATAAATTGAATACAGGTACCCATTGATTAATTTACACAAAATAGATTATCTTAAATCTAGACGCTCTATTTTCAATTCAAATCCTGAAAATAACAACCGAGCGCGGTTTGTTGAATGTTCACTCATAACAAATGCCCAAAGTGGCCTCCGTTTTCCTCAACACACTTCTGTATTCTTTTCAAGAACGACTGATCTACCGCCCGTATTGTACGTAAGGGAATTATCCCGAAAGTTTCTATAATTCTATGCTTCATATCTTCTGCAGTAATCAGCGGGTTCTGATAAACAATCAGCTTAATATGTCCCCAGAAGAAGAAATCAATTTCCGACAAGTCTGGAGATCTAGGTGGCCAACTAATGGGGCCGCTGCGACCTATCCATTGGCCTGGAAATTCTCTCTTCAAGTAACTCCAAACAGTTAGTGCAGAATCTGGTGCAGCACTGTCGCGCTGGAACCACAAATTTTGAGGCATAATTTGTGGAACATTTTGCAGAAGTTGAGGCAAGTGATTTTGTAAGAAGAACAAATACACCATTCAAATACCCGTTGAAAAAGTGAGGTCCAATGATGAAGTCACCCACAATACCTCCCCAAACATTCATAGTTCATCGACTTGTCTCACAATTTTTGGGTTTTCCAAAACCGGATTCAATAATTGTTGATGAAATTCTTATTGATAAGTTTGTTGATTGTAGAGCGAGGTATATCGTTTCTCTTCGATATCATTCTTGAACTAGTAGTCGGTTCTGCTACTGCCGATAGCGAAACATGTAACTCGTCTTCGTTCTCTCACATTTTTCATATGGAACATTTCCTGGTTTAATAAACTTCTCTTTGAGTTTTTCCGAGCTTCTCACTGAAGGTTGTCTTCTATTTAGAGTATATTTGCGCATACATGCCCTGTGTTAATAAGCAATTTTGTTTACACGATGCCATAACAACTAAGATGTCAACAAGTTGGTTTCTTTTGAAATTCATGTAGTTGCGAATGACAGCACTTGAATCACAGGTGACAATTATTTAACGTCAGTGACAGCTGCTGTCAGGTGTTTTTACGTTACGACAAAATCGTGGTTACTAAGCATTCTTAGAAATTAAGTATCACAATTTACCTGTCTGAACCGAAAAAGTGAGAATAATTGTTAAAATATGTATTTTAGGCCTAGAACATTACTGATGAAACTTATGTGGAATGAAGATTAGATTTAAGTTATCGTATGAAATACAGGTTGGTCCCTTTGAAAAAAAAATACTATTTGAATTTTCTCAATTTGAAAAATGTGTAATGAACACCCTGGATGATATGCACAATATTTGGCGAATGCATCCTCCAACTACAACTGTCAGCTACTTAATGGCAAAATTTTCCATCTTTTAATCATGGTACTCATACAACCAGTTGGCCAATATTTTCATATTTTCTTTAATAACTTGGCAACGCCGCGCCGAATCAAAAATTAAAAAGGAGAACGTCTTTGGAAACGAAAGTGGATGATGAATCAAAAAATGTAAAAATGATGCGACGCGTGCTCTGCTGTGGCGAATCACCCTATATATTTGAAAATATTTTCGGAATGTGCTCATTTGGGTATCACATCAATTCATATTAAAAATATTCCTCTAATTCAGTTTTAATTAGCAGTTATCGGACTTTGACGCACTAATGAGCCACCCTGTATGTATGGATGTGTATATATATATATATATATATATATATATATATATATAGAGCTTGGTCCCGTGGAAACTTGTTTAGAAAAATATAATATATAGGACATACATTCGATTACGACAGGATCATAAGAATCTTAGACCTTGAAAAAACATCCACAAGATAACAATAAAAGAAATGATCATGATAAACAAAGCACCTGCATCAATAAATGACAGACACCAAAATGACACTCTCAAAAATCTACTTGTCAATAATCAAATAGTACATAATTACGAATTCAAAACAATAGACAGAAAAAAATGCAGACTGACATCCTTATCAAACGAAATCTAAGTAAATGAGTGTTTCCGCATTGAATACATAAATAACTTCCTGTAATGCTGTCGTTGTTCACATTCCAAGAATTGGTCAAACTACGAGGACAGTCAGATCACCTCTTTTTAGCTTTGATGGCTGCTAACTGATGTCGCTAGCATACAATCGGAAGCAATGACCGAGAACCAAAAGACAATAACACGCATGCCGGTTTTCTCCGACTGCAGATAATACAAAATGTGTTCTCTGATTAAAACAACGCTATTAAATGTTGGATTTCCAACAAGTGTAGATGACCATGGTATATTTTCTAACGAATATAGTTGGATGATGGAAGACTTAACCGTTGTATGTAATATTAAATTGGTTTTTTTAACCACACCAAATATTTTGCCCTTATGCTTTCCTCTGACCACCAGTGGCAGCCAATTTTTTTTTTCTTAAAATCCCTATATATTTTTTCCTTTCAACATAGAGATCTGAATTTTGGCATGTAGGGTAACCTTGGTAGTAGAAACGTACGTGCTAAATTTGATTGTCACAGCTCTGTTATTTTCGGAGATACAGGAATTTTCCGGAAGCAAAGCACAATTTTCGCGGAAAAACTGGTCCGATTTTCCTTGATATCAAACTTGTCCAATCCACTTACAAAACGAAGGTACGTACCAAATTTCATCAAAATCGGCATATTCGTTTTTGAGTTATCGATACGATATATATATATATATATATATATATATATATATATATATATATATATATATATATATATATATATATATATATATATATATATATATATATATATATATATATATATATATATATATATATATATATATATATATATATATATATGAGAGTGTTTTAAATCTCTCCACTTTGAAACAGGAACTGTTGGATGCAACGTGGGTGGACGTGTATTGCGCTAACACTGCTGATTCTGCAACAGAAATTTTTATTGAAAAAATAAGATCTAGTATTGCAAATAACACCCGCAACAGGAAAATAAAAAAAAGGGAAGTTAAGAGAAATCAATGGATCACAGCAGGGATTGTTAGGGCTTGTAATAGGAAGCGGGATTTATATGGACAGCTACAGAGACACCCTGGGGATGGACAACTTCGGAGACATTTTAACAGTTATAGAAATAGGCTGAACGACATAATAAGAGCAAGAAAAAGGGACTTTTACCATGAAACACTACAGCATAGCAAGGGAAGCGCAAAAGATGTCTGGAAGCTTGTCAATTCTATGGGCCAGAAGAAAGAGAAAAAAGAGTTAAAAGAGATCAAAAGTGATAACGTGGCCATAAAGGATAAAAAAATTATTGCCTGCAAATTCAATGAATACTTTGCCGAGGTGGGTAAGAGATTGGCAGAAAAAATAAAGAAGAAAGGAGAAAACCATCAAAAGAGAAAAACATCGGGGTATCTAAAGTCATGTTATTTTGGAGAGACGACAAAAGAGGAGGTTGAAGGGATTATTAAAACACTAAAGCTGGGAACTTCTCCTGGGTTGGACGGCATAGGAGGTTCCGCTTTGAGGGCTATTTCAAACAGCATTTCAGCCCCGCTATCGTATTTAATAAATATGTCCTTTCGTAATGGATGTTTCCCAGATGTGTTGAAGATGTCTGCTATTGTTCCCATACACAAAAGTGGTGACACAACTTTAATGGAGAACTATAGGCCCATATCCCTGATTTCCAACATTGCAAAGATTTTTGAGAAGGTTATAAAGCTTAGGATGACCAACTATCTAAAAGAATTTAAGTTGCTGTCGAAGAGACAGTATGGATTTCGTGATGGTAGATCCGCGCAGGATGCCATAGCGTGCGTTATTGAGAGGGCTATTGCCGAGATGGACAACGGATCTCCAAGCATGTGCATTTTTATCGATCTCGCGAAAGCCTTCGACACCGTGGACCATGGGAGGCTGCTAGATGTTTTGGAATCTGTCGGGTTTAGAGGAAACATACACAGATTGCTAAAGAGTTACCTTCTGGGAAGAAGACAATGTGTAAAGATATGTGAACACATTAGTGAGCAAAAAATAATAGAATATGGAGTTCCACAGGGCACAGTCATCGGCCCCGTAATGTTCAACATATACATTAACGAATTGTTTGCACAGTCGTCTCAGGGTACTGTCGTTGGCTTCGCAGATGATACCGCCATATTCTACAAGGGGGAAACATGGGAAGAGCTGAAAAGTAAAGCCGAAGATGACTTCAAAAACATATCAGCGTGGTTTGACTCCAGATTGCTCACAATTAACTTCAACAAGACTAAATGTTTGCCTTTTTGTAGCTACGACAGCGGCTTGCCGTTATACGCGGCTTTGGAGATTCAAGATGGAGATCATGGAACAGTGCGGATATATGTCGTGAGGACGGTGAAATACCTGGGGGTGACAGTGGACTGTCATCTGAGATGGGATGAGCACATAAACAATCAGGTGTACAAAATACGATTTTTGAGCAGCAGGTTTAAAATGTACCGAGATATGTTTGACCTAAAGCATTTAAAGATCATATACAAATCTCTGGTTGAGACACATCTGCAGTACGCTAATATCATCTGGGGAGGAGCTGCAAGATGTTATATAAAAAGACTGGAAGTCGCTCAGAAGTGGATTCTAAAAATAATTGGGAACAGATGTTATACTTACCCAAGTGATGACCTTTATGCGGAAATGCGTGTCCCGGATCTCTCTCAGATTTACCTTGGGTCTGTGGGTATTTGGCAACAAAAGAATAGAGGAAGACTCACTGAAGCATCCCATGGCTATCAGACTCGATCGATTGGGAGTGCCAGCATGATCCCGAGGTTTAATAAGTCTCAGACCCGGCGTTGTCATGTTCAAATGGGACCAAGACTACGCAACTTTTTGCCACCGAATGTACAATCTGTATATGACATGCGATTGTTTAAGGTACTGCTGAAGGCTTGGATACTCGACTGGCCAAGACTGAATGCTCGTAGAATAATTCACGGGTAATGCCTGTTTTGCTGAAGCTGTGTCATGTGAGCATGTGTTGTGTGAGAAAGTGAGTGAGGAATGAGCAAGTAAGTCATTGAGTGAGTGAGCAAGTGAGTGAGTGAGTGAGCAAGTATGTGTGAGTGTGATTGTTTCTAATTTGGTACTGTGTTTATTTGTTTTGTCTTCGATCTTAAATTGTTACCATTTTAATTGGATTACTTAGTTAGGATTGTTTAGTTTTGTAAGTAACGTTTATATAGTGTAAGTGTAATATGTCTTGTAATCTTCCTTGTAGCCATGCGCTGTCTGTATTCTTGAGATAGCGATGTTGCGCTGGATTGAGGATTGTTAAGTACAACATTTATATTCTAGACCCACGCACAAGTCTTTGACTTTTGTGGGATAGTTCTGATATATTCCCCCTCTGTTAATATTTTGTATAATCATTGTAACTGTGAATATATATAAACACAGATCTCCCCATTAGTGAATTTTTCGTTTATGTAAATTACTTATAGAGCACCTGTACGCTTGTCAATAATTTAAATATATCTTCTCTTAACCCGAATTTGTTTAAAGACGTTTTAAAATTTCCAGTAACAAGCCCGATATTTAAAATCACCATCTTAGCTGGGCATCATGTATATACGTCATGTCTAGGAAATGGGTTCTATAAGGTGTACTTATGTTTTGTTTATTACGTAAAATGTCTCACAGAGGATTTTCAGATTTAAAATTTTATTTACAAAGCTTAATCAAAATAAGTACACTTGGAGAACCCAAACCAGCACAACACATCTTTTCAAAGACATAATAAAAATTTTCGTCACCGCTTCTAATCTTCCCCTAGTTAACCAAAATAACTTAGGTATATTCAATTATGTTTACAATAATTTTGTAACTATGTTACTTTGTTGCAGGTGGCTGCATTGAATAACAACCACAATTCAAGGTAAGTCTCATATTTTAATCAATGTCACATCTAAATTAGGAGTGTATTTTATGACACAAAACAAGAGTTATGTTGTCTTTAACTATACGCAGCAAGTCTGTAACATGAAATACATTTAATTAATTATATACGGCTTTTTTCTAAAAGGCTTCGACAAGTCTATTAGCATTTTATGTTGCGGTCTTTTGAACAAATATGATGAACGGTAATCCTAGTTTTTGTCGACTATTTTTAATACACATGTCAAGCTAAACAAAACCAACAAATTTTCTCCCTTGTCATTTAAGAACATTTTATTTTATTACTAATACAAAGTCCTCTTAAGCTCCAAGGGCAGCAAACCCTTCTGGACTCTTGCTAAATCTATTGGGAGTAATTTCTGCAAGAGCACGTTCCTACCTCTTGTCTCAGGGGATGAAATTGTTTCTACCGCCCTGGGCAAGGCTGAACTTTTAGCCTCGTTCGCCGGTAATTCTACTCTCAACCCACCTCCTAAAGTTCAACCACCAACAGTAACCAATGTCGCGCATAAAATGACGGATATCATTTTCAAAACTAAAACGGTGCGAAAGATGCTCTCTTCTCTTAATACCAGGAAAGCCTCTGGCATTGACGAGATCGCAACAATTGTTCTCAAAAAATGCGCACCAGAACTTGCTCCTGTCCTAACTCGTCTCTTTCAGACATCGTACAATTGAGGCATATTACCTAGTAACTGGAAAACTGCTCGAGTACAACTCGTCCCCAGGAAAGGATCCAAAGAGCTTCGTAGCAACTACAGGCCTATTTCTCTCCATTCAGTCATCTCTAAAGTGATGGAAAAGTATATAAACACTGAATTACTAAATTTTCTTGAAAAACACAGTCTAATCCACGACAGGCAATATGGATTCCGTCAGCGCAGTTCAACTGCCGACCTCCTTTCCTTTGTCACCAATTCTTGGAACAAGTCTATGGAACTACACGGTGAATCCCAGATTATCACTCTAGACATGTCTAAAACCTTCGACCAGGTCTGGCACGTAGCGCTGCTTAATACACTTTCGGCCTATGGCCTACCACCAAAACTCGGTACCTGGACAAACTTCCCTTCCAACCGGAGCATTTCTGTTGTTGTGGATGGCCATTCCTCTAAACTATATCCAATTAATGCAGGAGTTCCTCAAGGGTCAGCTTTAGCCCCTACTTTGTTTCTTCTCCACATCAATGACCTCCTCTCTAGCACATCTAACCCAGTTCACAGTTACGCGGACGACAGCACCCCCCACTCAAATATACAATAATCTAAGCCTGTCTCTTTGGCCCAATTAGATGAGGAGCGCAGACACATGGAGGATTCTGTCTCCGTGGATCTCCAAGAAATATTAGACTGGGGAAGTAGAAATCTTGTACAATTCAACCGCACCAAATCTCAGTCTTGATTTCTTTCTCATAAAAGATACACCAGCCCTAGAACCATCACAATGAACAACCCAGTTATTCAAAGTAATAAGTCCTTTTCACTCGCTGGCATTTCTGTGGATCGAAATCTCAATTGGCACCAACATTGCACATCAATTGCAGAAGCGGCTGCTAATAAATTAGGTTTCCTTTTTCGGGCTCGCAAATACTTTTCACCAGCTAATCTCTATACCTTATATACTTCACAAATAAGGCCAAACTGCTCCCACATCTGAGGTGCTGCTACCTCTTATACACTCGCTATCCTGGACTCAATTCAGAAGAGAGGTATACGTCTCATTGGTGACCCTACCCTCACCCAAAGGCTGCCATCCCTTGCCCACCGACGTGCCGTTGGTGACCTATCTCTCTTTTATAGATATCTACACGGGCAGTGCTCAGCGGAGCTTTATTCCATCGTTCCTCCACCGGCTGCCCCCAACAAATCTACCAGGAGAACAGTGCGAATGCACCCTTTTACTGTCCAGGCCACCAGACATAGAACATCTTGTTATGCCCGCTCTTTTGTCCCGAGTACTTCCAAGTTGTGGAATTCGTTGCCGGCGCATGTTTTTTCTTCTCCTCAGAACCTCCAAACCTTCAAGTCCAGAATTAACAAGTTGCCTCTTTCCTCCTTGTCGACACCCACTGTAGAATAGTATTTAGTCTGTAAGCCCTCGTGGTGCATTGTTGAAAAAAAATAATTAATACTCAATTCATCTTGATATTTTTCTTCTTTTTCTCAACCTCTTATTATTTTATCTATTCTTAGAAGGTGCGTTCCTCTTATTTGATAAGGATTGATATCCGAGTGCAGTAAGCAATTTATATTTAATTTAACATTAACAATAATCCAACACAGAAGGCACACGTTCTCTTAAAATTTACGTGCCAAATGAAGTTAATCATTTTCTGTCGAAATAAAGTAACCGCACTAAACACACTAGAGAGCGAAGCGACAAAGTAAGTTAGTAAAAAGTTGTTCTTAAAAATATTGTTTATCGTAATGTCTTACTTAAATATCGTCAGAAAATCGAAATTTTATAAATGATTAAATACGGAGATAGAACGACAACAAAAACCAACTGATTCACTTATTCAGACAGAAATATTCTGATTTGCCACCACTACCGCTAAGTACCTACCGCCAGCAAGGTTGACAAACAGTTTCTGGTTAACAGGAAGGTGATAAAAACATGTACTCATTGATTGAGTGCGCTCCACGAAAAAGTGCCACTTAATGTACCATTGGCAGCTTAACAAACACTAATATATCTGCCAGAGAGTTGGCTAGAGACCAAGAAGCTAGCCAATCCTAATTAGTAAAAATTCTCAAAGATCACATATTTCATCCGTACAAACTGACAATACTCCAAGAATTCACTAAATAACACTGGTGGAAGACCATAATATTACGAGAAATGATGGATCTACTAGATAGGATTATGCGAACACAGGGAACATTCTGCTTTCTTATAAATCAACATTTACATTAAAAGGTGAAGTGAAACGACAACATTCTCGGTACTAGAAAGACAACAATACACACTGCATGTGGAAAGACCACACTCGACGCCCAGAAAACGTCAATCTTTGGGCAGGGATTGTTGGCTATCGTCTTATACAACTAACATGTTAGTATGAATGAAGCAATATGCAGCAAAAAATAGTTTCAAGTTTAGATATTATATGTTTTTAAAGAGAACTATTTTCCTTGAACGCGATGGTGCGTGTTGCCATTTCACAAACTCCCTCTGCGATGCAGTATTTTAGACAGATGGTAGAACAATAATAGAATGGACTCCTAGGTCACCGGATATCACTTCTTTGGACTACTTGTTACGGGGATACGTGAAAAATAGTTTTTAGGACCAAACTACCAAATATTGAGGAGTTAAAAAAAAACGAATAAGAAATAAGTGTAGACCAATTTTCCCCAAAGTAATCGCAATAGTAAGATTTATTTTGCAAACGAAATCATACAATATATCGCACATAAAAGCATTGCTTGTGCATGTGAGGAATATAATTTTTAATATATATGTTCAATAAAAACGTCAACAATATTTCACACTGCCATCTTAAAATTTTCTTAAATTAATTAACTAGACAAACGTTGTCATCTTTTCTACCAACATTTCTGCTGGATCCATATTATTCAGCCTCTAGAATTTAGTTGCCCAAAAAATTTCAATATAATATCTTTACAATAAATTTCATGTTCTAATGTAGCTCTGAATGTTTCAAATGATTTTCAATTTTGTTTTGGGTAGGAAAGAATTAGGTAAAATGTGGTACTTCACCTTTAAAGGTGGATATCTCTGAAAGAGTCAACACTAAAAATAATATTTTGTATGCGAGTAAATTACTGAAGCATTATGTTATGAAAACTAGGGACACCATTTATCTAAAAGCTTTTTATTGTACATTTTGCCATAATTGGCAAACTTGTCATATGCCCCATTTTATCCAACCGGCCAGAAAAATTGGGGAAGTGGCACACATGTATTATCAATCAAAACTAATAGTTAATTATGTGAAAGTCATAAAATTAAGTATTTCATAAAAACTGCTAACCTAAGTGAAACCACAACATGAGCGGATGTAAGCAAACTTATTATAATACTGGTTAAAAAAATCACAAACCTAGGCTTTTTCACACCCTTCTGGTTCTACACAAGCGCAAGCCTTACAGCTCCATCTCTGACATAAGTCATACTTTATCCATCTCTCCTCAGGTTTTCATTTTAAATAGGCCTCCCCACACGTCAGACAAGGTGGATCGTCATCACTAGATGATGATTCTGATGAATCAGATTCCGGTATTAATGTCTTCGGCTTTTCTTTGGAAACAACTTTTCTTTATCATTCGGGTGCAGTTTATTTTCTGCATATTTTCTTTTTAACGGCTTCCACCATTTTACTTTCTCTGACTTTTCTCTTAAGGGTATCGCAAAACTAATTCATTTTCATATGGACTACCTGTTTATGTAGTAGTTTTTCCTTCTGGATATTTCCTTTTCCGTTTATCCTTTCTTACAACTTGCGGCAGCCTCATTACTTCTCTTGGTCTCACCAAAAACCTATCGAAAGCTTACGCATTATGTCTTGCACTGGTTCTACGAGAAGCACGGTTTCGTTTTGTAGTGAAGGTGACTGTTTGCACTAGTTGATCTGTTCCAAACTTCAAAGGTGTTTCGCCAACCGACGCGTTAAAATGTTCCTTTATGAGAGATGCTGGATTATCAACATTGCCCAAGTTATAGTCATCATCATTGTCAACAGTAACGTGTAGTTGCCCCACTGTCGTTTCAGCTGATTTAAACACCCAATCTCCGAAGACGTCAATATTGAGTGGGTCAGTAGGCCAATGACTGCTCTATCAATTCTTTTTTATTCCCTTGCCATATAGCTTCTCAACGTGATAAATTGTGACAGGTCGTTCAGGGTGCAACTGATAGTATTTATGCACTTCTGAATAATAGTGGCTGAAAAGAACCATAAATGAGACGTCTAAGTTTGCCTACGATATATGTGATGTGGCAGGAAGAACATAAATATGACATTGTTCTCACCTGTCACTTTAATGAGATCCAAGTTTTTTGCGTAACTATTTATCAGTAAAAGAGCTTTGGAAGATTTTCTTAAATCTAAGAAGCTTCAAAACTACATCAGAATATGTACTTCCGAATCTGGCCAGAAAGGTGGTATTCTGCATTGCTTTCAGGTGGGTATTATCAGGAAGTTCTGGTTTGGTCTAGCTTAGAAAACACCCACATAACGTTCGCAGCTGGATTCGTCCATGTTTCCACGGTTACAATCTTCTTGTTTTCATGTTTTGCCCATTCCATGACTGACGATTTGAAATAGGTTTGTATTGCAAATGCGTGTCAATGAGTCAAGGTATATGTAAAAGCACAGTGAATCTATAATGAATGATATCTAGCTCTAGACCATAAGCATTGAATGCACAAAAGTTATTAGAAACCATGTAATTATTGCTTTCACGTAAAGCAGGGTACCTTATTCTGACTAACAATCGTACCCCATTTCACCTGACAAGAATGTTTTCTTACTGAAGTCCATTGATCACACAGATAAAATAACATGATGTCATTGTTTTTACATTATTAAATAGCTAAAATAATAGTTTTTCCAAATGTGTATTTCCCTTGTCAATATTTTATATTAACGTAAACACACAATAAATATTCAATATACATCGCAAGCAAACTGTCATAGTGATGGGCAAATAGTTTATCCGTAGTGACAAGTCAACCCAAAAAGTTAGAGAAACCTTTCTTTGACATTGTGGACCGAACGCGCTTCTGGTCGGTGTTCAAATATTACGTAATCCATTTATCAGAAAGCTGTCTCATTCTCGAGTCACGATGAGGATTGTTAAACAAACGTTCATACAAAAAGTGAAATTTTTCTGCTCTACGTTTCAGTGTAATTCACGATATTTTTTAAATCATTTCATGGAGAGATTCTACGTTTACTTAAGGAGTCAGAAACAATGATCTTCCAGAGT
This sequence comes from Tillus elongatus, assembly GCA_964006375.1. Taxonomy (NCBI): domain Eukaryota; kingdom Metazoa; phylum Arthropoda; class Insecta; order Coleoptera; family Cleridae; genus Tillus; species Tillus elongatus. The sequence goes on from OZ023265.1 coordinate 72,109,721, forward strand.
GGTGTTGATCTTTGAGATTTGGTCGCCCTTTTTTAAATTCCGCTACCCAGTTTTGAGTAATACCATATGAAGAATATTAATTACCTAAACTATTTACCATACCATCAAACATTTCTTTTTCCGACAACCCTTGCAAAAATAGATACTTAATAACTGACCGAAACTCTTTCTTATAAATATCTAGATTCTTTCAGATATGGCCAAGTTTTCAAAAATTCAGTTGTGTTATTCAATCTTTGGATGTCAAACTTCAACATCGTATTTATAAAACATCAAAGTCAAAATAACAGGCTGTAATCTTAGTAAAGCGTTCAACATAGTTAATCACAGCCTCCTACTATGTGAGATGGAGTATTATGGGGTGGGAGGTATGTCCTTAAAGCTGTTCAGATTTTATTTGTGTCACCAAATAAAAAGCATCGACTGGAAAAATGTAAGATCTGAACCAATATATGTAAATGTCGGCGTACCGCAGGGATCTATGTTAGGGCCACTTATATTTAAAAGATACATAAACGAATGCCAAAAAATATTTATTTTGAAATAATTTGATGACATTAGTTTTCTAAATTTGTCGAATATAGAAAAGTATCTGGCTAAAATTACTAAAGGCTATCTAAAAAAAAACGGAACTGAATGGTTTCAGGGTAATGGACTAAATCTCAGTATAAGGTAAAACCTAAAAACTTAGGATAGTTTTAATGACAGAGCCAGCAAATAGTTAAAGTAGCTGGGAATAACTCGCTGGATAGCAATCTCACCTGGCAAAGCCATGTCTGAACTCTGCCAAGAAGACTTAGGGTTGCGCTGTTTGCATTGAGAAGAATAACGGTTGTTTCTACTTCTAAGCCTTTTAGACTGGCATATTTCTCCGGTTTCCATTCTGTGTCAACGTACATCAAACTATTGTGCGGCTACACTCCTGAAGCAGAACATGTCTTCCTAAAACAAAAAGAAGCATTGAGGATAACGTGTGAAGTGTCAACACAAGTTGCAAAGAATTCTTTAAGAAGGACCAAATACTCAGCATCCCGCTGGTCTTCATATCTGCATGTTTGCCTCTGAAAATATATGTAAATAAAAAAATCATACTACCGCTCGTATGGAACAAAACGAATAGAGTACGTGTCTATCCAACACCACAGATCGACCAAAGTTCAAATGGGAATCAACTATTACTGCATTAAGTGTTACAAAATTGTTCCCAAAGAAATCAGAGACCTGCCAGCGACAGTGAAAAATTATGTGCCGATAAAGCCTTTGATATACATTTTGGACTGTACTTTTATAAAGTAGGTTTTATTTTGTTGTGTGCTCTTATAAATGTATGTTTCTCTGTCTGGGTTGGTGTCTTCTGTGTGCTTTGCTTTATTCTATGTTTTGTTTGCTTAGTTTTGTTTTTTATAATGTGGATATATTTTACTGGTTGATTGGCAGATTTATAACAGTTTTTATATAGTGTAAGTGTACGAATTATTTATTACTGGTATATCTATTTTTTTAATTGGAAACTTAATTGCCATGTAACTTTGATGACAAGAAAATATTATTATTATTATCATAGTTGTAACCATGGCAACTAAATTTAAATTTGACCATCAATAAGTTTCCGTCCTAACTAGAAATCACTATACTCTTGTATTAGGTATATACAAACGTTTTTTGCTGTAAATTGCAACAAAAAATCATGAGAGATTTGAAAAAAAATGATATTTTAATAAAAGTCGCATGACATCGTAAGTGTTAGAAAGTTATCAATAAAAAAAGTTTTCTCTTACCTACCAACCAACGAGACCCTTTCAAACATTTTTCTAATGACCGGCTTCATTACATAGTAGTTTATTAACAGATAAAACATAAAGTCTATGAGAGATATGTCTACAACTTCATATTGGGAATACTGCTTATAAAAATTGCTAAACTAGAATATGTTTTCCGAAGAACGCATATGCATATGTTAAATGACGTATCTATGTATCTCATTTTGTCTAAATTTAAAAAAAAACGCTTTGCGTATTGCCAACGCCGTTTGTGGTTGAGACAAAATGCCAGTACGAGGACATGGATGTGTAGAATTTCAAAAGTGAATTTTATTTCGATTTATATTCAATAAAACAGTGTTACAACTGACAAGTAAAATCAAACTCAATTTTCATCTTATCCTCTCTTATTTGAAGGGGAAGCAGTGACAAGTTTGCTTCTGTCACATCCAGCAGGAGGCAGCAGTGGATTTAAGCGCAAAAATCCACTCGTACCTCTCGCTGTGATGAAATCCTCATCTCAGTGGAGATAATATAAAAACTTCACATAAAAATATGTACACAAGCGACAGCTGAGAGGGAACAGAACAAACCAGAGCCAAGGCGAGTAAACTTTTGAAGAGACGTGGAGGAGTCTCAGATGTAATTGTAGAATAGGAACAGACCAGCGACAAGGATCTCCGAATAAAATTCCACTGTTGAAATTAAGTTTTCCCATTTATTCCGAGTCTAGTGAGTTGAGATTGCACGACTACACGGGGAATTAAGTTAACCAATAACGTCATTGTCCGATCGATGTTCTCTAAATGCTCCCCGATTCTATCACTTACATTTCCTATCTCCACACCACCTCCCCTCGCTCGTTTCTCTATTTAATTACAGACAGTATGGTTCTCGGAAATTGTGTTTACTTACAAGAATGTAAGTACATTCAACCGGCAAAGTGTATTTGAAGTAGAGGAAAATTGCAAAACTCATATAATAGTCCTTGCTAAATTAGCATTTCAGCTTATACATGTGGTGGAAAAGCCAAATCTTAATAGCTACGCTATTCTGTTTGAGTACATAAACAGTATTTTATAAATCTAAGTTAAGCCTAGTTGCGTTATTACACTCACCAAATACTAGCTTTTACAAGCGGCTTTGCGGTGACTGTTAGTATTTTTGCATTTTTTTTTTCTTTAAAAAATTCACAAATGTGCGCGCACTAGGCCCCCTAGAACACATATCCAGTGTCATGTTTATATATATATATATATATATATATATATATATATATATATAGTTAAATAAGGCCTTTTTGGCTTTATGAAAAAAAATAAGTTTATTTAAAACCAAAAAGTACAATTAAATAACAAGTGATTAATTACAAGTGACAACTAACGAACTATGAGCGTTGCTAATCGTGAACAAGCAAAGAATTAATCTAAATCTAACATAACTGATACTTATAAACTAAGATTGATTATTATGCGGTTTCCTAATGAACTCTGTAACGCCTGATGTCTATGTCTTGCTGAGTGGACGATATCGGAATGGATATCGTCGTATTGGTCTTCTGGCAATCGGCTATTAGGTTACGTAATTCCTCCATCCCTAATGTGAAGAACGTCCTCTTTCTTTCTAGTAAGTTCTTCTGCTGCAGATCGGTTTTTTTGATTGATGTAGCATGGCCTTCTTCTTAACCTTATGTATGGAGATGTAACACAGGATGACCATTGGGATGGCAGTGATTAGGGTAGTTATTCCCATGTGTGTTGAATGTACCAAAGGATGCAGTACGTTATGATGCTTCTTTTTCTCCATCTGACTCTTCAATTTGCTGGTTTCCTTGAGACGTATCGGGTTGAATCTGATGGCATGTTGAGGCTGTGGTTGTAAAGGTTGTCACCTTAGGTACCCATGTAACTGGTTTCTTCATAAGTTTGCTGTTCATCGACATTTTGCATTTTTCCTGGTTATATATGAGGGTGTTGTCCATCTATCTCATCTTGATGGCATTCTTTAAGGATACTGGTTTTCTAATGGTGATGACCAAAATATTTCCATTTCGTAGTTAAACGGATGCTGTATAAGGGTTGGTTGTAGTAGCTAGGAGACATGTCAAGATGTTCTGTGGGTTGCATCTTTTTTTTATGTCGCTGATCAATACATTTGTGGCATTGTTCTTCTGTCTAGAAAATTTGCAGTGGTGTTTCCAGGTAAAGCGAAGCAGGCGAAACAAGGACTTTATTGTTTTGGGTTGTTGGAACAATTCGAATATTTTTTTGAGATCTTGGTATAGGAATAAATTTTATACATTTAATTTTGTTCGGATTTGCTTTTACGCCGTCCTTTGAGACGATATGTCCTAAAGACTCAACTTCTTTTCTAAGGAATTCGGATTTGTCTAATTGTATCTTCAAACTAACGTCCCTTAATTTTGGGAAAATTTGTTTGAGATGGTGGTGTTGCTGAAGGGATTTAGAGAATCTTATAATATCATCCATGTAGACAAAACTGCTGTTGTACATAAATTCTTTTAAAACATCATCCGTTACCTTTTTGAATGTTATGTCCGAGCTACGGAGACCCTGGGGTATTTTTCCGTACTAATGACCGTTATTTCCGCCGAAGGCTGTTTTTTCACTACTTTCAGGAGTTCATTCGATCTGATGAAATCCTGGTGCCAATTCGAGGGTAGTAAAATATGTACATTTTCTTAATTATTTAGAATCTCATCGCATAGAGAAACTAATTTTGATTTTTTCTTCAGAAATTAAGTGGTCAGTCCTAAGCTGTTGTCGTACGTCAAAGTGAACTGATTTGGGGAATTTAGATGTTTCTTCAAAATTTTGAATAGGTTTGACTTTGATCCTTTCGCTAAAGTAGACTTCGACGTTGTCAGGTGTATTTTTAGTAATAGGAATTGTGCAAATGCCAAAATGAGACGTAGCTATAGCTTATTCTACAGTTACAGTGTTGTCGGATAGTTGGGGAATCAGAACGATTCCATTTTCTACATTAACAGGAATTTTGATTTTATTTACAGATATTTGTTTAAAGGGCTTAAAATTTTGAGGACTAAGTTTGACAAAAAAAAGGGATATCTATCTTGCCTAACGTTATAGTCTGTGTCTCGTAACTGATACGTGCTGTCAATTTCTGGAAGTGAGCTGAACCAAGAAAAAGGGTAGTTTGGGTTGCATGGCAATATTATTTAAGTCAAGTTTTATAGTGTTTCCGAGGCTGTTTCGTGACAATCCTGTTTTCCAACGAAAGGATCAATGTCAAACCTTTTAAAAATGTTGAAGAAACATCGAAATTTCCCAAATAAGTTTACTTTGACGTACGACAACAACTTAGGACTGACCACTTAAATTCTGAAGAAAAACCAAAATTACTTTCTCTATGCTACAAATACAAAAACATATAACATCATGAAAATTTAGAACTTACATTTACAGGTGACATCAAACATGATATAAGAACTCGTGACAATGACCCCATACATGTAAAATCTTACAGACACCCCTACCACTTGAACATCTAAATACAAAAGGAAATCCAAAATTTATTGGATAATAAGCTTATTAGGCCTCCTATATCTCTTATTCCTCTCCGGTATGGATTATATCAAAGAGTGTAAACTCGCCAGAAAAGAAAAAAATGGCGATTAGTCGTGGATTATAGGAAGCTAAACGAGAAAACCATAATTGAAAAATACCCCTTACCAAAAGTCGATGAGATTCTAAATAATTTAGGAAAATGTACATAATTTACTACCCTCGAATTGCCACCAGGATTTCATCACATCGAATAAACTCCTGAAAGTAGTGAAAAAACAGCCTTCAGCGTAAATAACGGTCATTATGAGTACGGAAAAATACCCCATGGTCTCCGTAGCTCGGATATAACTTTCACAAAGGTAACGGATGATGTTTTAAAAGAACTCCTGTACAAAATCTGTTTTGTCTACATGGATGATATTATAAAAATCTCTAAATCGCTTCAGGAACACCTTCTCCATATCAAATTTTCCCAAAATTACGGGACGTTGGTTTAAAGGTACAATTAGGTAAATCAAAATTCCTTAGAAAAGAAGTTGAGTTTTTAGGACATATCGTCGCAAAAGACGGCGTAAAAGCAAATTCGATCAAAATTAAATGTATAAAAATTTTTCCTATACCAAGGTCTCAAAAAGAATTGAAATCATTTCTCAGTTTAATAGGCTATTACCGCCGCTTCATTAAGAATTTCGCAAAAATCCTATTCCACTTAACCAAATGCTTTAGGAGAGACTCTAAAATTGACATCTACGACACAGATTACATAAATGCCTTCAGATAAGCCAAGGAACTTATTACTAATTCACCTACACTGACATATATATCCAGACTTTACAACAAATATTCACCTGACTACTGACGCTAGTCAAAATGTTTCCGAAAAGAACTGGTTTCCTACCCAAAGAACCTTAAGTTAATAGCAAATTAAGTTATTGAAATTTAAAGCATTTAATGAAAATTCTCTACTAAACGCACTTGCTGTGCCCTGAATTTCTTTTCTCGCAAACATGTATTATATCTCGAAGGAAAATGCAAAAATGCATGACGTGTTCGATTTAAAAAACAAAATTTGTATCACCAACGACTTATGGACCACGCTGTGATTGTAAAATTAATTTTATGAGATGCAGGTTAAAGCAGCATATAATTAACGTATACAATTTTTTTCTCGATCGTGTATATTAACGCATATATTGAGCTTCTTTATGTGATAATTCCCTAAAAATTATAGACTATTACACAATAAACTCTAACTGTCAAAGCATCAGAGAAAATGTCTATCTGAAATGAATTTCCTGGAAATATTTTAGTAAAATTCACTGGAAGTGTGGACGTAGCAAGTGCGTTACGGTAGCAAATTTGTATAGAACTGTTTTTAGTATTAAATATGTTTTTTAAGAAAGACATAAATTTTGTAGATAGTGTAAACTTTATAGAAGAAACAATGTACTATATTTTATCTAACTAACTTTTTCTTTGAAAAAGTACAAACATTTTTCGAAGATTATTTTTAAATTTTCACAAAAAAACTAGTCTCACTTTTCTGCCCAACGAACCTATCCACGTAATTTACACAAAAACTACACCACCCAAGATGCAATTATTAATAGAAAGGTTTTTGACAGAAACCTTTTTGACAGAAATAAAAAAAAAAGTTTACTTGAAGATTTGTAAACAATCTGTTTCATAAAAAAGTTATTTGAGAGCAGCCTGTATGTGGCATCTCAATTTATTTGACAAATAATATATTTGAAAACCTCCCTAAATGCGTCATTTTCATGTGATTCCGATTTCCATTGGTAAACGCCGTATCACAATTTTTGATATGTTCCAAAATGTGAAAAGTTGAAAAACTACTGCATTAAAATTGGATGTAAATTGCAATAATGCCATAATAAAAGGGGTGTTACATTAAAAAACAAAAAACTTGTGTCACCAACCACTTATGGGCCACCTGTGATTGTCAGCATAATTTTATAAGACGCAGCTAAAATCACCCTATAAATAACTTTTAATATTTTGCCGTATTTTGTATCCTCAGACAAAGCCAGTTTTAGGAGCAAAATTGGTTTCTGATGAATTTACTTCAAATCTCCACTTTTTAATTTCAGTTACCAAATTTGTGTTTATTATTTTAAAAAAAATTTATGCAAAACTGTGTGTATGTAAATTATTGCTCGTATATCAATAAAAACACAAGATAAGCAATTCTATTCTCAAAATAAAGAATAGAACAAATTGTGTTTGAGAAAATAATTGACAATGAGGAAGGAGGCTGTACAGTGGCTACTCTTCAACAAAACCAGCATTTAAACGATGGAAAGAAATAAATAGATCCCAGTTGCCATTTAGCGACTATCCTTCTAGAGAAAGAAGGCTTCAAAATAAATAAGTAATAAAGAGAACCACGAAGGCGACCCTAAATATTTGAAAACTTCTGAACACACTGAAACCAGCCTAATATTTTATTAAACAGACAGGGGTTGCTGACACATTTTTATATATTTCGTTTGTAGTAAAATAATATTAATAAACATAAATTACGTCACTTTTTAAGAGTAATCAATTCTTGAATATATCACATCCTCCAGCGTGTTTCTCCGTCTTGCCATGTTATATATAAGTTTTTGGTATTCTAACGTCAGTCTATTTCATCGCCTATGGCCAATCACCGACACCAGGGTGCAATTTCACTTAACTATCTTGGAAATTTTGCCGAAACTTTGTCTTTCTGTAAGGAGGGTAGGGATCTTTAGCGTGCCCAATATTGCATAGACACGGTACCAATGTACGCCCCTTTTGAAGGGCGGAACGTGCGGCCATTAAACTTGTTTAAATACAATGCCACAACTTTGGTTGATCTTAATTTTACAGTATGCGCAGAGAAAGTGAAGGGAAAACCCTGGGAATCAAACCCAGTACCCTTCGGTTCAGGGGCACACCTTCTTACCACTGGACCACTGAGGCTCTTATATATAAAATTAAAATATATAAATAAGTTTGGAAAACCATGTACAATACAACAACAAACGGCTCTATGCCGGACGAAAAAGGTAATTGCCAAACGCACTAATCTGACCAGGTCAAGGGAAAAAAATTAATACTGCTGATGTGAATAATGCTACTGCCGTAGCAATGTAACTTCAAAAATTGCGTTCAGTTATATTATTGACAAAAATAAAAAAATCCAGACTAAATAGCCTGTAGCCTAGAAGACTTCTGAATTGGTCAGGCCAAATCAACATAGAAAATAATAAAATAACTTTTGCGTGGAGTAAACGATTAAAAACCTTACCTTTGTCGGGTTGCATGATTATCTGTGTGCCCTCTTTGAGCTGATTCGGTCTCATAACATACGATTTTTTCCATTTAGGAAAAATGGCTGACATTTTGGAATGAGTAGGTTCAGCAGAAAATGCTTAAAAAGTTATATTTCAGTTTTTTGAAGTTTATTCCAAAATACATTCTATATAATAGACATTATATCATTAGCAAGGACACAATTATTTTTTGAAAACTCTGAAAAAACAAAGAGCATCCTAAACTTGTCTAATTCGGCTGGCTATCTATTTGACAAGTGCAAGCATTGTATGTAACAAAACTGAAACGCTTACCTCAAGGCCTTCTTAAATTACCATCTTAGGTTGCTAGATGTCGGCCTCCAAATCGATAGTTCCCGATTTAGATTCCAGGGTGCACCAGCGGAAAGTTAACCTTATCTGGAATATTTAAAAATTAACAAATAAAGATTGGAGAATTGCACAAATGGCGTAAGATACTACAGCTAATGAATACGTTACTAAAATATATTTTTTAATATTTTTAAAGGTGACTTAAAACTTTCACATTTGTTCACATAATAACGGCGGTAAATTGAAAAAAGTGGCCGCCATTGTAAAATCAGTGAATCCAAATCACCAAAGAGTATATATATATATATATATATATATATATATATATATATATATATATATATATATATATATATATATATATATATATATATATATATATATATATATATATATATATATATATATATATATATATATATATATATATATATATATATATATATATATATATATATATATTAATTAAAGACATCATTTCTTCTATGCATTAATGATTTAAGCTGGCGAAAAAGGAATTACACACAAATTTTTCAAAAAGAAACAAAAGAACATCTCTAAGCCAACTGATCCGTCTGGTTTGTTAACCACTATATTTTGTTCTTACAAGGATTTTATTTATCAAAACTTTAGTTAACAGTTTAAGACGTTCTGAAGTTATAATATTCGTAAAATAGTTCTAGCTTTAAACAGATTCACTGCCATTTTAAAATGCTTCAGTTTTGCGAAAAAATTATCGACACTTTGAAAGTGGCATTTTATGAGTCTGCTCAGTAGTTTTTATTATTCTCTCATTTATTTGAATAATAACATGTAGCTGCCACTTTTAAATGGTATGTTTGGCAAAAGATCACAAAAGAAATAACATTTAAGCTTTTTGAGCTCATCACAAAACCCATTTTATAAAAAAGTTTGCTCAACTAATAACAAACCTCTATGGTCAAACAAGAAATGTGTCATTCTCGGAGCAGACCATAAGCATCTTCAGTCCTGACTAAAGAAAAAAAAGTCAAGAAAAATTACTACAAGTCAGATGAGATCATAGACTTGACGAGTTAGAAGAATAAAGGCGATTGAGCACAATACTCTTGTCTTCACAAACACATTTCTGAGAGGGGCGGACGGCCGAGCAGAAGTAGCTAAAGTCAAAATCCTGTCAAGAAGCTCAAATGCACCAGGCCCAAATCAGATTCACACAGATGTCTAGAAACTGCTGATGGACGAGAATTCCCTTAGCTTTTTTCCAACTGTTCAACGTAGTACGTGAGAGGTAAACTGAATAGTTATTCATAAAGATTAATCTCTGTGACAATTTCTAAATTCTAAATACGCGAGGTTGCAGTGAACACCCAATAACCAGTCTGATGAGTCACATCCAAAAAATCATCGTCAAAATAATACCTGCTCCAATTAACAGCGACCTAAGTAACCAATGGGACACTCAATTCGGTTTCAAACGCAGCTTTGAGACAATGAAGGCTTTATCTAGCATGCGAGCAAATATGTCGAGATGTATCAATGGACGAGTTGTTCCTTGAAATACTCAGTTCAATTATGTTACTTCTTGTAACTTAAATCTCCATTTTATTGTTACGAAACACAAAAATTTGTTAAAAGATACATCAAACTAACAGCCAACTTGTACTGAAACCAAGCCGCAGAAGTGAGGATCTATAGAGACCTAAGAGCTCAGTGACAGTTACCGATGAAGACAACTTCATTCCCGAAATATGTATCTAGCGCGTAACTCTCTGTCATTATTTGGTCGTTTTTCGAGTGATTTTGCTTTTTGTTTCAGTTTTCAACCACAGTGTCGAACCTTGGTCTTCAATAAGGGTCTATAAAGAAGGCTGAAGGATATTATTATCGACAACAAAGCAGCCATCAACTTGCGCGACCGATACCGCACTGCTAGCTAACACCGCAAGACACCAGCAGTTGTATTGCGTAGGGGATAAAGCACACACAGCCCCTAAACTCAAGACCACCTACACTAAATTGTTTGTAGTGAGCACGTAATGAAGAACAAATTGAAGGGGTCTCGTCTAAGGCTGCTAATATATAAAAATAGTGATAGCGCACAAGAAATTCGCCTACGGATAGAGCTGGCCAGGAAGGCCTTTTTGAAAATCAAGGGAATACTGTGGCGTTGAAATATTAGTTTTAAGATTAAAATTCTTCGGTGTTCTGTATTCTCAATCTTGCTTTACACTCAAAACCATGGACTCTGATGGATGCAATGTGCATGAGATGGGAGATATCTCAGACGTGGGTAGTAATATTTCAGGCGTTATATCATATAATGGGAAACAAATTAAAATAGTACCTTTCTTTAAATACTTAGCTTCACTCCCCAGTAAAACCTAGGATAATTTAAAGTGATTTGCTCATGAGTATAACTGGTTGGTTATTCTATGTAGCCGAAGCAAGATGTAATGTGGAAAATTATAATTCTGTGGTGTTGTATGTTTAGCGTATTACGCTATGGTGCACAGTCGAGGACTATGACGGATCCGGCGCATGAGATTTGAGGTTTTTGAGTTGTGGACTTAGAAAATATTTGTTGCCTTGGAAAGTAGGCAAGCATACACCAGGCAGAAGTATATGCCATCGAGATGTGTGCGAGGGAGATTAAACAAGACCGTTACACCCACAAATCGATAAAACAAAATAGATAGGTGAGTTGCTATAAAAGCACTTGCTTCCTACCCTTGCAATTCAAAAACGATTTGGAGCTGCAAAACTGCCTTCAACAAACTGGGCAGCTACAATGCGGTGTCACTTGCCTGGATTCCGGGGTACTCTGACCTTGATTGCAATGTAGCGGCCGACGCTATTACCGGGGTGGGTGCTGAGGAGAACTATATCGGACCACATCCTGCGCCAAGGATAGCCTCAGGCACAGCAAAACAGTAGAAGATCTAGACAGGTCAAAAGACAATCCAACAATGGCCACACATGACACGATAAGCACACTCTAAGGCCTTCATAAGTGGTATCTCACAGTTTAGGGCTAAAAAACTTCCAGAGTTAAACAGACAACAGCTAAGAACCAGCCTGTATGCAGCACACTGCTGCTTGCGTCACCACATGCACAGAATTGGGCTCTCACAAGAAACCAAGTGCCGGCAGTGTATAGAGAGTGACGAAACAACCTAGCACGTTCTATGTTCCTGTCTGGTTACGCACAGGACAAGACACCTGCTCTTTGGCAAGACCCACCTTGCACCAGGAGATATGGATCAATTTTTGCTCAAAAAAATTATCTACCTCTGTAAAGGTTAGACCTGTTGGGTGAAATATGAAACATATAGGCATGAGCGACAATAGACCTTAAGATCGCAGTGAGTGAACTGTAATGGCTCACTCATAATATAACCTAACATAACCTAGAGGCGAATGCTGCGCATATCATGGATGGATAGGATACGACATAAAAGGTGTCTTAGAACGCGTAAAGAAGCAAACGGAAATCACGTACCCTATCAAAAAACGAAAACTAAAATACTTCGAGTACTTACCAAAAAGATAAAACGCTGGATCTGATTGCACAGAGAAAAGTCAATGGCAAGGGAAGCTCGGGCCACACAAGAACTTTTTGGCTAAAAAATCTGCACGATGGTATGGGCCTGGCACGACATCAATAGCATGATGACAATAATAATGATATTTATTTGGTCTATTAGTTACAATAATTGTATGTTAGACAAGTCATGAAGCTTACTAGATAAAAACGTATCACATCTATCTCAAGAGTGAGTGCCCAAAAATACAAAATATAACGAGCATAGTATCACAACAAAAAACAGAAGTTTACAGTGCAGCTGCATAAAATTCACTTGAACTATATAAACCTTGTTTAGGCTCTTTTCTAAATTTCTTTAAACAAATTTTGTCCCCCAAAGAACAAGGCAGCTGTTTGTACAAAAAGCAACCTACAAAACATGGTGACTTCTATAAAAAAAAAAAAGAATGGCGAAATCCATTTAAGTGCAAAATTATTTTTTCTCGAGTGTTATAATTATGAATCGATAACAAATTTACTCTTGTTTTTGTTTATATAAATTAAGAGATATATTATCCAAAGAAGGACAACTACCGGATATTGACAAAGATATAATGACACGTTCGAGGGAGTATTTTCAGGACCTACTTAAAGCAGACCAAGTAGTACCAATGAAGATCAATAAAGTAAATGACGAAAACCGACTTAGAGAACCTGAAAAAAAAATGAAAATTCAGATATTCAGGTGAATGAAGTTAGAGATGCGGCGAAGGTGCTAAAAAAATGAAAAGCGACGGAATATGACGAAATTACTTCTGAAATGCTCTTCAAATTGGGAAGTGAAGGACTTAAAGCTTTGACTATTATTCTAAATAAGGCTGCGTGGAGTCAAATACGGAAAGTATAGGAGTTATAGCGCCAATACATAAAATGGGTAGCAAACAAGAAGACAGGAATTATAGAGGAATAACCACATCGAGCACAGTACTGAAAGTGTATAAAAGAGTGTTAAATAACATACTGAAGGTAATAGTAGACGCACAGCTGGAATAACCACAGAGTGGTTTTAGAAGGGGTAGAGGGGTACAAGTTCATACATGTGCTATAAAACAGATGATAGAAAACGAGCCAAACTATAACATATACTTGGCCTTCATAGACATTGAGAAGACATTTAATAGTATCCCGAGAATGTTAATATCGCGTAGTTAAGGAAGAAGAGGTATGGATAGAATACTGGGTAAGAATATACCAATATATATGTATATATATATATATATATATATATATATATATATATATATATATATATATATATATATATATAGAACATTACATACAAACAAATAATATGCGTTCGGGGAATTTGAGACTAAGAAGGGATTAAGATCAGGGGGCGTGTTTAGCCGATTCTGTTCAACATAGTATTGGATGATGTAATGAGGGAGGTAAAGGCAAAATAAATAAACTAGTAGTTGGATACAGAAAGATGGAAACAATGCAGGAAATAATAGAAAATGCAACAAAGCTGTACCATGCACTGGACAACGGATTTATAAGGAATAGAGAGATATCAGACATAACAAAAACAACTGTATAGCGAACAGTATTAAAGCCTAGTTTGTTATATTGCTGTGAAAGTTGGGTGCTAAACAGGCAGAAGAATAGTAGAATACAAGCGATCGATATGAAGTATCTGAGCGGGATCAAGGAAGTAACGAAAAAGAGATAGTCCACAGCAGTATAGAAAGGTAACAACTCAAGTGGTTTAGACAATTACTGCAGATGGGAGAGAAAAACAAGTGAAGAAAAAGTGTTCTTCAAAAAAGACATAGAAGAAGACTAAGGAACAGTTGGGACGAAGTGGTGGCAGACTTTTTTATGAAGGGGGATTGGAACGATGGAAGAGGATAAGAAGATTTGGGCGATGTTTGTACATGATTAATTTGTAAACACTAAACACTTTCCGGTAAATGAGTTATTGATTATATATATATATATATATATATATATATATATATATATATATATATATATATATATATATATATATATATGACTGCCCATGAAATAAATCGTATATATTAACTTAAATATTCGTTTCTGTAGCACGAATATTCTGTGATAGTCCGAGGATTGGCTCCAGTTAATGACACCGTAACTCAGATGTGAATAGACAGTCGCGTAATAGACTTTCAGTAGATGTTCGGAGTTGTAGGAATCTTTAGGCATCAAAATAGCATAAAACGCCAAATGTAATTTCTTACACACGAAATCGATCTGATCTATATATAACAGGCTACCCTCAATTTTAACGCCCAAAAATTTTGTCACCTTTCTAAATTTGACTGCATTTCCGTTTACCAAAATGGTACTGCGCACAATTTCTCTCTTCGATGACAGTTATGTATTTTAAGAGAAAAAGTTATATCATAGTGTATAATTAATCGGTTAGTATAACACCATTCGTCAAACTACAGTATTACGATTTTAACTATAATTCAGTTTCCTCCACCGTCTTGCCATAGACAACAATAGATATATCATCAGCGTACATGAAGACCTTTCCATCTTGTATATAAATTGCGGCAAATCGTTCACATAGAGTGTAAACAAAAGTGGGCCAATGACATTTCCCTGGGGCGGTGCCAATTCTTACACTATATTTCTGAGAATTGATATTATGCGCTTTTACAAGGATTTGTCTGTTGGTGACATAGGAAGCAGTAGGTCGTTGCATGTGTCCCTTAACTCCAGCGCCCACATCTTCTCCTTAACAAAGAAAGGATTTACTGTGTCAAAGGCACGAGACAGGTCAAAAAATTAGGCAACTACAACGTAATTAAGGTCTATTTTTCGTTCACATATTGAATGTAATTGATAAAGACAGTGTCGGTGGAATAAATCGTTCTAAAACCGTGATGGTAATATTATATTATTAGCGTTTAAAAACCTAACCAGCGTTCTGTGTACTGCTTTTTCTGTAATTTTTGAAATAATGCTTAACAACGAAATGGAACGATAGTTTCCCAAATTACTTTTGTCCCCAGTCTTCAATTCATTGATTGTTGTTGCCCTTACTTGGTGAAACTTGTCCATACTGCATACAGACTTTGAGAATACTTCTCTGGCTTCACTGTTGGTTTTTGTAGGTGAAGGACGTACCCAGCGCGTGAGCTAACTGGAGCAAGTGGCCCTTCGAATTCTGGAAGTTCTAGGATGTTCTTCAATGCTTCTGTGACTATAGTTTCGCTGCTTGACAGCATTTTCAGACAGATTAAAATTAAATTAATTAAATTTAATTTAATCTGTTTCAGACAGATTAAAATTAATTTAATTTAATCTGTCTGAAAATGCTGTCAAGCAGCGAAACTATAGTCACAGAAGCATTGAAGAACATCCGAGAACTTCCAGAATTCGAAGTGCCACTTGCTCCAGTTAGCTCACGCGCTGGCTACGTCCTTCACCTACAAAAACCAACAGTAAAGCCAGAGAAGTATTCTCAAAGTCTGTACCCACTCTTCAACACAGCAACAACTACAGCAAGTTTCAATATGTCAAGGTATTTATCCAGACCTATATATGTATTTATGATATTTATTAGTGAGAGCCTCGGTGGTTCAGGGGCAAGAACGCGTGCCTCTGAACCGAAGGGTACTGGGTTCTATCACAGGGTTCTCGTTTCACTTTTTCAGTACAAACTGTAACATTAACATCAACCGAGGTTCTGGCATTGTATCTGAGCAAGTTGAATGTCTGCACGTTCCGCCCTTCAGAGGGGGCATAAAGCCGTCGGTCCCGTGTCCAGCGATGTTGGGCACGTCTTGCCTACCCTCCTTACAAAAAATCAGGGGTTCGGCAAAATTTCCAGGATAGTGAGGTGAAACTGCTCCCTGGCGTCGGTGATTGGCCATAGTCGCGGAAATAGGCCGAAGTTAAAGAAAAAACACACATATTTGTTAGTGGCCATGGTCAAGGTGCAGATATTGCTGATAATTGCCAAGGTTCAACGAGGACAGGGTACTTGAAGAAGAATTATAACAGTCCATAGGGTTCAGCTAAAACAAAATAACTAAAAAAAAATTGCCATGCTTTTGAACTAACTGCCAGTAGAGTTCTTAAGTGGCTAAGTTATTTGAAAGAGACATAGAAGCCTGGATGTTTGTGTGTTACGGTAATAAACTGTGAAGCTATCTAAAGTCATCTTATTTATTTATAACGCCAATCCAGGTAGAACTTTGGTATCTATACTTACAGTAATACCGTAGTAAAATGTACAAAACGATAGGTGGGAATTTTAAAAAATCATTAGGCCTAGGAAACGTAACGTCTCTGAGCTTAACGTCTTGTTAAAACTAAATGAAAAATTTGATTTCAGTACTAAGCAAATAGCTTATTAAATCCTAAGAAGGCATTACTCTTACGTTGTTTTTAGTTGCACTGTTGATATATTTCATTTCATTTTGACGTTAAAAATGGGATGTAGTCGCAAATAAATAGGCCTATAATCATGATTATGTAAATTAGATAATTCGAGTGATGAGAATAAAGTTGGCAGCAGCTATCAGATAGCAGATTTATATCCGTTTATGTTATATCATGTAAATATGGCAGGGATCTTATATGAGAAAATGGACGCACATCATCGTGTTATTTGTTACATCAGTTTTGGTTTAGGGTTGCTGTATCTTTTATTATCCTTGTGTTTCAAATAAGAATAGGAAATGATTTGGTTCCTTTTATTCAACAACAGCAGGCAATATCACTTTTTGATAGCCTGAAAAGAAAATCTTTTTTTCTGAAACGCATAATGTTTTCAGATGTTATAGATCAAGAAGCCCAGAATGGGGGTAAATGCCTTCAGATGTCGTGATAACTGTCTGAATATATTTATCTATATTAAAATTTTATTTTCTGAACCATCGAATTGAAAAATTATTGTCTTAAATGATACGCCGTTCGTCCTGAAGAGTATCATTTTTTCTATTATCCATTTTTTTACACATTTTAGCTGAAAGTGTAGGTAAAAATGGGTGTTGATATTGCTTTTTTGGAAATCCTACTTTATTTATTTTATTTCAAAAATATGTGGTACACTAATTTGAGTGAGACTAAAGGCATGGTGATCGAAAAAGAAGACATAGATGTGAAACTAGTAATAGACGACAGGCAATAATTGGAACAGATATCTTTCAAATACTTACGGGTACGACTTCAGTGCAATAAGAAATATGATGCATAAATCAATAAAGAGATTTATGCATTACTGTGATTATACTAAGCACATTGATGTGCATTTGTTGACAAAAACGTTTTTTGAAAATTGTATACTTTTTTTCTGAAAATATCAAAGTGACGAATTGAAACAACAAAAAGAAATTTTTGATGAATTTTTAAATTAATTTTGCAAGCAAATAATCTGGAAGTCATGCATGTAACAAATATTGCATGAACTAATTTTAGCGAAGTCCTAGATGTATGTTTTAATTGTTCCTGCAGTTGATTAAAATATTTGCAAAAAAATGCTTGCAATAGACCTTACATACTACAAATAACTGAAGAGCGCACATATGACCTCATGTGATTATGGCAAATATGTATCCTATCATTATATTTTACCTAGCATGCTCTCTGTACCACTGGATGTCGGAGGTGGGCACAAGACCAAAATATTGGTTGTGTTAAATAAAATCTGTTAAAGAGACATTTTTTCCTGGGACACGAATTGTGTGAAAAATGGGGGTTGAAGCAGAAAAGGCTTTGTAAAGTACATTTCTTTCCACATTTCTTCTACATAACCAGCATTCGTTTCAAAATTGCTGTCTTAAAATCGCCAATTTTGACGTTTTAAATCACGACTAGCGTTTTAAGAATAAGAACTATAAAATTTTCAAGATAATTTTGTTGTAATTTTTTGAACGTTTTGAGCCAAGAAAGCCTTATCTTCGTTTGTAATGTTTAATATATTTTGTAAACCACACAAAATATTTTGATTTCGTGGGTTTCTCTGATCACCAGTGGCACCCAAGTTTTTTAAATGCATATAACATTTTTTCTTTTAACTTAGCAATCTGAATTTGGGTACGTAGGATAGACTTTTTTTTGCCATACGTACAACCTTATGTAATTATGGTCGCAAAAAATACCTACCATTATATTCAAAGTGGCATGTTCTCCGTGTCCGAGGTGTAGAGGGACTAGCATATCAGCAAGTAAACCCGGTCCAAATCCCAAGGCTAACTACATTTGTTTATACATCTTTTTATTTTCTTTTCTTTAATTTTAACGTAATTTGGTGAGATTATGTAATTCCAATAATTTTAAGCCAATTTTTATAGAAACAATTAACTATTGAGAAGATGGTGACTTAGAACTTTCAATTCAATTGCAATAGGATATCAGGTTGTTGTTGCCCTTACTTTATGAAGCTGTTCAATACGTAATATAGATGTAGAGCCTTTTTCTGGTTACAGAAGTGTTTGTTTTCTATTCTGCAATCGATTTTGCTTTTAAGGTATTGTCATGCAACATAATTTTTTGTGTGAAGCCACAGAAAAATCTTTAGTCGTATTTAGATGTATAATTTTTTATTTATTTAATTTGAAAATTTTCATGTGCATAATATTAATGAGAAAGTAAATGTTATTACAAACATTAATCAAAAAATATTCTTAAAGTAACAATTTGTTTTGAATTTTTGTGTGAACAAATATTCAGCAAACCTTTGATGGAACATTTTTAGTCAAATTCGTGAAAAATGTGTTAATAAATTTTTGTGCAAAAATATGTTTAAGGAAATTCTCTCATCGACTTCTTTACGTAAATTTTTTTTAGCAATTTTTTATAAAAGATATCAAATTAGCGGCTGTGTGGAAACAAATTTTAACGGATTTTTGTAATCAATTTTATATTGTAAATGATTTTTTTAAATTTTTGTGGAAAACACTTATCTTAAGCGAATTTGCATAGAAAAAAATCGCTTATGACGAGATCACAACTTTAAGACTTCGAAAAATATTTTCAGTTGAGCCTGAACTAAAACCCTAAGAACCCAATTCCGAGATCCGTTTACATATATATATATATATATATATATATATATATATATATATATATATATATATATATATATATATATATATATATATATATACAGGCTTGTCCAATAAGCGCGCGTCGGTCCATAGTTGCTAAACCGTTGTACTTGAAAAAAAATTCTCAATGAAACTTATAACGTGTGATCTTTGCTACTGCCCAAAATTATTTTTAAGTATACAGGATGTACAAAAAAAGTGTAATACCAATAATTATATTTTTCTTAAATGGAATACTGTAGTTTTTTATGTGGTAGATAAAGCCTTGTAGGTTCAACAAAGAATTTGTAAAATTTGCAAGTGCAGTGTTGCCGAGTTATTAATTTTTCTTTAAAAGTGTAGTCAAAAACATACTTTCTTCAAACTGTTATATCTCTGCCAGTGTTCGTTAGTTACCTTGACAAATTTACGTACAATCTAATATTGGCTTAGTTCATCCTGAGCTGTCCTTACATTTGGATTCGTCCATACAGGGTGTTCAAAATTGCTTTTCAAACATCCCAACATTCACCTTCATTTTAATTGAATTTCTTAAGTACAACACCCTGTATATTATTTTGCCGTTAGAAACCTTAAAGTGTGCTCATTCAGAAAACACTATGTTTGCCGTATACAGTTTGCAGTCTACTTTTGAGATATTACGGTTTTTCCAAAAATTTACACAGAAAATGAGAAAAATCCTAGGCGGCACGGCACAAGAAATCGAAACAATTGCTACTGGTTGACATCACAATGTTACTAATTATTTGTACAATCCTGTGACATTTGGTGATATCTTGCGCATATTATCTTTTTTAATAAGAAGTATTTTGTAATAAAAATGAAGTATACGATTCAACAATCAATTGAAGTGATTTATATGTAACTAATTATTTGTATAATGGTGTGACATTTGGCGACGTCTTGGGCATATTAGCTTCTTTTTAATAATGAGTATTTTGTAATAAAAATGAAGTACACGTTTGAAAAATTAAAGGCAATGATTTATGTCCTTGGAGAATGGGTAAAGAATTGTCTTCTGGCATCAAGAGTGTACGGTGAGAGATTTACTGAAAGAACGCATCCAGATGCAAGGTCATTTCAAAGACTAACAAATAGATTTGAGTGGACGGGGACAGTTAAGTACGAGAGGCCTGAACGAATGAAGCCAGTGCTAAATGAAGAAAATGAATTTAATGTTGTCGCATCTGTTGTTGAAGACCCACATAGAAGTACAGCAGACATAAGTGATATGTTGATCTTAGCTCAAACTTCTGTGAAAAGAATGTTAAGTAAGAATAGGTTCCATCCATATCGTGTGTAGCTAACTTAAATACTTAATATGCAAGACTTCGAAAATAGGACACATTTCTGTAATTGGGGTCTTCCTCGAATTGAAAAAGAGATTTTGGAATAATGTATTGATCACCGATGAGGCGACATTCCAAAATAATGGTCATGTAAACAGGCATAGTGTACACTTGTATGCTGATGCCAATCCACCTTTTGTGAGAACTGTTGACCAACAACATAGGTAGAGTGAAAATGTATGGGGAGGAAGAATTGGAGACCACATAATAGGACCGAATTTTTTTGATAGATACCTCTACGGAAATATTTTTCAGAATTTTTTAAACGAAGATCTTGATAATCTGTTGGAAAACATACCACTTCAACTAATGAGAAGGAGCTGGTTCCAGTTAGATATGGCGCCTGCTAATTTCGGCATTTGAGTAACGGAAATACTCCAAATGCAAAATTTGCAGGCCATTGGATTGGAAGAGGAGGACCTATTCCGTGGCCTCCAAGGTCACCAGATCTACAGAAACTGAATTTTTTCTTATGGGGATACATTAAAGATCTGATCTACAAAACCCCTCCACAACGGCAGCAAACATGCGGGAAAGAATTAGAGAAGCATTTGATTCAGTTACTCCCGTGATGTTACGAAATGTAAATAAATCTTTAACAGGCAGGTTCAATATGTGTCTACAACAAAGTCGTAGAGTGTTTGAACATCTGATAAAGTAGTTATTGTGTTTATGTTAATTACCTAAACTATCTTACGTTTGACAACCTTTTATTCTGGATGATTTTATCATTATTTAAATAAATATGATATAGATTTGCGATACAAAAAGAAGTAACATTATAATGTCAACGAATGGCAATTGTTTCGATTCCTTGTGCCGTGCCACCTGTGATTTTTCTCATTTTCTGTGTAAATTTCTGGGAAAACCTTAATATCTCAAAAGTAGATTGAGATAGATACGGCAAACGGTATTTTCCTAATGAGCACACTTTAAGCTTTCTAACGGCAAAATAATATACAAGTGTTGTATTTAAGAAATTCAATTAAAATGAAGGTGAATGTTGGGATGTTTGAAGAGCAATTTTGAACACCTTGTATGAACAAATTCAAATGTAAAGACAGTTCAGGACGAACTAGGCCAACATTAGATTGTACGTCATTTTGCACGGCAACTAACGAACAGTGGCAGAGATATAACAGCCTGAAGAAAGTATGTTTTTGACTACATTTTTCAAGAAAAATTATTAACTCGGCAATACTGCATTTGCAAATTTTACAAATTTTTTGTTGAATATAGAACCTACAGAGGCTTCATCTACCACATAAAAAACCATAGTACACATAGAAAAATATAATTATTGGTATTACACTTTTTTTGTACATCCTGTATACTAAAAAATAATTTTGGGCAGTAGCAAAGATCACACGTTATAGGTTTCAATGAGTAGCAACTATGGACCGACGCGCGCTAATTGGACAACCAGGTATATATATATATATATATATATATATATATATATATATATATATATATATATATATATATATATATATATAGTATGGCGAAGATAAGAATAGAATGAACAGCATGGTGATCTTGGTAACCGTAAAAGTTACAAGGGCCGAAATATTGGAATTTCGTTTTTATTTTTTCCAAAGGTATAAAAAAACAGGAGGCACTTGCCCATTACCATTTTTCTGCTCTCCAAGGTGGACTTTACAAATTTTCAATGCAACGTTTGGCTTTTTATCTGGCCCTCAAATAAAGTACACCTTATTGTCGATAGCATTTTTTTTACAAATACCACGCCGTTTATATTTTTATTTAAAAAAAAACAGCATTTTAGTCAATTTCATTGAAACCAGGTCCGATCAAATGGTTCACGAATGTCCAATAATATTGTATGACATTCACAACCTGGCACCATTGCAACGATTAGTAATGTATGTGAGAATACCATCAGTGTATCGGTTTGACATTTCAAGGTAATTTATAAGCTCTATATTAATAAGTTTTTCCGTAGCTTTGGACAAAACTGACAGAAATAGGATACATCCTACTTGCTTCCTTTTTTATGTACGGGCTAAATTTGGGCTGGTTTGGGAAAAATGGAAATACATCCATCTTAAAGGACAATAAAAAGAGGAGACATAAAACTAGAGTCAATTCACGACGATATTTTATAAACCATTGCTGGAATCCTAGCGGGTCCTCATACATTTTTTCGTATAAATTTTCTGGTTGTCACTAAGATTACGAATTTTAAGTTAGAGGTGTCAATTTCAGCGTTGTAGACATTTTTCTGATAATACAAACAAAATCACCACAAAACCGGATTATTTGGATTTTTTCACTTACAGCCATTCGCATTTTAATTTTATGATCACGAATTAGAACTTTTCACAGAAAACTTAATCATCAGAATCCGATTGACTCCATTAAACAGAGAATGTGGTTAAATTTTGTTTCCATCGCATTCTTATTAAATTGAAAAAAATCTAAAATACCTAAACATGAAAAATACTATTATTGTCAGAAAGTTGTGATTTGAGGTCGAATTTAAATTACAAACAACTTTTCCTAATAACTTTTCCAAAATCTCCAATGCGAAGCAAAATATCAAGACTTGGCCCAGTTTGTAAACGTGCGGTAGGTTGGGTTTAGAGTTCGCATTTAATTTGTGTACCTTAAAGCATGTGACTCATTAATCTGTGAATCTGCACAAAAATCAATGCTGTACTCCTCTAAATAGCGAAAATGCAGAGGTATCTGTATCTAAATTCGACACAGAATTGAGTGCTGCTTGGATGAAGATCAGTTAGGATTTTGGTCCAGTCGATAAACCAGAGAAGCAGTGCTGGCCCTAAAACAATAGGATAAATGAGACTTGAGGAAAATATAAATATTATGTCTATCGTTTTTGTAGACCTAAAAAGGCATTCGATAATGGGTTGAAAAATATAGTTGCATATAATCAACAAACCTGGAGTGGATCAAAGAGAGGCTTATTACTCTAAATCTATACAAAAATCAAACGTTATAGATATTAGCGGATATGGAAATAAAGCCGTAATAAGAAGGTGTGCGGCAACTACACTTATTATCGCCATATTCGTTCAACTAATTTAAGTTACAATAACTATAAGGTCGACAGATATCAAAGCGCTGATGAGAGAAACGGGAAAGGAATTTTAAACGGCGCTAAGTACACTGGATGATATGTAAGAATAATGCAACTCAAAATCAATATGACGATAACAAATGTAAAAAAGATTAGTAAGAATAGGACGGCGCGAATGAATTAAAAAGTAGCCAACCAATAAACTCAATAAGCAGAAATGTTCACGTGCCTTGAAAGTATTATTGCAGATGACGGCTTATGCAGCAAAGGATCGCGAAAGTGGATTTGTAGCAAAGCAATCATTCAATAGGAAGAGCATTCTTCTTGCTAATACATATTTTTGTTGAACCTGAAGAAGAGGTTGATCGAGTCATGCGTATAGAGTTTTATAACGTACGAGGCGGAAAGCTGGTCTTTCAACAAGCACGACGTAAAGAGAATATAAGTGTTTGGAAACTGGAGATGCAGAAAAATTACAATGATAATGTACACTAAAAGAAAGATAATTAAAATTGTGCTAGATAATGTGAGAAAAGAAAGATGCTTGCGGAAAAAAAAGAAGGCACAGGTTGTTAGGCACGTAGTGACAAAAAGGTAATAGGTAGACCAAGGTGGAAACTACTGACTTCAATTGATGAAGTGCAGAAGCTGCAATGCAATAAAGAGACCGCTGCCGAACGGGAGTCATAGTAGCGATGATAGGGCGATATTATTCCCAAGTGGTCAGTCATCGAAGTTATGACCGTGCCCGATGTTAATTAGCTTCGGTGATCACCACCAACGTGTTCAACGCGGTGTGGTCGTTGCACGGTTTCCCCGGGAACGACTAAGAGTTTCTAAAAACCCTAAAACACGTCGATTTTGCTGGCGAGCAGGGGCGTTCTTTGAACCATAAGTTGTGATTTGAGGTCGAATTTAAATTACAAACAACTTTTCCTAATAACTTTTCCAAAATCTCCAATGCGAAGCAAAATATCAAGACTTGGCCCAGTTTGTAAACGTGCGGTAGGTTGGGTTTAGAGTTCGCATTTAATTTGTGTACCTTAAAGCATGTGACTCATTAATCTGTGAATCTGCACAAAAATCAATGCTGTACTCCTCTAAATAGCGAAAATGCAGAGGTATCTGTATCTAAATTCGACACAGAATTGAGTGCTGCTTGGATGAAGATCAGTTAGGATTTTGGTCCAGCCGATAAACCAGAGAAGCAGTGCTGGCCCTAAAACAATAGGATAAATGAGACTTGAGGAAAATATAAATATTATGTCTATCGTTTTTGTAGACCTAAAAAGGCATTCGATAATGGGTTGAAAAATATAGTTGCATATAATCAACAAACCTGGAGTGGATCAAAGAGAGGCTTATTACTCTAAATCTATACAAAAATCAAACGTTATAGATATTAGCGGATATGGAAATAAAGCCGTAATAAGAAGGTGTGCGGCAACTACACTTATTATCGCCATATTCGTTCAACTAATTTAAGTTACAATAACTATAAGGTCGACAGATATCAAAGCGCTGATGAGAGAAACGGGAAAGGAATTTTAAACGGCGCTAAGTACACTGGATGATATGTAAGAATAATGCAACTCAAAATCAATATGACGATAACAAATGTAAAAAAGATTAGTAAGAATAGGACGGCGCGAATGAATTAAAAAGTAGCCAACCAATAAACTCAATAAGCAGAAATGTTCACGTGCCTTGAAAGTATTATTGCAGATGACGGCTTATGCAGCAAAGGATCGCGAAAGTGGATTTGTAGCAAAGCAATCATTCAATAGGAAGAGCATTCTTCTTGCTAATACATATTTTTGTTGAACCTGAAGAAGAGGTTGATCGAGTCATGCGTATAGAGTTTTATAACGTACGAGGCGGAAAGCTGGTCTTTCAACAAGCACGACGTAAAGAGAATATAAGTGTTTGGAAACTGGAGATGCAGAAAAATTACAATGATAATGTACACTAAAAGAAAGATAATTAAAATTGTGCTAGATAATGTGAGAAAAGAAAGATGCTTGCGGAAAAAAAAGAAGGCACAGGTTGTTAGGCACGTAGTGACAAAAAGGTAAGAGGTAGACCAAGGTGGAAACTACTGACTTCAATTGATGAAGTGCAGAAGCTGCAATGCAATAAAGAGACCGCTGCCGAACGGGAGTCGTAGTAGCGATGATAGGGCGATATTATTCCCAAGTGGTCAGACATCGAAGTTATGACCGTGCCCGATGTTAATTAGCTTCGGTGATCACCACCAACGTGTTCAACGCGGTGTGGTCGTTGCACGGTTTCCCCGGGAACGACTAAGAGTTTCTAAAAAACCCTAAAACACGTCGATTTTGCTGGCGAGCAGGGGCGTTCTTTGAACCATAAGTTGTGATTTGAGGTCGAATTTAAATTACAAACAACTTTTCCTAATAACTTTTCCAAAATCTCCAATGCGAAGCAAAATATCAAGACTTGGCCCAGTTTGTAAACGTGCGGTAGGTTGGGTTTAGAGTTCGCATTTAATTTGTGTACCTTAAAGCATGTGACTCATTAATCTGTGAATCTGCACAAAAATCAATGCTGTACTCCTCTAACTAGCGAAAATGCAGAGGTATATGTATCTAAATTCGACACAGAATTGAGTGCTGCTTGGATGAAGATCAGTTAGGATTTTGGTCCAGCCGATAAACCAGAGAAGCAGTGCTGGCCCTAAAACAATAGGATAAATGAGACTTGAGGAAAATATAAATATTATGTCTATCGTTTTTGTAGACCTAAAAAGGCATTCGATAATGGGTTGAAAAATATAGTTGCATATAATCAACAAACCTGGAGTGGATCAAAGAGAGGCTTATTACTCTAAATCTATACAAAAATCAAACGTTATAGATATTAGCGGATATGGAAATAAAGCCGTAATAAGAAGGTGTGCGGCAACTACACTTATTATCGCCATATTCGTTCAACTAATTTAAGTTACAATAACTATAAGGTCGACAGATATCAAAGCGCTGATGAGAGAAACGGGAAAGGAATTTTAAACGGCGCTAAGTACACTGGATGATATGTAAGAATAATGCAACTCAAAATCAATATGACGATAACAAATGTAAAAAAGATTAGTAAGAATAGGACGGCGCGAATGAATTAAAAAGTAGCCAACCAATAAACTCAATAAGCAGAAATGTTCACGTGCCTTGAAAGTATTATTGCAGATGACGGCTTATGCAGCAAAGGATCGCGAAAGTGGATTTGTAGCAAAGCAATCATTCAATAGGAAGAGCATTCTTCTTGCTAATACATATTTTTGTTGAACCTGAAGAAGAGGTTGATCGAGTCATGCGTATAGAGTTTTATAACGTACGAGGCGGAAAGCTGGTCTTTCAACAAGCACGACGTAAAGAGAATATAAGTGTTTGGAAACTGGAGATGCAGAAAAATTACAATGATAATGTACACTAAAAGAAAGATAATTAAAATTGTGCTAGATAATGTGAGAAAAGAAAGATGCTTGCGGAAAAAAAGAAGGCACAGGTTGTTAGGCACGTAGTGACAAAAAGGTAAGAGGTAGACCAAGGTGGAAACTACTGACTTCAATTGATGAAGTGCAGAAGCTGCAATGCAATAAAGAGACCGCTGCCGAACGGGAGTCATAGTAGCGATGATAGGGCGATATTATTCCCAAGTGGTCAGTCATCGAAGTTATGACCGTGCCCGATGTTAATTAGCTTCGGTGATCACCACCAACGTGTTCAACGCGGTGTGGTCGTTGCACGGTTTCCCCGGGAACGACTAAGAGTTTCTAAAAAACCCTAAAACACGTCGATTTTGCTGGCGAGCAGGGGCGTTCTTTGAACCATAACAGAATTTGTACCTTTCAACCCGGCGGGGTGACTTTCGCCTGCTTAATTTAAATTAGAAAGGTGGGTCGAATGTGGAAAGCTCTTTCGATCAACGAAAACACAACAAAACCAAAAAAATCCAATATCCAGTGACCACCGAAGATTTTTATAATGAGCACACGGACGTCATCTCTACATAGGCGATTTTTTCTACGAAACTGCTAACATTTATGAGTACGTAGATAAAACAATATGGGAATGCACATACTTTATTGAATAATTTTATTACTTCGACAGTAATTGTCATTAGTATATACGTTATTTTGCAAAATAATCAAAATACACATTATTTTAGAAATTTGTAATAAATAGATTTTCACACTTCTTACTCGCAATAGATGTATGTATACATATATATATATATATATATATATATATATATATATATATATATATATATATATATATATATATATATATATATATATATATCTGTGTGTGTTTGTTTGTGTGTGCACAAATATGATAAAAAATTCTGGACGCAGCAAGTGCGTTGTGGTAGCGAATTTGCATTAAATGCTCCCAAATTTAATAACTCAATTTTCCAGTAACCTATAAACTTTATACTTTTGGTATATACATAGTGTAGCCTGTATCAGAATAACATGCCCACTAAATTTCATGAAAATAACTCTTTTTAAATATTTTTTTTTTGTAGAATGCTAGTTTGATTGGGCTAACTAACGAATTCCTCCAAGCTATTATTAAGAAAGACACCTATCCAGTTTCATCAGAAACGGTTAATAATTTTTTAAGTTATAAGTTGGATACACACGCACACACACACAGATATATATATATATATATATATATATATATATATATATATATATATATATATATATATATATATATATATATATATATATATACAGGGTGATGATTTTCAATTCTTACAGTCGGATATCTGAAAAACCGCTTGGAGTATTTCGCTTAAGATTTGGTAAGGTGGTAGGTAAGCTGGGGGGCATATATTGAAATACTTTTGACATTTACCCTTCCTTCTTTTGAAGGACCGGTGCCATGTTATAAATGGCAGATGGTACGGTGTTTTTTTTTTTAAATTATTCTCCGTATCTGCGTAGAAAATCGTTGCATTTGCCTTACTGGTTGCAAACTTATGAATTTTTCAATAAATAAAATTTGGCCACATTTTTTGAAGGCCACCTTAAGGAGGAGATTTGAAATGATGTTTACGGCACAAGTTAGCCCTCAAGTTCTAAATAACGTAGAAATAAACAATAAGTGTGGATTCAGAAAGACGACCCGCCAAGTCAGAGACATTCTAAATAACACTTTTATAGATGCATGGATTTTTCGTGATGGCCTGGTAAACCTTTAGGTTTTTTTTTGGGGGATGTATAAAAGAGATATATAGTTATGGCTATAACAGCTACCATGACAGAAAATATGGAAACCGTATTATATGTACGTTTTTTTTTGTCACTCAGAGCCTGTCCGCGTCTTTACCGCCCCGATAGCACTGCAGCCTTTGGCTTATTGTGCATGCCCTTAGTATTTTCTACTCCACCCATTCCAAAAGCACTGTGCCCTGAACTAGTCTACACAGCGAGTGGTAGGGTGAAGTTATATATTGCTCGGTCTCCGGTCTAGACTGACCAGAGATAAGTTGTCTTTTGCGGTCCAGAGCTTTACACTCGCACAAGATGTGCTGGGTTGATTCCTCCCTGGCGCCGCAGAGTCTGCATGCGAGGTTCCACTTGAGGCGACCCATTTTATGCAGGTGTTTCTTGACGGTCATGTGTCCCGTCAAGAGACTTGTTATGTTTCTGAGCTGTCATCTGCTAAGATTTAGCAGCTCCACAGCTCTCTTTGAACTGGGTCCGTCAATTACTGACTTCCGATGTCTGAGCCCTGGACAGCCTACCCAGTACACCTTGTGTTCGTTTCTGACCCAGGACTTAATGGCTCCCCTGGCCGTTCTCTTTGTCCCGCGCAGAACCGGTTCTCGTCCCATAAATGGTTCTAATGACCCTCTCTTCGCGAGACTGTCAGCTTCTCCTGTCAGCAACACCTCCATGGCGGCTGTTGGGGTTGAAGTCATGGCCACTGCGATGCCTAGGCAAGCCATCCTTTGGATCTTGCCTAGTTTTTATTTGGCACTGGATTGTGTCACTTTAGGCCACCAGACCAGTGCCGCGTATGTTAAAGATGGTCTAACCACCCTTGTGTACAGCCAGTGGGCCATACTAGGTCTTAGTCCACACGTTTCATATTCATATAGCCGCCTAGTGACGGCTAGGGTCATAACTGCCTTACGCAGTATTTTTTCAACATGACCATTCCAGGTCAGCTTAGAGTCCAATACGACTCCAAGTTAGTTTACCTCCCTGGCCATTGTGATGTTTCTACCGTATAGAGTTAGAGTTCTGTGGATCTCTCACTTCCTCCTCCTCGTACACAGTATGGCACTTGCTTTCTTGGGGCTCACCCCGAGCCCTCGTCGAACTGTCCACCTTTCCACCACTTTCAATGCTGTCTGCATGCGCTCCAACACTGAATGTGTAACCTTTGCTCGGACTATGATGACAATGTTGTCCGCATAGCCCTGTACCTCGTACACCCCTCCCGAGAGCCTCCCTAGCAGGCCGTCCACGACTAGGCAACAGAGTATGGAACCGATCCACCTGCAGTAGGTCTCCTCTATTCCACGCTCCCTGACAGCTGCCAGTAGCGATCCGAATGAGGTGTTGCTGAAGGCCCCCTCTATGTCTAGGAAGGCTCCAGCGCCACCTCTCTGTTCTCCAGCGTATTCTCCAGTTTCAGCACCAGTTGGTGCAGTGCTGTTTCTGTTAAGACTCCTGCTCTGTATGCATATTTTTCCAGGGTAGGGGATATGTTTCTAGTACACCGCCCCTAATGTGCCCGTCGAGCATTTTTTCCATTGTTTTAGCAAGGAGAACATGAGACTTATTGGTTTCAGGGACTTTGCGTGGTCTGTTGAACGCCCAGGTTTAGGAATCAATACTACCCTGGCCAGTCTCCATGCTCTCCGAATGTACCCCAGAGCCAGGCTGGTCCTCATAATGAGGGTAAGCGCCGGCGCCAGTATATCTATACCATGTTGGAGCATGATGGGTATATTATTTCACCAAATCCCGGGGATTCGAACGGCTTAAAGCTGTCAATGGCCCATCTTATTTTGCTAGAAGTAACCACCTTTTAGCGGCTGTCTAGTCTACTCTAGATGCCCGCTTGTACTGCGCCTCTATTTCTGAGTGTTCCAGTCCGGAGGTGATTCGTTAATTATGTTACATCCGGGGAAGTGCGTCTGGAGTAAAGCTTCCATAGTTTCCTCCCCGAGCTTGTATATATATATATATATATATATATATATATATATATATATATATATATATATATATATATATATAAAGATATAAAAAGTTTAACGGACCTTCCTTTTAGGTTCTAGGCGTCACCATCGATACTTCTCTCTTGTCAAATTTTTTAATAGAAAATGCGCTAAAAAAAGATCAAAATGCTTATAATGATATATTAGGAAGGTTAATTTTTACACAACACAAAAATTACATGGTAGGCTTCCAATTTTAAGGCATTTAAGTGAATTTTCGTAGAAAAAATTCACTAATGGGGAGATCCCGACTTTTTAATTTTGAAAAATTTTTTGCAAATGAGTGCGAACTAGGACCCCTAGAACCCGTATCCAGGGTCACTTTCAATTTTTATATATATATATATATATATATATATATATATATATATATATATATATATATATATATATATATATATATATATATATATATATATATATATATATATATATCACACCAATAACTCAAAAAATAATGGGCCTATTTTGATAACATTTGGAATGTACCTTCCTTTTGTAAATGGCTTGAACATGTCAGGGAAATCGAACGAGGTTTTCCGAGAAAATTTTGAGTTTTCATTCGAAAAAAATTTTTATCTCAAAAAATAAAAAAGCTATGATAACCAAATTTGGTAGGTAGGTTTACGATATAAAAAGTAAATTATACACTAAAATTTAGATTTCTATGTTACAAGAAAAAAAGTTATAATAAAATATTTTGTGGCAGATCATTTCAATGAAAATTCACTACCATAACGCACTTGCTGCGTCCAGGCTTTTTTATACATTAACATTACTTATTACGTTAATTTATTTATTATGATAATTTTCATACACTATTTAGTTTACTGAAATTATCAAAACTATATCCCAATTTTATATACACACGTAATAGCTATTGGGTATTTCACATTAAATTATCTGAAAGTTTCTTGAGAAACCTCACAAAAAGCTTTAAATGCGATAAGAGCGCTAGGAACAACACGTACAAAAACCATCTACGGTTCATATTCTTTATTTTTAGGCGATATAACTAGCTGACAAAAAACAACTGTGATTAGTAGGTAATGCGGCACTTTGAGCAGACAGTGACGTCACAGGAAGTGACGTCACGGCGCCGGCGCCACGCCCTGGCGCCGGCGCCACGCCCTGGCGCCACGCCCTGGCGCCTGCCACGCCCTGGCGCCTAGCCACGCCCTGGCGCCGGCGCCTGCCCCGGCCCCGGCGCCTAGCCACGCCCTGGCGCCTGCCACGCCCTGGCGCCTAGCCACGCCCTGGCGCCTGCCCTGGCGCCTGCCCCGGCCCCGTTCCTAAGGTCATTGACCTGTCTAGGAAACTGTGACGTCACACGACTTGTGCCAGACAATCACATCCAGACAGTCACATTTACATTTAGCCGTGTTATTCCTAAGGCCATTGACCTGTCTAGGAAACTGTGACGTCACACGACTTGGGCCAGACAGTCACATGCAAACATTCCAAAGTGTCTAACCTATTACTTCAAATTATTATATTTTGAAAAAAACCATTTGGTGCAGGTGAGTTTCGAACCCGGGGCATTCAGATGGGAGGCAACGATGCTACCCGTTGAGCTAAGCAGACGCTTATTAATTTATTGTTTTAGGTTGGTATATATATATACGACTACAAACAAACCATACATGTAACATAATTAAAGTTTATTATTAGACAAATGGATGATTTACAAAATAATGTTTAATATTAGAGGCTGCTGAACCAAAACGGAGGAAAATGGCGGAATGAAAGATGGAAGCCTGTGATACCTTACAAACCATACATGTAACATAATTAAAGTTTATTAGTAGACAAATGGATGATTTACAAAATAATGTTTAATATTAGAGGCGGAACCAAAACGGAGGAACCAAAATGGCGGAAAATGGCGGAATGAAAGATGGAAGCCTGTGATACCTTAAGCTGACATCCCTGACATTATAAAAATGGCGGCTTTCGCTGATAAAGAATGGCGGCTTTCGTTCTTAAAGATGGTGCCTTTTGTTGATAAAGATGGTTGAAGACTCCATTATTTAAAGATACGTCACCCCAACCTAGCCGACAAATGAGAGTGAGGTTGATAAGCGAGAATAATGGTATTGCCGACAAATGAGAGTGAAGGTTGATAAGCGAGAATAATGGTATTGGTCGAAGACTCGGAAGATCCGTGAGATGTACGATGGAACCAATACATGCACGGTGTTAAGGAGGCCAAATCAAATTGGAATATACAATAAAATGGCCACTTCCGGTCTAAACTTTAAATCCTTGTATCTTTTCAACGACAAGTGATAGAAATGAACCGACTTTAAAAATATATCGTTTCGTAACAAGCTCTACAAGAAACCGAGATAAAAAAAACTTTAAACCCTTATCGCGGAAGATCCGTGAGATGTACGCTGGAACCAACACATGCACGGTGTTAAGGAGGCCAAATCAAATTGGAATATACAATAAAATGACCACTTCCGGTCTAAACTTTAAATCCTTGTATCTTTTCAGCGGAAAGTGATAGAAATGAACTGACTTCAAAAATGTATGTTTCATAACAAGCTCTACAAGAAAATGAGATAAAAAACTTTAAACCCTTATCGCGGAAGATCCGTGAGATGTACGAGAGAACCAACACATGCACGGTGTTCAGGAGGCCAAATCAAATTGGAATATACAATAAAATGGCCACTTCCGGTCTAAACTTTAAATCCTTGTATCTTTTCAACGACAAGTGATAGAAATGAACCGACTTTAAAAATATATCGTTTCGTAACAAGGTCTACAAGAAAATGAGATAAAAAACTTTAAACCCTTATCGCGGAAGATCCGTGAGATGTACGAGAGAACCAACACATGCACGGTGTTAAGGAGGCCAAATCAAATTGGAATATACAATAAAAAGACCACTTCCGGTCTAAACTTTAAATCGTTATATCTTTTCAATGGAAAGTGATAGAAATGAACTGACTTTAAAAATATATCGTTTCGTAACAAGCTCTACAAGAAAATGAGATAAAAAACTTTAAACCCTTATCGCGGAAGATCCGTGAGATGTACGCTGGAACCAACACATGCACGCTGTTCAGCAAAGCAAACTCTATAAACATATTCAATAAAAAATGTTACTTCCGGGTAGACACTTCCGGTATAGCTATTCTTAGAGCTACATACATGTGTGACACATCAAAATAATCGTCTTGTTGAACAGAAGAAATATAATATTTAAGTAAGTCAGAACAAGCTGTGTTAACACCTAAAACCAACACACTCTCTCTTGTGTAGTAGGTATAGATGGTATGGTATGGTATGGTTTATTTGGAGACTTTCACCTAATTATCGATAAGAACACTGGTTATTTTAATGCGACTAAGCTGTGTAAAAATGGTGAGAAAAGATTCAGACATTGGCTGGAAAATAAGAAAACTAAAAGAGTTGATTATCTATTACAACGGTCAGCTAAAGAAACAGTCTATGTACCAATCAATACCGATACCCTTAATATTTCAACCGAAGGTGTCCACTTAGAGTCACATCTAGGGGGCCGGAATTCCGGCCCCCTAGATGTGCTGGAAGCAACATCTCAACTAACACCTACAACCGCTACATACTTACACCTAAAACCAACACACACTCTCTTGTGTAGTAGGTATAGATGGTATGGTATGGTATGGTTTATTTGGAGACTTTCACCTAATTATCGAATGGAAACATCCTATAGAGTTTCCGGAGGATGTAGATAGCGGTTAATTAATCGTTGGAAACATCTGGTCCTAATGTGTTTTCCGAAGGATGTAGATAGTGTTCTCAGATTTTTAACAGTCAACCAACCAGAAGAATACAACCAATTAAAGTAGAGGGGGGAAAACCTATTTAACATCAGAGTTTACGATAGCAAGTTTAGTTTAAAAGTTCTAGCTATGAAAGCTGCTTGGAATTGTTGTGCTGAAACAATGTGTGACGAAAACGATGGTCCTGATTTCCGTGAACATCATAGGAAAAAGTTATTGTTTAACAAATATCAAGATGATACTAGGATGCTAATGGAAACAACTTTCAACATCAGAAGATCTGTAAAATTAGTAACTGGTGTTAGTGCAAGAAATGAGTTCACAATACTTGTGAAATTTGTTAACCCTTTGGCTCTAGATGAAGAAAATCAATATCTAGCATTGGAAGAGTGGCAGTTTTACGATTTTATGGATAACATACATGCATTATCTGCAAAGTGGTTTAAAGATAATGAACAAACTCATGCTGTAACTCAGACGAGCTACTGTCGAATCTCTTCTGCAACGATACTAGGTGAAAAAGTTTTATGTGTTAATAATTGTTTTACACATATGGTTATGTATCTAAATGAAGACACTGTAGAAAAGCTGGTGGAGCATGAGGAAATCATTAAGGAAAGATTTGAGTATGTAAGAGAAACACAGTTTGCTTGGATATATGACTGTTTTCTTCGCGACATCGTTCAAACATTAACAGAGCTGGGTAATTCAGATGTGAGTGCCGCGCAAACCATCCGAGTGATAAAAACCCTACTCAACAACATGTCTCCAACATTCAAGTATTACATGTCAGAGTGTTTGCATTACGCTCAAGAACAAGTGCTAACCGACATCAATAACCTCATCAATGGCACCACCTCTTAAAGCAAGCTTCGTCATCCTGACAGCATTGTGTCAAAATGTGTTTTACGTCTACAAACCACCAAATGTGAAAGAAGTGCGAATCTGTTTCGATGACTGCACCAAATGGTCTGGACTAACAAGAACATATCTGCACAACGATGAAGCGATTGAAGTTTCAACATACAACATGTCCAATATTAAAACTGATATAGTACATTATAAACTTATGTTTTTGTTTGATCATGGCACCCGAGGTGAGACAGCTGACTGGAGAACTCTTGTGTTAAATGATTCTTACCTGTTCACTTCAAATTATATTTCTATGTTTATATCAACTGGTTTTCTTATGTGTCTTGCCATATTTATGCTCATGTATTTTGGTTTTAAATATTACACTGTACTTAAAGATATTTATCGTAAACATATTTGTTAATAAAAATATATAACTGAAGATGTCTGTGTTTTATTCATTAGTTAAGCACCTATAGTTAAGATGAGATACAGTGAATCGTGCTCGTTACAAGTGAAAAAAGAGTGCTTTACGTAGTGAAATTCACAAATCTAAAGTGTGTGAACCGTGGGAAGTTGAACAAGTTTATATGTTAACTCAAGCTTTTAAAAACAGAATGGCTACCTATCGTATTAGTATGGATGGTAGTGATATACGACTTGCCATGGAAAGTGTGAAGCAGAAATTGTTTCATTTGATGGAGGCTGCTTTAGCCAAACACGATACAGTTAAAATGAATCTAGAATTGTTTGGTTTGTATGTGCTCCAAAGTCGAAATAAAAAAAAAAGAAATGAAGTCATTTAATACTAAAAATAAAAATATCACAGTGGCAACTAACTTTGAAAATATATATCAAGAATTTTACTGAGGAGGTTTACACAAAAGCTTTAGAGTTTGCTGAAAGGTGATAGCGGATGGATGTTGGAAAGACTAATGTGGTTGGAAATTAATATTAATAAATGTATTTAAAAGTAGATTAAAATAAAAAAACAGATATATTTTACAACGTTTGTTTTATTATGGCATTAAGCTTACAATATAAGTAAATAATGATATACAGTTATTTATGCTACAGATACATTTTCTATTATATCCTAAAGTATGATCCATACACAAAGGAGTATCAGGCACTAACTTTGGACAGCGTTCACTGGTTTCCAGGTTGATAACATCCACTTGATAACCACAGGTTGATAGTAAATGTAACAAAAACCTTTGCTTGTTTTCACCTTTAACATAAATTCTGTCAACACGTTGGGCTATAATATGTTTTGCTATTATGTTTGGTAATTCTTCTAAATTGATATCACCACAATTATAGTCAAGGCAATGGTGTTGTGTTTGTAGAAACTTCACTTGCTTGATTATGTCTGCAGACAGTAAACGTAATGGTGTATGCGGTTTAAAAACACAATGCACTGTTTGGAAACCATTATAAATCACAAACTCTTTAGGTGTAAATTCAGGCAGACAAAAACCCTGAGTATCAACGACCACGAACCTCATCGTGAAAGTGATTGCAACATCCTTGCAGCTACATTATATAGCGTACGATGTTGGAGAGTGGGGCATACTCGATGACGCAATCATGTATAATTACACAAAAACATTTTGTGTGATTGGGAAAGTTGGTAGTACTTTCCATTTCCAATTTGATATCCACAGTAGAAGGTTTTATAGAGTCGCTATACTTGGAGCAATCAAATACAAACATGGGATATTTTAGGAAAGACTTGTAATCCAAGGTAGGCTGTGGTTCTCTGCCAACATACGAACGTTGAAATTCAATCATGTTTTTATATGCCTCGACGTAATTTGCTTGGTTAAAGTTCAGGTTCATACCCTCTGTGGGGATTTGTTTCGAATTTAAGTGAAGTCTTATATCTCGAATACCCACATGATCAAACTCGTTGATGTCTTTTCTAACGTTACTGTATCGATCTGTTTGGAATATCACAATAACAAATCTGGGTCGTTCAGTGTTTGAGGATGTCTTAATAGACCACAAGTCTTTCGTTGAATTATTTAGATTTGGTAATTCATACATCTCCCATTTTCTATATGGTATAAGGATTTTCTTATCTAGAGCAATCGACTTTAATAATTGCTGCTGTATAACTTCACTAGGGTGGATATGTTTCACCTGCAGAGCCATATACTCAATGTTAAACTTTAATGCTTTATCTGCATCTGCGGCACCAACCAAAATAAAGCAATTTCTATCATTCTGAGCTCTAGTGAGACGTAGAAGCAATTTACTGAAAAGCACTCTTTTATAGTCTTTGAAAATATTACACAAGTAGCTAAGAGGTATGCAGTAGCAAAAACGTTCATTTTTTAACATCACATTGTTTTCGGTTGGATGCCATCCCGCTGGAATCAGAGCTCTTGCTTCATCACTGTTTGCTTCCAAAAGTGTTCTAATTGATGTAACTATACCAGGATTTCTAACATGTTCAATAATCTGATTACACATTTCAACCGCAATAGAGGAAAACAAATGAGCTGCTGCATTAGACGTTACTTCTACAGTTCCAATCGTACCACTCGTCTCGATACTACCATTTATCAGTAGAACAGATGAAGACCAATCGTAAAAAATATCTTGTTGATTGATTGCAAACTCACAGGTATCATTATGGTCAAACGATCTGGTTTGAGGAGCGTATGTGTGTATTTCTTCCCCTCTGATTGACTCGTCGTGCACAGGGTCTGCGAATATATGTAGTTTGCTTAACATCGTAACCCAATGATTGTAGAAACTGTATGTTCTCCCAAGATAGAACCGCTTTCGACTCAGGTAGCGAAGATACTGAAGCTGGAGCGGTTTGATTACTACTATTTATAATCAGCATAATATGTTGGTGTCTCTTTCAACTCCAATATCACAATGATCTCCTCACCTTGAAAGTTCACAGGTACTGAATTCTGAGCGATAATGTTTACATTTATATGCGAAATGATACGTGTGGTAAGAGGCATAAAAACCTTACTATATGGTTTTATATCAATCGCATAACCAGGGTCTACCATAGGAGCAAACTCATATACTGTATGTGTAGGTTTTCCATCGTGGTAAGAACCATCTACTATGTTGCATTCCAAACGAATCGTCTTTACTCGTACAATTTCTACGGGTAAATTGGAAACGTAAAGTTTACCTGTAGCAAGACGTTGTTTAGAAAATCCCAATATTGGTGCTATCGAAGCGTCGGTAGAAAAGTCTATATCATACTGACATGTAATCTCACATTTCAAAGTGTTGTTGTTGGCTTTTAGCGAAAACAGTTTTACCACATCGATGTTGTGTTCTACTGCAGGATCCAGATGTTTATCTTTAATATAACGTCGTAACAACTCATTCTGAATGTATTTCTCGATATCACTGATTTCATATGAACCATCTGGAATACTTATTTCTTGTCGAATCTTTCTACCACTCACAGCAGAAAAATAATGAAACTTATTACACCCACGTTCTATGTTTGGTATAGTGTTATATGTATGAAAGTTTGCAAGCGCGAGCGAATACTCAAAGTGTGGTTTTAATACTAACGGTGGAAATATTTCCATCGATAAAGAGGACGAAGAACCCTTCAAAGCAAACGTACGCGCCATGACTGAAACACAGATACTACTGTTTAAGTCTTTTATTTAAAAATTTTAAACATAAGTGACCACAATTATAAGTATTATACTTTTGATATACATCATGATTATACAATATAGTACAGTTTTTAAGATAATACAACAGTTCAGTTGGCGGCTTCAAGTTTCCATATGAGTCAAAGTACACGGCCGTGTCACCACGTTTCTTAACTGCAACCCAATGACTACCTGGCTCTTTGTTTGTTTGCAAATTCATGATAAATGATTCATTCTTGCGTGATCCATTCGATGGTAAAGTATCTCGCATGTATACACCTCTAAAATATGGAATTTTCATTTTACCAGCAAATTTCACAAGATCTATATTTGTTAGAGGTCTTGCTGGTAAACACTTTACACGTTTTTTGGTTTATGTAAATACAAACCGAAACCGCTTCGCTGTTTCTTCATATACAAGCCACTACCTCGGTGACCAACAGCAATAGCCTCCATCGTTTGGTTATGACGTTTTGCTTCTTCCAATTTTTGTTTGGCTGATTTAGCATCGTTCACGGCTTTAGCAATACCCGCAGCACCACCACCTAGAGCTCCCAGCGCTGATAGACCACCAAAAATTAAAGGTAGTAGTGGAAGGAAACCGCCACTTTTCGGTACTGGAATAACTCTGGGTGTCTTGACTTTCTTACGACCGCCAGCATTTTTAATTACTTTTCTCGCTACATGTAGTAAATTTTTTACAGATGGAACTTCCGCACCCACAGCTATGGCACCTTTCATTAAATTTATTATGTTTTTAAATGGTATTTTACCGCCACATTTTACTTTTTTACTGCTACGTTTACGTTTGGTTGCCGTCTTTGGGGTTAAACCCATACCAAGCTTTCTTTTAACTTTCATAGTGTTTGTAACACCCCAAGCAGCTAACTTTTCACCAAAACTTGCGTCCTTCGACTTTACTCTCTCCCAAGCTCGGTTCTCCAGCACCTCGTCAGCTCGATGTCTATCACTCAACTGTTTTGATTGAGAGTATGCGATATCGTGATCTCGACAAGCACGATCTAAAGGATTGATACCTTGATCACCTCTTGCTAAACGTTCTTTAAGTTTAGTACCCGGGCCACAAAATTGATAACCAGGAACATGCAGCTCAACAGGTAATTTGTTGATGGTAGTGTTAACAAGACCTTCACCTTGGCACACCAACATTTATACTGCTAATGAGGTATGATAAATCTAAGTATTTATATAGATGATTGCACTCGTAAAAGTTTTAGTTTAGTTAACGATGCGTATTGTTAAACACGCAAAAGCTACCCTACCAGTCACAAACATAGATGATGTTGTTACCATTCCATCACCTAAACAGCAAAGACATGGACTTCTTTTACCAAACACAGTTAGATGTTTGATATGTGGTCCAAGTGGATGTGGTAAAACAAATGTTATGCTAAGTTTGTTGTTTGAACCCAACGGTTTAAAATTTCAAAACGTATACGTATACTCAAAGTCTTTATATCAACCTAAATACAGTATGTTGAAGGAGGTGTTGGATGCTACGAAAGGTGTTGGATACTATCCATATAGTGAAAACGAGGAGATATTAGATCCTGCAGATGCAAAGAGTAATTCAATTTTTATATTTGATGATGTAGCTTGTGATAAGCAAGATAAAATAAAATCGTATTTTTGTATGGGTAGACATAAAAATATTGACAGTTTCTACTTATGTCAGACATATAGCAAAGTTCCGAAGCAATTGGTGCGTGATAATGCTAACATTATAGTTTTATTTAAACAAGATGAAACTAATCTTAAACATGTGTATGATGATCATGTAACTACCGATATGAGTTTTGAAAAGTTCAAGCTCCTTTGTGGTGAATGCTGGCAAAACAAACATGATATGGTGGTTGTCGTTAAAGATTCTGATTTAACACAAGGAAGATACCGCAAAGGGTTTGATCACTTTATATATCTCAGTTGACTGGAAAACGCTAGTATTAAGTTGTTCGACATAGAGTAAACATGTCGAAAAAATCTAAAGCTGCTCGTCACCGTAAAATAGTAGCACCACCAAATATACAACGTAAAATAGCTGATCTATCAAAGATAATTCGAAAGAAATATTTAGCTTTGAAGCTTGGCAAAACAGAGACAGATGAAACATTACATCGTTTATATAAACCCATCTTAAAACCTTTGAGTGATATATCGAAAAACACAGCATTGGCTACTGTTCAACACCAGCCGACTAAAACTACCACATCATTAGCTACTACTCAACAGAAACCTGCTACATTATTGGCTACTACTCAAACAACTGAACAGAAACCGACTAAAACTGAAGTTGATGTCAAACCAACAGCAGCAAAGGAGGAAATTCCATTCCTTAGTGATGATGAAACGTTTGAATTGGAGGCGGAGGCACCAGAACCTGAATTATGGGCTACTAAAGCTTATAGAAAATTAGATGCTGCTGCAAATACACCAAAAGCAGTGTACGAACGAATGTTAAGTTCCTATCCAATAGTTGTTAGATATTATGTTGATAAATATTTTACAGATAATCATTCCTGTGATCAAACATATGGTGTTACTTATGATAAAGCTACCAACACTTGGATGCTTGGAAACAAACCTATTAAATTTGTTGTTACTAACGTAGATTTTAAAAATAGAGAAACCTTTCAAATTGTGGTTGGTGACAGAAGATATTACGGTACTAATCATCTGTTGGAATTGATATTTTTGAGAAAACCTGGTATGAGTGCTTTGAACAATCGGGAAGCTTTACGTGACTACGCAGACATAATGGCAACTACTAGTCTTCACAGAAAAGAGAACAATCCTAAAGAAGACGTTCTACGAAACACCTCTACCAAATATCAACATGTAATAAAACCAATTTTAGAAAAACAAGAAGGTGCTAGAGCGCGATCTTCCTCGGTAACTTTAGGCCGTGGTATGCCATACATGCTACATACCAAAAAACAGAAAGAGTATGTATACTGGGATGATATAAACGAGTTGGTTGATAGACTTAGACTGTTAGTAGCTTCTCAAGCAGCTGGTAATAACGCACACAACAACGAAATTCAGTCTATTATTGAAGAACTGAAGGAAGTGGGTGCTATATAAACAGACTTGTGTGTTTTTCACCATTTTCAAAATGCCGATCGATAAATTCGGACGTTCTGCAAAGAATTTAAAACATCTAAACAGAATTATTCACAGAGAAACATTTCCGAAAACTACAAGTGGTGATTTTGATGTGCAAAACCATAAGCTGTGTAACGTGGGTGACCCTGTTGAACCTACAGATGGTGTAAGTAAAAAATTTGTCGATGTATGGATAGACGACTATCAGAAAACTAAAGTTGACTATCAGAAAACTAAAACTGATTATAAGGTGAGCAAAGATGCTGTAGCACTTCAAATTGCTATACTGCTTGACGCTGTACATAAGCCGGAGTTGGAAGCTTTAAAAAAAGACTTTGAACATAAATTTAAAAACTATGATGATTTTAAACGTGAAGTCTATAACTCATTTCCACTTAAGACTGGTGTTGATCAATCACTACAAAAGCTGCAAGAGCAATTAATGAAAAATTATATGGATCTTAAACATGAAGCCTACAGCTCGTTTCCGCTTAAAACTAACATTGATGAAACATTAATTAGTCTTAAAGAGGATATCAAGGAGTACATACATCAAACAGTGTCTCCTCTCCATAAAACGTTTACTGCTATGGCTGATACCGCTATATCTAAACTTCAAAAAGATTATATAGATCTAGCAGTTTCAAAACTTGAAGCTGACTTGAAAAATACGTTTGCTACTAAAGACGATTTAAATCAAGCAGTGATTACGATTGAAAATAAACTTAAAAAAACGTTTGTGACTAAGGAGTATATCGATGGTGCTATCGAAGGGATAAATAGAAATTTAGTTCAGGAAGCAGTGGCAGCAGTTTGGGTTATGGTGGATAAACGGATATCAAAAATGGAGTTTAGTTGGAATCAAATAAAATAAGTTCAGTGTAAAAATGTCTATCGATAAGTTCGGACGTTCTGCAAAGACTCCCAGCTTCTTAAACAAAATTGTGCACAGAGAAACATTTCCGAAAACTACAAGTGGTGATTTTGATATGCAAAACCATAAATTATGTAACGTAGGTGATCCTATCGAGCCTGCTGATGGTGTGAATAGAAAATTTGTCGATGTGTGGGCAGATGAGTATAAGAAGAATAAAGATGAAGTATCACAGAGTCTTGTCGCTATAACCCTTGAAGCTGTACATAAATCAGAACTAGCTGCTCTTAAAAGCGAGTTTGAAAACAAATTGAAAAATTTAGACAAGACGATAGCTGCTCAAGTTTTAAAAGATATTGATGTGTTAAAGAATAACAAGTTGAAAAAGAAGCTAGGTGAGATAGACAGCAAACTAAAAGATTTACATGATAAGTGGATACTTTTAAATCCAACATCGCCATGAGACGCAAAACAGTTGAACCATCTGATACCAAAAAACAAATTATTGATGAGTTATATAAACCGGCAAGAATCAATTTTAAACGTAGACGTACAATAATCAAAGGTTTAAATGATTTGTGGCAGATTGATTTAGCAGAATTTACAGACTACTACAAAGACAACTCTGGTTACAAGTATATTTTAGTGGTTATTAATTGTTTTTCAAAGTACGTGTGGACTCGCCCTCTTAAATCTAAAACTGCTGGAGAGGTGACTAAAGCTATGGCTGATATTTTATCTACTAGTACAGCGCCCTCTAACATCCAGTCTGATCTTGGTCGCGAGTTCTATAACGCTAAATTTAACGCCTTAATGAAAAAATACAACATTAATCACTACAGCACTTATAGCGTGAAGAAGGCTGCAATAGTGGAAAGAGTCATACGTACCTTAAAAGAGAAGATATATAAAAATTTCAACTTGATTGGCTCCTACAAGTGGGTTAATACACTACCTGATGTCACTGCTACTTACAACGCTACTGTTCATCGAACAACTGGTGTAAAACCTCAAGATGTTAACAAGAAAAATGAAGAAGCTATCCTGAAACAAGTTTACTCGAATCTGAAAGTGTTTAACAAAAATAAATTTAAAGTGGGTGATGTTGTACGTCTAAGTAAAGCTAAAACATTATTTGAGAAAGGTTATACACCGCGTTGGTCAACGGAGCTGTTTAAAATCACTAAAGTTCACTGCACTAATCCAACCACCTATTTAATAGAAGACATGCAAGGCAAACCAATCAGTGGTGGATTTTATGAAGAGGAGCTACAAAAGACTGCAACCCCTGATTATTATTTAGTTGAAAGAGTAATCAGAAAGAAAGGCGCCAAGTCGTATGTGAAATGGCTTGGTTTTGATAAATCTCATAACTCATGGATAACTAGCAAAGATATAAAATAATTTGTATTACAATACTTTATAATAAAACAAACGTTGT
Source organism: Tillus elongatus (assembly GCA_964006375.1). Classification (NCBI taxonomy): domain Eukaryota; kingdom Metazoa; phylum Arthropoda; class Insecta; order Coleoptera; family Cleridae; genus Tillus; species Tillus elongatus. The sequence continues at coordinate 72,154,655 of OZ023265.1, forward strand.
AAAATATATGCTTTTATTAAAATAAACATTGTAAAATATGTGTTTTTTTTTATTTCAACAACCTACTCAACACAAAGCTAAACGTAAAGTTTTCGTTATTAGCAAATTTATGACAAGTCGCTTAAATATAAGCAGTATTACAATTGATTTTCAATTTCTACAATCACTTTAGACGTTATAACACGTCTTTAAACTAAATATTTTCACAAGGAAATCTTGAAAGAGTATAGAAACTAATATTAGGAACGTTTGACTAGATAAGTACATAAAGAAGTAAATAAATAACTATATAGATAAGTACATAAAGAAGTAAATAAATAAGCCTAACCTAAATGAGCTGCCTTATGAAGACGAATTGGATTTTTTACAGGTATTGGCGAGCTGGATAAATATTTTAGATCGTAAAAAAAAAAGTAGTCCTCGTTACTTTTTCACGATCTGTGTATGAAACCTCATAGCTGACGCAAGTTTTTGTGAAATTAACCGTTAACCACTATCTACATCCTCCGGAAACTCTGTAGGATGTAGATAGTGGTTAATTAGTTGTTGGAAACATCCTACAGAGTTTCCGGAGGATGTAGATAGCGGTTAATTAGTCGCCGGAAACATCTGGTTCTAATGTGTTTTCCGGAGGATGTAGATAGTGTTCTCAGATTTTTTATTTTTAAACAGTGTTGACACATATCCTTGTAAAAATTATTCAATAAAACGAATATATTTTTTACAATTTCTTTATTACAATTTATACATTTAAAATTTACGATAGTTTACAATATCATTAAGTACGTGTTGGTATTTTGTAACAAATTCACATACCATGCTTAAAGTATCACTATATCTTTCTCTAGCTACGAAAAAGGCACATCTAATTAGGGAAATGTCTCTAAATTTAGCTAATTCGGTCCTTAAATCATTAGCAAACATCTTCAAATTAAAGAAACTTTTACAGCTTAGTTCTAACAATAAATCCTTAGCTACACATCCGATATCTTCTAGTATTTTAAGTGATTGAATTGACAAGTTAAAATTAATTACATATTCCTTACCACAGAGTTTCAGCTTAAAACTTACAGTTTTTCTTTGTGATTTAACAAGATAATTGGTTAAAGTATATGTTTCACTAGTTTCTATAGATTTGTTTTCCAAATTGTAAATTATCGTAGGTAATACGTTTAAAAATTCTTCAAATGTCCACACATCAAAAAACACAGGTATATTAGAGTTTTTCTGAGATAATTTAATTAACGGCAAAAAATTTAAAACTGGATTAACGCCAATGCTAAGCAGCTTCTCGCCGTTCGACGTAAGAGAAAAAGTTGTTTGACACATCAGTTCACAGTCTTCTGTTTTCAATTTTTTCTCGATGTTTTTATTATTGATTTCCACCAGCTTCTGATTGAAAATATCTTCTTGCGTAGGCTGATAGGGTGTTTGTAGGTTTGTTGGATATGCTGCATTAATTATATTTTCTATAGCCTGATTCTGCTGCTCATCAACTTCTGCTGTTGGATATAATGTACAAAGTTCACTTATCATGTTTTCCAACGTTTTTGGTTCTTCTTTTGGAATAATACTTTCTATTGCATCACCCAGTAAGACGTCTTGTAGCACTTTAAGTTTTTTACCACCACTATTTTCTGCTTTAGCAGATTTTCGTTTTCTACCGTTGTTCACCATATTATACTCGGTCTGCTTCAGTTTTCAACTAAATGCTCCGTTTGAAATTATCAACTTTTATACTTATCTAATTATTATTATTACTCTTACAGCTGAGCTTTGTTGCCGTGTTGAGTTTTATTGCTTTTAACTTACTATGTGAATCAAGACGATTCATTTAATACCAAACACGTAGGACTTTAATAAACAAATTACTTGTACGCATGCTCTAGCCGCCATATTTACACACGTCATTTAAATGGTGATCTTCGTTTAAGAATAGATGCATAGATGTGAAACCGTGATCGATACACAAGGCTTTTTTTTCACTTAGCACCTTTGAATAGGTTATGTGACAGTAATTAAGATGATGCACTATAAAGCTATTTTGGCTCGTCTTCACCTTTAAGATATTTCCTATACAGCTCACGTATGTTGTCTAGGAAATCGTAAAAATCCCACTCTTCCAATGCCAAATATTGGTTTTCTTCATTCAACGCCAACGGATTGACAAATTTCACAACATTTGCAAAGTCGTTTCTTGCACTGATGCCGGATGTTGTTCCCTCCACCACAAACGTCGGTTGAATGGTTCTGAGTGGTTTCCTGGTAAATTTTACAAATCTATTGCGATCACTAAATACTTTAACATATTTCGTGCTACACTGCATGATCATCCAGATATTTCTGCCAGACTTTAACAAACTTGTCTACAACAACACAATCTTTGTTCTCATATCTATCCCAATCAGCATTGGTTGGAAGACTGTCGAAATATTCGTTACAAATTGTATATAACATGTCGGTGACGTCTGTACGGTGAAGTTTTCGTGTTAGAAAATTAATGGATTTAGTACGTTCAGCATCATCATCATTTAAATTAGAACTGTGCTTTAATATATCGTTTAGGTGGTCTGCAACCTTGTGGATGTCATCACAGCTTGAAAACTCAAATTCTTTATTAAACCCTTCTCTCATCGTTTCGAGTGTTTCTTGTTTGAGTTCTTCCTCGCAGGGCGGTTCAATTTCAATGTTCGTTGTTTCGAGTGTGACCTCATCAGCATCATAATAATATTTGTATTGATTTTTTGCTTCTTCGGGTAAATATTTAAAAAATGGTTCACTTAACAGGGCCCCCGGTTGGTGTTGAATGAGTGCCACAGCAAAATATTGTGTTGAACAAAATCCACTTAAATATAAGTCACACAACTCTACCATATGTCTATTTTCATATTCTTCGGCTTCGGACTTACGCCCGTCTCGATAAGCTTGTTTTTGTATCTGTAACACTAACAGTCTAACTTTTGTGGTGTCGTTCTCACTATTCATTCTTGTTTCATCTGTATACCACTGGGCTTTTGTATAAACTAAATAGCCTCTGTGTGGACGGTTTGTTTATCGTAATAACGTATGTATTGATGTTTTGCTTCTTCGGGTAAATACTTGAAAAACGGTTCACTTAACGGGGCCCCCGGTTGGTATCGAATGAGTGCCAAAGCAAAAAATTGTGTAGAGCAGAACCCACTTAAATATATGTCACACAACTCGACTATATGTCCGGCTTCATAATTTTCTCCTTCAGAATCACGTTCGTCGATAAAGGCTTCTTCTTGTATCTTTAACACCAACTGTTTTAATTCAAATTCACAGTCTTCTTCAAACAATCTATTTTTGTGTCCATACCATAAGACACTGTTAAACGACATGGTACAACAACTAATAAGATAACCGAACTTGCTCACTTATTTATATAATAAGCTAAAATACATGGATGATGTCATCCTTTCGGTTTGTACTAGACAAGCTCAAACACGAGTAATGGGGGTGATTGAACAGATATAACACAAGATAACATTCACCAAGGTCATCAACTGACACGTTATTTACCCTAAGCGGGCCTCTCTCTTGCGTATATTAAACAGATACACAGACAAGTTCAAACACAAATAATGGGGTGATGTCATTCAACGGAAATTACACTAGATAACGACCGTACAGACAAAGCTCAAACAGGTTTGTGGAACAGGTTTGTGGATGATGTCATACTTCTAATGGCTGTATTCTAGACAAGCTCAAACACGAATACCATTTACCCATCAAGGCCCCCCCCCCCCCTACAGTATGTTTCTGAACTTCATGCGAAATCTAATAGTCTAATATTAAACATATTAATTATTATGTCTTATGTCTAATAACAAAAGCTTTATGAATGGTTTGTTTTAATGGGGGACGTAACTTTAAATCATTTTATCTCATTTTCTTGTAGAGCTTGTTACGAAACGATATATTTTTAAAGTCAGTTCATTTCTATCACTTTCCATTGAAAAGATATAACGATTTAAAGTTTAGACCGGAAGTGGTCATTTTATTGTATATTCCAATTTGATTTGGCCTCCTTAACACCGTGCATGTGTTGGTTCTCTCGTACATCTCACGGATCTTCCGCGATAAGGGTTTAAAGTTTTTTATCTCGGTTTCTTGTAGACCTTGTTACGAAACATACATTTTTGAAGTCAGTTCCTTTCTATCACTTGTCGTTGAAAAGATATAACGATTTAAAGTTTAGACCGGAAGTGGCCATTTTATTGTATATTCCAATTTGATTTGGCCTCCTTAACACCGTGCATGTGTTGGTTCTCTCGTACATCTCACGGATCTTCCGCGATAAGGGTTTAAAGTTTTTTATCTCATTTTCTTGTAGACCTTGTTACGAAACGATATATTTTTAAAGTCGGTTCATTTCTATCACTTGTCGTTGAAAAGATACAAGGATTTAAAGTTTAGACCGGAAGTGGCCATTTTATTGTATATTCCAATTTGATTTGGCCTCCTGAACACCGTGCATGTGTTGGTTCTCTCGTACATCTCACGGATCTTCCGCGATAAGGGTTTAAAGTTTTTTATCTCATTTTCTTGTAGAGCTTGTTATGAAACATACATTTTTGAAGTTAGTTCATTTCTATCACTTTCCGCTGAAAAGATACAAGGATTTAAAGTTTAGACCGGAAGTGGCCATTTTATTGTATATTCCAATTTGATTTGGCCTCCTTAACACCGTGCATGTGTTGGTTCCAGCGTACATCTCACGGATCTTCCGCGATAAGGGTTTAAAGTTTTTTATCTCATTTTCTTGTAGACCTTGTTATGAAACGATATATTTTTAAAGTCGGTTCATTTCTATCACTTGTCGTTGAAAAGATACAAGGATTTAAAGTTTAGACCGGAAGTGGCCATTTTATTGTATATTCCAATTTGATTTGGCCTCCTTAACACCGTGCATGTGTTGGTTCCAGCGTACATCTCACGGATCTTCCGAGTCTTCGACCAATACCATTATTCTCGCTTATCAACCTTCACTCTCATTTGTCGGCAATACCATTATTCTCGCTTATCAACCTCACTCTCATTTGTCGGCTAGGTTGGGGTGACGTATCTTTAAATAATGGAGTCTTCAACCATCTTTATCAACAAAAGGCACCATCTTTAAGAACGAAAGCCGCCATTCTTTATCAGCGAAAGCCGCCATTTTTATAATGTCAGGGATGTCAGCTTAAGGTATCACAGGCTTCCATCTTTCATTCCGCCATTTTCCGCCATTTTGGTTCCTCCGTTTTGGTTCAGCAGCCTCTAATATTAAACATTATTTTGTAAATCATCCATTTGTCTAATAATAAACTTTAATTATGTTACATGTATGGTTTGTTTGTAGTCGTATATATATATATACCAACCTAAAACAATAAATTAGTAAGCGTCTGCTTAGCTCAACGGGTAGCATCGTTGCCTCCCATCTGAATGCCCCGGGTTCGAAACTCACCTGCACCAAATGGTTTTTTTCAAAATATAATAATTTGAAGTAATAGGTTAGACACTTTTGAAATGTTTGCATGTGACTGTCTGGCCCAAGTCGTGTGACGTCACAGTTTCCTAGACAGGTCAATGACCTTAGGAATAACACGGATGTGACTGTCTGGCCCAGGGCGTGGCTGGGCGCCGGCGCCGGGGCGTGGCTAGGCGCCGGGGCCGGGGCAGGCGCCGGGGCAGGCGCCAGGGCAGGCGCCGGCGCCAGGGCGTGGCTAGGCGCCGGCGCCAGGGTAGGCGCCAGGGCGTGGCGCCGGCGCCAGGGCGTGGCGCCGGCGCCGTGACGTCACTTCCTGTGACGTCACTGTCTGCTCAAAGTGCCGCATTACCTACTGTGATTAAATTGTTTCCTAGATCTTAGCAAGTGTATACCTATATTTGACTTCAGTTTATTGATGCGTATCGTGGCGGTAGCCTCTTTGGATTTTTCTCATATTTCTAAATTCGATTTAATCTAAACTTTTGGTTAATATATTTTAGTTTCGGACAACGCCATGCGCGGCTAGTCAATTTTCAATGAACTCTCTTAACCATAATAGTTTAACGAATTGTTGTGCAACTACAAGGTCAAATGAGTTTGAAAATTACTCACATACCGTGCGTTAGTGTGCGAGTCCATCTTTTTTGCAAATGTAAAATCAAAAAGGTGAGGTGAATATACTAGTGTTGTGTGACTTTTATGGTGGTGTCCTAGTGCTGGCTTCACGTCGATGGTATGTGACGTTATGGTTTTCAGGAGTCAAAACAGAAGCCTGTCTTTTGACTTCGTAAGTATCTACCACATTACCACATTACCACATGTTTTCTATGCTTTACTGCATTAACATAATTTCTAAGGATATGCTATTCTGTCGTTTTTTTTTAAATTTCTTGGTATGTATTATGTAAGAAGTCCTAATGGTGAATATGCTGTACAACTTTTGCTTACGAAGAGAAATGTCTTAAGTTGAAAACCTTTAGTGACCCTGGCCTAGAAAAATATATTTTATCTTTTGATAAATTTAATTAGTGGAGTAAAAGCTGCCGTTTTGTTAAAGGGTCCTACATTTGGAGCAAACGCCACAAATCTACCTCGTAACATGGTTATTGTGATAAGTATACTTTATTTACAAGTTTATTCATATAGACAAGATTTGCGCTTGCGTGTGAGATATAATTCAAGATTAAATAATTGATATTTTGACGTAAACGGAAGCTTTGATATTAGAGTTTTGCTTAAAAATAAAACAACCGCATTTCGTTTATATCATAGAAAACTACTGTAAACAACTGGTAAAAGAGGGTGAATTGGAAGTTTCCTGATCTTTAAGATGCAGTCTCGTTGTTGAAATATAAGCCAAAATAAAAGTGGTGCTGCAAATTAAATCATAACTTCCACGTAGCTGTGATAATATACTCTCCTCAGAATGGCATTTTCATGAAATGAATTCAGGGTCCATGACTTGATCACAAAGAAAATATTCATATTTCTGTACCCAAAAACCTTCTGGAACGTTATATTACACGATTTTTAACGAAAAAGTCAATTTTGTGATTTTACTGATAGATACAAAAATAGTGAAAAGTGCATTTTTTAAACGGAACACCCTATATAAATATTTTAAATGACAATTAAATTTTCTTTCAAATTATGTACCATATTCCTACACCTAAATAGTCAGGTTTCCGAAATAACAAGTTTATATAAATATTGGATTCTTTTGTCATATTTTGTATTAGTATAAAATGTCATGGAATATTTCTATTCAAATGGAATTTTGATGAAATTATTTATTCTTCATGGTAAATGTGATAAAATTATAGCAAGAACATGCAGAAGGTTTATTGAAATATAGCCCAATTTACAACCAGTGAACGAGAGAAAATTTGTAAGATTACAAAATAATTTCGTGAGTAATGGTACAAAACTGAAAGCAAAACGAGATTTATTAAGCTAGGAAAAATTATTTTCATTCCGGAAAACAACAAATAACAAAACCGTTAAACAGTAATTAAGAATGTTAATACAATAACATAATATGTATAAAAATTTAAAAACGTTCACAATAATTGTTCAAAATGACCACCGTTGGCTTCCAAAGAATTTAAAATCCGGATACACATAGAAAGATTATTGGCTCCTATTACATTGGAATCCAGCTCCTCGATGTAATTGATCCCGTATTTCTTTTCAAAATACCCTACAAGTAAAAATCTAGTGGCACGACTGTTATTTTACGTAATGTAAAATTGTTTTTATTAGTTTAAAAAATTTGGTTTCGCTTTCAGTTTTAGTGAATTTTCTTAAAAAATATTCACTAATGAGGAGATCCCGACTTTTGAATTTTGAACAAATTTCTTTAAATGAGCGCTAATTAGGCCCCCCAGAACACATATCCGGGGTCAGTTTCAATTTTTATATGTTTATATATACATACACACACACACATATATATATATATATATATATATATATATATATATATATATATATATATATATATATATATATATATATATATATATGTATATATGTGTCACACCGATAACTCAAAAAATTATGGGCCGATTTTGATTAAATTTGGTGAGTACCTTCCTTTTACAAATGACTTGGATAAGTTCGTTAGCCAGGAAAATCGGCTTTGGTTTCCCCGGAAAATTTTGAGTTTTCTTTCGAAAAAAATTGTAAAAAATTTATATCTCCAAAATTAACAAAGTAAGGGCATCCACGCTGGTTTATATCATTATACGTAAGCTACCTACCAAAATTTAGCTCTGTAGATCAAAAGACAAAAAAGTTATAGGCATTTAAATAAAAATTTATTGGGATTTTCCTCAAAATGTCAAAGTTGCGATTTAAAACGTCAAAAATTGGCAACATTTAGGCAAAGAACTTAAATCTAATACGGGCTATGGAAAAAAAAATGTCTCGAATAGGTTGTTTTACAAACCCTGAAGTCTTAGTTTCAACCGTCATTGTCCTTCATTTTACTAAAATATTTCCAGAAAATAAATTTCAAATAGACCCCTTCTCTTATGCTTGGCAGTAGTCTTAGCTATTATAGAGTTTATCGTTTAATGGTATATAATTTTTGTCGAATTTTCGTAAAAAATCAATAAAGCTCAATATATCCGTTATTATACAAGATATGAATTTTTTTATATATTAATTGTAGGGTGTCTTGAGCTCCATCTTAAAAAAATATTTCTACAATCATAGAGTGGCCCATAAGTCGTTGGTGATACAAATTTTGTTATTTTTTTAATCAAACACGCCTTATGTTATTGCATTTTTCCATCTAAATATAATGCATGTTTGTAAAAAAAGAAATTCTGGATGCAACAAGTGCGTTATGGTAGCGAATTTTGATCAAATGCTTCATATTTGAATAGCCCAATTTGCTATTAACCTATAAGGTTGACCAAGAAACGAGATTTTGTGGGAACACTTCAAGTTTACTTTTGGAAATTTTTGTACATTTTCACACAATAAAGTTATTTTTATGAAACATGGCACATTGTTTTTACTATATAGGTATACTGGTAACCAAAATTGATGCCTGCTTTTTGATAAAATTATTTTGTAATCTTAGAAATTTTCTATCGTTAATTGGTTTTAAATCGGGATACATTTCATTGAACCCTCTGCATGTTTTTGCTATAATTTGATCACATTTACCATGAAGAATAAACAATTTTATCAAAACTTCATTTGAATAGTTATTGCCTTCCATTTTGATTCTTTTCAAATTTTGAACGACCCTGTATAATGGAAAATGAATTGCCCTAGACATAACTAATCCACAGGATATTGGTAAACTACAACCAAAATTTCAGATTTTTTTGGATTCAAGTACCGCTGTAATAAATATTTAATTAAAGCTACGTTTTGCAGAAGAAAATAAGGAAATCAATTAATTTCTCTAAAACTGCGGGAGATAGGTATAGGGAAATATCTTACAAAAATAATTAGAAAGCAACAGCGAAGGGAAAAATGCACTAGAATAAAGGGTGTCTCATTTGAAATGTCACAGTTGTTCCTACTTTTCAATAGTAGCGGCAACGCCGCAGCGCTGAATATATGTTAGATCGATAGAGCAGAACTAATTACCCACGAAACCAAATTTTCAAAATATTCCTACGTCCCGTTCTCCGTAAACGTCTAACCTACCATCGACCGTGCCTCACCCTGTATATTATAAAAATGCAATCCAATTAAATTAATTCTTTGTGACGTTTTTTATACCAAAGTTAATTTCAATATTTTAATATTGTTTTTCAAAAAGTCGCTGAATAATTACATAGTCTGATCGGTTATTAGAATCGAATAAAAGACTGAAGAAAAATTTAAAGCTTATACCTGCATGAATCATGGTATCCGCTTAAATGTAAATATTTCCAAAACTACAGTATGCAGGTATAGCGGGTGTTATACAAAACTTGAAGCAGAGGTCATGCCCTTCAGCAGTTTGACTTTTTTTCCATTCAGTCACCATTTGGTAGGCCCTGTTTTCGGCATGTCGATTTTCTCGACAAATAATATTACGTAAAAAGTAGCAAATAAATTGAAATAACTCAAAAGCGATTAGCGGTATCAAATTTTTTTTCCGTAGAAACATGCATTATAATTCGATGGTAGATGCTTAAATGAAATATTATGAAGGGGGTTTGATTAAAAATAAAGGAAAATTTGTATAACCAACGACTGATGGATCACCCTATGATTGTCAAAAAATTTTAGAAGCTGCGGCTCAAGACACCCTATAATTAACGTAAATAACATATAAAAACTGAAACTAACCCCAGGTATGCATTCTAGTGGCCTAGTTCGCGCTCATTTGAAGAAATATATATATATATATATATATATATATATATATATATATATATATATATATATATATATATATATATATATATATATATATATATATATATATATATATATATATATATATATATATAAATTGAAACTGATGCATTCTAGGGGACCTTGTTCGCGCTCACGTAAAGAAATTTTTTCAACATTCGAAAGTTGCGATCTTCTCATTAATAAATATTTTGTACGAAAATTCACTAAAAGTAAGACAAATGCTATGATCTCTTAATAATGCTGTGAGATCTAGTTATGTTTGGGGATGCTGCTCTCATTAACAACAATTCCTGAAATACTTTATACGGATATGTTGTTTGTTATTTTCGCAGGCTATAAATAATTTATATAAGTAAACAACTATATAGGGTATTTTTTATTTTCATCGCGGAGGGATTTCCTGCTGTTTTTCCACGCTACTCTCTAATAAGATGGAATCCCTTTCCTTAAGTCAGATTATACGTGTCTCAGCATGTGTTCGTTCTGCTGTGCGAATTCTGTTACATATAGTTGCGTGTCAGCTGACATATACATCCGATTTTGTCGGTCTCAATACGACTTTCCCATTAAAATCTTGTACGCTGTCAGTCTTGGCGACAAAATTTGAATTTTACCCCCTCTGGGTGACAGATAATTATTTTCAGTCGCCAAGCTTTGCTGTTGCGTCTTTATAAGTATGTAGAAACGTTTAAAATTTCAAGATGCAGCAAGTGCGTCGTAGTGGTGAATTTTTGTAAGAATTGTACATTATTATGATACGGCACATTACTAAAATTAATACTTAAAAATAACACAGCCCTTGAAGATCGATTTTAAAGTTCATAGTTTGCGCACATTTGAAGGATTATTTCGAAAGTGTTATCAAAAAATATTTTGTTCTAACTCCTTTTGAGAAAAATGCCCAAATACAAACTTTCTATGAAGCTAGAAAATTTAATTTGGCTATATCTATAAATAGTCTAAGTCTCTTTAAAAGAAACTTGTATTACAAATTTCATTAAGGTTGTAAAAGCTTTCCGGAAGGAAACTTAATTCATATTTAGAAAATTAAAGTATCTGACAAATTATAAACGTAGCAGTTATTTTTCGTTATTAATTGCCTGAATGATTTCGTTTTCGTCAACCTAATTAAACCGGTTTTCTAACCTTTTTAAAAACAAGTTCTCGATTGGTCAATTTTCCTAATAACACTTCAATATCAACAATAACAAAATGTCTGCTGGAAGTTATCATTTTAGACCCAAAGGTGACAAAGTTATTCAGGTGTTTTAAAGAAAAATGTGATTTCGTTCAAAACGTAAGAAATCTGTACACTATTGTCTCTCCAAATGTCAAAGTGAAAAAAAAACCAATATATTCATCGACCGTAAATGGATCTCGGAACCCTTTACGTAGGAGACAAGCACGCTACCACTGAACTAGCTGAGATACGTTAACTAAAGCTTTGTTTACCTGATACTTGAAGCCGACCTCATGCCGCGGGATATTCTATATTCTACGTAACAGCTAATTACAGAATTATTAGAAATGTCACTTTAAACACATTCAATGACTGTTTAGATTTTAGATAACGTCTTGTGTTTAAGTTTGATAATCATTTTTCTAGAGACGTAACTTGATTTGGTTTACGTTTCCACTATATTTTACCACACTTTTAGGCTTAAACTGCAGTTGCGCCGTTGATTAAGGTACAAATATAGTGTGTTTTAATAATTGATTGAATGCCCCAGTTATAAAAAGCAATCACTAAACTTTTTTTAAATTTAATGCAGTCTCTCATTTGGGATATTTGTGGCCAAGATTTCACGATTGTTGATTTAGGTAGTATGTTTTGTGCCTGTTATATATATTGTTTGCTTACCGTTGATGTACGGTTTATGCCTGTTGTATAAATCAAGCTACGCTTGGCAGTTACTCTCTCCGCCAGACATTGGACTTTAACCACAAAGTCTTTTCAACGCATGTCTTTCAGATTTTATTTTTAGTTTGAAAAAAAAACGGTACATATTGTGAACCAAATTAGTTAAAATTCACAACATAGGTTTATTTTCACCATTTCCAGCCACATGTAAAGTCTCATTCCAGTTACTCTAATACTGAAAAAATATATGGCGTTTCCAAAAATATTTTTGTATATTTTAGGGGAAAAAAATTTCTGTTCTAGCTAATTTACGAACTTGTCCGCGGTCTTAACACAATTAAGTTATGTGCCAAGTTTCGCTCAAATCAGTTGCGTTTACATATATATATATATATATATATATATATATATATATATATATATATATATATATATATATATATATATATATATATATATATATATATATATATATATATATATATATATAAATTCAAACGGACCTTGGATATGGAATTTAGGGGCCCTAATTCGCGCTCATTTGAAAAATTTTACGAAAGTCTCACCATCGTTACCTCTCTACTAATGAATTTTCTTAGTGAAAATTTACTAAAAGGCTAAATAAAAAGTAAAAATAATATACTATTTATAATACTACTACTACTGATGATAATAATAGAGAAAGCCGTAATACTGAGCACATGTAATACTGTCCTAAAATTCCCCGACCAATAAAAGTAAATTGATTTGACCTCGGTCCATGACCAAGCAAAATGCAGAGGGAAACCCGAAGACCACTACATAATAATAATGCTAATCATAATTAGCACTCTGTTCATTAAGTAAAATGCTGAACATACAAAACAGGGGATATATCTCGCCGCATAATAACTTGCTGACCTGACCTGACCTGACCTGTGGTATGTGGATGATTTGAAGGTCCACTCACAAACTAAAAACCATCTTAAATATCTCCTTGCCCGCGTAGACCGGTTCATAAATCATATCCAAATGAAAATAAGATTAGAAAACTGCAAAATTAGCAGCATCGAGAAGGGCAAATGGACAAGATATAAGGGATATGCGAGTTGTAGAAATCAGGGAATCATAGAGGAAATTGAGAAGGAAGACAAATGTAAGTATCTAAAGTACATTTAGGCCAGGTATATAGACCATCATATGGCAAAACAAGCAACTAAAAATACCATCCTAAAAAATATTCAAGCAACGACTCCAAATGCCACAATAATATTCTTAAGGATTCTGAAACGACCTTCTGCTGCCAGCTTAATTCACCTGAAGATACAGTTATCGATACTTTTACAAATAAGGACAAATCGAAGATATTTGAAGAGGTCGACTAGCTACACTAGCTTCGTATAATATTGGGCTCAGTTGAGATAACAAACTACTCCGAGCTTGTCAGAGTTATGATCAGATGCAGCACGGGATCCTCACCATAGATGAATTCTCCAGTGCTATCAAAGGGTTTTATAACTGCAAGGCACCCTGGCCACATTGCGTCCAAAACGATTGGCTTGAGAAATTATGGTGTGCAGTCATTTTTTGGCAATATTTTTAAACATTGTGATACTCGATCCAAATAAAATGACGTTGTTTTTTACGCAAGGGTATACGTATATTTTGCCAAGAAACAAGCAGTGTTATACAACAGCGTGAACATGCTATAAATAAGGTAATAACATCCTGCCCTGACAATCGCATATATGCACGCAGCACTAAAAAACATAATTGCAACTTAGCTGTGCCCAAGTATCTAAAGGAAAAAACTCTGGTTATTGATTCGATTGTATGCAATCTAGCTTACAGTGGATGGCGAATCGGTTTGCTGCCTAAGCACAGCATCATAAACATTATGCTGTGGCGTAAGTCGATTACCAGAAGTTTTTTGATTCGGTTTTACATGGATGACTTATAAATGCGCTGAAAATCTATAAGATTGACACGTGCATCCTGATATTCCTAGGATACATAATGTCTATATAGAGAATATATATATATATATATATATATATATATATATATATATATATATATATATATATATACACCTACAGGTACAATCTTGTGATCGCATCGTAAATAACGCAACACTTATTGGGAGGACATTTCAAGGCGTATGAAAGGAACGGAGAATGCTTATGGATAACAGGAAAGTTATTGCACACACTGTATATCAAAAATCGACACACGTTAATTAACAAACTTTACAATTAAGAAATGGTAATAAATATATTTTGACACTGACTCAATAAACCTTATTTACTAAATGATTTCCTAGCAAATAACATCATCTTTCAAGTGTGGAAAAAAGTATGGATTACCCCTAAAAGCTACATTATTTTTTTAGACGCTCGAACACGTTAATTTAGTTTTTAAATAGCCTAGGTATGGCGTCGTCGACGTTTTTTTTTAAATTGGAGTATGCGACTTATAATACACCATTTGAAAGCTCTTATCTCGCACAGTATGCCCTTTAGTTTTGATGCGATTCTATCATGCATTATCAAAATAGAGACCTTTTTTTAAGGAAAAAAAATTGCGTTCAACTAATAATAAGTGATTAAATTCTGTGATTTAATGTGAAAGCAACTGTGATATATGTGTTTAACTAAGCAATATGAGTCCGCTGTGTGTGTTTTGTTATTTAAAAAATCTAAATTCCCATAATTTTGCAGTTTCGTGGTTTTGCCAAACTGTATGCAAATAGGCATCAAACATGAAAAGCTAAAATTGACAGTAGTGATTAGGTTATATTCTTGAATTATTTTTTTGGCATTGCGTTGCATTGCCTTCAAAGAATTCGCATGTTTAAAATCGTTAAATGTCTTTCAGTGATCTTGATCGTATTGGAATTTTAATGATGGTTGACTACAAAGATCGTAAATCAACTAATGGAAACGGAAACTCTTTAATCAACTTCATCTCTATAGAACTCCGTGTCCACGGTTTCCGAGATTTTAAGAAAATGTGAAGAACATGGCATTATAATTATACTAAGAAAAATCCGCATAGTGTTAGTCGCCAAATTACCGATAATATGGAAATAAGTCAAATACTACCCATATAAAGTCCGCTTAGTACACGAATTGAATGAAGGCGATTTCGACCGATGAATGCAATGTTGTGAAACTAGGCAACCAATTTGTCATCGAAATCCAAATTTTGCATCAATCACTTTATTCTCAGATGAGGCCACATTTTACTTTAACGAAACGGCGAGTAAGTAAAATTGTCGATCCTGATCCAAAGAGAATCCACGGTGGATTTGAAAAAAACGTAATGTATGTACAGGTATATTAAAAGACAAAGTACAAGGTCTATTTTTATTTAAAGGAAATCTTACAGGTGAATCATACCAGAATTTTTTGGAATTAAACGTTTTACCAGCTTTAGTTACACCCTAACCTGATTCAAATATCCCAATTTATCCAGTTCAGAAATTTGGCTACAAGATGGTGCTCCAGCACATGATGTAAGAGAACTTCGAGACTACTTTAATCTGGCATTTTTGAGAAAATGGACTGCGCGACGAGGTCCCGTTGAATGGCCAGCCAGATCACCCGATATAACACCTCTGGAGTTTTTGTAATGTAATTTGAAATCCAAAGTGTTTTTAAATCGTTCAAGGAATATTGATGACTTAAAGTGCAGCATAAGAATGGAAAAAAAAAATCTACCCGAAACAATACACAATGTTCAAGAAGGGTTTTTTTTTTTGTAGACTTGGACATTGTCAAGTAGTTAATGGACAATACTTTTAGCACTTACTGTAATCAATTATTCCTTTAGCAGTCGCAGGTCTGCCCTATCGTTATTTGTATTTGTTTATTAGGGAATTTTCTTAAAAAAAATTCACTTATGAGGAGATCCCGACTTTTGAATTTTGAAAAAATTTCTTCAAATGAGCGCTAATTAGGCCCCCCAGAACACATATCCGGGGTCGGTTTAAATTTTTATATGTTTATATATATATATATATATATATATATATATATATATATATATATATATATATATATATATATATATATATATTTATATATATATATATATATATATATATGTATCACACCGATAACTCAAAAAATAATGGGCCGATTTTGATTAAATTTGGTGAATAAATTCCTTTTGCAAATGGCTTGGATAAGTTCGTTATCCAGGAAAATCGGTCCAGGTTTTCCCGGAAAATTTTGTGTTTTCTTTGGAAAAAAATTTATATCTCCGGAATTAACAAAGTAAGGGCAACCAAATTTCATATGCGGATTTATTTCATTATAGGCAAGTTACCCACCAAAATTAAGCTCCGTAGGTTAAAGGATAAAAAAGTTACAGGCATTCAAAGAAAAATAAATTTGAATATTCCTCAAAACGTCAAAATTGCGATTTTAAACATCAAAATTGGTGAGTACATTCCTTTCGCAAGTCGCTTGGATAATTTTGTTAGCCAGGAAAATCCGCCGAGGTTTTCCCGGAAAAATTTGTGTTTTCTTTCGCAAAATATTTATATCTCCAAAATTAACAAAGTAAGGGCAACCAAATTTGGTAAGCTGGTTTATATCGTTATAGGTGTGCCACCTACCAAAATTTAGCTCTGTAGGTTAAAAGACAAAAAAGTTATGGGCATTTAAAGAAAAATAAATTGGGGGTTTCCTCAAAACGTCAAAGTGACAATTGAAAACGTCAAAATTCGCAACATTTAGGCAAATAACTTGAATCTAATACGATCTATGGAAAGAAAATGTCTCAAGAAGAATGTTTTACATACACCGAACTCTTAGTTTCAACCGTCATTGTCCTTCATTTTACTAAAATATTTCCAGAAAATTCATTTCTAATAGACCCTTTCTCTGATGCTTGGCAGTAGCCTTAGCTATAGAGTTTATTGTTTAATGGTATATAATTTTTGTCGAATTTTCGTAAAAAATCAATAAAGCTCAATATATTCGTTATTATACAAGATATGAAAAAATATTGTATACATTAATTATACGGTGTTTTGAGCTACATGTTAAAAAATTATTGCGACAATCACAGAATGGCCCATAAGTCGTTGGTGATACAAATAATTTTTTTGTTGTCGAAAACGCCTTATTTTTTTTGCATTTTCCATCGAAATATAATGCATGTTTGTAAGTTAAGAAATTCTGGAGGCAGCAAGTGCGTTGTGGTTGCGAATTTTGATTAAATGCTTCATATTTGAAAAGCTCAATTTGCTATTAACCTATAAGGTTGACCAGGAAACGGATTTTTTCAGTAACACTTTTGGTTTACTTTTGGAAATTTCTGTACGTTTTCAAACAATCAAGTTATTTTGATGAAACATGGCACATTGTTTTTACTATATATGTTATACTGGTAATCAAATTTGATGCCTGCTTTTTCTATATAGGTTATACTGGTAACCAAAATTGATGTCTGCTTTCTTAAAAAGAAAACACACATATTTGCAATAAAAACATTTTTATGAAAATTCACTACCATAACGCACTTGCTGCGTCCCGAGATTTTTTAATTTCATTTGACATACATATTTCTTTGTTGTATTCCTCTTATGCTTCCTTATTCGATAGAATAGTACTAATACTACTCTGCTGAAGTGCAACTGATAATTTTAAACCATATTCGATAGTTACCTTTAAGGAAATACAATAACAGAATTTAGTCATGTATTCTTATTTGATTAAAAACTTTGCTTCTGGGAAAAGAAGTCGTCATTTTGAAAATGTGTGATCGAATCGCGCCAAAATATAGCAGCATACTGTGCGAGATAATAGCTTTCCAATATGTCAATATATATATATATATATATATATATATATATATATATATATATATATATATATATATAACGTAGTTATTCGGGGTAGTCAATACTTTTTCACTCTGTATATCTAATTAAGAAAGGTGAGATTCAAATTTAATCGCCACCTCTAAATCAGAAAATTATTTTTTACAAACATTCGTTAATGTAAAAGAAAATTTGTCGCGACAAGTTATTTCCCAAAGATATTTAAGTTTGTAAATGTTTGAGTCAGCATAATAACTTCAAAGGTTTACTGATAAATATTATATTTGTGTACACCAAAACAATACAATATAATACAAAACAGACACATTATTATAGATTTTATTGAATTTTTATTTAAAAAAATCACTAATAGAGAGGTATCATGGTGAGACTTTGCAAATTTTTTTCAAATGAGCGCAAACTAGTACCCCTAGAACTGGGGGTCAGTTTCAATTTTTATATGTTTATATATATATATATATATATATATATATATATATATATATATATATATATATATATATATATATATATATATATATATATATATATATATATAACCTACCGATAACTCAAAAAATAATTATCCGATTTTGATTAAACTCGGCAAGTGCCTTTATTTTAATAATGGCTTGGATGAGTTCGTTAGTCAGGAAAATCTGACAAAGTTTTCCGGAAAACTTTTGAGTTTTCTTTCGAAAAAAAAATTTTTCTTCGAAAATTACAAAGACATTTTTATGAAGTTTGGTGCATATGTTGCCTTGAGAAAGGTCTTACTACATACCAAAATTCAACTTTCGAAGTTTATAGAAAATTGAGTTTTTCAAATTTTGAGTTTTCTTTCGAAAAATTTTTTTACAAAGCTATTTTAATGTTTGGCGGATATGTTGCCTTGGGAAAGGTTTTACTATATAAAAATTCAACTTTCTAAGTTTATCGAAAATTGAGTTATCCAAGTTTGAAACATTTAATAAAAATTCACTACCATAACGCACTTGCTGCGTCCCGAACTTTTTTAGTGATTTTTCTTTAAATTCACTAATGGGGAGAACCCGACTTTTGAATTTTGAAAAAATTTCTTAAAAAGCGCTAATTAGGCCCCCCAGAACACATATCCAGGGTCAGTTTAAATTTTTATATGTATATATATATATATATATATATATATATATATATATATATATATATATATATATATATATATATATATATATATATATATATATATATATATACGTATCAGACTGATATAATAACTCAAAAGATAATGGGCCGATTTTGATTAAATTTGGTGAATACCTTTCTTTTGCAAGTGGCTTGGACAAGTTCGTTAGCCAAGGTTTGCCCGGAAAATGTTGTTTTCTTTCAAAAAACTTTATATCTCCGGAATTAACAAAGTAAGGGTAACCAAATTTGGTACGCGCGTTTATGGTTATATATATATATATATATATATATATATATATATATATATATATATATATATTCCCAAAATTTATCTTTGTAGGTCAAAAGACAAAAAAGGCATTTAAAGAAAAATAAATTGGGGTTTTCCTCAAAACGTCACAGTTGCGATTTAAAACGTCAAAATTGGCAACATTTGGGCAAATAAATTGATTCTAATACGGGCTATGGATGAAAATGTCTCAAGAAGAATGTTTCACAAACCCAGAACTCTTAGTTTCAACCGTCATTGTCCTTCATTTTACTAAAATGTTTCCAGAAAATTCATTTTAAATAGACCCTTTCTCTGATGCTTGGCAGTAGCCTTAGCTATAGAGTTTATCGTTTAATGGTATATAATTTTTGTCAAATTTTCATAAACAATCAATAAAGCTGAATATATCCGTTATTATACAATACATGAAAAAAATTGTATACATTAATTATAGGGTGTCTTGAACTATATATATCTACAATCACAGGCTGGCCCATAAGTCGTTGGTAATATTTTTTTTAATCAAACACGTTATTGCATTTTTGTCCTTTTCCATCTAAATATAATGCATGTTTGTAAGAAAAGACATTCTGGACGCAGCAAGTGCGTTATGGTAGCGAATTTTGATCAAATGCTTCATATTTGAATAGCTCAATTTGCTATTAACCTGTAAGGTTGACCAAGAAACGAGTTTTTTCGGGAACACTTTAAGTTTACTTCCGGAAATTTTTATATATTTTCAAACAATAAAGTTATTTTGATGAAACATGGCACATTGTTTCTACTATATAGGTTATACTGGTAACCAAATTTGATGTCTGCTTTCTTAAAAAAAACACACATGTTTGCTATTAAAAACATTTTAATGCAAATTCACCACCATAACGCACATGCTGCGTCCAGACTTTTTTACTAAGCATAAAGTTTATATTTATTGATATAATATATTTATCAATTCGAAATTCCTTTTTAACAAAACGAGTCAACAAAAGGTACACAACATTCAGAAACGCACAACCCAATCATTATTTTTGAACTAGGCCTCTAGGCTTTATTTTGTTTGTATCCGTTGGGAGAATTTATGTTCAAGCCATTCTACAACCCAGACAAAAACATATCTTTTTTGGTATATGTCAATTTTTGTTATCAGAACATAGTAAAGGTTTCAGTGTTATATTGGTTGAGTGGGAATATAGGAATATGAAGACAAAGTACCAGTCTCGTATCGTGACAGCAGAAATCTGGCATTTCAGACAGCTAGGTGTAATTCAGAAAGCAGAACGATCTCACGATACATACACATATATTTCACCTCACAAAGTAGGTATCTTAAAATAGGACTCAAAACTAAAACAAATCTTATCGAAAGAACGCAGTTGACTTGTATTTGTTGTATATGCCTTAAGTTCATACCCGTTGGTTTCAGAGTAATAAATATATTTACTTATCAAGTAACATTTATTTTAGAAACAGCTACATTTACAGAAAGACGTCTTAGTGGCTTAACATCACAGCCTGAACGCAACGTCGCTCTGTCAACTGAACCATGATTATCGGTCTCTTGCAGCTCTCTTCATTTCATTGCAAGTTCCACACTTCATCAATTGTGCTAAGTTTTAGAAAGGTTTTTCTCTTGGTCCACCTCTTCCTTTTTTACAGTATGCGTCCTTGAAATACTGTTAAAAATTTATTATGTCCACATCTGTATTTAGTCTCAGAACGTGTCCAATAAATATTGCCTTCCTTCTCTCAATTTTTTTTAGCAAGCATATTTCTTCCATCATCTCTTCTATCAAATTTTTATACGTCTTTCTATCAATATGCTGTTAAGTAAAAAAAACATGCATTTATATTAATAGCTTTCATCATGTTCTTGTGGTTGGGATGTGGTCGCACCACCTGTTTTTCTCGCTTTGTAAAGTCATTTTCTAGTTCGGTCCTCATTGCAGCATGGTTAATGTTCATCACCTGATGTGTCACCAGGCGTTTACAACATTCCTCTAGCCCATTGAGGTAGCTTGCTGCCCATCCTTCATTTCACATTCTCTTGGTATATCTTCGCTCTGACTATGCGTAAGTTGCGATATTTGTCAAGCCTGATTTGGATATCACTATCTAATGGAAGACCCCCCTCCATTTAAGGCTGTTCCATATTAATATTTTAATAATTTATCAGGTTAAGAACATCCACATACAGCAGATAGTTTGCGCCTCATCTGTGCTGTCTCAATGCTTTATGCTATTTGTAATACAGTTTAGTCGGTTTCACAGTGGGTTCCATTCGAAGCAAAACCACAGTGGACTTAGAGAGTTGTCTTGTTGATGAACAAAAGGTCAAATTTATTTGACTCGACAATTTACGTTCAGGAACAACTGAAGCATACGAAAACAGAAAGGAAAATCTAATCGGCTAATAATCTAATATTAATTTAGGATAGAAGTTTAATTGATATTGTATTAAAGATATATGACCTACATATAGCGATAACTTAAGGGAAAGCAATGTAACGGTGTTTAGCTGACTAAGCAAGATCGAGTGACGATACAGTTACAAATGGCTTACTGCGCTGAAGTCAAGATCATTATAGTTTTGTTTCGATATTTGTGTTTTTACCCATCTCACCTTTCTTAATTAGATATACAGAGTGAAAAAGTATGGACTACCCCGAATAACTACGTTATATATATATATATATATATATATATATATATATATATATATATATATATATATATATATAAATATGAAACAAGCAGTGGCGTATCCACCGGGAGAAGAGATATAGATGATATGATACCCCCGCGCCACTCTTAGCAAAACCAACGAACATTGAGATGAACGTATTCACCAAGAGGAATCTAGAGGGGCCACGGCGCCGGTGTTGTTTGGAAAACCGTAAACCTTAGTGCAAGAGGTAAATACCTGGGGGTGGTCCTGGACTCCAAATTATTATAAGGGTCGCAAATATAACGAGTAGTGACCCCCTGGCAGTTACTCTGTGTGATTGGGGGGACTTGGGTACTTGCTCCTCGGATCCTTCATTGGATTTACACTACGATGTGTAGTACTACGGCCAGCAGTGGTCTGGTGGAGTGAGGTAAATTAAGCTGCTACCCAGAAACTGGCCAAATTTCAAAAGCTGGAAAGTCTGGGTATCACCGGCGCAAATATAAGAATGCAGCTCACAATTAGCTGGTTTTTCGACTATTAAAACTCCTCCAAAGTCAGTAACTTACAAGTACCTAAATTGGGAAAAATTGGTCCAATTTTACCTATAAAATATATTTAAATATACTTTTGACTTTCAATTCCACAATTGGTAATTTTAAAATTGGAGGGCTTCTTATAAAGTGATTATATATATATATATATATATATATATATATATATATATATATATATATATATATATATATATATATATAACCAATTTAACTGCAATACAGCACAGGAAATATTTTGGGCACTGAGCTAACCTAAAATGGCTTTCTAATTAGTTGGCCATACTGTCACAATTACTGCAGAAATGGTCTTCCCAGTCAAATTGCCTACATTAAAGTTGAGAATAGCCATAAAGTCTTAATTGAAATAAAGATTGACCTCAAAGTTCAACGTTCAGAGCAGTGAAATAATTTGGTAAACGTTTAAGATGTTTCAGCTGATAAACTTAATTAATAAAAGTTCTATTCTTCAACAATATTCGATCATGCATTGTTGCTGGTGAAACTTAAAAACATTGGTTTCGGGGGTGTTGCTTTTGATATTATGCGCAGTTACCCTTCAGTGTGTGCCTATTAATGGACAGTTTTTGTCCCTCTCTCAGGGCTCGTCCGCGGACTTGCCGCCCCGATATCACTGTAATTGACAGCTTAGTTGGTTTTATACCGTTGAGAGCGGTGTGCCACAGGGAACAATATTGGGTCCCCTGTTGTTTAAGCTTTATGTTAACGACCTATTTAGAATTCCTTTGACGGCACCTCTTGTTGGGTATGCAGATGATACAGTGCTTATCTACGAGCATAATACGTGGGAAGCTTTGAAGATGAAGGGGAAACGTGATTTAAGAGGGATAGAACATTGATTCAGTTCAAATGGGTTTTCTATTAATACTAAATAACTAAAACTAAGTTTATTGCTCTCACTGCTGCACGTGGAAATCTGCCGTCGTTCGGAAAACTTTTGGTGGAAGATAATTCCAAGTTCAATCAGTTGATCACATAAAATATATTGGATTCACCATTGACAGGCATATTAGAAAACATATTATATAGGCTTCGAAGTCTTCTATACAAGTTTAAATACTTGGGTGCTGATGTTGGTACAGAACACCTAAAAACTGTATATCGTGCGCTGGTTTCCCCTCATCTTACCTATGATATATTGGGCTGGGGTGGGCCCGCTTAATGTTACATAAAAAAGTTGACAATAATCCAGACATGGTTTCTGAAAGCAATTTATAAACGGGACGCTACGTACAGATCTGGGGCTCCTTATGTGGAGGCAAGAGCTGTGGATGTAAGACTGTCTTGCTGCTTTCAGATATTGCTAAGAGAGATCGGCACGTGCCATTGGTTGAAATAGAAAATGTAATAAACAATTGGGAAAATGTGCTTTGCTTACCTTATGGCCAGACTTTACATTTGTTTACCGGTGACATTAAATCTACTTGGGGTAAAGCCTAAAAGAGAAGGGTGGGGCACTTGGTTCGTGATAACAGAGCTTTGGTCCACAGCATTGTTGAGGCTTAGGGAGGTGTATGTATAAAAGTGTGAGTATATGTGCGCGCATGGGAGCATGTGGTATGCTGTGTAGTTTTTTTTTATGCAGGAGGGGGAAATGCTCATGCAGACCCCATTCACGGCCCCGTTGGTGCCGTGGGATATCGAGGTACTGTGAGACTGTACTTACTAAAACCCCCTCCCTGTGTAGTTTAGATGGTTTTGTGTGGAGTCTGTTTTCTTGGCTTTCTGCAGGCTCCTTTTTAGTTTTTTTGTCGGTGTGCGCAATAATATTGGAAGTATTGTTGCACGCTTTTTTGGGCTTCTTTGATTTGAGTGCTGTTGTTTTGGACGTTTCTTCCTTTTTTGGCTCCAAATTTGATGATTCCCTATGACGCTGGTCCGTTCACTTAGTGTTTTTGTCGGCATGTTAATCAATTGTTTCTTTGTTTATTTTGTAAAAAATGCTCACGCACAAGTTTATAACTTTTGTGAGCTAACTTCTGTTTATCTATAGCAATAGTTTTGATTAATATTTTTCTAGTTTAATTTTACATTAGATCTATAGGCTAATATCGCAATTTATAATATTTTGTAGCTTGCACTGTATGTAAGGTACTGCAAGTGAAATTATTATTATTATTATTATTATTATTATTATTATTATTATTATTAGATATTGTTATTATTATTATTATTATTATTATTATTATTATTATTATTATTATTATTATTATTATTATTATTATTATTATTATTATTATTATTATTATTATTATTATTATTATTATTATTATTATTATTATATTATTATTATTATTATTATTATTATGACTTTAGCCTGAAGGGCTTTCACACTCCCTCAAAGGGGAATATTCACTCATCCCAGGTATCTCAGTTACCAAAAGGACGGAGCTCAGATGAAGTCCTTTCCAAGTCATCGGGCCCTGACCGACAACGCGACACATCCTCATTTCCAAGGAAACTCCGCACGGCGTGGGCTGTTTCAAGTATAACGGCCTTCTGCATAAACTTATAAAGATGCTCGCCAAGGCCCAGTCTCCTAAAGTTCTCTCGAAGATTCTTAGGAACTACATCAGTTGACGACATGACTATTGGAATCACTTGGACACTATCTGCCCTCCACTGTCTCTTTACTTGTATCTCGAGGTCTCTGTACTTAATGATCTTCTCGTTCTACCTTATCTCTATATTATTAGTATTTGGAATGGCCACATCAATATTTAATTAAATTATAACAATTTTTTACGGTAATGTTGTGATGTAACATATCATTTGTAATAATGAGCCGATTAATTGGTGTGATCAAAGTTCCTATTTTTTATCATGATCTTTACGAAAAATTATGTTAAAAATAGAAGTCTATCTTAGATTGCATGGCCTACTGCTGTTTGAACACTTTTTTCTCATTTGTTTTCTGGTATTGGATTTCATTGTCTACTATCCTCAAAACGGTTTTTCCCAAAATTGTAGGTGCAATCACAAGATTTCCCAAGCATGTTGTACATAATTGGAAAGCACTTTTTAGCGGCTATCATATGAGCAAAAAATCCAATATGTCTGCCATAATAAAAACAAACGTTGATACCTGTAGCTCAAAAACAAATGACAATTCAAGTTGCAAATAGCACAAAAATATTACCCTGTAAAAAGTGAACTGATAATGTGCAAGTCCTAGACATGTCAGATCAACGCCTACTTAGACATTGAAAAAAAAAAATCGACAAATTGTGTTTTTTTAAAAATAACTCGAAAACGAAAGAGGCAGGGCAATATACAAGGCATATTTGGAACAATCATGAAATTCTACAAAACGTTGCTAATTTAACCGTCTCCCTGTCTCTATTAATAATGGAGATAGCAATACATTCCCATCCAGTGTGGGACACACTATATATATATATATATATATATATATATATATATATATATATATATATATATATATATATATATATAATATATATAGCTGTCGGTATCGGAGATAAGTGACGTCTGTAATTTTTCGAACGTAAATTTTAGATTCTAGATCTTCTGTACTAAACCACAGAGTATTCAGGTATTCGATGGACAAGAGTGACGACGCCATAGATGACAGTTATGTCTATGATTGGAAATATAGCAGTGAAACAAAAAGAAAAACGTGTAAGGCGTTACGTACATGCACAAGCACTCATATTATTAATATTATTGTATACAAGTGTTGTTTCGACAATAAAAAAAAAAACACAAAAAAGGTGTTAACATAAAATCTCAGCTAAATGGGTATCATTAACAAGTTAGCAGATAACACTTAGGAGAAGTAGCACTTACGAATAAAAATATTTTTCAAACTCAATTTTTCTGCAATATAACTTTGCTGAAATATAATTTGGGAAGCAAGAGAAAAAGAAACGTTCCTATTAGAAACAGCCAAAGATAAAGAGAAAGCCAACACAAGCTTAATTACGTTGTTAAGTTGTTCCATTGCCAAAGTAAATATAATTGCGAGTTGGTCTATTTCATTTAAAGTACGAGCGGGCAAGAATATTGTCCTTTATGAGAACACTGGTATAAATCTCCATCATAATAACAAAGGAAATAATGTAAAGGTTTTCTCCGTTTCTAAAGAGCCTCTAGGTAAAATCATAAAGAAATAAATTAAAGGAGCAGCTCGTTCAGGTTTTCCCTGTTGTTATAATTCGACTTTCTGGATGTCGGATGATTCGTTTATTTTCTCTTGTACATAACGAGCTGATTATCCGGTAAATTTATATGACTGGAATTTGGAGAATTCCTAAAATAACAACTTTCTTTTATTACTTCTTAGTTCATCTCCTCGATGTTATGCAATTTAGGGGATATTATGATTTACTAAAATTTTAATTGCTGTATTACTTCAAATGATGATGTAGTTATCTCTTGAAAACAAATAGTTGGTGCTCAATTGTTATTTTTTATATTTTTCTTGCACTCCCAGTGTCTTTGGTAATTAAAAATGTTTCTATTCAGCAAGTGTGTCATACCAGCCAAATTTTATAAAAGAATCATTTACTCTATAAAAATAATAATCATGGTAATATATTTGATAGAGCTAATACAGAACTTACACAATGAGTGTACATCGTCTATATATTGAATGTCAGAAAATATCAATACAAATGTAAATAAATCATATAAACATAAATAATTAAAACTTGTAATAGAAACAGTATCATAAGGTCGCATGTACATATACATACAAATAATATCCATCGATATACAGTGATGCACATAGAAAATAAAATACAGTGACAACAAGCAGAACATTACATTTGTATAGCGATTTTCATAGAAAAAATTGGCTAATGAGTAGATCGCGACTTTTGTGAGATGAACGCAAACTAGGCCCCCTAGACTACATGTCGTTGCTAGTGGGACGACCCCGTTAGTGCAGTCTACTAATATGGGTCTGCATGCCCGCTTCATTGGCGAAGGACTTACCTCAAATGCAGATTACCATCGCGAGCTTGGTTTCGCTTAGAAGTTAAAGTTGTTTCGGTGGAAAGAAAGGAAACTGACCACCTTTTGATATGAACGGGCAGAACTTCACCACCTTCAAATAAAAGACCCACTGAAAACAGTGGGTTGACACAATACTGTTTCCACTGAAGAAACCACTAAGAGGTTTGCAGTGGCGGCGATTTGGGCAAACAGAGCTCCGAGATGGGAAGAGTCTACTGTGAATTACCCAAATAATGCAAAACCACTCAGTACGCCCTGGACGTTTGCGAGCTGCGCTGTTGCCGGTTCCACCACGAGGAGGTGTCGGAGGCGTTTTTGTGGTTCTTTGTCACGCACTACCTCAAGCCTACCAGATAATTCACTATCCTGCTTTCAAACCCACCGTACAAGACGATTTGGCACAACTACAGTTTTTGTAGTCGGAACAAAAGAAAAAATGCTACACACCCTGCATCGCTTGCTCAGTTAGCACACTACTCAAGTGTTCACTTGCGGAACCAGAACCATGTATATATATATATATATATATATATATATATATATATATATATATATATATATATATATATATATATACCGAAAACGCCGAAAATAATAAGCCAATTTTGATTAAATTGCAAAAGTGCCTTCCTTTTGTAATTGGCTTGGGCAAGTTCGTTAGCCACGAAAATCGAACTATTGAAAAAGAAAGCTATGACAATCAAATTAAGTACGCAAGTTTTTACTACAAAATGTATCCTACAAATTCAGATCTCTAGGTTAAAATAAGCTGTAAGCGTTTGAAGAAAAAATTGTAAGTTGACACTTATGATCAGACAATAGCACAAGACCAAAATATTTTGTGTTGTAAACAAAATATAAAGGTATTAACAAATATTAAGTTGTCTTGGAGCAAAGAAGGTCAAGAAATACTACATAAATTACTTTGCGGATCTTACCGTTTTTTCTTAAACCTCCAACGTCGCGATTTATAAAGTCAAAATTGGCTTCTAAACAAATATTCTTAAACGAAAGCGGTTATTGTAGAAGAGATGTCATGAGATGTCTATTTCACAAAGCGTTAAGTTTCTGGTTCAACTGTCATTGTCCATTATTCTACCGAAATGTTAGCAGAAAATTAATTTTAAATAGACCCTTGTTTTGATGCTTTCGCAGTAGCTTAGGTCATACAGTTTGTTACTCAATAGTTTAATATTTTTATTTAAGAAAATAAATTATTAATAAAGTCCCTCTTTTTATCTTGCAAAAAATTTTCAATTCTCCGAAAATAACAAAGGTATTCCACCCAAATTTGGTAAGTATGTTTATGTTATAAAAAAGTGTATTATGTGCGAAAATGTAGATCTCCAAGTTAAAAGCAAAAAAGGTAGAAACATTTAATCAAAACAATTTTGCGTGCCTCTAGGTCAGGTGAATTTTAATTTTTATATTATTTTCTTAAAAAAACAATTTTGGGTGCCGCTAGGTCAGAGCACTGCAGGTGAATTTTAATTTTTATATTATTTTCTTAAAAAAGATTGCGTAGGTTATTTCTATAAAAATGCCCGCAGAACGCACGTGTGGCGTCAAGACTTTTTAGTGAATTTTCTTAAAAAAAATTCAGTAATGAGGAGATTTCGACTTTTGAATTTTGAAAAAATTTCTTCAAATGAGCGCGATCTAGGACCCCTAGAACCCATATCCGGGGTCAGTTTCAATTTTTATATGTTTATATATATATATATATATATATATATATATATATATATATATATATATATATATATATATATATATATATATATATATATATATATATATATATATATATGTATATATGTATCACACCGATAACTCAAAAAATAATGGGCCGATTTTGATAAAATTTGGCATGTACTTTTCTTTTGTAAATAGCTTGGATAAGTTCGTTAGTCAGCAAAATCGGACGAGGTTTTCCGGGAAAATTTTGAGTTTCCATTCGAAAAAAATTATTATCTCGAAAAGTAATTAGCCGATTTTAATAAAATTTGGCATGTACCTTTCTTTTGTAAATAGCTTTGACAAGTTTGTTAGTCAGGAAAATCAGACGAGGTTTTCCGGGAAAATTTTGAGTTTTCATTCGAAAAAAATTTTTATCTCAAAGAATAATACGCCGATTTTGATAAAATTTGGCACGTACCTTACTTTTGTAAAAGGCTTTGACAAGTTTGTTAATCCAAAAAATCTGACGAGGTTTTCCGGGAAAATTTTGAGTTTTCATTTGAAAAAAAAATTTATCCTAAAAAATAAAAAATCTATGATAACCAAATTTAGTAGGTAGGTTTACGATATAAAAAGCAAACTATATACCAAAATTTAGATTTCTATGTTACAAGAAAAAAAAGTTATAAAATATTTTGTGCCATTTCTATGAAAATTCACTACCATAACGCACTTGCTGCGTCAAGACTTTTTAATTTACTGTTTCGCCACTCATAGGACCAGATGTAATTTTTATTCATTTTTCAACTTTTATGAACTATACAAGCTTTTTGGGTAAAGACACATTTTTATGAAAATTTGGTATCATAACATGCTTACTGTGGTGAGACTTTTAGTGAGTTTTTCGTAGAAAAAATTTACTAACGAAGAGATCCCAACTTTCGAAATTAAAAAAATGTCTTCAAATGAGCGCGTTTTAGGACCTTTAGAACCCATACCCGGGGTCAATTTCAATTTTTATATGTTACACACACACATATATATATATATATATATATATATATATATATATATATATATATATATATATATATATATATATATATATATATATATATATATATATATATATATATGTAAGAAACAAAAAAACATTTAGCAAAAAACAACAAAACAAAATTTATAATATTTTTTTTTTAGAAAAATGTCTCGATTACTAAGGTCATAGACATGTACAAAGTATATAGCAAAATCATTTATAATACAATATAGGTGCTTTAATAATATATGTGTTGTTGAGCATATATACTATACAATACAACTGTTACACTTATATGTCTTCATACAATTCACTAGACTTTAAGAAATCTATTATGTTTTCTGGGTCAGCTGTATCTAGGGTTTTTTTTCTCCCTCAGGGCTCGTCCGCGGCTTTGCCGCCCCGATAGCACTGCAACCTTTGGCTTATGGTAGCTAGGATTAACGTGGATACATTTTCGCCTAAAAACAACCTTCTTTGGTGTTTTTAATTACCGCACCCTGTGACAATATGACTCGCTGAAAGGCTCACAATCTAGGTATCACAAACTGGTGGAACTTGGTCTTCTAGTAGGTACTCATATGTGAGTTCTGTATGTCCTATACGGAGTCTTCTTAAGATGACAAGGGACATACGACTAAGTATAAGTGGTTTAAATGCTTCAATGCTTGGTGCTGGTTCGTGCAGCTTGGTGGTTTGATTATTCCAGTATATTTGCCAGTTTTCGTAAATTCCTGTTTTAATATGCGGTCTTAATAGTTTGAAGTAGTGACTTCTTACTGTTCTGCATTCCCTGATCGCTCTTTAAGCAGCAGTATATGCCAACCCAAATGAACGTAATGTGTGTGGATTGGCGTTAAAGATCGTAAGCAATATTTTGTATTTCACTTGCTATATGGTTCTTGGTATATAGGCTACATATTCCATTTAATGTAAATTTAGAAATATCTTATGTATAATAATAAAAAACGTTTATTTCACAGTTGTAAAGTAGGACACTGATTATGACTATATGTACTTAGTTACCCAAGCCAGGCTCTACATAGTTGCCATCCCACTCCTCTAGTAATAAAAACGAGTTACAAAAACTCCAAACTGTTTGCGGCTAATAAATCAAGCGTTCAAGGCCATTTACCCCATATACAATACAATACAATAAAATAAAAGTTTCGTATCATATATCGCAATACATATGTTAGAAAGGAAACACATTTGTTGTTAGAGATTAAGCGTACATTTTATCCAATGTACAAAGTTTTAAAATGTTTGAATCAAGCATTCAATAAATCCCATGCTTAATTTAAAACACCATAAACATGTATGTGTCTCAATTTAGTGCTGCAGTGCAAATTTCATAAGCCTCGTTTCCTTGATGCCAAACATTCTTTATCGCTAGATCAAAGTGGAAATATTATAAGTCGATAAAAAGAAATGGGAAATAAGTTCGGTTTGCGTCATTCATTGAGCAATTCAGTAGAGATTTGCATGTGACTGGCTCGATCTGGACTTTACTCGTTGTCGATAGGACATCATTAGCGAAAATGTCCTTTATTGAAGGTTTACTGTACTTGTAATGTGGCACCGTGATACAGGATGGCCCATTGAAAATGAGCTGGCAGTCATAACTACCAGGAAAAGATTTTGTCGAAAAAAACCTGAAACGCGTCAAGCTGCTTGTGAGGGGGACAACTTTTGACGCAAAAAGTATAGCCCAAACTTGTGTCATCTCTCTTTTTTTTCAAATGGGAATATGGGTCAGGTCAGCTGGTTAAAAGGGCTTTTGATTCCCTATACACAACATTTTTGTTTTTGAAATTCGGTCTATTTATTTAAAAGATGTGGAGTTTTGAAATACCACTAATTAATTTCCCGAGAAATTAAAAAAAAACTAAATCGTTTCACTTAAAAACTTAGTATCAAAGTAAATGTTGAAAATATTTAGGACCAATCATAATATTAAACCAACAAACCAGCATACCAACGAATTAAACTTTAATCCGATAAATGTTCAAATTGAGCACCAGCAAGTTCCATACAATTGTATAAATTTTGTTCAAATTTTTGCCTAATATTTGCAGGAGTAATTCTCCAGCATTCATCAATAATCGCTGACGCAACTTTTCAAACGAATCGCACACGGAAGCATAAACTTTGGATTTTAAATGACCTCACAAAAAAGTCTAAAGAGGACAGGTCTGGAGATCTGGCTGGCCATTCTACAGCACCTATTCGACCTATCCATTGACCGGGAAGGTGTCTATCGAAAAACTCATTAACAGTAACGGCATAATGCGGTGGAGTACTATCTTATTTTTTCGATTATTTCTCATCGACAATAATGTTAATTAGCCTAGGGTAAACCAAGTCTTGCAATATTTCCAAATACCGTTCTCCTGCCAAAATGTCGGCTACGAAGATTGGTCCAACGATGCGATCCACAAAAATACCCGCCCAAACATAGATTTTTTTTAGAGTTTGATTGCGGACTTCATGGAAAACACAAGGATTTTCATCTGACCAGAACCGGCAATTATGACGATTCACAGTGCCATTCAGACAGAAAGAACTTTTGTCGGAAAACAAGTGTTAAAAAAATTGCCTGTTGTCAATTATTCTTTGGAAATATTTTTGGAAAATTCTAAAGCGCCGGCCATAATCAACTGCATTTAGTTCTCGAACTAGCTGAACTTTATATGGATGAAGCTTAAATTTTTTCAGAATTTGTTGATTTGTCGTTCTACGTAGATAAGTAATCTCAGCTAATTTTCGTGTACTTAATGTTGGATCTGCACTAACTTGACCTATCACTTCCAGGCTTGTGGCTTCATTCGCCATAGGAAAGTCACATTAAGGATTTCGTTTCTTATTAGCCACTGATCCAGTTTCATGGAACTTGTGTAGCAACTCTAGCACGTACTTAAATGACGAACACGCCTATCAGGATGCAAGTGATTGAATACACGTGCTGTTTCGTTTGAGTTACCATTATTTTTTTAAATGCCCACAATTTCAACTCTTTCGGCAATTGAAGACACCATGAGGACTGGTTATAAAAATCCACTCAACAATGCGAAGCAATAATGACAACTGAGTTTTTCATCGATAGAGTTAGTTCAGTTCACATGTAGGCACAAAAAGTTGCTATCAAGAATGCGTTATGACAAGAAATGTTTTGGTGAGGTTCTTTGTAGCACCTTAATCTAAATGACTTTTTATTATCTACGCAAACCTTTAACAACATTTTTATAATGTAATTCCTATTGAAGAAATTTAAGTGATGACACCCCCGTTGAGAAAGGTAAAGTTTCGGCTATACTTTTTGGGGCAAAACTTGTACCCCTCGAAAGAAAACTTAACGTGTTTCAGGTTTTTCTCGACAAAATATTTTACTGGCAGTTATGGCTGCTACGTTGTTTTCGATGGGCCACTTTGTGTATATATATATATATATATATATATATATATATATATATATATATATATATATATATATATATATATATACATACATACACCTTAAATAATACCTTTAGTAATAAATGAATATACGTTGTTATAATGGTTATAAATAGTACTACATAAGGAATATACACAGTGGCCACTTGAAAAGGAAACAGGCATTTTAGGACACTTATCGTCTCAAACTGTATCCCGAGTTGTCATAACTGTTGCGGGACCGATTCCAATCCCAGATTTTGTCACTATATTCATATACAACACCCGGAAAAGCCCAACGTTTGGGCTGGAATTTTTGGTGACCATATTGTTGGTCCTTGTCTTTTACCTCGTAATTTGACTTGCGGCATGTACTTGGAGTTGTTGGAAAACACTATTGATCAAATGTTGATTGGCATTATCGAGAATGACGAGCATTAGCTCGAAGATCAATTGGTATTTTACCACAAAGGTGCTCCTCCACACCACACTTTGCCTCTCCGACAATATATCTACCACAGATTTTAAAATCGGTGAGTTGGGAGAAGAGGTACCATAGAATGAGCCGCACGATCGCCAGATTTATCACCCCCAGATTTTTTTTTTGTGGGGTCACATGATTACTCCTCTCTACAAGTCAACTTATCAGAACCAAATGCTTCAAATTTAAAAAAGAAGGCGTCCTTGAAAAAAGATTTACACCGAGTTAAAATGCTGTGCTACTTGACCATCCTTCTCATTTTGGATTATAGGGGTGGACCGCACCACCGCTTAAGGGGTGGTGTTGCGATGTGAGAAAACCCCCCAAAAATAAAAATGTATCTCTTTGAGCGATTTTCAACAACAAGTGTCCTAAAGCGGCTGGTGTTCAAGTGGCCACCTGTACATGTAAACAGAAGTATTTCTAGTGTGTACGACTCCTGCTTTGGCACAATATTTAGGTACCAAATTTAGGCTTCAAAGCATTAGTAGCTCAAACTATGGTGAGTTGATTAACACTATTAATACAGAGGTAAAATTGTGGCCCAGTTAATAGGCATACAGATACCTCAGAGCAATGTCGTGAAAAGTTTATACCATCCATATTTTTTAAGGCGGCCATGGTTCTAAATTTTATGCAGTGAATTTTGCCCATTATGCCACCGTGTTTTGAAACCAAGCGAAAAAGTATTTTCTCGCCACTATATCGTTTCTAGTGCAAGGTGTGTAAAAAATGTTATAAAGAAATATAGAGCCTAAATTTTTTACATAAATACGTCAGCTCCAGAAAGGTGTACCTAGAATTATTTTCACTTGTGGGCTGGTTCCAAACGAAATCAATATGGGTACCAACATATTAACTTCGTTTGTGACATTTAGCAATTTTTTTAATGTTGCTAACAGTCAAAGCTACCACAATGGTAAATGGGTACTGGATATTGATCCAGTACCCATTTACCATTGTGCTTATTTTTTAAAGTGAGTATTGACTGACCTTAAAAATATCCCAGTAGCCAGTAAGATTTGATCAATTTTAATAAAATTAATAGTTAATGTGTGTTTAATCTTAAAAAGTGATTCCATTTACAAACTAACATATTAGAAAATTATTTAATAACGAGTGGGTCCGCCGCGGTTTCTTATGTATACGAGAACTGTATACGAGACTGAGCATGATTGAAATTAAATGACTTATGAGCAATCTCATCCCAGGCTTCTTGAATTGGTAAACTAGGGTCAACTAGGTTATTTGGTGGTTGTGATTAAATACCCAGCCAAATATGTCCCACACATGTTCGATTGTTGACAAGTCTAGGGAACGAGGAGGCCGTGGAAGCAGGGTCACGTTATTTTCTTGCATGAAGCTTGTAGTAACCCAGGCTGTATGAAGACGTGCGTTGTCTTGATCAAAAAGGGTTGAATCCACCCTCATATGTATGGCAGTGCCACAAACTGTAGCACGTTTCATCTGTAAGCATTTGCAGTCGTTTCAATTAATAAAAACTAGAGGTGACCTGCTACCGCATGTGATTGCACCCCATATCATCACCCCCATGTGTAAGGGCCGTCCCACAGAAAATTCTAAATTTCTGCGTTCTCCACGTAATCGTCTTACTCTTCTGCGACCGTCGTAGACCCAAACACAAAATTGGTACTCGTCAGAGAACACAACACGATTCCGTTCGCCATCCCAATTTGATCTGCCTTTACACCACTTAAGTAGAGATGCGCAACGTCGAGGTGTCGGTAGGATACATACAAATGGTCTATACGAACGAAGCCCAAAAGCGTGTATTTTGCAATATATCGATGGCATATCAAGCAATTACAATCGACAGTGTTGCGGAAATTATGTCTTTTAAATCGCCGAAATCCTCAAATGACGACCTTCCCGTGCTGAAGTTGCTAGAGGTCGTCCGAATCCATGACGACGATTATGGTTACTTTTTCAGACCACCTGGACCAACACTGTAACACCGTTCACAGACTGCGTCGTATGCGGTCGGGAATTTGTCTGATTGAAAAACCAGCTTCCCCCATGCCAACAATTCGCCCTCTTTTGAATTCACTTAGATGGTTGTAGTTATTCCGAAAACGGCGCCTAGGCATAAATACTTAATAAATTCAGCACAAATATATACGAAACATTGCTTCAAATAGAAGAAAACGCAAATTTTAAGAGAGTATTTTTTGATACAACAAAATTAAAAATGTGTATAATTGTTAAATTTTTTTTGTCCATATTGCTATTATGTCTTATCAGAAACTTAACAAATTGCTATAGTAAATTTCATTGCAATTGATCGACTCTTATCCAGTAGGAGTCGGATTTTTTGGAAATCGATATATATATATATATATATATATATATATATATATATATATATATATATATATATACATACATATATATATATATATATATATTGTACCAATAACTCAAAGAATAATAGACCGATTTTCATGAAATTTGGTACGTACCTTTCTTTTGTAAGTGGCTTGAAGAAATGCGTTATCCAGAAAAATTGGACGTGTTCTAGGAAAAATTTAGGGTTTACTTCCGAAAAATTTTTGTATCTCGAAAAATACCAAAGGTATGACAACTAAATTTGGCATACACGTTTATGGTATCAAACTTCCCCTACATGCCAAAGTTCAGATTTATAAGTTGAAAGAAAAAGTTATAAACATTTAAAGAAAAAAAAATGCATGTCACTGGCCATCAGAGGAAAGCGCGGGAACAAAATGTTTTGTGTGGTTAACAAAACCAATGGAATATTACATACAAATGTTACGTTTTTTTTACGCAAAGAGGTCAAGAAATGGCAAAAAAATATTTTAAAAATTTTAAAATTTTTCTTCTTAAAACTTCAAAGTCCCGATTTGAAACGTCTAAATTTACAAATTTTCAGACAAACAATCTGAAACAAATTGACGTTCTAAAGAGGAAATGTCGTAATACGTGTGTTGTACAAAGCCTTAACTTTCAGCTTCAACCATCATTGTCGTTCACTTGTTTTCACTTGTTTCACTTGTTTTCAAATGTTTTCGGAAAATCCATTTAAAATAGAGCCTCTTTCTAATGCTTTGGCAGTGGTTTCAGCTATAGAGTTTATTGTTTATTATGCTATAATTTTTGCAAATTTTCGTAGAATAAATTCGTTTGTGAAGAGATTATTGAGAAGACCGCGATATGAATCTTGAAAATACCATAACGGGGTCAGTTTCAGTTTTTGCATGTTTACACATACAGGGTGGCGCATTTCTACGGTAAAGCTTAATATATGAGAAAAAAATTATATACGTAAATTATAGGGTGTCTCGAGCTGCATTTTATAACTATTTTGACACACACAGGGTGGCCTATAAGTCGTTGGCGATACACATTTTTTTTTAATGGAACGTCCCTTATGTTATTACATTGTTGTATTTCCCATCGAATTATAATGCATGTTTGTAAGGAAAATAAATATATCGTTCATCGTTTTTGAGTTATTCCAATTGTATTGCAACTTTTCACGTTTTTGGAACATATCACGAACATATTACACAAATTATGATACGGCGTTTTTGCCAATATATAGCGGAACCCCATGGCAATGGCGGATTCAGAGAGCTTCTTGTTTGTATTACTCGTTGAAAAAATCGAGTTGCCGTACATAGGCGCTCTCAAATAGTGGCTGAATCTGAAAAGTTTTCGGAGCAATTTTTTTAGTGTTTCCGTGGAAATCTCTTTTGGTAGGAGTTTTGTGAAATATTGGTAATTAATAATAAATGTTTAGTAAGTTATTGTAAAAAGTTATCGAATTTTTTTGAAAAATATAATTAAGTATAACAGTACTGAAGGTATTTTCTGTAAAAAAAAATGGTGAACTTTTAGAAAAGAAAGTGTTTGCATTTTTTTTATATTTTGATCATAAAGCTGTTTGTCCATAACTATATCTTGGTAGGTGTGTAAATAGTTTGACCATGAATCGGAACAGTTTTTCCTGGAACTTTTTCAGCCTATTTTTGGCAAACATTTGTACTTTTTGAAACAACAAACCTATTTTGATGAAATATAGTACATTGTTGCTGCTTTATAAGTTATACCGCTGACCAAATGTCCTTATTTTAAAAACAGGGCATATTTGACCTTAAAAACATTTTTTACGAAAATTCGCTACCATAACGCACTTGCTGCGTCCAGCATTTTTGACTTCGTCAGGTTGGTATAATAACGAAAAATATTTACAAATGCTCCACCCTGTTTTAGATAGCAGGCGTACCTCGAACTTGTGCTAGTTTCTGGAGCATATAAAAAGCGGTATCATGGAAAAGAAACATGATAAATAATATCAACCAAAAATGAAGTAATACATGTCAGTTATTAGTTTTTATAAGAGCTACTAGTATCAGTACATGACAGCCTGGCAATATATCATATCTCAGCAGATATTAAAGTTTAGGCATCACGTTTGGGAGTATAAGAGACGAGTTCCTTCGGCAGCATTTTTTATGTGGCTGGCTCATTAAGGGCTGTTTGTATTCTCGCAGCGTGCCTGGGCTCAACGTGTACATCTAGCTCTGATTTTTTACATGAGTTGTCAGCTTTCGTTCAGCTTCAGCGACGAGTATTGCACTCTCTTATGTTCTGCCGATAGCTAAAATAGTAAAAAAGCCAGTCGAAAAATTTGTTATTTATTTTATGTCAAGGGAATTGTCACAAATGAATGTCAGCAAGCATACACTTACCTTGTTTAATAATATAAAAGAAATTAGTAAGTACTTTTTTCAAATATACAATTCAAAAGATTTGCATCAACACGAAATTGAATGAGGAAATTGGTTTTTATTTAGACTTTCAAGCCGTTGAAATGGATGATATACAAGGTGTTTTTTAATACTACAAAAAAGACCTTTAAAATGCGAATCATTTCCATAAAAGGTAAAACGTTTTATGTACTCTTACTCCCAAAACGCTTTTTATTAAAGTGACGCCCTTCTAAAATTGATAGTTAATATTCAGTTTTTATTTTATTTCTCAAATCCGGAGAAGGGGAGAACAATAGTTATATTTTCGATGTAACTTTAACTTAGCAAAGGCTTTTATACAGTGATGGACGCGTAATACAGTAACATACACTTTGCATTCGATACTTACGAATACCCGAAGTAACTAATACTCGTTTAGAAAAGTAATGGTTACTTAGTGTCAGCTTGTTTACATGTATCCAGTAACAAGCCCACTTTGAGAATTCAAATCACCACAACACAACTTTTAGTGAGGCCTGACGATCGTGTCTGACTCGAAACTACTTAACTGCTACAGATTATAAATATATATATATATATATATATATATATATATATATATATATATATATATATATATATATATATATATATATATATATAAGTAGATAGTGGGGCACCTGGGCTCATCCCCTCCACTTTTTACTGCGCATGCGCGATGACGTCATGCGCATGCGCTGACCTGCGCAGACCTGTGACAGTTGACAGCTGACCTGTCAGATTTGACAGGTGTCAAATGTCACTGACCTGACAGCTGTCAACGTCAGCTGTCACCTGACCTGACATGTGTCAACGTCAAATGTCACCTGACCTGTCAGATGACGTCACAAGCATTCCAAGATGGCTGACCTGTCATAGACAGTTGCAACCCGGGTTCTCTCTATGGAACTAACCTGAGATGACGTCACAAGCATTCCAAGATGGCTGACCTGTAAGAGACAGCTGCAACTCCGGGGTTCTCTCTCTATGGAACTAACCTGAGATGACGTCACAAGCGTTCCAAGATGTCTGACCTGTGTGTCCATAGATATCTACAAGTCAGGTTAGCTCTCCATGTGTGTTTGTCTGATTGTTTATTAAGGTTATGTCATGTGTGTTGATTACCATGCATCTGTTTGTTTATTAAGGTTATGTATTTTGTTTATTAAGGTTAGGTGTTCGTATACAGACTGATTACCAAGCCATTTTGATTGTTTATTAAGGTTATGTTTGTATTTGTTGATTAAGGTTATGTTCGCACACACACACACACAGCTGTCTGTATTTGTTTATTAAGGTTATGTTCACACACGTGTTGATTACCAGTCATATGATTGTTTGTTAAGGTTATGTATTTGTTATTTGAATGCAAACAGACATGATAATACAAGAGTGTACTTACATACAACAAGAGACGTCAGCCTTCTTTCACAGCTTAATACACACACTACTGAACAGGTGTCTTCTGTGTTGAGGATACAGACAGACAACTGATTGCCATTGTTAAAGCTTGTATATGTTGTTTGAAAGGATATAACACACGTCATGACAGTTCAAAGTCTTTGCTTAAACTGACAGATGCATGTGTATTTGAAAGAAAAGCATTCGCCTGAACTTAGATTTGAACCCACGAACCTCGAATCGGCCATAGACAGCTTTCTCAGATATACACTGTCCCTAAACCAATAGCTCCACAGACACACACGTTAAAAGTTTGTTCGCTGTTGTATATATAAAACAAAGCCAGTTGTTGTTGACATATGAGGTTAGGTGTTTGTATACATGTTGATTACCAATCATCTGATTGTTTAGTAAGGTTATGTTTGTATTTGTTATTTGAATGCAAACACACATAATAATAAGAGTGTACTTACATACAGCAAGAGACGTCATCCTTGTTTCACGACTTAACACATACTGAACAAGTGTCTCTGTCTCTTGTATTGAGGAAACAAACTGATGTAAGAGAGAGAGGCCTTACAAAGGATAAACAACGTTTTACAGTTGTTAACCTTGATCCTGTTTGAGCTTGTCTGTGTATCTGTTTAATATACACAAGAGAGAGGCCCTCTTAAAGGTAAACAACCTGTCAGTTGATGACCTTGTGTTATATCTGTTCAATAACCCCACATTATTCGTGTTTGAGCTTGTCTAGAATACAGACATAGCAGATGTACCACAAGATAAGTTTGTTCAGGATATTATTGCTTTAAGACATACTTTTTAATTGTATTACAAAATAAAAACACAGTAATTTTAACAAAGACTTTTATTTGATTCTAAGTACAAGTATGTAAACTCTTTGTTGGAATACATTTATAGAATTATTAACATTAGATGGTTCAGTGTTGCGTTGGTGCTGTTGTTGTTGTTGTCGTCGGTGTCTCTTCATGGCTGTGGGTTTACTAGGTGATAACACTAGCTTCTTTTAGTTCTTCCAAGATTGACTGAATTTCGTTGTTATGAGCAGTATTACCTGCAACTTGGGAAGCCACTAAAAGTCTAAGTCTGTCAACCAACTCGTTTATGTCATTCCAATACACATAGGCTATTTGTTTGTTATTTTGTATCATATAGTTGTTGGTGCTGATGTTGTTTGGGCTCATGCCGTTGCTATCGCTGCTCTTATCACTCTGAGTTTTAAGTTCAGTCTTTTGTTTTTTGTTAAGATGTCTGTCGTTGCTGTCGTCATCGTCTTCCTCGTAGGTGTAACCAAAACCTTGAGGTGTTGAGGATCTACGACCTCGTGGATTTATCACTGGTTTTATTAGAGTCAGATACTTTTCAGAGGAACAACCCTTGGTTCGTGCGTTAGGATCATAGTTCATTTTATGAACACTAGTTGCTTCTAGAATATCTCTATAGTGTTGAAGATCATCATAGGTATACCCTCTAGGTGTTTTCATAAATATCAATTCTAGCAAACCTTGTGTTTGCGGGTATCTCCTTTGGCCCAGTTGAATCTCAGCATCAGTAAAGTCCAAGTGTTTGTTGCCAAGACTCCAGCTACCAGTATCTTTAGCGTAGCGAGCACCATACGTTTGATCAATAGTAGCAAGCCTCGGTGGTTCAGTAAAATACTTGTCTACATAATATCGAACTCGGTCAGGATATTGCTCCAAAAATTCTTGATATGCAGGGTTGGTTGTGACAGTTTGTAGGTCTGCCTCAAGCTCTTCAAATGTTGGGATGTCCTCATCGGAACTTGTCGCCTCAGCCTCTTCCCTTGGTTCAGCTTCAAAAACTTCATGGTCTTTAAGGAACTGTACTTGGGGTTTCGTTTCTGGTATATCGACTTCGTCTTTGATTTGTTCAACCTTTGGTGGTTGCGATGGCTGTTGCTGCTGCAGTGCTGCTGTGTTTTTAGATATTTCACTTAGGGGCTCAACAAGTGGTTTATATAAACGTTGCAGAGCATCATCATTCTCAGCTCTGTTAAGTTTAAGCATTAAATGTTTTTTTCGAATATTGTCAGCAAGTTGTAAAATCCTTTTCTTAACTTTTTGCTCTTCCTTACCCAACACTTCCATTGTGCTACAACTGTTTTTGGTGTTACCAGTCGGTCTAATCATTTGTTTGAGCGATACAGGTTGTGTGGTGGTTTAACATATACTGACTCTGTCACGGTACATGCCTTCTTATTTATCACGATATCCGGCTGTCTTGTTAGACAGCTGTGTGTTAGACAGCTGTCTGTTAGACAGCTGTCTGTTAGACAGCTGTTAGACAGCTGTGTGTTAGACAGCTGTCTGTTAGACAGCTGTGTGTTAGACAGCTGTCTGTTAGACAGCTGTTAGACAGCTGTGTGTTAGACAGCTGTGTGTTAGACAGCTGTGTTAGACAGCTGTGTTAGACAGCTGTGTTAGACAGCTGTGTTAGACAGCTGTGTTAGACAGCTGTGTTAGACAGCTGTGTTAGACAGCTGTGTTAGACAGCTGTCTTAGACAGCTGTGTTAGACAGCTGTGTTAGACAGCTGTGTTAGACAGCTGTGTTAGACAGCTGTGTTAGACAGCTGTGTTAGACAGCTGTGTTAGACAGCTGTGTTAGACAGCTGTGTTAGACAGCTGTGTTAGACAGCTGTGTTAGACAGCTGTGTTAGACAGCTGTGTTAGACAGCTGTGTTAGACAGCTGTGTTAGACAGCTGTGTTAGACAGCTGTGTTAGACAGCTGTGTTAGACAGCTGTGTTAGACAGCTGTGTTAGACAGCTGTGTTAGACAGCTGTGTTAGACAGCTGTGTTAGACAGCTGTGTTAGACAGCTGTGTTAGACAGCTGTCTTAGACAGCTGTGTTAGACAGCTGTGTTAGACAGCTGTGTTAGACAGCTGTGTCAAACACGAATAATGTGGGGTTATTGAACAGATATAACACAAGGTCATCAACTGACAGGTTGTTTACCTTTAAGAGGGCCTCTCTCTTGTGTATATTAAACAGATACACAGACAAGCTCAAACAGGATCAAGGTTAACAACTGTAAAACGTTGTTTATCCTTTGTAAGGCCTCTCTCTCTTACATCAGTTTGTTTCCTCAATACAAGAGACAGAGACACTTGTTCAGTATGTGTTAAGTCGTGAAACAAGGATGACGTCTCTTGCTGTATGTAAGTACACTCTTATTATTATGTGTGTTTGCATTCAAATAACAAATACAAACATAACCTTACTAAACAATCAGATGATTGGTAATCAACATGTATACAAACACCTAACCTCATATGTCAACAACAACTGGCTTTGTTTTATATATACAACAGCGAACAAACTTTTAACGTGTGTGTCTGTGGAGCTATTGGTTTAGGGACAGTGTATATCTGAGAAAGCTGTCTATGGCCGATTCGAGGTTCGTGGGTTCAAATCTAAGTTCAGGCGAATGCTTTTCTTTCAAATACACATGCATCTGTCAGTTTAAGCAAAGACTTTGAACTGTCATGACGTGTGTTATATCCTTTCAAACAACATATACAAGCTTTAACAATGGCAATCAGTTGTCTGTCTGTATCCTCAACACAGAAGACACCTGTTCAGTAGTGTGTGTATTAAGCTGTGAAAGAAGGCTGACGTCTCTTGTTGTATGTAAGTACACTCTTGTATTATCATGTCTGTTTGCATTCAAATAACAAATACATAACCTTAACAAACAATCATATGACTGGTAATCAACACGTGTGTGAACATAACCTTAATAAACAAATACAGACAGCTGTGTGTGTGTGTGTGCGAACATAACCTTAATCAACAAATACAAACATAACCTTAATAAACAATCAAAATGGCTTGGTAATCAGTCTGTATACGAACACCTAACCTTAATAAACAAAATACATAACCTTAATAAACAAACAGATGCATGGTAATCAACACACATGACATAACCTTAATAAACAATCAGACAAACACACATGGAGAGCTAACCTGACTTGTAGATATCTATGGACACACAGGTCAGACATCTTGGAATGCTTGTGACGTCATCTCAGGTTAGTTCCATAGAGAGAGAACCCCGGAGTTGCAGCTGTCTCTTACAGGTCAGCCATCTTGGAATGCTTGTGACGTCATCTCAGGTTAGTTCCATAGAGAGAACCCGGCTTGCGACTGTCTATGACAGGTCAGCCATCTTGGAATGCTTGTGACGTCATCTGACAGGTCAGGTGACATTTGACGTTGACACATGTCAGGTCAGGTGACAGCTGACGTTGACAGCTGTCAGGTCAGTGACATTTGACACCTGTCAAATCTGACAGGTCAGCTGTCAACTGTCACAGGTCTGCGCAGGTCAGCGCATGCGCATGATGACTCGCGCATGCGCAGTAAAAAGTGGAGGGGATGAGCTTAGG
Organism: Tillus elongatus; assembly: GCA_964006375.1. NCBI lineage: Eukaryota > Metazoa > Arthropoda > Insecta > Coleoptera > Cleridae > Tillus > Tillus elongatus. Next base: position 72,199,599 of record OZ023265.1, read on the forward strand.
TGCCCCACTATCTACTTATATATATATATATATATATATATATATATATATATATATATATATATATATATATATATATATATATATATATGTATGTATGTATGTATGTATATATTGATAAAGATAGTTTGTAAGCTAGGGTTTTTAAATTTAATTTAATATATAGAATTGATATAGATTTAGTTTTTTAGTTATATATTAGGTATCTTAGCTTTTAAGTTTTATTTGCCTGTAAAGTCTAGTGAAATGTGTTGTAAATGTGTGTGCTCACCAAAGGTTTGTGTGTAAATTACACCTTGGTGTACCCAATGTCTTTTACTGCTGCCTGAGACCTAAATAAATTTGTAGCATGGATGAACTTACTCTCAAATCAGGGAGGTTCTTAAGCTGGTGGGTTCAAGTCCTATCAAAAAATTTTATACAATGCTAATCTTCTTATTTATTACTAGGGATACATAATCATTGTTGTTGTTGCTTTGACAGATTAGTTAACCTACATTTTATATTTTCTGTCAGTTTGACATGTGGTTCTAATCTGTTAACCTATACTATAATTTTGGGTGTCAGTTTGACATTTGTCCTAAATAAAAAACAGCTGATCTTATCTCTAGGTAACATAACATTTTTTAAATTATCAAACAATATCCTCACAAATCTAACATTCTTAATTCTAATAAACAATAACACCATAAATTCCCTAATTCTACTAAACATGAACATCTTAAACTACCTAAAAACTACTTATACAGTTTGTATTGTCCAATATTTACATTCTCTTCATTTATAGTCTTTGTATCTTATTAGAAATATGTCATATCATTTATTATCAGTCTATTTTCTGTCCTTGATAAAACTTTGACTTCTTGATATTGTTAAAACTAGCAACAAACACCTTAAAACTATTTTAACAATCTCTATAAAATAAATTAGACCTGCCTTACCTTATTTGAGCCCATATATATGTCGTATTTTGGGAATCAATTTTGATTGAAATTTTTATATCAGGTCTTACGTTATGCCTGTAAAAATTGTTATTATTTTCTCTGGCAAGACATTGCACACACCAAAAGTAAGTTCTGTGTGTTTAATATGATTTGTTGTAAAGTGTGTTTATGTGTGGATGTTTACTTTCCCATTATAGGATTCCATATCAATATATATATATATATATATATATATATATATATATATATATATATATATATATATATATATATATATATATATTGCTATGAGTAGAATCACACACATATCTACAGCTGAAATACAAAAGAAAAGAGAAGTATTCCTGAGTTTTTATTATTGTAACAAATATAAGTATTCTAAAAATAAAGTTAAAAAAGTTCAATATTATAAGATTTTGAGATTTATAATACAAAGGAGAAGTTATTCAAGTAAACAGAAATAATAAGTAATTATTATAAATATATATATATATATATATATATATATATATATATATATATATATATATATATATATATATATATATATATATGTATATATATATGTATATATATATATATATATATATATATATATATGTATATATATATATATATATATATATATATATATATATATATATATATATATATACATATATATATATATATATATATATATAACTGAAAAAATGCTTCACTGATTTGGGCCCAATTTGGGAATTCCCTATTTTGTCAATATTTTGGGTGAGTTCGTTCCTCAGATCTTAACGCCCCATTTTTCCTAACAAATTCTTTTTAAAACGCAATATCTCTCAAATTCTTTAAGTGATTAAAACAAAAATCTAGGACATAGACAGACATGGTAGTGTACCAATTTTCACGTCTTTTTATCAAAGAAAAATAAAGTTATTAGAAATTAATATTAAAATGATCCTCGACATCACTTCAGATTCTGTAATGCAGTACCTACAATGTTGGACAAAGATAGATGACGTTACGTGTACTGCTATGCTATTTAAAAATGGTAGATAATAATATAAACAATGGAAGTTACAATCGTTGCAAGATATCAGAATGTAGAACATTGTGAAGTGTACGACACTGACGCCATCTCGGTGCGGAACCAGGTAGTCTCCACGACAGCTCTAGTTAACACAAAATGTGATAGATGTACACTCAACTAACAATTTTGTAAATTGTCAGCCCTCGCCCATTTCTATCCTAATACCGAGACAATGTTTGCGTTCAAAAGCGCCAAATTGTAGCATGCAAGTGCAAGCGGCTTGATAGCTGGTTGACGTCAGAGGACACCGCTGATTTTTAACAGCAGCAAGTTGCTTGCAAGCTTAACAAGCGCATTATCTCTACGCTTCGTCGCTTGCGCTTGTTATGTAGCGTTGTTTACATTTTACAACTGATCAACCTAACATATTTAAAACAGGGATATAAATATTGGACGATTGTTGTAAATGGAAACTGTGAGTTAATGATTTAGAAAACAGCAAGTAAATTTATTTACTTTAGTGCTCTATTCGATATTATCTGAAGAAGACATTATAGGAGACGAAGTGTAATGTAATTTCGGTAAATTTAGAGTTTACTGCACGGAGGGTTTTTAACATTTTTTTCAGAAACATGCTTAGAACCATCCTTGGATGCACAGCCCACAAGACAAATTTGTTGCAGACAACCCCCAAGAAAATTAAGCGACCAAGAATGAATAGGGGTGCTAGGCGGGGAGGAAATATGAGCGGAAAATGCTAAAAAAACATTTAGTCGGACTTTGAAAAGATGCGTTTTTCCCATTTTACAGCAATGACTCATTTAAACCCTGTCTACCCTGCACAACATCCATATTCGCCCTACTCCAGTAATATTCCTGGGGGTTGCTCCCAAGAAATTTTTCTTGTGCTTTATGCTTTGAAGGTAGTTGTATGCATGCACAAGGGGAAGGAGAACCTCCATCTTTTTGGGTTAGGGGGCAAAAACCCTCTTCGTCCTGAGGGTTCTTCTTCCCCTTCTGCATGCATAAAATCACCCGCAATGCATGAACCACGGGATTTTTTTTATGTTCAGCTTCCCGCTGTATTTTTTGTTGAGTAGAGTTCCTGTTTATCAATTGTTTTGGGTCAACTTCGTATTTATTGATATTTCCAAGATGTAGCCTGACAGTCGTATGTCCTGTCAGATAACCTACAATAATTTGAGGTGCTTTATCTTACCACGTAGGAGCTCTACGGCCGTTTTGCTGCATGGGTTATGTATTAGCTCTTTGCTGCGGTTGAGCGCTGATCTGATTGCCCAGTAATCGATGCAGTGACTGAGAATCCACTTGTTGGTTTCTCTACGGATTTGGCATTTTGGTAACGGTAGAACGAGCTGCAGACCCATGTATGTCGTCTCCGCGCCCTGCATCGCCAATATAACAGTTTTGTCATTTCATTCGATCTCGCTGTGCTTGGCACCCAGATCAGTTTTATAATGTTTAGGTCCGCCAGTACTCTAAGTTCTTCACGGCATTCCCACACCAGTGCTCAGAATACGTCGTAGCTTACGATAGCCTTGAGGGCTGCCTTGCTGTCTAAGAAAATGAAGTTTGGCTTTAATAGATCCTCTTGTAATTTTTCTTAGCGCAGTCTATCAGTATAAACTTCCACCTGAAAACAGTGGCGTCCCAGAGGACCAGATTTGTATGTATCTGACCTCAGACCATGTACACCCTACTCGGCACCAGTTTAGGTTTGTGATCTGTCTGTGTGCCAGATCAGGATACCAAGTGCAAATTGTAGTCAGTTTTAAATCGCCTCCTTTCGATCACTTATTACCTCTGACATGGGGTTCCAGGCTTATTCGGCGAGTTATGTAGTCTTAGTTCATATCGAACATGGATTCTACTACATCACACGTCAAGCTCTGACATACGTCAAATAGCCCGACTGTTTCATTATATTGAGACCCAGCTTTGACTCTCGCATAATCGTGATGTGAAGTGGAGTGAGATCCAGGAGTACTTCCATGGCCGCCGTGGGGGTCGTTCTTATTGCCCCTGTGATTGCCAAAGCAGCAAGTTTTATATCTTTGCGTAATTTTATCTTTACGGTCTTTGTATAAGTTTTGGCCACCATAGCAGTACGGCGTATGTTATTGCTGGTTTTGCTACCCTGGTATATAGCTCATCTACCCTACAGGATTTTAAACCCCAGTTCTTGTCGTACATTTGTCTGACCGTCGTAAGCGTTATCACCGATTTGTTGACAACTTGCTTGATATGTTGCTTTCAGGTGAGTTGATAGTCTAGAAGTCCCATGCAGAAATAAAGGGCCAATTCCCTCTATGTTGAGTGTGTGAAGATTGTAACCTGTGATGAGCACTGATAAGTACACTAGGAGAACCCAAATCACCACAACACATCTTTTTTAAAGACCTGACGATGGTTTCACAAACAAAGTTAGCGTCATCAGAGGTAGCAAAATGACCTAAACTGCCGATCATTTCACTAACAAAGTTAGCGTCGTCAGAGACATTTTCCGTCCTCTGATGACACTAACTTTGTTAGTGAAATGATCGTCAGGTGTTTAAAAAAAAATGTGTTCAGGTGATTTGGGTTCTCCAGGTGTACCTATCCCTCTCTATGTTTCTTTTTTTTTTTTTTTTGGTAAACGGTATATAACTTTTCAGCACATCAGTGTGAGCAAAAGGTCAGGTGTCTTGTGTAGCATGGCCAAAAAAGCTTCGAGATGGCGCGCCCTTTCCGCCGCGAGTCGGTAACTTCAAAGGCGCGACGCGTGCTCATCCATACAAATACGCATGGCGCGGCCCAAATCTTAATATCGCAGGCTGTGGGTAGCCGACTTAAGGGGATAATGGATAAACAATTAAAACTTTGGAACGCAACTAGTACATTATAGTAGCGAATTTTCATAATAAGTGTACACCATTATTATACGGTATACTACTAAAATTAATACTTTAAACTTACACAGATCTTGAAGATCGATTTTAGATTTCGATTGCCATCGATATCTCTCTATTATCAAAAAAATCTTGTGTTCTAACTCCTTTTGAGAAAAATACCCACGACACCATTTTCTACGAAGCTAAAAAATTAAATTTTGTATATCTATAAATATTGTAAGTCTCCTTAAAAGAAACTTTTATTACAAATTTCGTTAAAGTTACAAAAGCTTCCCACAAGGAAACTGTATTCATATTTAGAAAAGTCAAGTGTCTGCCAAATTATAAACCTCGCAGTTATTTTTACTAATTAATTGCCTGAATGATTTTGTTTTAGTGAACCTTATCAAACTGGTTTTCTTCAATATCGATAATAACAAAATGTCTCCTGAAAAAGATAATTTCAGACTCAAAGTTATTCTGGCGTTTTAAACAAAAATGAGGTCTTGTTCAAACCGTATGAAATCTGTACACTATGGATTCTTAAAATGTCAAAATAAAACAAAACGAAAACCATACATTCTTCAAGCCGGAATCGATCACACAACCTTCTGCGTAGAAGACAAGCACTCTACCATTGAGCTATCTAATGATACGTTAACTAACGTTTTGTTAACATGATACTTGGCGCGTTCTTCATGCCCGGGATATATTATACTAAAATTACACGTAATAATTAATTACAGAATTAGTAGAATTGCCATTGAAACACATTCAATGACTGTTTGAATCTTTTATGACTTCTTCTGTTAAAGTTTAAAGATAAAAAAATATTTAAAAGGTTCTTTTATAGAGACTTTTTAAGAATTTAAAAGTAAGTGTAGTCTCCATTTTGTTTTCTCATTTAACCTCTTATGAGTTTCTTCACCTTAATAGTTCTCATGGGGTTTCTGCTTGATTGTTCCTGCCACTTGTAGTGTTAACCCTGCCAGTTCGCTCCTTGGTTTATTCAATTTTCCGCAATAGACTTTAGTTGTTTAATTTCTCAAACAATATACTTTTTGCACTTGTTCTGTGGCTTTCAGTGCTTGTCAGTTTGCTCTGATGTTTTAATGTATTTTTGACTGCATGTTTAGCTTTAGCTTTGTTTTTTAGTTTGTGTTATTGCAACTGCTTATGTTTTCACTGTAGATCTCTTAGTTTTAGCTTGACTGTTAGTTAGCTTTTTACTGTGTAACTTGTTACGACCCAGATGTCGTAACTTGTTTTTATTGATAATCTCTTGTCATTTTTTAAAGTTTTATTTCTATTTAATGTGTTCTCACACAAGTGAGTTATTAAGGATGACACAGACCGTGTCTGCGTTTGTCCACAATGATCATCGTGCGGGTGATACCTTCAGTATCCCTGCTCGTTTAATTCTATTAAGTCTACGATTAAAATACAGCGGAACTGGGGGTCATCTGCTGTATTTATATGTCTGGTGAACGGCTAGTTACATAGCGCAAAGTCGATCCGATGTCTATATGTTGGCTATGTTGGCATTACTGAGCGCATGGGCATTGAGTCACGCCGGAGGCCTTCTCCGCTGAGCTCGTTCTTTTGGTTTGATCACTCGTTAGGGCGAGAGTGCAATTGTAGCCATGTCCATGTGTGTAGATTAATGCTACCACGTTAAACTAATAAAAACGTCGTTCTTCAGGGCAAGCTGGCGCTTACATCCAGACTAGTGTGATTATGTTTTAGGGTCACTGCCATTCCAGTACAGTAAGAGGATTGTGAACGTATATTGGTCGCTACTCGCTGCTGTCGAAAGGGCCGCTGTTAGTTGCAGGTTGATTGGATCTGGTTTCACTGCCGGCCTTAGTTGCGATGGTGCAGCTTCCCAGTCGCCTCAGATGAGTATTAAAACAGCACCCACTTCATCGTGGAATTGCAGTATAAATGTGTGTTTTAAGTAATGTACTAATGCCACGTGCCGTTATCTTTTTGTGTTTGCGCTTATCTTTAATATCAGTTTAACTAGTGTGACAGCTAGCGTCTGTTAACGTCATTGCCTGCCGATACCGCTGGTGAACCTAGTGGTCGCCATCGTACCCTAAGTTACCGAGGAATGTACTGAGTGCCATTGTGGCCAGTCACTCAGCTCCATTAACTGTTATTATTATCTATGATCATTGACCTATAGGGTCATTCACCGCACGATTTGTTATTATTAGTCCTGATTATTGACCTTCAGGGTCGTTTACTTTAGGCTTGTTAATATTATTGATGATTACTGACATATAGGGCCGGTCATTGATTATTTGTTATTATTATTATTTATGATCTCTGATCTATAGCGTCGTTCATTGAGGTGGTTGTTCATCACGACATAAACTCCACGAAGGGACGTCACCCCTAAGTGTTCAATTTAGTCAGTTTCACCCCACCCGTGAAGTGCATTACTGTTTACCTTGTGATAAGTGCTTCACGCTTCTTGCAGTTTTATTCTGAAGGGATACCTGTCTTGTTACATAAGTAACACTAGCTCGAGAACAATAATTTACTGTTCAGTCCCCTCAGGCAGATCATTTTAACCTGTTTAGGTTATATTACCTTTGTGAAAGGTGTGTGAGCTCATTTGCCAGAGATTAAACACTGATGTTAATTAATAGCTGTTGCTATTATCTGCCAGTAGTTACCCATATAATAGGCGGACCTTATTGTATTTATGTCGGTCCCTATTACCATATAGCCTATTGTTATCGTAGAATAATTCTATGCCACCGCTGTATTTACACTGTAAATATATGGGTTATTATTATTTCTGCTGGTATTATTTCCTGAACATACCATTGCCTATGTTTGTGTCGTTCGAGCTCGCGTCTCGCGGGTTATAGAAATATTATTGACTTTGATCATAAGTCTCCAAGTCATCATAGTTCCCCGCGTAGGTACTAATAACGCCTTGAACCTGGCCACGGGTTGCGGAAAGTGGCTGGCGCCTAGTACATTAAGTCTCTCAGACTTTGATAATATCAGAGTGTTTATATAACACCCGAACCCCTCTGAGATGGCTCCATGCTTGAGCTCTGCTTAGGCCTCCGCTGCTTATTGAGGGAATTGTTGTGTGTTCCACCTCTCTGGTACTTAGTAGCGAACGGTCGTAGCAGACTTTGGATTTTAACCTTGACGTTTCTGTAGAGAGTGTCTTGTCGCCAGTGTGCTCTAACCTGCACAATTGCCTACCAGAAAAACGATGTTTTTCTGAAAGACCTTTTTCATTGTGAGTCTAGGTTTATCCCCTGAAGATGACCACTTAGTGGGCCGAAGCGCGTCGGGAAATTTAAATGAATTTGTTGTCTGGAGAGAAGCCTTTCATTGAATGTTTTCATTATTGAGACTTGACTTGATTTTGTTTACATTTCCACTATATTATGCTACACTTTCAGTCTCAAACTGTATTTGGGGCCGTTCATCATGCTACAAATATAGTGTAGTTTTTAAATTGATCCCCAGTTAAATAACAATTAGGTACTTGACAAATTTTTAATTTCATGTCGTCTGTCATTTGCAATATTTGTGGACGAGATTTCACGATTGTTGGTTCGGGTGGTAGGTTTTATGCCTCTTATTTGTTTTATTGCATTACTGTTGATGTACGGTATATATCTGTTGTATCGATCTACGCGTGACAGTTAATACCCTGTCTGTAACGCACTTTAACCACTAAGTCGTTTCAACCCATGTCTTTCAGATTTTATTTTTAATTTGGAAAAAAAAACTAATTATTTTGGATCAAATTATTTAAAATTCAAAACATAGGTTTATTTACACCACTTAAGGTGACATATAAAGTCTCATTCCAGTTACTCTAATACTTACAAAAACATAGCGTTTTCAAAAATATTTTTGGAAATTTTTGGTAAAAAAATGTCCGTTATAGCTGATATCCGAACCTTGAATTTGGGTTGTAGGGACCCTAATTCGCGCTCGCTTGAGAACATTTTCCGAAAATCTTACCATCGCTACCTCTCTATTAGTGGATTTTCTTAATGAAAATTCACTAAAAAGGGGTACCGACGGCCAATGCTTCCCACGTATTCCACAGTGTATGGAAGTTTCGCTTGACTACAAGAAAGATAGTGGAGACAAATTGAAGCAAATATGTTGGTGAGACTTGGACAGGCAATTGTCAGCTGGCTCTCCACTTAAGTTAAACTTTACACATAAAAATGTTTAATAGCATAATATTATAATGATGTGGTTTAATCTTGTTTACTCACTCACATGTTAAATAACTCCGCTCTGTCGGTGCTTGTCTAGGTGACAGAAATGACCACATTTTTGATCATTGTCAGCTTACCTGTATAATTGGGAATCCGAGAACGAGACTCAATATGTATAGACTGTAAATATAAATAATGTTGTTCCAATTTTCGAAAACTTGTTGCTTTTATATACATTTTAAACCTTACGCCTTTTTAATTCATTTTTAAAATTAACATTTGCTTTCGCTTTTTATTCAATCTAAAAGTCAGAAGTCGATTGCGAACAGACCATCTGCTGGACGTTATTGACTGTGAATGCAGATCGGATGTCGTAGCGCCAGAGTTTTAAGGTAGTGGTGTTGAATTTGATTTCCCACAGGACACACAGCTCTTGCCTCAATTGAAGCTGGAACTCAATTGTTTGGGCAATAAATGAATATTATTGACATATTGAGTGCTAACAAAATGTGTGACTGTTTATACTAAAATATGTTCTGCGGTGTTGCAAGATTTTGAGTTTTGTAGTTGCGGATGTATTGCGAAGTAATACATCATCACAGTCGAAGGGCGATGTCGGCCTGTCATCATAGCAATGTATCCAAAAGTTGTTGTCATTTCATTGTAGCACTTCTTTAGTTTGGTGATGTTTTTCATAGGTTTTTCTCTTGGTCTGTCTCTTCCTCTTTCGAAGTATGTGCCTTGTAAATATATTTGTCAGAGAATTATTGTGTCATGATATGCCCTCAATGTCTCAATATATTTCGATAAGCATCTTTCCTTTCTCACCTGTTTTGACTTTCTATTGGTGTACTTTGTGTTTAAAAGAAAAGAAAGCAGTAAATTAGAAAAAAACAACAAAACAAGAAATCACAGAAAACAAACAAAAAAAGCAAACACAAACAACAAAAGAACAAAAAAAACACACAAGAGGCAAAAAAAAACAAGAAAAAAATCAATAAAAAAATAAGCAAAATTAACTTTCAAATAAGAAAATAGCTAGGTATAAAGTAAGTATAAGCATAGGATATGTAACACTTCAAAGAGAAGTGTCGAATCTTACTAGTGGAAACGACATAATGTTATTGGTGTCAAACTGTGCCAATAGCTTACGCCTTAGCCAAATACGATACCCCCTACTTTGTGTTTCTTGTTTCTCCATGTCTACATTTCAGAAGTTTCTATTCCCTTCCTGCCGTGCTTACTTAAATCTAGCTTTTCGACCTCTACCTATTTAAACTTTATGACTTGATAAACCTCTACCTCAAGTCGATACAAACTGTTAAATTCTGCAAAGAGTATACTATCTATCGAACGCTTGCTTTGTCATCGCGATCTTTTCGAGTTATTTGCTACATTTATATCAGCTGTAATCATACTGATAGGGTATGTCAACAATTATAGTTGTTTCAGCTTTAAACCGTTGTTTAACCTTATATCCATATTTGTAATCATATCCTTACTCATCCTCATTACATTTTCTATCGTCACGTCGACTGTGGGCTTGGTTACTCTTTTTAGTTGTTCTTTGTAATTTGTTCTAATTCTCCTATCAGCGCTTTGTCGTAAGCGTACCCCTCGGCGTACCCTACTCAATGGGCCGTTCCTATTTTTTGTGAATTTTCTTTAAAAATTCACTAATGTAGAGATCGCGACTTTTGAAGTAAAAGAATGAGCGCGAACTAGGCGCCCTAGAAAACATATCCGGGGTCAGTTAAAATATATATATATATATATATATATATATATATATATATATATATATATATATATATATATATATATGTATATATATATATATATATATATATATATATATATATATATATATATATATATATATATATCTTTTAGAATGTTGCACTACACTGTACTCACTTTTAAATATACACTTTATTTGTTTGCTGTACTTTTTGTTATTTTTTTATTGTTTACCTGGACTGCAGTTTCGAACTTTCCAGGTTCATCATCAGCACGCTACTAACTCTGATCGTTCGACTGTATTCTATGTCCAAAATTCTACGTGACGTCCGCGTGCTGAGCTTCTATTGGTCGGTTTACCAACAGAAGCTCAACACGCAAGCGTCACGTACAACTTTAGACATAGAATACACAGGAACGATCAGAGTCATTAGCGTGCTGATGATCAACCAGGAATGTTCGCACCGCTACCTCAAAAAATAATGAGCCGATATTGATAAATCGTGAGTACCTTCATCTTGTAAGTCGCTCGTATAAGTTCGTTAGCCAGAAAAATCGACCCAGTTTTTCCCGGAAAATTTTGCGTTTTCTTTCCGAAAATTTGTATATCTCCGGAAATAATAAAGTAAGGGCAACCAAATTGGGTACGCGGATCTATATCATTAACTTGCGTAACAAAATTTAGAGCTGTTAAAAGACAAAAAAATTATAGGCATTTAAAAAAATTGGGGCTTTCGTCAAAATTGGCAACATTTAGGTAAAGAACCTGAAACTAATACGGGTTATTTGAGAAAATGTCACGAGAAGAATGTTTTACAAACCCTGAAGTCTCAGCTTCAACCGTCATTGTCCTGCATTTTACAAATATGCTTCCAGAAAATTCATTTCAAATATACCTTTTCTCTGAGCTTTGGCGGTAGTTTTAGCTATAAAGTTTATCCTTTAATGGCATTTAATATTTAGCGAAATTTCGCAAAAAATTAATAAAGCTCAATATATCTGTTATTGTACAAGATAAAAAAATGCATACGTTAAATATAGGGTATCTTGAGCTTCATCCTAAAAAGTTATTTCTACAATCACAGGGTGAGACATAAGTCGTTGGTGATATAAATTTTCTTTTTTTTTTTAATCGAACACGCCTTGTACTATTGCATTTTTGCATTCTCCATCGAAATATAATGCATGTTTGTTAGAAAAGAAATTCTGGCCGCAGCAAATGCGTTATGGTAGCGAATCTTTATAAAATGCTTCAAATTTAAATAGCTCAATTTTCTATTACCCTATAAGGTTCGCTGCTTGGGAAACCAGTTTTTTCGGGAAAATTTTAAGTTTATTTTCGGAAAATTTTTGTACATTTTCAAACAATAAAGTTATTTTGATAAAATATGGTACATTATGTTTCGCCTAGACAGGTTACACTGGTAAGCAAATTTAATGCCTAATGCCTGCTTTCTCTAAAATCTTTGCTATTAAAAATATTTTCATGAAAATTCACTACCATAATGCATTTGCTGCGTTCAGACTCTTTTTTCTTGCTGTCGGCTCGTAAAATATGTATTTTATCTTGTATGAATAAACTAACTAATATTAGCGACAGGTGGCCAATTATATCTAGATTTTGTTATCCGTTAAGATCTATTGTGCTCATTTTTAGTGAATTTTCTTAAATAAATTCATGAAGAGATCTCGACATTTGAATTTTGAAAAAAAAATCTTCAAATGAGCGCGAATTAGGGCCCCTAGAACCCATAACCAGGGTCAGTTTGGAATTTTTTGTTTTCTTTCGGCATTTTTTCATATTTCCGAAAATAGCAAATTGGGGGCAGCAAATTTGGTGCGCTAGTTTATGTGACAAGAGTTAAACTAGGTGCCAAAATTTAGACGTATAAAGTGAAAGTCGAAAAATTATAGGCATTTAGAGAAAAACATTTCGGGTGCCACTGATGACAAAAACTTACTAAAAACTTAAACTTTTTAAAAAGTCAGTTATTTTTTGTTCGCCAAATTATGATACGAATTTTATTTCCAACTAACGTCGAAGATAAGTTACTAAATGTTCCAAATTAAAGCCGAGAAAAGGAGATTGGATGAAATAAACATTACCTGGCATAATCATTATAATACGTGTGTGTAGCTAATACCAAGACCCACAAAAACCAGATATCCTGGCGCCGGCTTTTACGTGAATTAACAAATAAACCTGCCAAACACTGTTATATTAAAGAGGATTTAATTTCAGCCGACCTGGAACGAAACCCAGAAAGTAATGGGGAAATGGATAAAGTTTAATTATCAAACTTGTTGCTGTTTACTTAGGGAAGTGTTTGCATATTAACCGTGGGGCGTATGTCAAACAAAGCAAAACAAACGGTTATCAGCTTTTTTTCGCATTTTTTTTTATATTTATAAATAATGTGGTCTTGTCATTTTAGCCGGTAAAATGCTAAGAATGTTACGATCTAAGTATCAAGCCAGTTTCAATCTGATAATATGTATTTAATAAGAATATATAATTTTACACGACATATCTCATATCAGTCTTAAGCCCAGCTTCACAAAGCTTGATTAAATATTTAACGGCCGGTTAGTTAATCAAGGCTTTAGACGACTAATCGCAGCTTTAAAAAATTTGGTTGTCATTGCAGAAACCCGAATAATAGTCTGCGATTGGTCGTCTGAAGCCTTTATTAACTAACAGGCCGTTAAACATTTAATCGGGCTTTGTGAAACTGAACATTAGTCTAATAATATTACAGTACACTAATTATTTAACTAATCTATACCGACTTTCAAAAAATCTGAACACTCAGTAAGAGTTGATTAATTTTAATATAATTTATACATAACTTGTGTTAAATCACACTTTAAAAAATATTACATTATTAAACTAAAATATAAAAAATAACGAAGTTATTTCATAATCAGTTGGTTCTAGCTTCTTATGCTTCCGATAACTCTTCGAGGAATGCTTACAATTAAATGATTTATGGTATTCTGAGAAATGTCATCACAGGTTTTTTGAATTCGGCGACGAAGGTCAACTGGGTTATTTGGTGATTTTGGTAAATTAGTCGATTGCCAATCATATCCCATTCATGTTATATTGGTGTCAAGTCGAGGGAGCGAGGAGGCCATGGAAACAGATTCATGATATTTTCTTGTAAGAACCTTTTAGCAACCATCGCTGTATGAGAACCTGCATTGTCTAGTTGAAAAAAGGGTTGAATTAACCCTCGTATGTATGACAATGCAACAAGCTGCAGTACGTTTCGTATGTAATTATTTGCACTCAAATTAATGTTACGAAAAACCAGGGGTGACCTTCTACCGTATGTTATTTGTTATTGCAACCTATACCATCAACACCCCCCCCCCCCCCATGTAATGGTTGTATGCCGTTCCACACCAAATTCTAAATGTCTGAGTTCTCTACGTAATCGTCTTACGCTTCTGCGACTCTCGTGGACCCACAGACAGAATCCGGACTCGTCAGGGAACACAACAGGATTCCGTTCACCATCCCAAGCCGAGCAGCATGATGTCGATGTGTTAGTGGGAGACATTAGAGTTGGAGACAGACAGATGTCATAATGGACCTAATTATTATCAATTTCTCAAAAAGGCACTTCCAGTGTTTTTAGAAGCGGTATCAGTTATTTGCAGAATCCAAATGAGGTTCTTGCACGATGGTTCGCTAGTCCATTTCAGTATGGTGGTGGAGGATTTTTTAAATCAACATTTTAGCGACCGTTGCATAGGTCGCGGGGGACTTTAGCCCTGGGCTCCGAGAACCACAGAACTGAATAGTCTGGATTTTTTTATGGGGCACCTGAAATTATTTGGTGTATCTGATCGCAGTTGAAACAGAGGAGGAATTGTAAAATAGAATAGTGGCTTCGTTCGACATATTTTGCAATACTCCTGGAATTTTTAAGAGGGTCTGTCTGTCTGTGAGGCAAATAGTGGAATCGTGCATCTTAGCAAGAACAGGACATTTTAAAAACCTTTTAGGTTTTTTTTAGATTTACTTTTAATTAAATAAATTTGATTCTATGTTTAGAATAGCTTCAGACAGTTATGACGGCATCGATAGCTATTTTTGCAGATTAGTCGAAAACAGTGAACGATACGAGAATATTGCGTACACCAGAGAGTTAAAGAAATAAAGAGGAAATTTATATTTGGTATCAGAATTTATACGGGATGCTGCAAAAAAAGTAACGAAGCATAAAATAGTACATGGTCCAAGAAAACACAAGAGTCTGTGTATGACGACCGACGATTTTGACATTTTATTGTAGAGGCTCTTAAAAAAATAGGTGTACTTAATTTCAAAAATTCGTCTCAACGCTTACGAGAGAAAAACGCAAAATATGATAAAAAAAGAAAGTTTGTCAGCCTGTATATAAAAAATGGAGCGTTTTTGTCCATATATCTATTAACATTTGTTTCGAATTTTGCACAATACTATCATCTCCTGAAATAACTCAATCACGTTATGTTACACCCTCTATAGCGGGTTTTCTATTTAAAAGAAGAAAATTGTGGTAATTTTTTACTTAGGATAAAGCGATACGAACATCTAGATATTTTTAATATGAAGAATATCATGATATAAGCATACATTTAATTATACATTTTTAAAGCTAACAATTAATTTAAAAATTATAAAGCAGGTGTCTTGTAGTAAACACTGTATACAGATTATCATGTTGATTACTAAAGTTACAGTTGTTACGATGATGTGATCGTATTATATGTTAAATATTTAGATACATACATTGACATAGACATTTACACCACGTCATCACCCAGTTTAATTTTTAAACGATTATCTAAAGTAGCAGCTAGTTTTTATCATAAATATTCGCAATTTTTCTTACCTGAGATTGTCTTAAACGCGAAACCAGTTACAGAGAAGATACAAAGTTAGGCGACGTTCTTGCACGTTCTTGTAAGGTAGGCCCCTTTATCTGTATTTACTATGTAACAATTTGCAGTCAATTCATAAGAGCAAAGATGAATTAGAAGCACCTTGTTCCCAGTCTATTCATTATTTTAAGCAATACGAAGTGAAAAATATCATTAAAAAGGTTAATGTCAGAAAATGTCTAGGAGATTACATGAGTACTGGCAAGCTGCCCATTGATTGTTTGCAAAGAACATTAGACTTTTGACAATTATCTTTAACTTTCTACTTCAACTAAACTATTAGCCACTACAATTTTAAAATTTGCACAAGTCATCATGATACCACAGCCTTAAAAACCTGTTACCGAAGGAAAATCTTAGAGGCCAATCATCATCTTGTCTGTTGTCGCAAAGGTATTCTAAAAATCCGTTTTAGAGAGGCTTAATAATGGCGGATATCAAGAAAAGTGGTTACCTAAGCGTCAGTTTGGACTTAGAGTTCATCATTCTACAATTTAACAGGGTCATAGAATTGTCCATAAAATCCAGGAGACTGTTGAAACAAAACGATATTATTTTGCAATATTCCTCGATTTCAGCCATGCATTATATAAAGTCTGACATGCTGGACTATTGTACAAAAAGAATTTACCCTATCAGTATTTTTTATTATTTAGATTATGATCTAATCTGCTTAACAAATATGTTTGTCTGACGAGTATTTTGAAGTCGATTAAGGTGAAGCGAGTTATTCGACATCCATCCTATATATTTAAGAGTACCACAGGGTAGTGTCTTATATCGGCTATTTAGATCAGATTGGCCCACAACCTTTAGTACTGAAACAATCACATTTGCTGACGACACAATAATCATGGCTATGCATTAAAATCCCGAAATTGCTTCAAAACTTTTGCAAGACCACCTCAGTTTGTTGGAAAATTGGTTGAGAAAATGAAAAATAAAAGTTTACGAGGCAAAGGCCCAGTTTCACAAAGCTCGAGTAAATAGTTAACCCACGGTTTGTTAATCGATGCTTCAGAGGACCAATCTAAGATTACGATTCGGGTTTTTGTCATGACAACCAAGTATCTTACAGCTGTGACTGTTGTATTAAGCCTTGGTTAACTAACCGGTCGTTAAATTTGTAGTCTAGCTTTGTGAAACTAGGAAAAAGTGAACTTCTGACTGGAAAATTCAGATTATCCTCCTGTAAACATCAATGGACAAAAAATACCTTATGCTGAAAAAAGAAAGTATTTCGGTATGCATCTGCATAAAAGATTAACATGGAAAATACACTTAGTAAAAAAGAACGGAAATAAATGAAATTCATAATGAATAGATCCTATTGGTTAATCCAGCGTTTTTCAAAGTTTTAATATTTGCGACCCAATTTTCAATCACAATTCTAGTTGAGCCCTCCCCTCTTACATTCTAACGGCTTCACGTTTGAACATTCTAGAACGTCTACGCGGCGTATATAAATGCTTCCATCTCGTTCAGTTTCAGCCAGTCTAAGTCGAGTCGATCCTTCTACCGTAAATGTGTATGTTGCAATTTGCATGTTAACTGCAATTCACGATATTCGAGCAGCAGGAGATTTATACAGTGTATAACAGCATCATGGATACATTTTTAAGTGGATGTAAGCGAGCATTTGACGATAGTGAATTATGAACAAGTGCAAGGCGCGAGTGTTTCTACAACAAAAATCAAGAAAATGTTCTCAAGAATATTTAAAGTTTGGGTTTACCAGCACAGAAGTAAATGAAGAAGAAAGGACTCTGTGTGTCATTTGCTAAAAAATTTTGGCAGCAGACAGCATGAAACCTAATAAGACATTTGCAAGCGCTTCGTAGTGAGTACGTTAGCAACCCTGAGACTTCTTAAAATTACAATTAAAATCAAACGAAAAATGAAAAAAAAAATCTTTGTCTGTGAATGAAAAAGCTGTACTTGCCTCTTATAAAGTTTCATATCAAATAGCCAGATGTAAAAATCCTCGCACCATTGGTGAAGAGCTTATTCTGCCAGCTGCAATTGAGATCGTAAAAATTATGTTTGAAGATAATTTTGCCAAACCATTTGTAACATGTCGCATGTATTTAACATAAACGTGACATGTCACACGCATCAACGCCTTTTATTTTTCTACAATAAGCTTCTGAATCAGTCCCTTTAGGGACGTCAGAGTCTGAGTTCCTCTAGTGACGTCAAACTCGGCGGTCGGTTACTCTACCGCATCACAACTCGATGGAGTACGCCTGCAGACGAGACAGCTCCATGACATGTACAGATAAGAAAATATTTATAAACGGTTGCAATGCGCGACACGCTCTCTTCTGTTTAAAGTCAACTTGGAAATGTTAACGTACAGTTAGATTTTAAATCGGGAAAAACAGCATGCCTAAATGGCACCCGGCTAGAGAGAAACCCTCTGAATAACACCCTGCTTAATGGAACCGCTAGAGAGTAACCCTCTGAATGACGCGCTGCTTAATGAAATCGCTAGAGAGCAACCCTCTAAATGACACCGTTAAAATGAACCGCTAAATTGCACCCTGTCTGAGATCAATCATGAGTGCCGAACCATGAAGCCCCAGGGAGTCGCATCTATACAATGAGGCACCTCCAGCATCCAAGGCTGGACGAATGCAATCATCACTCCGGAGGCAGCAGTCTAAATCTCGAGTTAAGTACATCATTTATCTGTAATTTTCTTTTAAAGGTAGTGTATGCTCCACAACTCATTTCGACAGTGTTATATGCAAATTAAAAGTAGTTAATTTATATTTCTTCTTTGGTTATATTTGCTTAATTAAATCGAGCTGCATTATATAACTTCTGTAATTTTTTAATAAACTGATTTTACTTCCAACTCCTGACTTTTATTTGTGTATCTTGAAACCCACCGCCTGCAAGTGCTAAAGCCCACGCCCTGCGTTGACTTATATTATACTTGTGCCCAGACTGAGTAGCGAAACTAATCGTTAATTCCTTAATAAATACCTAGGGCATAATAAAATTTTGTTATACCTGTGCCCAACGTATAGAGCTAATAAGAGTTTTTTTTGTCCACATATCATATGATACTGTTGCCTAACGAATTCGTGATATATATATGAAGATGTACAGAATCAGCTTTTCGGGGAGTTGTTGCATTTTTTTTTCAATTCAGCCTGATGAGGCAACAAATAGCAATAAAGATGCTAATTTATTTGCCTACGTTCGATTTTGTGATGGTATTATCAGCAGAGAACTACTCTTCTGCAAACCCATAGAACTCAGAGTAACAGTACTTGCATAATTTGCTGTCTTAAATGGTTTTCTAAACATAGCGTGAAAAATTTGCGTCGGAGTATGCATCAATGGTGCAATATCTGGAAGCTTCCAAAGTATACAAGCAATAGTGAAACAAAAATATCCACACATTGCATGATCCACAAAGAAGCTCTAGCTTCTAGAGAAATGAATCTTGGTCTGAATGTCGTGCTAACGACGGTGGTACCCGTAGTAAATTATATAAAAATGAGACTCTAAAAATCAAGAATCGTTTCTGCACTTTGTAAGGACAAGGGTGCAGTACATTTAGCGTTACTATTTTATTGCGAGGCAAGATGGTTATTACGTGGGATATTTTGCAACGTGTCTATGAAACAAGAGATGAAATCTCCATTTTTCTAGAATAGGAAAACCGACCGAAAGCCGAGAAGTCTCGATATGATTTATTTGTGATGAGATTGAGCTACTTGGTCGACATATTCGAGAAATTAAATACCTTATATCTTCAACTCCAAGGAGCGAACAGATACATGTTGGATACGAGTAATAAAGTTAATGCATTTTGTAGGAAACTGGAATCATGGAGCAGAAATGTAAAGCAAAAGCCTAAAAATGTTTGCAAATGTTGAGTAAATGTGTTAAAACTTACAAGACTGAAGAACAACATGTGGAAGTTGTTTTTGTAACCATTGAAAATCATTTAGCCATGCTGGCAAATAATGTTAAAAAGTATGTTCTTGCTGACTTCAACTTGATAACAAGTTACGAGTGTATTAGGGGACCCATTTCAACATACTCCCGAAGGACTCTCATCTGCCGAAGAAAAATTTTTTATAGACTTCACGGCAAGTGGTGAAATCAAAAGACATTTTAGCAATAAATCACTCGTTGAATTTTGTGCAGGGTTGGATGACGAGTTTTCTCCACTGAAAACCATATTATTTCGTATACTATTACCATTTCCAACATCCTGTCTTTGCTAAACAGGATTTTCTGCGGTGGCTGCTTTGAAGACAAAATATATATCTCATATAAATATAGAAAAATAGCTTAAAGTATCAATTCCTAATATTAAACCTTCTTCTGAAAAACTTTGCTCTGCAAGACAGGCCCAACGGTTCACAAATAATTATTAATCTTGTTTTTGATTTAATATTATTATTATTAATAATAATAATAAATTTATTGTTCAATCGATATAGAAAACATGAACAGAGGTGTGGTGTTTTCCAACAATAATTTAAACTTAAATATAAAATCCATACAATAACTAAACTAAATGTAAACCCAGTCACATATCGGTAACTCTAATAACACTAGGTATTAACACGCTTGCGAATGTAGAGATGTCTCTCAGAACTCAATGGCCAACAAAAGCAGAAGCTTTACAACACCTTGACGCAACCCCCCAGACTACTTACATTACTCAGTCTATATGATTCAGTTAAGATGTTTCTAAAAGACTGGGCCTTACTATGGTCCCATCTAACGACTGTCTCGAAGTTATCCCTAAGTCTTTCGTATTGCCGTGGTTGTCTGCAAGGTACATCTAAGCCCGTCGAGACAGGCAAATGGTCAGAGACAAACACGTCATCGACGACTTCAAAGCCTCTCAGTAAATGACTATAGAAAAAGCGTACCCATACCAAATCTACTGTACTCCTACCTGTATGTAAACTATCCGACATGTATGTAAACTATCCGACATAATCTTCCAATCTACCATTCAAAACCATGTAGCCACAACTCTCCATAAGTTCCGCTAAAAGGCTGCCTCTTTGATTTATAGTTATATCTAAAGAGCGCCTCTCTGTGCCGACGTGGCCAGCCAGTACATGGAAAAATCCATCAAGTTGGTTAGGAGGTCCAATTGGAGCGTTAAAGACGCCACCTGTCACGATCACATCATCCTCACCCTGCGTGAAGACATCTCTTATGATTTCCTCAAGCATAAAAATACAACAGTGACTATCTAGGCATGGATTCAGGTACACGTTCCCAACAACTATATTTGTATACAAATTTAACTTTACAGAGTATACTCATTGTTTTCAATTATGCTAAATTGTAAACCTTGGCGGACCAACGTAAGCAAGCCACCACTATCCCTACCCCTGTCTCTGTGTTTGATTGCGGTAGAATGTACGAAACTAAATTTGTTCAGGTAGGCGGGCAGCTCATACCCATCATTGGCCAAACAAGTCTCACACAAACAGATAACGTCATGGTTACTTAAAAAATACTCTTCTTCATTGTTTAATTCATAAAGTCTGGAGTAACCATGGATATTCCAAAAAAACAATTCTAAGGCTGTGTATGTCTCTCGTCACATAGTTATTTGTAAGCCTATCACCACAAACTCAACTTCCTTGCTCGCCATGCACTTGACAATTCAGTTTTTTGGCACTTCATCAGTAATTTGACCATATTCTTCATTCCAATAGAACCACTTACCATCTACCTTAATCTTGCCGTATCCCACGCTTACATTGCAACCTGCTTTCTTTTTATCGCTGGCCACTCTCCTAAGCTCGAACTGAATTTGGGATTCTTTCTGTGTAAGGTTGTCTTCTATGTATATTGGTCGTCCCTTCAGTTGTCTTTTTGTTCTCATCACTGTCTGCTTGGCTTCCCAGTTTCTCATCTTAACAACCAACATGTTTTTCTTACCCCCAATATTATACGCTGAATCCACTTCGGGGTCAATATTCAACTCTTTTCTGAAAAACTCTTGGACCATCTTCTTTATATCACCGCCTGTCTCACCAATCTGACCCTTAATTAGTAAATCGTCCCTACGTGCTCTCCTTTCCTGTTGTTCAAACCTTCTTTCTAGTAACTGTATCTTGGTATGCAATATGCTTATTTGGTTTCGGTGTTTCTCTTCTCTCGTTTTCATTTGTCCCCTAATTCCATCGACGCTTCTCCTTAATTCCGAGCTTTCCCTTCTCATTTCTCGAATATCTGTTGCCATGTTTCGCATCAGGGTTAATAACTCGTCCTTTTCTCCCACTGTAGCCCCAGCCTGGCTCCCCGACGCTGTCTCATTTAGTCTATCCATGAGTTTATCTTTCGAGTTTGGTGACCTATTTTTTTTACTTCTTTTAAAGGGATCTATTTTTTCAGCGTGTTTTCTACGTTTGCCTGTTTCATCAACTTCTGTTGTGCTATGGGACTAATACTGGTTATTACTTACGGTGGAATTATCTTAATCTCTTGTCTTATTGTTTCAGCTAGTACTGGTCTGGTAACATAAACTTTTGACTTCAAATAACCCCATAAAAAGAAGTCTATTAGATTAGGGCCGGAGGATCGCGCAGGCCATTCATTGGTACCTCTTCTTTCAATCCATCTGTGATAAAACGACCTCGAACAATGCGAGCGTAATGTGGTGGTGCATCGTCCTGCTGAAGCCATATATTATTTGACAGTTATCCATTTACCTCAAGCGCTGGAATCAATGTGTCTCTAAAAGATGTAAATACCCAAGTGTCTTGTAAGAGAAAATATACCACAGTTATGCTATTGTAAATACCGGCCCAAACGTCCAGCCTCCTGCACTCAGTGAGAATTAGTTTGCAACCAGTAGCGGCGGTTATGTCATTGACTAACAAAACACAGCTTTTCAAACTACTAATTTATTATAAGCAACTATTTTCCAACACCAGTATCAACTAAAATATTTCTCTCTATTATTAAATGTCCATAGAACTATATTCCACTATTCGCCTTCTATGATCGCTTCCTAAACACCAACACTTACTGCTAACTCGCTTAATACTCTATGATCACTATTCTACACCACACCGACTTAATCCTGAACTGACTTACTCTGCGCACCGCTCGTCTACTTATACTGTCCATGGAGATTCTAGACCTTCTACACTTTTCTATACCTGTCACTTCTGGTCCCTTATAGAAATATAATTCGCTCTTACCAACACACTTTATAATTGACATCTGACCATAGAATAAACAAAGTCCATAAACTTAATTCTCATAGACAAATGTGACACTATATATATATGTATATATATATATATATATATATATATATATATATATATATATATATATATATATATATATATATATATATATACGAATAAAAAATGTGCGAATGGTCTGACGACCGCAGTCATGAAAGAAGACAACACAGACACTATATACGAATAAGCTGATTAGATAAACACTGTTTTATTTTTAGGAATGCTGGTTTCTACATTAGTTATTAGTTTTAACTATGTTAGGCAAATGCAATCTTATCTTTAAAAATGCCTGGATGCAGTAAGTGCGTCATGGTAGTGAATTTTCATAGAAATTATCTGGCACAAAATATTTAATTATAACTTTTTTTTCTTGTAATATAGAAATCTAAATTTTGGTGTATAGTATACTTTTTATATAGTTAACCTACCTACCAAATTTAGTTATCATACCTTTTAATTTTTTGATATAAAAATTTTGTTCAAATGAAAACTCAAAATTTTCCTAGAAAACCTCGTCTGATATTCCTGACTAACAAACCTATCCAAGCCACTTACAAAAGGAAGGTACGTGCCAAATTTTATCAAAATCGGCCTATTATTTTTTGAGTTATCGTTGTGATACATCTAATCGATAATTAGTAACTTTGGAAGTTTACAGACTGGGCACTTAAGAAGTGTATATGTACTGGCACGAAGTGAGAAAGACACAAACAAAGTTTTGTCTCTTTAACTATAGAATTTTCGTTAAGCTTCTGCATTATGATCCTTATACAATCAGCGTTTGCTTTTCGTGCAGCTTAGCTTATGATGAAAGCGATTCCAGGAATGCAAAGACGGGACTTTGATAAACAATAAACTTGAGACTCTCTTCCTATCTCTAGTGATTCTTCCAAAGAAGACGCCGCTATATTTCGTGATTATCCAGCGACTCTGGAGATCAAAGTAAATGCCACTCTGATGCAAATTACTAAGACCGCGTCACGTCCCCAATTAAATGGCGAATCAAGTCAAATAATTTCGAATAAGCCAACCAAGCTAATTGACCAGGCTCTCAAAGAAAGGTCCTTTCAAAGAAATTGCTCCCAGTTGTTTTTTTCTTTATAGTTTGTGGCTATAGGGAATTGTAAATAAAATAAAGAAGTTATTTATTTTGAAATATCGAACTGACATACACAACTTCCAAGAAAGTTTTGATGAAGTGTCCGTTGAGTTGTACGTTTGCGATATCATAAAGCTGCAAGCAAAAAACGTTCTATTTTAGGTGATATAAATTGGTTTAAACTGAATGCTGTGTTATTTTATTTATTCAACTTTATTAAAAAGTTATTTATGGGTAGAAGATTATCCTTAACAAAATTGTCTATTTTTACTGAATTTTCATTAAGAAAATTCACAAATAGAGAGGTATCGATGAAAAGGCCTTCGGAAAATTTCTTTAAATGAGCGCGAACGAGGGTCACTGGAGCCTATATCCAAGGACGCTTTGAATGGGGTTGATGTGGCAAAGTTGAGTTTTATGTGAAAACATGTCACCCTAAATATTAAAATTGACGTGTTTCAGCGTTTCTTAAAAAAAAATTCTCTGGACGCAAATCGATCTGTTTCGTTTTCAATGCGCCACCCTATATATATATATATATATATATATATATATATATATATATATATATATATATATATATATATATATATATATATATATATATATATATATACACACGGTTAGGAACGGTCGAATATCTGTATTATTAATGACCCAATTTTTTTGGATTTTTGTAGTGACCAATGGTCACAAAGAAGCCTTTTTTTATAACACGTTTTCTCACTACCGGTTTTACAGAAAATGACTTCAACTAATTTTTTTAAATGGGACACTTGTATTATTTATCATTTTCGGATGCAGGATAAGAAACTACGTTCTGAAACATCAACATGTTTTTTGTAATTGATAAGATAACACCACAAAAAATTAATAAATGATAACGTAAAATCAAGATCTGCATACCTATTTAACTTTCCGGGAGTCTGGTGGGGTCTGACAGACCCAGAGGTATGCTAAACATGTTGTATCTATTTGGGCAATAGATGGCGGAAGCTGACATTACGGGCAGCTGCCTCAACGACATCGGTCTATCTGCTGTTAGTGTAGTTCTGGCATGTTTGGTGTAAACAACTGTGAATCGTATGCATAATAGTGGGTCGGGTATCATAGACCCCACCAGACTTAATAAGCTACTCTGAATTTAACAGACTTTTAAGGTATGTTTTGTTTTATTTTATGTCTCATGTGTCAAATATTATTCCAAAAGAGAAATAGTTAATTAGGTTAAACTTTATAAAATATAAAATACAATTTATTGCTACAGATTCATCGTTTTCAAAATGGGAGATTACGAACGGGAGCAACGTAGAGTTATGGCCTTATGGAACGAGGTAGAACGTCAAGAGCTTGAAGATGAAATCTCAAGTGATGAAGGAGAAATAGACCATTTGAGTGAAAGTGAACATAAGAGTGAAACAGAACAAGAAATTAGCGATGATGAAAACGACAGGGGAAATAACCTTGAAAGTATGTTTTATAAAGGAAAAGATGAGGCAACAAAATGGTTCAAGCACCAAGGTCGGCCAAATGTCAGGGTAAGAGCAGAAAATATTGTTACGCAACTACCCACTGTCAGAAGACCATATAAAGACGGTAAAACAGCAGCAGAATGCTGGGGATATTTTATCACTGAAGAGATCACGACTGAAATCATTATTCACACCAACCAAAAAATTCGAGCTAAGTGTGCTACGTATGCAGAAAGAGATCAGTATAAAGTAAAAGAGACAGACAGATCGGAATTGCGAGCCTTATTTGGACTTCTGTATTTAGCGGGCTACTATAAGTCTGAACGTCAAAATGTCAAAGATTTATGGGCAACAGACGATACAGGAGTACCGATATTTAGAATGACTATGAGTCCCCAGAGATTCAATTTTCTTTTGTGTTGCTTACGTTTTGACAATTATCAAACTAGACAACAGAGAGTGGTACTGGATAAACTTGCACCGATTAGGTCAATTTTTGATGCATTTGTTTCCAACTGCAGACAAGTTTATTCTCCAAGTATGTATCTAACCATTGATAAGAAATTGATATCGTTTCGTGGCAACTGTCCGTTTCGACAGTACATTCCCAGTAAACACGCAAAATATGGGGTAAAATTTTTTGCATTGACAGACGTCAGGTGTTTTTATGCTGTTAATCTAGAAGTATACGTAGATTTACAACCTGAGGGACCGTTCAGAAGAAGTAATAAGCCTGAAGATATAGTCCTTCGATTAATAGAACCGGTATCAAAGAGTGGCCGTAATGTTACGTTCGATAACTGGTTCACGAGTTACAGCCTGATGCATCGATTGCTCACCGAACATCGACTAACATCTGTTGGAATTCTTCGCAAAAATAAAAGAGAATTGCCGCGATATCTGGTGTCTACAAAAGGAAGGCCTTTACCGTCAAGTGTATTTGGTTTTCAAAAAAAAAAAATTACGATGGTATCATATATCGAGAAAAAGAAAAAAAATGTACTATTATGGTCGACGCTTCATCACGATGACAGTGTTGATGAATCAACGGGGAACAAACAAAAGCCTGAAATAGTCACGTTCTACAACATGACAAAGGGGGGCGTAGACACTTTAGATAAGCTTTCAGCTTCTTACGACATTTCAAGAAATTTTCGGCGATGGCCGTTGACAATATTTCATTCAATTCTCAACACTGCCGGAGTAAATGGCGAAATTGTATACAGAAATAATACGAATGATTATGCCATAACCAGGCGGAATTTTTTGAAAGACTTGGGAAAACAACTAATTAGAGAGCATCAGGATATACAACAAAACCAAAGGCTTCCTAAGAAATTCGCAGGCAGCAGCCTGCTATTCCTGTAGCTAATCCAAATGAGACTGAAAAAGAAGACGCTGTGAATTTTGTCCACGTAATTCCGACAGAAAATCACAATACCTCTGTGTAACATACAAGAAGACAATTTGTTTGGCACGTGCGAATTTTATGTGCAGTGAATGTAATAATGAACACGAATAAGAATTATTATTCTAATACTGAATTAGTGCAGGTACTTGACACTTACTTTTATAATCATGTTTTCTTTTTAGCTTGTTAGGAAAAAAAATTATTACATCGTTTTTTGCTTAAATATTTATTCTAATAAACTTATTCTTCTATATATTGCGTGATGTTTATTGTGGTCGTTGTTTTACTTTCTCTTGTGCAATTAAAAACTTTGAAAATGACAGTAAAACTCACAGAATCTGAGCGGATTGACATATTGATGATGTACGGATATGGTGATCGGAAACAATCGTTGGAAAACGTTCGCACTTTATTTAATACTGTTCATTCGGATTATTAAAAGTACGTTGCATCGGGTTGTTACAAATTATGAGGAATTTCGCCAATCAAGGGATTTTTCAAGAGGTGGACGTCCAATAACAGTAAGTGGCGAAGACACAAGGTTGAATGTTCTATTATCAGTTCAAGAAAATCCTCATATATCTACGACAGACCTATTCCAAAAGTCTGCTCATAAAATTCTGAGGTCGGAAAAATGAAACCGCTTAAAATGCATCTGGTTAATAAGTTGATCAAGATCGCAGACTAAATTTATATGAAATAATGACAGAACTTATTTAAGCTCGGCGTAACTCTGTTACTGAAATAGTTTTTTTCAGATGAAGCAACATTTCATCTGAATGGTACGGTTAACAGGCACAATTGTCGTGTCTGGTCAATAGAGAACCCTCATTGTACGGAGGAAATCCATACGCAGTATCCTCAAAAAGTGAATGTGTGTGCTGGTTTCGTCGGAAACAAATTAATTGGACCTTTTTTTATTAGTGGAAATTTAAATGGTGATGGCTACTTGCATTTAATGAGAAGCCAAATTGTACCAGCACATAGAGCACTCCTTTCAAATCAAATGAGACTTAATCATCCAAGCGATAATATTTGGCTCCAACAAGATGGAGCTCCGCCACACACGAGTCATGTCCGTGATTATTTAAACCAAATATTTCCTGGCCGCTGGATCGGACGCAGAGGATCAATCGAGTGGTTACCTGTTTCCCCAGATCTGTCGCCACTGGACTTTTTTTGTGGGGTCATTTGAAATGTCAGGTGTATAAAAAAGGACCCAATGATCTGGAACAATTACAGGGGCGGCTAACTGAAGAAATTATTCATATTACGGCAGAGATGATACAACATTCAGTGCGTCATTTTGTTGATAGATTATATCAGTGTAAAGTTGTAGCCGGAGCACAATTTGAACAATTACTTTAGTTTAAATCATATTACGAACTTTAATAACAGATATCTTGATTTTTTGTGTGTGGTGTTATCTTATAAATTAAAAAAAAACATGTTGATGTTTCAGAACCTAGTTTTTTTTTATCCTGCATCCGAAATAGGTAAATAATACAAGCTGTTAGATTCAAACAAATTTAGTTGTAGTCATTTCCTGCTAAACCAAATGTGAGAAAAAAGTGAAAGTGTTATAAAAAAAGGCTTATTTGTGACCATTTGTCATTACAAAAATCCAAAATAATTGGGTCATTAATAACAGAGATATTCAACCGTTCCGAGACTTTTTACTAAATTTATCTATATATATATATATATATATATATATATATATATATATATATATATATATATATATATATATATATATATATATATAGTTGAACATTTCGAAAATCACTAAGGTTATTAAAACTAGATACTTATTTCTGGTATCACGATATTACATAATTGTAAGTAATTAGATTTCTCTTTAAACTTTTTACACACACTTGTTTTACTTGCAGACCTTGCTTCCCAAGATAAGATAGATGGCTCAGACTAATTCCAATGTCTTTCGAAAGCAGTGAAGCTTATATTTTAAAGAAAATAAAAAAAGTTACATCAGACCCTTAATAAAATACATCCAGAACCCTTGTTTATTTACGCAATTTTCAGGATATTAAGTGGGTACACTTCGTTTCGAAGGCGAAAGAGTTTTCATTTTCCTGGCAAGTGCATGTCGAGTGTTAGAAAAGTGATGATACAGCAAGTCATGTTCCACTTTATATGATAATTTAGTGTATATAAAGTACATTTGGTTATAGTGCAAGACTACGTGTTAGGAATAAAGGTAGAGCAGCCAAGTTAGTCTATGCAACCCACCACAGGCGACTTATGATGCAGTGTATCCAGAGATAAGAGGATTCGGGATTACGGCCAACTAGTTCAGCTGATACAATTTTTATGCAGATCGTTTTATGAGTTGCTTGCATATATTCTCGTTATAGTTGCTGTTAGTATGCATTTTGAAAAGGTGCACGTATCTGTCTATATCTTCAGGTCGCATCCTGACAAGATAAAAATATAGAAAGACTTACACACTAAAATTTATAATAGGTCAAAGTTTATGACAACAAAAGTAAGATAAGCTAACCATATATGTTGTTTCGTTTTGTTGTCATTTGTGTCTGAGTTTTCACGCTACTATAGTAAGCTACATTAACTTAAAAGAGACTGATAAGGTACAAGTTATATATATATATATATATATATATATATATATATATATATATATATATATATATAGAGTGTCGAAAAGTGTGGAATATTAGCAATATTTTGAAAACAACTAAACATATTTTTTGACACTTGGTATATTGATGTACTTAAATATAGTATTCTGTTGACAAGTAAAAAGTATGTGTAACTATACAGGCTGAGAAATAATATTAACTTTGTTATTTTAAAGAGAACACCGGGTATATTTTGCAGATTTGCGCATTTAAGAGATAAATTCAATGATGTAAGTTTTAGTTTCGCCCACATAAACGGAACTATGGTATTTATATTTCAATTTTATGGTGTGTACATAATATCACCTAACCCAAAAGATACATTAACGATAATAAACAACTGTAAATTAGTTAACTTACTTTATGAGATGTTCAAAATGTTGATCAATAGTTGCTAACCAATAGCATATTTAAATAACTCAATTTGCTATAAACCTAGAAAACTGAATTGTGGTACGTAGTAAGGTCTGTACAGAGGCAACATACGTACCAACTTTTATCAAAATAACTTTCTTATTTTTTGAAAGTTTTCTTTCAAAGAAAAAACTGGTCCGACCGGGATGGTTAACGAACTCGTCCGCGGTCTTAACATAATGAATATATGTGCCAAGTTTCGTTCAAATCAGTTTACTATTTTTTGAGTTATCGCTGGGATATATATATATATATATATATATATATATATATATATATATATATATATATATATATATATATATATATATATATATATATATATATATATAACATTTTTACGGGCATTGCTTTCTGGTTCTAGGGGCCTAAATTCGCCATTGATACCTCTCTAATAGCAAATTTTTTCTAATAAAAATTCGCTAATAAACAAAGATATACACTGTGTCTATAAAGTAGCACATAGATTGAATAAAATGGATCAATATTAAGGAAAATTCAAACAGGTCGATTTTTAAAAAACTATTTTTTTGATATGAAAATCTTATCCTTATCGTCATACCTGTGAATAGGGTAGCTGCCCATTCGAAACTTTGAAACTGGATGGCGAGTAGTGCAATACATCTTTTTAAAGCTAATCCAATTCTCTATTCAGCAACTCCACTTTTTTTTGTAAATAAAATAAAGTGAGTAATACAATTGTTATCAGTAACATAAGTGAAGCCTATAAAGAATTACATAGTTCAGTCTTATCTATTCAAATGTTCGAAATTCCCGCCCTCTTGTGCCTGTCAATATCTCGAACGGTCAACAAATTCTTGTTGGACTCTATTTATATTTTTTGGAGAAATGTTGGTACATTCAGTTCTAATTCTTGTTTTAAACCCTACAGAAAAAAAAGTCTAAGGGAGTTACGTCAGGTGATCTTGCTGGCCACTCGATTGTACCACGCCTGACAATGAGTATCATAAGACTACACTATGTAATTTTTTTACAGGATACACTTGTGTTACTGATAATAAAAATGTTATTACTCACCTTATTTAATTCCTAAAAAAATATTGTGTTGCTGCTAAGAGGATTGGCTTAGCTTTAAAAAGATGTATCATACTACCCACTATCCAGTTTCAAAATTTCGAAGCGGTAGCTACTCTTTAAAGAGGTATGACGATACAGGTGAAATTTTTACATCAAAAACTTAGTTTTTGACAATAAAAATCGACCTGTTTTTCAATTTCAATTTCCCTTTATAACGGCCACTTTCAATTTTATTGAATTTATTTGTTACTTTATAGAGACAGTGTATATTGAATGATTTTGGTCAGTAACGTTTCTAGTCCACATAATGTCACACGATTTATGTAACATTTCATATTGAATTGATAAAAAAAATAAGATGCTTTGGGGTGGATTGTTCTTAAACAGTTAGTCTTTTGGTGTAACACGTATACTGGTATAGCCGAAAGTAATAAATTATCAAAGTGTGTAAATAAAAAGATTCAATGCAATTAGTTTAGATTTTAAGACAGTTAGAAAGAGATCGAGCAATAAAGAGTTGCACAAGTTGATTAAACAAAAAAATTAAATTTAAGTTTTGATCAAGTTGCATACACTTCGATCACATCAGAAAAAATGTATATATATATATATATATATATATATATATATATATATATATATATATATATATATATATATATATATATATATATATATATATATATATATATATATATATATATATATATATATATATATATATATATATATATATATATATATATATATATATATATATATATATATATATATATATATATATATATATATATATATATATATATATATATATATATATATATATATATATATATATATATATATATAAAGGTTATCACGAAAATGTTCGCACAAAAGATTCTGAAAGAGATGGAACATAATAAAATAAACTATTAAGATGAAGACGGCAGACATAAGATAGAATATATGAAAAATTAGAAGAAATAAAGATTAGAAAATATGACTTTCGAATACAAATGGAAAATCAGAAGATAGAAGATGAACTTAACAAATATGATAACATCAAATATATAGTTAAAGAAAAATGGAGTGGATCAGATGAGATATTTCCAGTAGAAAATGGGGTACGTACAATAGGCATGACAATGGATAGACCAGTTTCTCATATTTACAAATAAGTGGTTACACTACGTTAGCAACTTATTATAGACAAATAAATACATGTCTCTTCTGCAACGAAATAGGGCACTAAAAGAAAGATTGCCCAAAAAGAGGAAATAATAAAAAAATAAACATAAGAAGACCAAATGCACCAGTTATAAATGAAAGACGTGAAGCGGAAGTTGAACAAAGAGAACACACGGAGAAAGAAGAACCGAAAAGTGAAAACGAACAAAATGCGGAAGACAGTAAAAAAAGCCAACGATAATAATGAAAATCAAATTGAATTGATAGAAATTAGTGACGCTTACAGAGATCAGGAAGACAAAAGCAACAAAAAGGAAGATTAAAGAAAGAAAAAAGTGCTCACAAGTTCAAGTGAGGAAGAAGACGAAGAGAGAATACCAAAAATGTGGATTAACCTGTCTCAAGAGAAGGTTATAGTACATAGGGAATCTGACAAAGGTGTGCAGGACAATATAGACAGAGTGAAAGAAAAAGTAACTACGAAAAACAGAACCCCAAAGAATAAAAATGAACACAAGTAAGTAATAAAATTTTAAAAAACAATAAATTCAACTTACTACAAACAATTGCATCAGTGAATATAAACTGTTTAAAAAATAAAGTAAAACAAAGCATGTAAAAAGATTTTGTGATCAAACATGATTATGATATATTGTTTATACAAGAATTAAACATAAATATATTCGAAATACCAAACAGTCATAAATGTATAAATAATGTGGGGAGCAATAACAGAGGGACGGGGATTATATACAGAAGAGGTTTAGAACCTAAAGAAATACTTATGAGTCCAAATCGAAGATTTATTTCAGCAACTAAAGAAAACATAAGGTACATAAATATATATGCGCCGTCAGGCACACAGGATTATAGAGAGAGAGAAATTGTCTTTTTCAAGAAGATCTAAGCTGCCACATAAATATGAACATGAATCGATTTTCCGGCACATTTGGGTGCATTGTTGTTGGACCGCTGGTACAATAGATGAAGATTCCAACCTTGGCAACCTGTGTATAGTTTTGAAACTAATTTTTAAGAATTAAAAAGTAAGTATTGATGCCATTTTATTTTCTCGTATTACTTCTTTAAAAGATTTTTTCAATCTACTTATGATTTCTTATGGGGTTTCTGCTTAACTGTGTGGCCTCCTGTTATGTTTTGCTCTGTCGTTTCACTCCACTGCTTTTCATTTTGTCGATTCAATTTGACTTTTTCGCTGTTGCACTAACTAGCCAGCTTTTTTAGCTCTTTTAGCTTTTATTTTGTCTGATAATGATGGCCTTTAGCCTGCTTTGACTGCATGTTTTTTGACTGTAGTGTGACTTACGTAACTTGTTTAATTGTAGATTGTAGTTTTTGCTTTGCATTTAGCATGTAATGTTGCTTTTTTAACCTATTTTACTGTTTGACTGTAGTTTTTTAGCCTTGATGATTTATGCAAGGTTTAACTTGAGATCATTGTGCTTAAACTGGCACAATTGCCTACCAGAAAACAATGTTTTCTGACAGACCTTTTTATTGCAATTTTAGATATGCCCCTGAGGATGACTACTGGGTAGCCGAAACGCGTAGGGCTCCTTATCAATAAATTTTGCTGTCTGGATGAAGCCTTTCATTAAGTACCTTAATTAAATATGAACAAGCCAATGTTCATAATATGCGACTTCAATTAGAAAGACACTAAAAATGAGGGCAGGGTATCAAAAAACACTATTAAATACAGTTCAGAAGTTAAAAATATGTGATGTGTGGAAAATAATACATAAAAACGAAGTTGAAATTACATATCAAAGAAAAGATTCAACCTTACAAATAGACAAAGGATATATAACAAAAAGTCACCAAAATATTATACAAAACACGAAAGTCAAACCAACTCCATTCTCAGATCATAGTGCATTAATAATATATTTAAAAACAAATAATATAATAACACGAAAAAATGGATGGGGATATTGGAAAATAAAGGAGCATATATTATACAATGAGGAAACGAAAAAAGGGATAAGAGATATAATACGCGAGATCAAGAAACACAATTCTATAATACAAATATAATAAATTTGGCGTTTGCTATATTAAAATAAAAATAAAAAAGGTCCTCAAACAAATATAAGCTGAAAAATAAAAAACAAAGAATCTTATTAGAATTCTATAATTCTACATTAATACAATTACAAGAAAAGATAAATGGTAGAAATGACGTATTAGAAGAATTTAGAGAAACTCAATTGACAATAAGAGAACAAAAAGAAAGATAATTAAATAGAAATTACGATAACAAATGCAAAGTATATGATACTCAAAACACGTCGTTGTTCGACATTATAAAACAATTAAGAAAAATGATCGTTTACACACCTATTTGATGAAAATAATCGAAAATATGAAGGAGATAATAAAATATTCCAAGCTATATCACCAAAAAAAGTTTGAGAAAAAGAAATTGAGGATATTAAAATTTTGTTGACTCGTATAAATTCAACGATAAATTCAGATGATATCGAACATATCGAAAAAAGAATTTACTACAGAAGAGATAAAACAATATTGTATGAAATACTAAAGCATAAAACGCCTGGAATTGATGGATTATCGTACGAATTTGATAAAGAATTTTTTGAAGTAATGGGGAACGATATCTCAAAGCTATTAAACAAAATGTTAAAGGAAACAAAGACAGATAGAGCCGTAAATAATAATTACCCAGTCGGGATTAAACTAGAGAAACATAAAATACAGCTAACCTCAAACTTTAAGTGTTGTGGAGAAGAAGACACCTTAACACATAGGATAAAATAATGTAAGCGTACAAAAAAAAATTGTAAATGGTTGCAAGAAAAAAGAAATAAACTTTATAAAAAAGATATCACAAATTAGAGTTCCCAAACACATCTGAAAATAATAATCTTAGTGAAAATGAAAGGTTATCATGGATCTGGTTCTGTTCAGTACATAAACTTAGAAAAAAAAGTTGAATTGTCAGAGATTAAAAAAATATATATTTAGAATTGATAGATTAAACAAAATTAAAAACGCAACAATAAAAAGTTCAGGGGGTAAATTTTTTCTTTTTAATGTAGTAATATTAGCAGTAGGTAATAAATGATATGTGCATGTAACATATACAGGAAGCCAATTCAATGTTCTAATTTTAAGTCTTAACATAGCAGATAATATATTTTAAGCATGTGTATGTAAAAATATATTAATAGTAAATTATCAATTAGAATATAAATGTGAAAATGTACACTAAAAGATAAATAAATGTAAAAAAGAAACTATTTAAATACATAAATATTTGGAAACAGTTTGAAGATATGCTTAAAAGACAAAGTAACATGCGGTATGTATAGTAAAGTTAATTTTTGCATATAGATACTTCAGTGTTTTGTACAAACAAGCTTTCGCTTGTGTATCTAAGGGACATAATTAAATTACAGATGTAATGTCTAATTGTCTAAGTAAATAAAGGTAAAAAAGTTACTGAAACTGTCACTATCAATTTTACTAAAATTGTAGCTTCTTCAGAACGCTTCGACTTCTCAAATACTTCTATTTACTCTTGTTTGTACGACTTCCATTTTTGCACACTTTTCGTCAGTTTTGTTTTATTAATACAAAACTCATGAAAATTCGATACGCACTTGCTACGTTGCGACTTTTTTTTATTACTAGTTCAAAGATGAATGGTGATGGAAAAGTATATAAACACCGAATTACTAAAATTTCTTGAAAAACAAAGTCTAATCCACGACATGCAGTATGGATTCCGTCAGCGCAGATAGACTACCGACCTCCTTTCCTTTGTCACCTATTCTTGGAGCAAGTCTATGGAACTACACGGCAAATCCCAGATTGTCGCGCTAGACATATCCAAAGCATTTAACAAGGTCTGCCACACAGCGCTGCTTAATAAAATTGCATCATATGGCCTACCACCAAAATTCTGTACCTGGACAGCAAATTTCCTCTCCAACCGGAGCATTTCTGTTGTCGTGGATGGACATTCCTCTAAACTGAATCCAATTAATGCAGGAGTCCCTCAAGCTTCAGCTTTAGCCCCTACTTTGTTTCTTCTCCACATCAATGATCTCCTCTTTCGCACATCCAACCCAGTTCACAGTTACGCGGATGACAGCACCCTTCACTCAAATATACAATATTCTAAGCCTGTCTCCTTAGCGCAATTAGATGAGGATTGCAGACTCATGAAATGTTCTGTCTCTGTGGATCTCCAAAAAATATAAGACTGGGGAAGTAGAAATCTTGTACAATTCAACTACACCAAATCTCAGTCTTGCTTCTGTCTCATAAGAGATACACCAGCCCTAGACCCATCATAATGAACAACCAAAGTATTAAAAATAATGGTTCCTTTTTACTTGTTGGCATTTCTGTGGATCGAAATGTGAATTGGCACATCAATTGCAGAAGCGGCTGCTTATAAATTAGGTTTCTTCTTCCGGGCTCGCAAATACTTTTCACCAGCTAATCTCTATACCTTATATACTTCACAAATAAGGCCAAACCTCGAATACTACTCCCACATCTGGGGTGCCGCTGCCGCTCTCTTCTGAATTGAGTACAGGATAGCTATACGTCTCACCGGTGACCCTACCCTCACCCAAAGGCTGCCATCCCTTGCCCACCGACGTGCCTTTGATGACCTCTCTCTCTCTCCTTTATAGATATCTGCACGAGCACTGCTCATAGGAGCTTTCTTCCATAGTTTCTCCACCTGCTGCCCCCAACAGATCTAGCAGGGGAACAGAGCGAATGCACCAATTTACTGTCCAGGTCACCAAACATAGAACATCTTGTTATACCCGCTCTTTTGTCCCGAGGACATGTTTTTCCTTCTCCTACGAACCTTCAAACCTTCAAGTTCAGAATTAACAAGTGGCCTCTTTCCTCCTTGTCGACACCCACGGTCCGATAGTATTTAGTCTGTGATACCTCGTGGTATGTTGTTGGAAAAAAAAGAGTATCATCTTTTTTATAGTGTTGTATTTATAAGCGTGCAATCCATCTTTTCGCCCTCTCTTGTGTGCAGAAAGTGATATTCGTATTTCCCTTGCTATATCTGGCAAGCAATTTATATATATATATATATATATATATATATATATATATATATATATATATATATATATATATATATATGTGTGTGTGTGTGTATCACACCGATAACTCAAAAAATAATAGGCTGATTTTGATAAAATATGGCATGTACCTTTCTTTTGTAAATGGCTTGGATAAGTTCGTTAGTCAGGAAAATCGGATGAGGTTTTCCGGAAAATTTTGAGTTTTCATTCGAAAAAAATTATTATCTCAAAAAGTAATAAGCCGATTTTTATAAAATTTGGCACGTACCTTCCTTTTGTAAATGGCTTCGACAAGTTTGTTATTTAGGAAAATCGGACGAGGTTTTCCGGGAAAATTTTGAGTTTTCATTAGAAAAAAAATTTTATCTCAAAGAATAATGAGCAGATTTGGATATAATTTGGCATGTACCTTCCTTTTGTAAATGGCTTTGATAAGTTCGTTAATCAGAAAAATCGGACGAGGTTTTTCGGAAAATTTTTGAGTTTTCATTTGAAAAAAAATTTTATCTTAAAAAAAAATAAATATATAATAACCAAATTTGGTAGGTAGGTTTACGATATAAAAAGTAAACTATACACCAAAATTTAGATTTCTATGTTACAAGAAAAAAAAGTTATAATAAAATATTTTGTGCCAGATTATTTCTATGAAAATTCACTACCATAACGCACTTGCTGCGTCCAGGCTTTTGCTAAGATATCCAAGCGTGGGCGTTTCTTTAAGCAAAACCTGACTCGAAATAGAGCAATTATTATGATATTTCAGGCCGTTGTTATTAAAAAAAATTATCTATAAACGTTTACCTTTTGTTGTCAGTGTTTGCAAAGCTACAATTGTTGCGAGGATGCAATTCTATCTATCTGGATTTTTGCTTTTATATAAATCTCCAACCGAACTACTTTTACAAACTTTACTTTGTATGTCTAGCAGCAAGCTGAATCTTGTAAGTTCCTGTACGTGAGTTTCTGCTTGGTGTTACTGTTAAATGTTTTATAGATTGTTGCGAACGACAAAGTTTCAGCATAGTCGTTTGCCTTTAGCAGCTTGTATAGTGTACTGTGTATTTAGTTGTCTAGGGTTTTTGGAATTTCCATAACTCCATTACGCTCCAGACGTTAATTCAAGTGACAAGTTAGGTAGACCCACTGTCTTGATTAACTGTAATAATATCATTGGAATTAAATATGATAAAATAAAATAAAAGCTGAAAATGGATCGCCTTAAATTAATGAGGATAGTAAATTATAATCAAGCTGGCTGACGGATTAGATTTTCAGCAAAGTTCTCTTCTAGATTGTTATTACTGCGGAAAAAAGTTATGACAAACGTAAATTGTGCTAATTGTGGTGTATTATTTCATAGCAAATCTTCTTGGTATCAGAAACGTTGTGATAGTCACAAAATTGAAGACTTAGGAGAAGACATGGATGGCGGTGATCAAGTCATCAAATATATACTTATAGAATCACAGAAAACAAGTTCTAATGGAATTGAAGAGATAATTGAACGAAAGAGACCATACGAAGACATAAAAGAACAAGCATATGCTATTAAAATGCAACGAATAAAATTGCTGAAAATAAACAACTGTTAAAAATTTTTTATATGTGGTAAAAAAAAGAACTGGATGGTTTTAATTTAAAAGTAAATAAATATTCTAACATATTAAGGCCGATGGCAGCAGACTCCAATGACAAGCATTCAGATAGTGGGATTCATATTATGGAACAGAAAAAACAATTAACAAATAAGTAATCTAAATAAAGAAAATGTAAATAAACAGTTT
This sequence comes from Tillus elongatus, assembly GCA_964006375.1. Taxonomy (NCBI): domain Eukaryota; kingdom Metazoa; phylum Arthropoda; class Insecta; order Coleoptera; family Cleridae; genus Tillus; species Tillus elongatus. The sequence goes on from OZ023265.1 coordinate 72,238,741, forward strand.
ATAAAAAACTGTCCCCCTTGCAAGTGAAATCGAGGTGTTTTATCAGCAGTTCTCGGGAAAACTCTCGTGTAACCTTTTATAAGGGACATCATATATATATATATATATATATATATATATATATATATATATATATATATATATATATATATAGTATATATATATATATATATATACAGCATGGCGCATTGAAAACGAAACAGACCGATTTGCGCCCAGAGAATTTTTTTTAAGAAACGCTGAAACACGTCAATTTTAATATTGAGGGGGACATGTTTTGACATAAAACTCAACCTTTGTCACATCAACCCCTTAAGGGTGGTGATAACAACCCTTATATTTTAAATAGGAGACATGGGACTGTTACATCATTTGAAAGCTCTTTCTTTTCTGAATTCAGAACACTATTTTTTTTTTTTGAAGTTTTATCAACTCGTTTAAAAATTATTCACAGTTTGAGTTGCAAGAACGTATTTCATTCATTGTGATAAGAAATGCACTAATTAGTCAACTTTTCTTAAAAAAAACTAAAAAATAAAACCAAACGTTCAAAAATGTTTACTCAGTTAGGTAAGTGTTCAAATTGTTGACCACCAGCTTCCATACAAAGGGACAAATTTTTTTTCAAAACGTGCTCTGACATTCTGGAGCATTCTTCAACAATGAGTCGTCGTAATTCTTCCAGAGGCTCCGGTTCTGTTGCGAAAATTCTACTTTTTAAATAGCCCCATAAAAAGAAGTCTAAAGGAGTTAAATCCGGTTATCTAGGGGGCCACTTAATAGCACCTCTACGCCCAATCTATTGCTCTAGAAACTCTCTGTTCAAAAACTCCCTAACACGTTGTGAAAATGCGGAGGAGCTCCATCTTGTTGAAATACTATTTGATTTTCTTGATAGTGATCATCATTTGCAACGATGCCAATTAGTAGAGGGTGAACGATATCTTCTAGTAATTCCAAATACGTTTTGCCATTCAAATTGCCATCAAGGAAAATTGGTCCGGTTAAACGGTTTCTAAAAATGACAGTCCAGACATTCAATTTCTGTGGAGTTTGAGTGTGGACTTCGTGAAAATTTCTTGGATTAATATCTGCCCAATAACGTCAATTATGACGATTGACTGTAGAGTTTAATACAAACGTCGTCTGAAAAACATATATTGAACAGACAGTTCCCGTTATCAGCTATTCGTGCGGTCATAACTTCACAAAACTCCAGCCGCTGATCAAAATCATCTTCATTCAGTTGCTGTACAAGATGAATTTTATACGGGTGAAATGTATGATGCTTCAATATTCGCTGAATAGTTCTTCTTTTGATGTTTGAAACAGTGGCCAATTTTTTCGTGCTCAAAGTTGGGTCTGCAGCAATTTGTCCTAAAACTTCAATCTCAGTAGTCTCATTTGTAACCGGAAATTCACGTTCAGGATCACGTTTTTTGTTGGCTACTGACCCACTTTGTCGAAACTTTGCAACTTCAAAATGTATTTTCTGTTAACATGTCTGTTCGGATGTCGTTCGTTAAACAAATTTGCGGTACGGTTGGCACAGTCATCCTTCTTGAAACAAAGAGTAATTATTTCAGCTCTTTCTTCTACAGAATACACCATTGTAAAATTAATTTTCGGTAGTACTATCAAGTATCAGAACGACCGATAAACTGAAATAATAAATTCCGTTTCACTGATTCCGATAAGAAATGTTGTGATAGTCAATTTTTTGTTTACAAACCAACCAACATTGACTATCAGCACATTTCTTATCGGAATGAGTGAAATGCGTTTTTGCATCTTTAACTGTGAATAATTTTGAACGAGTTGATAAAACTTCCAAAAAGATTAGTGTACTGAATTCAGAAAAGAAAGAGCTTTCAAATGGTGTAACACTCGACTCACGTTCCCTATTTAAAATATAAGGGTTGTTAACACCACCCTTAAGGGGTTGATGTGATAAAGTTGAGTTTTATGTCAAAACATGTCCCCCTTTATATTAAAATTGACGTGTTTCAGCGTTTCTTAAAAAAAATTCTCTCGACGCAAATCAGTGTGTTTAGTTTTCAATGCGCCACCCTAATATATATATATATATATATATATATATATATATATATATATATATATATATATATATATATATATATATATATATATATATATATATATATATATATACAGGGTGTTACAAAATAGTGGGCCAACCCGCTAACCACGGATCCCCGAGACGAAAATTTTATGACTTTCCTAATAACATTTTTCTTCTGGGGGCCCCGTTTTCTAAATACAGAGTGTTGAAGTTGAACTTGAAAAATAATTTTTCATTTCTAATTTTTATGTTTATGAAGTTATCTCCATGAAATTTTGCACGTAGCCTTATTTCAGAACTAGACGCCATCTGTGTAGATGAGGAGAGAAAAATCAAATCCCAAGGGGGGTACAGGGGGGGTGGAACAAGTATTGACCCTCTAAACTTTTTTGTGCGCACGCCAATGGTTTCAAAACAAATGGCTTTTTTAGACAAAATAATTTTATAACTTTTGTTTCTCTAATTTAATTTTGATAAAACAACTAGTTTATGAGTTATTGTAAGTTGTATGGTCGGACCCAAACAGACGAGAAAAAACCGACGAAACTTCTTTCATTTATAATTTTTATGTTTTTGAAGTTATCTCCATGAAATTTTGCACGTAGTCTTATTTCATAACTATACGCTATCTGTGTAGATGAGGAGAGAAAAATCAAATCTCAAGGGGGGGTACAGGGGGGTGGAACAAGTATTGACCCTCTAAACTTTTTTGTGCGCAAGCCAATGGTTTCAAAACAAATGACTTTTGTTAGACAAAATAATTCTATAACTTTTGTTTCTCTAGTTGAATTTTGAGAAAACGACTAGTTTATTAGTTATTGTAAATTGTATGGTCGGACCCAAACAGGTGAGAAAGAACCTACGAAACGTTATCTCCATGAAATATAACATGTAGTCTTATACCACGACTAGACGACATCTGCGTGAATAAGAAAAATCAAACCCCTACATTTTTTATTCGGGCGCCGGTGGTCTAATAGAAACTAATATCGTAGGTTATTTGCGTTCGTCAACGCCGGTGACATGTCTCAACAATATAAAAAAATTTGGATTTTTTTTTACTTTTACTTTTACTTTTTTGCAATCAGAATAAAGAATGTAATACACAGAAATTGTAGCTCATTCCATTGCCTTAAATATTACTGCTTGAATACATACATACTTGTTTCACACATATGTAATTAGAAGTCATCAAAACCGTTTTATAAGTATAACTTGTATTAAACTTAAACTGTCAGTCTAGTATTAACGTGACAACTAAACTAAAAATAAGGAAAAATGGTAAGTAAAGCGACGTTATAGAAATAAAATTATAATTAAATTAAATGCTCAATATAGCTACCACCATCTAGGATGCACAGGCGGGCTCTTTTGATAAGAGCAAACCGATTTTTTTTGAAAATGTCTGGTTTCATACGGTATTCCTCTGCGCCTTGTAGGATTCGTTCCCGCAGATGTTCTCCATCGAGTATGGGCACCCTGTACACAAATCCTCCATATATCCCCAGAAACTAAAATCTAAGGGGTTGAGGTCGGGGGAACTACATGTTATATTTCATGGAGATAACGTTTCGTAGGTTCTTTCTGATCTGTTTGGGTCCGAACATACAACTTACAATAACTCATAAACTAGTCGTTTTCTCAAAATTCAACTAGAAAAACAAAAGCTATAAAATTATTTTGTCTAACAAAAGTCATTTGTTTTGAAACCATTGGCGTGCGCACAAAAAAGTTTAGAGGGTCAATACTTGTTCCACCCCCATTGGGATTTAATTTTTCTCTCCTCATCTACACAGATAGCGTCTAGTTATGAAATAAGACTACGTGCAAAATTTCATGGAGATAACTTCAAAAACATAAAAATTATATATGAAAAAAGTTTCGTCGGTTTTTTCTCGCCTGTTTGGGTCCGACCATACAACTTACAATAACTCATAAACTAGTTGTTTTATCAAAATTAAACTAGAAAAACAAAAGTTATAAAATTATTTTGTCTAACAAAAGCCATTTGTTTTGAAACCATTGGCGTGCGCACAAAAAAGTTTAGAGGGTCAATACTTGTTCCACCCCCCCTGTACCCCCCTTGGGATTTGATTTTTCTCTCCTCATCTACACAGATGGCGTCTAGTTCTGAAATAAGGCTACGTGCAAAATTTCATGGAGATAACTTCATAAACATAAAAATTAGAAATGAAAAACTATTTTTAAGTTCAATTTTAACACTCTGTATTTCGAAAACGGGGCCCCCAGAAGAAAAATGTTATAAGAAAAGTCATAAAATTTTCGTCCCGTGAATCCGTGGTTAGCGGGTTGGCCCACTATTTTGTAACACCCTATATATATATATATATATATATATATATATATATATATATATATATATATATATATATATATATATAGAATGCCATTTTTGTAATCAAAAGTAATGTATTTTGTGATATATATATATATATATATATATATATATATATATATATATATATATATATATATATATATATATATATATATATATATATATATATATATATATATATATATATATATATATATATATAAGCAGCCAAATTCAGTGTCTAAATTATTGAGCATATCTATCACAAAATACATTACCTTTGATTACAAAAATGGCATTCTGCAACGTGAAAACCTGAGCCCTACATTCAACCCTATTCGAGCGAGAGTTCAAGTTTTAAAGTAGGAAGTAAGGGCTTGTGATACCTCATTTAAAGGATCTCTTTATTTCCTATTTAAAAAATCTATGGTTTGAAAATGTATTGCATAAACTACCAGTAAAATTCCTCTAATTGAGGAACTTCGCTACATCTAACGTTAACTAACATCTGTAGCGTTAGCGACGTAACCGCATTCTTCTTCTTTTTAGGTCAGTTAAATCGCATGGTTTGGTTTTGGATGCTATACTTTTCACATATTCTCATAAAAAGAAATCTAATAGCGTAAGATCTTCGCCTCCTTATTCACCGATTTGGAAATATTAAGTGGAGGTACCGACAGACATTGATTTGGTAATATGCTGGTGCTTCATTCTGCTGGAGCAGTATCACATTCACTGGAACTTGTGGGTTCGCTCTATCAGGATATAGGTTTGTCGAGATCTAAATTTGGGACGCAGAAAAAGAAAAGCGCATCCCTTCAAAATTTATTAGCTGTAACTGCAGGGATGTAGGCTCCTTGATGTATAGTTTTACAGAGTGTTTTACTCTTCCATCAATCATTCCTATAAACTTATCAGTTCCTTTGGCATTATCCATACACCACTCAGATTTTACATTACTCTCAAATAACACGTCTGTTGCGCAGTTAACAAAGCTCGATTGAACAGCCGGTTTAGTAATCAAGTCTTAGTATAACCAATCACAACTTCCAAATATTTAGTTGCCATGACAAAAACCCGATTCATAGTCTGTGATTCGTCCGTTAAATATTCAATCCAGCTTTATGAAACTGGGAATCATACTGTTAGTGTTTAATTAGTTGTGGATGCCCTTGACCGGGAATTGCAAATTATTTCCCAAATCAAAGAACACCAATGTGGCCTCTGGTAATATTTTATATTATGATTGCGGTAAATTGTATATGTGTAGTATATGTATAATGTAGGCTCTTTATAAAAATGTAAATGAAAGGAATTACAACTATATACAGGCTGATTCTTTACGAATTCCTATTAGAAGTTTTGGAGAAACTAGACTGATTTGGATTCTGAAAATTTGTGGTATGAGGTTTTACAATGCCCAATCCATCCAAAATATTTTGAATATCCTGCGACTTCCAGTCACACTGGAAGTAGACACTAACTCGCTTATTTTAAATGGAACTCCTGTACGTTATCACAGACTCCGATACAGCTGATCGTGGCGATTCTCCCAATATAAGATGTTGCTACTTTATACTTAGTGCTTCATGAGATGTGACCACTTTTATTTCAAAAATATTTCCCTTTCAACGCCCTGTTTCTTATTAATTGATGCAATTTAGAAGTTTTCTGCTTTTCGTAACTTTTTTTTTATCATTTTATATTTTAACTTAGTATACACAATCTTCCGACAAATGAATTGCTGTCTACAGGCTGATTAAAAACGCATATGCGGGGATATCTCATTTTCTTCAAATGGGTTACCCGGTATATTATAATGCCATTGGAAAGCTATTTTACTACTCTTCAAATTTTGTTAATCATTCCTTATACCCAAACTGTATGGTTTTTAAGATATTCAGCTTCGTAATATGCAATAGGGGATGTATTATGATTGCTGTAGAGTGCCATTGAAAATATCAAGTTTGAGCAGTAACCAAATTGTTTTGAATTGAGTAATACTTCTAGGCAAACTTTACTTCTCTGCACAAAAATTCAGTTTGATCTCAAAAAATATTATGTACTCAAATTAGGATTTTATTAATCTGCTACTGATTTACGGAGAATGCTGACGAATGGTAACAAGAACATGTGAATTTGTAGAACCATATGTAGACTTGCCTCCACCTTCCTATGAAACTACTGATGCTGTTATTAGCAACTTAGCACACTTTGAATCAGTTAGTCAACAAACAAACAAACTAACTGAACTAAACAACGAAACAAATAAAAAATATAAAGAAAATTCCAACAATTGAATACTAACATATAAAAACATTACATGTACACATATTATTGTAAATGCTCGAAGACATTCCCCTGCTGTTGCAAACACTTATTTTCTCGCTGAACTATTTGAGCGATGGCCTGCTCAATCTGGTTTGATGTCAGAAACGCAAAAGCATCGCGAACACGTTTGATCATATCTTCCTTAATCGTAACCGGATGTCCATACACTACATTCTTTATGAATCCCCAAATGAGGTAGTCTAGTGGTGAAAAGTCGGGAGAACGTGGGTGCCAGACGTAAGGACCTCTACTTGCTATCCACCTGCCAGAAAACAATCGTTCCAGTTCATCACTAACAGCTCTGGTACTGTGTGGTGACGCGCCATCTTGCTGATACCATGTCTGACTCCTTTTATCGTTTGACACTCCGGCTAATTGAGGTTAAATGACGGTCCTCAATATTTCTTAATAACTTTACCCAGTAAAATTCTCGTCATAGAAGTGGACACATAAAATTCGATCACCTGGAAAGAATAACAAATCATAATAATAACGAGTGGGTTGTGTTACCTTGAATTTCACAATATGGAATAAGAATCGAAGAAAGGAGTAAGCCGTACTTCTTACTGAGTCCTACTTAGTCTGTTAGAAAAAAGTTTGAAATAAAACTTTCATGTCTACGTACCTTTTACTGCACATAATACATTGAAGGACCACCTGTTTTAAAATCCTCTTCGACAAGTTACATGAAGATTTTCGGAAGCCCAGTAGTGACATTGTGTCTATTGAACATTCCGTTATTCGTGAATTTTGCCTTGTCAACCCAAATGACATTATTAAAAAAATTATCATCCTTATTTTTCTGTATTATAAGCCATTCACAAAAGTTGACTCCTTTCAAATCAGTGCTTCCCAGGGCACGTACTGTGTTGTAGCAGTAAGGTGTCCATTTATGTTTTTTCAGAAATCTTTGAATCGTTGTAAATGAGAGTCGCAAGTGACGCATTAATTCTCTTACAGGGGCATTACGATATGCAATCAGAAGCGCTAAAACATTCACCCCATTCACTTTATTATCAACTTCGCGCTCTGACATTTTTTGCTGTAAACGATCCATGATGTTGTAAGTTTCTTTTAACGGCATCAATAGTTTTGTGGGAAGGTGGAAGCACATCTGGATATAGTTCTGCAAATACACATGTTCTTGCTCACATCCGTCGGCATTCTCCGTGAATTAGTAGCAGATTGATAAAATCCTGATTTTAGTATTCAGCTCTTGCCATTGCTTTATTACTTAACTCAAAATATAACTGCCAAACTGAGAATTTGGTTACTGTTCAAGTCTGTTTTTTTTTTCATTGTACTCTACAGCCATCATAATGCATACCATATTGCATATTTTGAAGCTAAATATCTCAAAAACCGTACGGTTTGGGTATAGGGAATGATTAACCAAATTTGAAGAGTAGTAAAAGGTCTTGCCAATGGCATTATAATATACAGGGTGATTTATTTAAAAAAAAGAGATATCCCCGCATATGCGTGTTTAATCACCCTGTAGACAACAATCAATTTGTCGAAAGATTGTGTAGGTATGCTAAGTTAAGATATACAATAATGAAAAGAAATATGCATAACAAAGAACTTCCAAATTGCATCAATTAATAAGATACAGAGTGTTGAAAGGAACATATTTTTATAATAAAAATGGTCATATCTCATGAAACACTCAGTATAAAGTAGAAAATCTGTATATTAGGAGAATTGGCAAGATGAGGTGTATCGGAATCTGCAATAATATATATGGTATTCTATTTAAAATAAGCCAATTAGTATCCACTCCCGGTAGAACCGGAAGTTGCAGGATATTCTCAATATTTTATTGATTTGGCATATTGGAAAAAAACATACTACAAATTTTCAGAATCCAAATCAGTCTAGTTTCTCCAAAACGTCTAATAGGAACTCCTAAAAAATCACCCTATAATATAACTTTAACTTACTTATTCGAAAACACATTGGCAAAAGATTGAAGATTCCTAAACTGTCCTCAGATCTGAATAATATAATACATACAATATTATTAGGTAGGTAATTAAACCCGACACTCATAAATTAAAAAGACAATGCTGTTCTCACCGACAAGCTAGAAAAACAAACAAACACATGAAGATATTTCCTCCCCCAGAAAAAGCAAATGACTGCATGTAAATGTTAATTATGTAGCTCACCAGCATACCTAAGAGCTTTCGAAAAAGTATGCAATAACTGCTGTAATGACATAAGAGGCTAATTGTTTCTGTTGTAATAATTCAGCGTTATTTTTGATTTGGAAATCGTTTATTCAATTTAGAAACTGGTCTTTTAATTTTCGAACTTATAACCATTCTATTTTTGTTTTGTAAAACGGGTCAATATATCGTGTTTTGAAAATGAATATATATATATATATATATATATATATATATATATATATATATATATATATATATATATATATATATATATATATATATATATATATATATATATATATATATATGTATTTATATATATATATATATATATATATATATATATATATATATATATATATATATATATATATATATATATTTATATATATATATATATATATATATATATATATATATATATATATATATATATATATATAGGGTGGCGCATTGAAAACGAAACAAACCGATTTGCGTCCAGATAATTTTTTTTTAAGAAACGCTGAAACACTTCAATTTTAATATTGAGGGGGACATGTTTTGACATAAAACTCAACTTTGTCACATCAACCCCTTAAGGGTGGTGATAACAAATAGGGAACATGGGTCGAGTGTTACATAATTTGAAATCTCTTTCTTTTCTGAATTCAACAGACTAATTTTTTTGGAAGTTTTATCAACTCGTTAGAAATTATTCACAGTTGAAGATGCAAAAACGCATTTCACTCATTCCGATAAGAAATGTGCTGATAGTCAATGTTGTCTTGGTTTGTAAACAAAAAATTGACTATCAGAACATTTCTTATCGGAATGAGAGAAATGCGGTTTATTATTTCAGTTTATCGGTCGGTTTGATACTTGATAGTACTACCGAAAATTAATTTCACAATGGTGTATTCTGTAGAAGAAATAGTTGAAATAATTACTGTTTTTTTCAAAAACGATGACTGTGCCTACCGTACCGCAAATTTGTTTAATGAACGACATCCGAACAGACATGTTATCAGAAAATACATTTGGGAGTTAGTTGCAAAGTTTCGACAAAGTGGTTCAGTAGCCAACAAAAAACGGGATCCTGAACGTGAATTTCTGGTTAGAAATGAGACTACTGAGATTGAAGTTTTAGGACAAATTGCTGCAGAACCAACTTTGAGCACGAGAAAATTGGCCACTGTTTCAAACATTAAAAAAAAACCATTCAGCGAATATTGAAGCATCATAAATTTCACCCGTATAAAATTCATTTTGTACAACAACTGAATGAAGATGATTTTGATCGGCGGCTGGAGTTTTGTGAAGTTATGACTGCACGAATAGCTGATAACAGGAACTTTCTGTTCAATATATGTTTTTCAGACGAGTGTACGTTTTTATTAAACTCTACAGTCAATCGACATAATTGTCGTTTTTGGGCAGATAATAATATAACAAATTTTCACGAAGTCCACACTTAAACTCCACAGAAATTGAATGTCTGGACTGGCATTTTTGGAGACTGTTTAATCGAACCAATTTTTCTTGATGGCAATTTGAGTGGCGAAACGTATTTGGAGTTACTAGGAGATATCGTTTACCCTCTACTAATTGACATTGTTGAAAATGATCATCGCTATCAAGAAAATCAATGAGTGTTTCAACAAGCTGGAGCTCCTCCACGTTTTACACAACGTGTTAGGGAGTTTTTGAAACAGAGTGTTTCCCGGACAATGGATTGGGCGTAAAGGTGCTATTGAGTGGCCCCCTAGATCACCGGATTTAACTCCTTTAGACTTCTTTCTATTAGGCCTTTTAAAGAGTAGAGTTTACGCGACAGAGTCTCTGGAAGAATTACGACGACGCATTGTTGAATAATTCCGTCTAATATCTCCACAAATGCTCCAGAATGCCGGAGCTCGTTTTGAACAAAATTTTTACTTTTGTATGGAAGCTGGTGGTCAACAATTTGAACACTTACTTAACCTAATAAAAATTTTGGAACGTTTGGTTTTGTTTTTTAGTTTTTTTTACGAAAAATGGACTAATAAGTGCATTTCTAATCACAATGAATGAAATACCTTCTTGCACCTCCAACTGTGAATAATTTTTAAACGAGTTGATAAAACTTCCAAAAAAATTAGTGTGCTGAATTCAGAAACGAAAAAGCTTTCAAATGATGTAACACTCGACCCATCTTCCCTATTTAAATGTATGTATGAGATGGATGATATTTGTAAATCAAACAAAAGGGCTGTGGCTAGCTAAAACCTGAATCAATTTTAATATTTGGAAGTCTTACAATTGACCCTCTTTATTGAGGGGCCTGGAGTAACTTCGGATTTTTAAATGTGGGGATAAAAAATATTATCAATTAAATTTCAATTTATTTATCGTGTGTCATGCGCGAGAAATTGTTTGAATTATCCCCCCTTCAACTTGCCTCGCCACTTGTCCTACATATAACTATGTTCTACGAGGCTGGCTACCTTTAGCCGAACTTGCTGTTGGGTGTATTTTGGCTGTAATTTGGTATAGCGCACTGACGAGCTCTAATGAGAGCAAAACCGGTAAGCCTTTCCAATTATGGTCGGAATGCAGCTGGCCTTATATAGATACATTGTCCCTAATTGGGGAAGAAAGTACCAGGGCTGGCGATTTTTTAAATCGTTAGTTAGTTGTACATAATCTCTATGTATATAACACGTTGTGTTTATTAGAACTGTCGTGACCACGTATTACCTGGCTACGCCACCTATGGCGACACTTGTGGTACATCTCAATATGTTCTGCCATGTCTTAGAACTAAATTTGAGGCTAAATTTCCAATTTGATATTGACAATTATTGACAATAAGTAACATTACCACATAATCAAAGATTAGTGAGGAGAAGATAGGAAACACCCATAAGCTATGTACACAAGAGCGACCAGCTTTTGGGTTGAGTTTAGTTAATATTTTACATGTATATAACACTCTAGTCCCTTAAAATGACAGAAATAGAGCTGGTAAATTTCAAAACTTGTGACGGTACATTTAAAACGCTAAAAGAAGTTTTCACTGCACTGCACTGTAAAAATACTTTATACTCCAATTATGAGTAATAATAATAAAATTTTAAGCACAAAATGGTGATGTTGAATTATTTATTATTACATTATCAGTAAATTTTTATTAAAAAAAAATATCGACGGTGAGACTTTGCAAACATGTTTCCAAATGAGCGCGAACTAGGAGCCCTAGAACCCATATCCGGGGACAGTTTCAATATTTTATTAGTGGCTTGGATGAATTCGTTAGCCAGGAAAATCACACAGGGTTTTCCGGGAAAATTTTGAGTTTTCTTTTGAAAAAACTTTTTTCTCCGAAAATTACGAAGCTGTTTTAATGATATTTACTAGATATGTTACCTTGAGAGAGACGTTGTATGAAAACTCAACTTTCTAACTTTATAGTAAATTGAGTTATTCAAATTTTTAATTTTCTTTCCAAATAAAGTTTTTTCTCCGAATATTACAAAGCTATTTTAATCAAATTTGGTGAATATCTTGCCTTAGGAAAATTGAGTTATTTAAGTTTGAAGAATTTTATAAAAAATCACTACCATAACGCACTTGCTGCGTTCCGAACTTTTTTTATAATCGTACATGACAAAAGTTTTTCAGTTTTTGGTTATTATTGACAAGTTTTTTTTAATTGGTCTAAGAAAAATATTTGCTGCATATTTAATGGGATTTTATGTATTAGTCATTCAGCAATAGGGCCTTTCTATCAACTACCTTAGTCCACTGCTTAGCTCTGCAATTAAATTGTATTTTTCATTGTAATTCAGATGTTTCTGGGGACTTCGGTAATAGCGTTAATAAATTAATAATGTTTACTTACAGCAGGCTATCTTCCGGCAAATTTAAGAACGCGACATCTCTGTTTTTGTGTATATTTGTGTAACATGAATTACTTATGCAATATGTACCACGGCTCATTTTTAATCCACACAAATAACACAATCGCTACTTATTCTTAGATAATTAATCACAATAAATCAAGGCGGATGGGTAAGTAAGCGGTAAGATCATAATATAGCAAGTCTGAAGTTTGACTTTGGACACGAAAAGTCACACAAAATAAGGTAACTGTACGACTAGTAACAAAGGCATCTATCATTGCGACAGTTTTAGTGTCGACATGGTCATCGCGTTACAATGGAGTTCCAGCACTTTTTAACAACGTTGTCAGATACAGTAAATTAGGATTGGAGGGATAAAATAAAAATCATGGAAAATGGGTAATTCGAAGTTTGCGGGTATACAGATATGGATTACGGTAGGTTTAATTAACTGATAAAATGAAATTTTATAAAATGTTTTCTTTATTATCAGAAATGGTGAAAATTTGAGGTATTTATGCATGAAAGGTTTAACTACATGAAATATTTGAAGATCTGGCAACCCCTGTAAGAAGAAGCTACATATTGACATCTTGCGATGATTGTAATCTCCATTGTTTAGATTTTTATCTGCAATTTATTTAAATAGCATAGCATTACATGTAACGTGATCTGTCTGTTCAACATTGTAAGTATTGCACTACAGAGTTTTAAGTGATGTCGAGGATTATTTTCTTATTAATTTCAAATAACTTAATTTTTCTTTGATCAAAAGACTTGAAAGAAAATTCGTACGCAACCACGTCTATGTATGCTGGTTTAAGTTGTTAATTTCAATTTCAATCACTTAAAAAATTGAAAAGATATTGCGTTTTAACAAATGTCAATTTTCTTAATGAATTATGTTAATGAAAATTCACTAATAAACAGTGTAAATATATTAAATTGTATAGTCGTTTCTAACCAGCAAAATGCCACAACACTTTACTTTTCATATCGAATTGAGAGAAAATTGAGATGCGTTCGAGTGAATTATTGTTTATAAAAATCAGCTAACTAAATGTAGCACGTGTGGGTGTGTGTGGTGTGTGTGTGTGTGTGTGTGTGTGTGTGTGTGTGTGTGTGTGTGTGTGTGTGTGTGTGTGTGTGTGTAGAGAAAGGAATGATATTGGGAGGTTATCCGTCAATCTCAGGCTAAACTGGTCATAAATAAGTTTTTGAACAGGTCCAATGATATGCTTATAAAATAAGATAAGTTGCGTTACGTATTACAAAGCTTGAATGACAATTCGCTGTTATAACGCGCGTGCTGCGCCCATACTTTTTTTTTTGATGCGGTTTAACTTTCTAAAAAGTGATTATAATAGGTTTTGTTTACTAAATATTTATTTTTAAGAAAGCCACCTCTTGTAAAAGAAATTCTACCATAATTATCTTACTGCGCCAGTTGTTGTTTTTTTCTGAAAAAGATGAGATTGTAATAAATTGTTCTGTGTTTGGCGTGCCTGAGATAAAGCAGAATCACTGTCTGTTGTATCGATCAGGTTGCTTAACGTCATTCCCAGACTGAAATAAATCTGGATTCAGCGATATGATAGGGATGAAACATTGGGATTCCAGGTATTTGTGGAGATGGATTGGGGGCTGGAAATTTGCTATTTTCTACTTGATCACGGTAATTAAATGTGGGTCAGTCTGTAGTCATGCAAACCCATAAGCGCGTATCCCTGATGCAAATGAGGCCTAATAAATCGACTGCGGTGTCTGCTAAGATAAGATAACACTCAAAAAAGGGACAGGGATGAATTCGCTAGATAGAGAAGCTTTACGAAATTCGTCATGTGTGATAGTAGGCACTTAGTTGCTTATGACGTCAAGATTGAATATTGTTGTATCGCCTTAATTCAATATTGGTTTCTTAGTAGAGAGCTTAACTAGGTTTTGGTATCTGAAATTAGATCAGATTCAAATTGGGTTTTGTTGTAAAAGCTATTTAGTAAAACCCATAAAGCATTTTAATTTTACATGGAACGTGGAAGAGTCGAAAATCAATAATGATATACTTTTAGGACTGGAAAAGATGGAAGCTTCTAGTTTATCATTATCATCATTACCTTCTAAAGGCGATGTTGCCACATTGTCGCAACTATGACTGGCTCCAGCAGATATCTGTATTTCATTGCACGACATTAATTGAACCAGGCTTTCCACAAAATGTTCAAGTATATGTCTTAGTACTGTTCCGGAAAGTTTTTTGCCCAAAGCCTGATTAATTATTTATCGGACGGTTAGCTAATCAAGGGTTCAAACGACCAACCAGAGACTATGATTCGAGTTTTGACCATGCCAACTAGATAATCTGAAGATGTGATTGGTTGCATTAAGCCTTAATTAACTAACCGGCCGTTAAATATTTAATCGAGCTCTGTAAAACTGGGCATAAAAATGTCTCGGAATCTGTGTGTCCTTATTCTTTTAATTTCTTTCTTCTCTTAGCTCTTCTAGTAAACTTCATCTATCTTTCTGTCAGTGCGTCTGTGTGATATTAAAGAATGTTAGTATAAAAATTCGTAAATGATTAAATCTGTGTTTATGTTATATATATATATATATATATATATATATATATATATATATATATATATATATATATATATATATATATATATATATACTAGTTGTTGCCCGTAGCTTTGTCTGCGTGGAATTTAGTTATAATAATAAATAATAATAAAAACCATAATTTTCTGGCTGTATAGGCCTAGCCTAGTCAATAATACCTTACAAACTGACATATACAAATTAAACCTAAAACCACGGTTAATGTGAAGAAGAAACTCAAACTTTCAAGTCTGTAATTAGAGGTCAAAAGAATGATAAAAAACTTAGATATGTTTTTATAATATTTATTCATATATAACGTTCTTTACTATTTAAGATAGCTGTGTCAGTACAATTAGGCTCTGTGGTGCGCTCACACGCGAACGCACTAAGTAAAATTGGCCGTTGGAGAAACATTCCTGTCTTAAGTCACTCCTGCGAATTGTAGAGTTTGCCCCTGTGACTTATTAGTTGTCATAGCGAAGTATACTTCCAAGGGAAACTGCAGTCTCTTGAATTCAAAAGGAAGATAATCTGAGCAGACCCGGTTATAATAGTTGTCTCTATTACATTAGGACGCAAAGCTTTAACTTGTTATAAAATTGGGTGGTTTTGAATTTCTAAGCAACATTACGTGTGTGCGCACACGTAACAATAGCCCATGGTATGGAAGACCAGGTGGGTCTAGAGCGTCTAAAAATTCTATTGGGTCATCTTTATTTGCTACATGGTCTATTGAACTGTAAATCATTTATTCACCTTCAAATGGTTGAAGTAACATCGCTGCTTGCTCTTATTTTGGAGTCAATATGCCGTGCATAAAAGATATTTAAATAAGCAAGATCCAACTCTTTTAATAGGCACGATGTTTTGCTCCACCAGCTGCCCATTCATAGTTATAGTCGAAACAGTGATTTTTTTATAAGAAAACAATGACAAAAACATAATCAAAATTGTAACTAGAAGTAAACAATGTATAAAAACTTGTATTCTAAAATAACGAAAAATTCACCAGTAACAAACAGTATACTGACAAACTATTAGAAAAAACATGTTCGGGACGCAGCAAGTGAATTTTCATAAGAATCATATATCATAGTGATTTATCCTTATATTAAAAGTTACAAAACGTTACTTTATTTAATGAGGACCTCTAACATAAATATTTATACAACAATTTGGATACCAAACTCAAACAAAACAGTTGGTAAACAGAAAATATACTCAACAAAAGTACACTAGAAAACGGAACATAAAAAGATTTCTGTGGTTCATGCATTGAGGATGATTGTATGCATGCAGAAGGGAAGAAGAACCCCCAGGACGAAGAGGGTTTCTGCCACCTCACTCAATCTATGCATAAAAGTACATTCAAAGCTAAAGCACCAGAAAAGTTTCTTGGGAGCAACCCCCAAGAATGTTACTGGGCCTGGGTGAATATGAGCGTTGTTCGGGATAGACAGGGTTAAAGGAAGTATTGCTGGAAAATGTGAAAAACGCATATTTTCAAAGTCCGAATAAATGTTTTTTTTAGCATTTTCCACTCAGATTTCCTCCCCGCCTAGCAACCCTATTCATTCTTGATTTTGATCAAATTTGGTGGGTATATTCCTTTTGAAAGTGGATTGAATAAGTTCGTTATCCAACAAAATCGGCCAAGATTTACCTGGAAATTTGTGTCATATTTCGGAAAATTTTCATATCTCCGGAAATAACAAAATAAGGACAACCAAGTTTGGTGCGCGTGTTTGTGTTACAAAAAGTGAACGACGTACCAAAACTTATATATGTCAGTTAAACGACAAAAAAATTATAAGCATTTAAAGAAAAAATTGGGGTTTTCTTCAAAACGTCAAAGTTGTGAATTGAAACGTCAAAATTGGCAACATTTTGGCAAAAATCTTATCCGAATTCGGTTTATGTAACGCAAATGTCGCAAGAAAACTGTTCTACAAACTCTTAAGTTTCTGCTTCAACAGTCATTGTCCTTCACTGTAATAAAATGTTTCCAGAAAATTCATTTCAAATAGACCCTTTCTCTGATGCTTTGGCAGTAGTTTTTGTTAAGTTTATGGCGTAACAGTCTATAATGTTTGGCTAAACCGCGACGTTTGAATCTTGAAAAGATGTTTTCAAATGAGTGCAAAGAAGGCCCACTAAAATCCATATCCGGAGTTATTTTCAGTTTTTATGTATTTACATATATACAGGTGATGGATTTCTACGGTAAACCTCAGTATAATTGTTATTATACAAGATACGAGAAAACATTGTATACGTTAATTACACGGTGTCTTGTGCTGCATCTTATTAAATTATTTGAACATTTACAGGCTGGCTCATAAGTCGCTGGTGACACCTGCATTTTGCTCGAACATCCCTCATATTATTGCATTTTACATTTTTCTTCGAAATATGATTCATGCTTGTAAGAAAGAAATGGAGATGCAGTAAGTGCGTTTTGGTAGCAAATTTTTATTAAATGCTTCAAATTTCAATAACTCAATTTGCTATTAACCCAAGGTTCGTTGGCACGGAAACCAGTTTTCTCGAAAACATTATAAGTTTATTTTCTAAAAAGTTTTGTATATTTTCAAACAATAAGTTATGATAAGATATGGTACCTTGTTTCTACCATATAGGTTATACCGGTAACCAAATTGATGCCTGCTTACATTAAAGTCATATTTGCTATTAAAAACAGGTTTATGAAAATTCACTTTATAAAGCACTTATTCCTGTAATATACAGACCTGAATTTTGGTAAATAGTTGACTTTTTATAACGTAAACATACGCCCCAAATTTGCTTCTCATGGGTTTGTTACTTTTTGAATAAAAACTCAAAAATTATCCGGAAAACCTGGTCTGATTTTTCTGGCTAACGAACTTATATTAGCCACTTACAAAAGGAAGGTCCCTGCCCCATTCCGCAAATTCGATCATTATCGACCCATTATTTTTTTATCTATCAGTGTGATACATACATACATACATACATACATACATACATATATATATATATATATATATATATATATATATATATATATATATATATATATATATATATATATATATATATATATATATATATATATATATATATATATATATATATATATATATATATATATATATATATAGGGTGCTTCACGGTGAGTTGCATGTTAGACGTTTCTGGAGAACTACATCTATTTAAATTATGAAAATTAGTATCCTTACGTTTTTGATACTGATCTTTCCAAATAAAATATTTTCAATTATCTTGCACTTCCCGTTATACCGGAAGTCGACACAAGCTTTGTTTTTTTAAATGGAACATCCTGTATATTATTAGCT
Source organism: Tillus elongatus (assembly GCA_964006375.1). Lineage (NCBI taxonomy): Eukaryota > Metazoa > Arthropoda > Insecta > Coleoptera > Cleridae > Tillus > Tillus elongatus. The sequence goes on from OZ023265.1 coordinate 72,257,472, forward strand.
TTTTAAATTACACGTTCAATTTAAGTGCCACTTTATGACAACACATTCGGGCTAGTTCGTACCGTTTCGGATTTATTCGCCATTTTGAAGAAAAAATTACGATTGGAGCGCTTTAGAAAAATTTCGATATCTTTAAAGATATCCAAGATAGAAACATGCGGTTTTCACTATCCCATATAGCGTAAAAATTACTACATATCCTTGTAAACATAATACGATTTTAAGATAACTTTTATTTATAACATACATTTGAATTTGAAAATTTTCAATCAGAGATAAAGTGATTTTTTTTAATGAAACGGTATCCATAGGTCTCCAGCATCTGATTCGGCGTTAAATTCCCTATCTTTGAAGTATACATTACCCACTACCTATCTCTTATAGTTTTCTTAGAAAATTGATTTGAAAATAGTAATTGTTAGCAGGGCGGTGTCATTTTTTTTGTACGTAACAAAAAAAAATACAGTAGAAACAAAAATATTTCATGTTCAAGTAAAAAATTATAATAAAGAAATATTGTTACTGTGTTTGAAAATTATGTATTTAAAATATTTTTTTAAACATTTAAGAAAATTTCTAGGGATAACAACAGTGATATTATTACCATACACAATCTTATAAATCCTATATGTATTATTCCAACACGAGTAACAAAACAACTTACACCTCCCAAACTAGTAACTGCTCAAAATGTTGTCGATTACCACTCAAACATTTTAATATTCGTGTCGTAATGCCGCTAGTGGTTGCGGACAGAATCTCATTCCTATTTAACTCTTCAAACGCCCTTCTTACTCTGCTCTCTAATTCTTTGCGTGAATTGACGGGCGTTTCATATACTTTGGTTTTTATCTTTCCCCAAAGATGGAAATCAAGCGGGGTGAGATCTGGACTTCTTGCGGGCCATATCCAGGGAGCGCACTTTCCAATCCATCTATCTTCAAATAGATCGTCGAGTGTGTTAGATATTTCTCGTGTAGAGTGAGCAGGAGCTCCGTCATGTTGATACCAACAAGTTCTATATTCTGATAATGGTAAATTGTCTAAAATATCTGTAACTATTGTTCTTAATATTTCCATGTAACGATTAGAAGTTAAGGTTCCATCATAAATATGATAATAAAAGTTATTACCTTTCAATAAACAAAACACATTGGAACTAAATTTTACTTGAAATCCCCTTTCGCTAATAGCGTGAGGGTTTTGATTTGCCCAAACATGACTGTTATGTCTATTGAAAACTCCTTCATGAGAAAATTTCGATTCATCAGCCCATATATTTTTTTTTAAAGTCATCATCTCCTTGAATATGAACTAACATCGTTTCACAAAACTGGACCCTTTTACTAGCATCTTCTGGATGCAGAGCTTGCACTAAAGTAAACTTATAGTTGTGCATTTTGTGCTTCCACAAGATTCTTTCATAGAGGAGTAAGGGATACCTATGTCGTTCACTGCAGTGTAAATAGAGGCATGTGGATATGCTTCGAAATAAGCCAGGACAGTTATTTCGTTATCTTCATCTCTAGTCACTGGACTGGGATTCACTCTGGGTGTTTTAAAAGTACCAAATTCCAGGAAATTTGACTCAATCCTTCTAAACTTATTTTCACTCATGGGTGACAGATTAGGATTTAACTCATTAAACCTTCTACATGTTCTACTAATAATTCGGTTACATTCTCCATGGATGTAAAATAAATTCAAATAATCTGCATTTGAATAATGATTTTCCATCTTAACTGTGAACATTAGTACATTGACATATATCGAATAATTTAGAATGACCAGTATGCAATATAAATTGTTAATCATGGCACACTTGCCTTAACGTTGACGTTCAACCATAGTATAAGGAAAAATTATGCTGTGTTATGTTTTTGAATGTCTCTAAATACCTCAAAAACTGTACTTTTTAGCTATAGGAGATACCAAATATAGGTCGGAAAGTTATCAAAAAAGGAATCGATTGGACCTGCAAGTTACTGTATGTCCCTTTTAAAATAAGACACTCATTGAAGGCAGAAGTAGTCAAAGGTTGGCGCCACCCCGCTGACCATTAATATTTTCAAATCAATTTTCTAAGAAAACTATAAGAGATAGGTATAGGTTAATGTATACCTAAAAGATATGGAATTTAACGCCGAATCATATGCTGTAGACATGGATACCATTCCATTAAAAAAATCAAGTTATCTCTGATTGAAAATTTTCAAATTCAAATGTATGTTATAAATAACAGTTATCTTAAAATCGTATTAGGTTTACAACACTATGTAGGAATTTTTACGCTCTATGGGATAGTGAAAACCGCATGTTTCTATCTTGCATGCCTTTAAAAATATCGGAATTTTTCTAAAGCGCTCAAATCGTAATTTTTTCTACAAAATGGCGAATAAATCGGAAACGGTACGAACTAGTCCGAATGTGTTGTCATAAAGTGGCCCTTAAATTGAACGTGTAATTCAAAAAGCTAATAATATACAGGGTGTTCTATTTAAAAAAACAAAGTTTGTGTCGACTTCAGGTATAACCGGAGGTGGAGGCTAATTGAAAATATTTTACTTAAAAAGATCAATATCAAAAACGTACGGATACAAATTTTCAGAATTTAAATAGATGTAGTTCTCCAGAAACGTCTAATAGGCGACTCACCGTGAAGCACCCTGTATATATATATATATATATATATATATATATATATATATATATATATATATATATATATATATATATATATATAATATCTGAAATCTGGAATCATTATCAGGAAAGTATCTGCACTGATTTATAATAATTACGCCACCGTATAGAAACTATTTTCGCCACTCCAGGAAATGTAATTAAAAAAATATATTTTCTTCATAGAGCACTGATAACTGAGGTATAAAACTAAACCGGCGCTGTTCAAGACTAGGTCTGAAATTATGAATACACTTCATTTAAAAAGTACTTATTTTTGTTCAAAATCCTTCGACCTGACATGAATGGAGACATTTACTGGACTTTTAATTATCTTAGGAATGTGTAAAGATTATTAATAATAATCTGCAATACCTATGCTGCGTTTTAATCAGTTGTTGCAGTTTTTCTTCGAACTTGTTTCTTTAAACTTCCGTGATTTATTAAAGTGTACAAATGCGTACAAATGATTTGGCACTATAGGTACTGTGACCTGTGTTAAACACTACACTTCATAAAATCGTTTCGATGCAAAAGCATTTTGATGTGATTTTCCGTAAATCAGGATCATATTTACTTTGTCTTCGTTTGTACGATGGACTATTTTGATTGATATTACAATTTAAACTAAACAGACTACGTAATTGATGAAAGCGTAATTGTTTAAAGCCATAAAATTAATTTTAGGATTCCTAGTACAGAATAGGTAAACAATATCTGGTTGGTAGGTGAAATTACCTTCCATCATGCATACTGTATTTTTGTTACTTTACAATTTTAATTTTAGACGCATGATTATATCAGAAAAACTGCCTAAAATGTATAGTTCTTCTGACTGTAAAATAATATACAGGCTGTCCTATTAAAAATTATGTTTTTGGTGAATTTTATTTCAAAAAAATCAGTAATGAGGAGATCTCGACTTGAAAAAAAAAGTTATCTAATGCCCTTTTGGCTTCCTGATGAAAAATAATTTATTTTAAACCAAAAGTACATTAAAACAATAAGGTGATTAATTACAAGTTATTATTAGCGAACAATGAATGTTATTAATAACGTTAACAAGTAAAGAATGAATCGAAATCTAATATTAGTGATACTTATAAGCTAGGATTGATTACATCGCGGTTTCCAAAGGAACTTGTAATCGCTGCAGGTCGATGTCTCGCTGAGTGGACGATATCGGAATATATGTCGTGGTAATTGTCTTATGGCAATCGGCTATTAGGCTACGTAATTTCTCCATCCCTAATGTGAAGAACGTCCTCGTCCTTTTAGGTAGTCTTCAGTTGACTTCTTAGTTGTTGACTTCCTTAAGATAGATTTATCGGGTTGACTTTGATGGCATGTTGAGGCTGTTGTTGTAAGTGCTCTACTGACTCTGGTCCCATGAAACGGTTGAACTTTTTGAGATGCTGTTTATGTTGGTGTGTCTGTCTACGGATTTTTCTGAGGTGTTCCATGTAAAAGGAATTATAAGAACTTTATTGCTTGGATTTTTGGAATTAATTGGATATAAACTCCTAATGCGGAATACAGAATAGGAAGTTTAGGAGATAAACAACTGTATATTTTAAAGTTAAAACATTAAATTTGGTAAACTCTAAAATTTTATAAATGTGATTTTAGTGAAAAATAATTGATCGTTATTATAACTAAGCTTAAATATTTCCTATATTGGTTAATTGATTAAAATTAAACAAAGTTTTTCCTTGTTATACTTTTATATTTTCTGACAGTTTCCAGCTTGGTGTTATTTAAAATTCTACAATGGCCTTATATTACGTTCCACGTTGCATCTAGAGTGATTCATAATGAATCTAATTTTTCTTTAGTTGACTAAAATTTGGGTATATTAATTATAATGGAATTTTTCTTAATTTCAGTTTTAATCTGATACGCCTGGTATAATAATTTATTACAGGTATCTTATATAAGTGTAAGATCAGAATAAAAGTAAAACCTATGGTATCATTTAAAGTTTTGGCAATTCCAACGTAATCTTTGAATCAGTTATTAATTTCGATTGGTTAAAGTCGAAGGAGTAGGGCTGTCCTCAGACGTAGGTACAGCAGGCTGTAAGGAAGGATTTTTTCCTTTCTTGTTAGTATTATTAAGATGAGCTGTTTGCCTGGGGAAGAAGTATCTTATTGTGAGGCAATTGTATAGGGTCGGAATACATTTTATAAAGGGGATCTGCCTTTCGGACTGGAGGTACTCTTACTGCAACGTTTTCCTCGTTTATTTGGACATTTTGTTCTCATTAATTTTCTCGAGACCTTCTGTTGCTTTTTGTTTTTGTTTTTCATAGATAGGCTTGTAAAATGGAAGTATTTCTTTTAGTCGTTTATTGTTGTATTCTTCGAGAACTGTTTGATGGTGATCTATAGGTGGTATGTCATCATATATGCCATAGAGCAGTTTGAAAGGAGAGTGGGCTGTTGAAAAGTGTATGGATTGTCTGTAGATCGATACAGCTCTGATCATGAGAGACTGAGGGCTTTCGTTTGGATTTTGAATTTTAAGGACAAGTATTTTTCCAGTAGTGTCGAATGTTAAAGTTCTGCAGGCGAATTTAAATTAGGGTTGTGAGGGGTAGTAATATCCAAATTGATTTTAAACATTGAACAGAACTCTTTAACAACAAAATTTTCGAGTTCTGGGTTAGAATCCGAGACCATTTTAGAAGGATAGTTATGCCGAGAGAAGAAGTGACGTAATTTGTTAACTATGGTCGAGGCCGTAGTGTCGATAATGTAATATGCCTGAGCATATTTACTAAACAAATCGTCAATTGTTAAGAACTTGCAGTTATCGAAACTAAATACGTTGAGGTGTATAACTTCGAAGGGTGTAGAAGTAATCAGGGGTCCTTGAAACGGTGGCTTATACGGGTTACGATCATATTTTGCTTGAAGACATACATCACATTTACTCATAAAATCGTCAATTTGGATTTTCATGTTGCACCAAAATATTTTGTTTTTAGTTGGGCCTACGTCTCGTAATGCCGTTATGGTTTTGTTCGTGATAGTCTTGGATCGTTCTTTTTTCCCTATAATTTTAGCTACGTCTTGTAAGCGTTTTGTACATTTGATTATTTTAACAGAACTGTTGAAAATATTGCAACTTATTATTCTAAAGTAATGTTGAAGTTGTGGGTGCAATAATAATATACCGTAATTATTTTTGGGTTAATCTAAGATTTTAAAAAGCCAGTCATCTGTTTTAGTCCGTGTTGTCTTTGGATGTACACTCTGTAGCATTTATTCTTAAATAAACTGTCTGTCTTTATTTCGTTGTGAGGGCCATAGTACATGATTATCTGATATTTCAAGTAATGTAAAGGGTTTTTCGGAAATGGGCATACCAAAAAACGGGGTTTTCTACAGAAGTGTGTTGCGTTTCTGGGTCAGAATGTCGTTCGTCTTCTTGGGTGTTAATACCAAGCTATCTAGGATCGCCATCGTCTAATGCTCTAAATTCTGGTGGAGCTAAATTATTGAAAAGTGATACTGTTGATCGAGCGGTCATTCTATTGCACCACGTCGCCCAATCAGCCTCTCTGGAAATCGGCTCATTAAACGGCATTGCTTCGCTTGAAAAATGCGGTGAAGCACCAATATGTGGGTACAAGATATCACCCATATTTCTATTTTGTCGAATGTCAGCAAATATAAGTTCTCTAAGGAGCTCTTCCGTTCTTTCGGGTTATCTCCAGACTTAATTCTCCACTTGGCCGTTCAAGCAAAAAGTATGTTTCTCTCTGAATACAATTTTGAACGCAAAGTAAGGAACTTTGTTGATATTTTTCATCGTTATTTCGGCGAATTCACTGCGGCTGTCAGGATCACCCTCTAAAAGCTCTTGAGTGTAACGAATCTTGTACGGCTTAAATTTGTTTTTCTTCAAGATGGTCCTTACAGATTTTTGACACCTTTCGGCATTTAAAGCTAAGATCGGTGCTTACTTTTGGATTTTCTCTGTTTGTAATAAAATGTTTAACTTATTTTCATCACTGATTCTGGGCCACCGGTTTTAGGTAAACTTTTTATGGATCCTATTTCCTGGCAACGTCGACCAGTTCTGTGTACGGTGAACTTTTTAATGGGTTTGTTAGCATAGAGGTCATCAAACAAGTTGCAAATCTCTTGATATGTCCTTGTTTATTTTCATATCCACCGAATATCACAATATCGATACGTTGGGTCTCTGATAGAACAAAATCCATAATATGATTATAATTTTGTAATGAATACATTATTAATCTGTTTAACTGACAGTGATGTGTTTAATTTGTCATTGTTGTAGCATGGCGACGGCAAACAGAATTAGGTGTTGTACTGTAGTTAAAGGGGTACGGTCATTTTACATTAGATGTTTAGATCTTAACTTGTTTAGCGGTCACGAAATAAAACTATCATGCCTTGATAGTACTTCATATAGCATATGTAAAAAGAGATTTCAAAAGTGCATCGGAGCCGACCGGTTACGACTCCCATATACAGGTGTTCACGGAAATTGTTTACAATAGCTATCTCTGTTATTAATGTGGTTCAAATGAGGAAAGTTAAGATACGTATATTTTTCACGTGCCAAATTGCAAGAAGATTTCTAAACACACTATGGCTGTTTGTCATTTGTATTTAGTTTTAACCAATGTAAATATTGATATTAATAATAATAATAAACGCCATGTATTCTACAATTGATAACTGGTTATGAGTTGTGACTTGCCATTCGTTTTTCGCAATAAAACAAGTAAATGTTTGGCTAAATTTCATTTTGAGATAAGCTATTTTAAACGCAAATCATCTACTTCATTCTAATACTTTGCCAAAACACACAGAAGTATTGTATGTAAATATGTATATGTAAATATGTTAAAAGTATAAAAAATGTAAACCAATATCTCTAATATTTCTTAAAAAGAAGTAGTGTACAGATGGGACCAAACCAAGAGCGGGAAAAATGTGCGAATGGTTTGACGACCGCATCCATATATCACGACACACAAAACAATTTGCCGTTAATGCTATGTTTCATAAGAATTGTTCGAAATATATAATTACTCCAATCATTACAAAGATGGCTATTGTAAACGATTCCTGTGAATACGTATATCCAGATCTAGATATATCTGGAACTATAAAGAATCGCCAAGAACTTCTTAGCTTGATAAGATTTGAAATTAAATTTCCAGTTGAACTAGATGGGAAAGTACCTAGCGTTACATTTAGAAAAGTGAACTTGATATATCAATCTCAGCAACTTGCTGCGCAATTGTTTGTTTGACGTCAGAATCGATATGCTCGTGAAAATTTGAACAACTTCGAACCACATTGCAGCTCCAATCATTATGGAGATAGTTACTGTAAACGAGTCCCGTGAACACCCTGTATAAAAGAGTTGTAACTCAAACAAACAAATATATAACAAGACTAGGTGTGCCAGGAAAAATTAAAAGGAGGATAGCATTGTAATAGAAGACAGCCTTCAAAAAGTTTATTTAATCTGAGCATGCGCCATCTGGGGAAAAAATAAGGAAATATTTCCTTATACGTATATATATATATATATATATATATATATATATATATATATATATATATATATATATATATATATATATATATATATATATATATATATATATATATATATATATTTGAAAAATAAAGTTTGAACGGGCGCCTAAAAAAATAACGTAACTTGTGCGCATTTGGCGGGATAAGTAACAGAAATCTGGCAACAGTGCCGCTTTCATTGTTCAATCCTGCATGCCCAGAAACCCCCAATTCCGAATTTTGTAAGCGGAACTTTAGCGTTTTTGAAGATATTTAAGCGTTCCGGTAATTTTTTCTGATAATAAATAAAGTGTTGTCAGATCTCAGCTACTAGCAGAGATAAGATTTTGAAAATTTGGGATCTCACTAAATTTGAGATGCCCAATTTCTTGCAGTAAAAATAAGTAGGGCGTTTTATTTAAGATAACAAAGAGACTGCGTGCAAAACTGCGAAATCTGGCAACAGTGCCAATATCAATGCCCATGCCCAGAAACGCCCAAATTTCGAATTATGTAGTCGTTACTTTAGCGGTTTTAAAGATATTTAAGCGTACATAAGTACGTGTGCGTGTTGGCGTGTGTGCGCGGCTGTGTGCGCGTGCATGTGTGTGTGTGTGGGTGTGTGTTAGTGTAAGTGCGCATGTAAATAATCTTTTGGACACAATAACTTTCGAAAGTCTTAAACTGATATTTTCTTTCACGAAAATTCGTTAAAAAAAAATAGCATTTTTTTAAATAATTATATTAGCTATTTTATTATACGTAACAAGGTTATTTTAGTCAATAGACTTCTACTATGATGTTTAATTAATGTTCAGTTAAACTTTTAATTAAATTCGAACGTAATGTCTCTGGAAATCGTAAAACGGTAAAATAGGTACTTTCGGAGTTGAGTTCTGGTATCTCGGGTCATATTCTTTGATCGCTCGTCGATATGACGTTTCTGGCCATTGGCAGGTCGGCCAACTGATGAGGACCTTTTTCCCTTTTATGTTCTGTATTAATGGTTCGTCGCTTTAGACGTGACTTTGATGATACTCAGACCTGCATCCGCGTGATTTAACGATTGTTTTGCTGAAAAGACGTGTCTCTTTTCATGCACAAAATAAAATTATTTTTAGTAAAAGTTAATTTTCCTTTACATTTTGAAGTATCAGAATAAAAAAGCACAAAGACCAAAATTTGCCATTTAATTTTAGAATTATATAATAATGAAATGTTTTATAGCAGATTAATGACCTTATCTAAAACCAAGTGGAATTACTTTATATTATGGATCTTTTAGGAATAGCTGAATAAATTTTAAACGGTTTTTAAACTAAGAAGTAAACAACATAATGATGCACTAGTGGAAACCCTAATTGCTAAGAGTCGACATTGAAATAGAAAACCATCTTGTTTATAACCTCTTGATTGGATCATTTAAAAAACCCTCAAAATTAAACGAACGTTGTCCCAACTGGTTTGGCGGATAAGATTTCGACTTTCTGCGTAGACGTTCCGGATTTTCATCATACGTCTGTCAATTTCCTTTTGAAAATTAATTCTACCATTACTACTACTACCTATCACGCCATTCCAATAAAGGAATAGACACACTACAAAGCATATGCTATTTCGTAACGATATTTTTTGGACAATTCTGACTTGACATGCTATTTTCGCGTCTTCCAAATTCATACATCTCTGTATACACGCTCTCATATTACGTAAACTTCTGAGTTTTTTTTAAATATATCGCCCGCAACATCCAACTAAGCTCTTCCTCAGCCCCCTTTACCATTTACATATTTCCTACAGATTCTACTTGTCACTTTATCATTATCGTTCCGTATATGTGCCCAAACAGTCAAACTTTTTATGTTAATTGACAACCAGTTCATTTATAGCAGTATCCCTCCTTGTTTTACTGGTCACTTGCTTGGGTAGGGAATACCGGGGCTATGAGGCCACCTAGGGGGTATCTTGAATATTATTTTCATTATTTGGAATTTTAATGATTCCCATACTCAAGGTTATTCTTTAATATTGTTGCGTTTTCTCTGGGTTCTGGATAAGTGAGACTTTTAATTTTAACAAAACAACTTTATTTACTCTCTAAATATGGATACAAAAAGTTCTAGAACTGTCTCTCTCACCAAACACTTAATTTACTGTCTAAATATGGATATAATAAAAGTTCTAGAACGTCTCTCTCATGAAACACTTAGTTTTTCTGGCTTTACAATCACTACTCTCAACAAAAGTCACTAATACACTGAAACTACAGTCGCTACTCTATAACACTTCACAGTAGTTACTGCTTGTTCAAGTCACTTCACATTCTATAACTGAACTGAACTCAACTGGCTTACTTCCATCTTTATATAGCCGTCGCACCTTCCAGTTCGTTCTCGAGCATTCTATTCCAGAATGTTCCAGGACCTTCTTTTACTAGAAGGTTTTGTGAATACAGATCGGTCCCGTATGTATACAGGGGGATGTATATACAGGTGATCCAAATGTGGTCATCACTCCTATGTTACACAAGAGGTGTTTCTCGTAATATAAGATCTCTCTGTGTATACAGGGTGTAAGGGTTCTCTGCGCATACAGGGTGTGTATACAGGGTGTTCGGAATGTGCAGACCTCAGTTATACGTTCCGACGGGGTACAAGTTGGTAACTTCGTTATTTCTGGTCCTAGAGGGTTACCTAAAGGGGGTCACCCCAGACACCCCCCCGGGGGGGGGGTGTTGGGGGGGGGGGGGCGGTGTTGCCAGATTGTGCAAAAATTCACAGATGTTGGGGAAATTCTGGAGATGTGGCAACACCGCACCTACGTCTATTGAGGTGCTTTGTAACACTATATACACTTATCGTATATACCTGTAAATATGTCAACTTTATAGAGTTTGTAGTGGTCGTCTTAAAGATCACTGGTTAGATTATCCCAAAAGTAATGAAAACAAGTTCAAATAAGTAACTGAAGCAAATATTATGAGAATAACTTTACTTGAATAAGTTACATTTGTCTATTTAGGTACAATCACAAAAAATACAAACATAAACTCTAGGAGCACTCACTCCGCTACGATTTTGTGTGCCTATTTTCCACACATTGTGCACCTGTATCATGCTTCTTGACCTTTTCCATAATCGCCTCACACAAGACAAATTTCCTAATCATTATACGTTTCTGGATACTTTAGCCCATCGTCAATCTCCACTTCAGTGGGTGTGTCTAATGATGAGCTGCTAAATAGTTTTTTCAACATTCAAATATGTGTAGCTGAGTTCTTTCATTTTTCTTTTTTTTTTTGGTAACTTTTTGAATAAGCTCGTCCGGTGTCGATGTCAAAATTGGGAAAAACTTTTCGTTCGAACATTTATGGTCCTTTTGGAATGGGTATGGTTCTAGCGACTGTGGCTGGATGTGAAATGCAACTTTTTTTAATAACACATCATACATTAGCAGCAATTTCCATTTTCGAGGTATCAACAACATTTATATTTGAATGACTAGCAACATTAAGATTTAAAAGATCGGCAACATCCATGTTTAAATATACAGCAACAGCATGTTCATTGACATGCATGTTTAAAAGGCCTGTAACTTTAACTCCAGAAACATCTACATCCAGATCTTCACCAGAAGTTGTAAACTCAGTTTCATCAAAGATACAGTTAAAAAATACCAGTACACTCAAATCGTTTTACAGATTTCTCCACTAAAGACACCTTACCATAAGCAGATTTGAAGATAGAAGTAATGTTATACTGCCCTACTATTTCATATTGGTTGTTGTTAAAATGAAGATATATCTCACGATTTATTGATTTTTTTAAGGAACCACAAAAGACGACATCTAAGGGTTGAAGCCGATGTGAAGTATATAGTGGAAGAGGCACCAAAGCGTTCCATTGGATTTACAAAAATTTTAAGCTGCTAGGAAAATATGGCTTAAGTGATTGTGAAGCACCAATAGAACTGGTTTCTCTAATGAACATTTTGTAGTTTTTTGGAAGTGCGCAATCCACGTCATAAACAAATTTACTTTTACCCAGTCCAACTAAGAGCATGCGCAGAACCACCTTTTGACAAAAGCCGAGTCATTCTTTGGCGTTTAGAAATAAACATGTGGAGACCCAACGCACTAAAGCAACATACTAGTGCTTTATTTGTGCCTCTCTCAGCACGGGAAAGAAGGCCAACTTGTTTCTAGCCCTTTACGTTAACTAAATTCCCAATTGTGTTAACACCTGTCTCATCACAGTTAAAGATTCGTTATACGAAAAACTAAAACGTATCAAATACTTTTCAAGGTAATTGTAAAATTTTAAATTTATTGAATTTCAACACCATGCTTAGGATTGTGTGTTCTGGTTTTCTTACTGATATGTCTCCACATCGTTGTAAGTAGCCAAAGAGCTAACCTCACCAGTAAGTTTGTTACTTTTCTCAAAAGTCGCTTTTGAAAAAAAAAATTCTGCATAATCGAAAGCAATGCGTCTTATTTGAAATATTCTCACCCAAAAATATAATTTTGCTAATAGCGGAACAACCTTTAACCTCTTCGTTTTGTACGGCACTAAAAAGTTTTGATTTTCCTATTTTTGTACCGTGAGGGCTCGCCTTCTTAAGGTGATTTTGCGGAGAACTCCTTGGTATGCTAAATAACTTCGCAACCCCTTTCACACTTGCTGCCACTTGCTACCTGGGCACATGCCTCTGTCATAGACTCTTTGGAATTCCTTTACACATCCCTCTTGGAACATCAAATTTTCACCTCATCACATGATTCTTTTGCACATCCAATTATCAGACCTTTCAGAGTTGTCCATGTTGTTTCCACATTGCAGTCTTTGATTCATTTTCTTCATAATCTATGCATCTTAGTCATCTTTTCCAAAAGACAGGCGTAGAGTTCCTGCCTCTCAGGCCTTAGTACCTCAACTTTGATTATCTCGCTTTTCTCCTTTCCTCGCTCTTTTTATCCATCCGTGTCCCAATTTTATTTGATGCATCGCAAGTTAATGGTCTGATTCACATGCAACACCTCGCATAACTCTAGTATCAGTTACCAATGCATGTAGTCTCCCATCATGCACAATGTAGTACCTATATTATACTTTTTACATCCTTGATTAGGCATGTGTACTTGTGTATATTAGTGAATTTTTATTAAAAAGGTATCGATGGTGAGACATTGCAAAAATTTTTCAAATGAGCGCGAAATAGGACCCCTAGAATCCATATCCGGGGTCAGTTTCAATATAAAGATATTATTATATATTATATTAATATATATATTGCTGCATAATTAAACTCCAACAAACACGTCTGGCTATAATAAATACAACAGCGTAGAGAAGGCAGTTTTACCATCCCTTTTAATACATATTAACCACTTTACTGTCCGAAAGAACCACTACTGCCACATTTTCTGTTAGTTAATATAGTTTTATTTTGTATGTAAACGCTCTGTGATCACAGGTCGGTACAACAGCTTGTTTCAAGAATTAGGTATAATTACAATACTTTCAAAAGCTTCGTTGACACTAGGTACACAAACCATTATATCCACTTAAAAATATAGCCATTGTATTTATGCCGTAATACATATATTATCATTATTTGCGTTCATTAGTATTTTTTCTGAACACTTCTTTCTAATTTCTAACCAAGCATATTAGACGTTGACGCTCGACACACCAGCAGGTGTGCCAATTATATTAGATAATTCACATAGCCATGAAGGAAGCAGCCACAGCCACAATAGAGTTCAGTGGGTGTGATAATTGATATACATTTTTTTTTAACTGTTTTAAGGGGTCACATCAAGGCTGACTTTCCTTAAATACTCCAAGTGCATAGTAAGTTACATAAAGGAGCTACGCTGTCACAACTTCATTTTATGTATTTAACAAAATTTTCCATTCCTCGCCCACTGACGCGGTTGGTGGGTGCACATCAGGCAACCAAAGATGGTCTACGCATGCTGAATTTCATCCGTATCTTGGAGAAAGACATTTAAAATTTCTTTCACATATCATAGATATTTTATTTAGCACCATACCGACTCCCTGACTACCACAAGCATTTTCTTCAACACCCAACCATACGCATTGGTACTTACTCCTTAATTTCTTCTCTTACGTTTTGTCTCACTCATGCACAATATATCAACCTTTAGTGCATTAATCACTCTCAAAATCTCATTTTCTTTACCTTTTACTCACTGTATATTCCACGTCGCAATTTTCCAAGCTGTTGTAGGGTCATCATGTCATGGAACTAGTCTATTACGCCTCTGTCGCCCATAATAACTGTGACTACCCAAGACTTTTATTGTGGCCTTTGTAGTGTTTAATTATGTAGAAGTGTCACAAGTCCGCAGCACCCCCGGCTCTCTATTTTTAACATTAACGATGGAGCCGCCCAACGATGCGCGTTTGGTAATTTTAGCCGACATCGAACAAAAATGGCGTAATCACAGGTCATTTCCAGGTACATTCTGTTACATTATTTCTGAACGGCCAATATCTCTATTGGAGAGACTGCTTGAGAGGACACCAACAGGTTGCTGCGCTGCACACCTAGGAGGCAAAATTGATGCATGATGCATATGCGGAACACAATTGATTAAAATTATTAATCATTTGCTAAATTGAGCATATTAAAAAATAAGAACTACGGAGGCCGTGGCACTCTATCTGAGCAAGTAGAAAGGCGGTACGTTCATTCAGTCTAAAGAGATGTGAAAGCGTGGGTCTGTACAACGCCACGTTTGGCAGGTTAATAATAATTATCCCGTTCAAATAATTCTAAGGTTTGGCATAATCTTTAGCTTGGTTAGGTAATTCTGAACAATCGTTTTTCAAGTAATTCTGTTTTTCTCTATTGCTACACTGTGCATCATGTTATAATTATAAATATAAATTTTTATAATGTATAATTTTTTTTGCAGGTAATACATGCCTCTTGACTTGATTAGGTAAGCGATTATTTTTTATTGTATGTATACTCTGACGTTGGCAGTTTATAAAGCTTTACTGAAAGTGTCCGCGTAAGTCTATTTTACATGTTAACAATTAACACAAAAGGAAACTCTATAGATGTAATTTATTAAAACACAATTATTTATTACCTGCATTTCTAAAAAAGAACAAAGAATTTAATTAAAACACAAAGCTGCCATATATTGATGATCTTTAAAAACTTATTAATCCTGTAATAAGATAACTTTGGTTAGTTATATTAAGAGTTGCCGGTTCAGCCTGTAATATACGCAAGATCTGCTCTTATTTAAAACACCGAGGTTGGGCACTGTAGTTAAAAACTGAAAGAAAAAGCAGAATGACTAAAACAAAACACCTCAAAATAATAACGGAGAGTAATGCGCTAGATACTTATTTCAACAACGAAGTAGGCTTCATCAGTATCTGTCACTAACCAACTGTATGAGCGCAAAATTATTAAAATTACATACTTAAAACTACCTACACCACAAATGATGTAATACGGGTATTGCATCACCTGTATTACATCATTATACAGAGACAGATAATGTTTTGATAACTCAGCGGAGAAAATAACAATACACACAAGACATTGTAGACATTCAATAAATCAAAGCAGACAGTGCATAGGGAAAGGTTGACTGTAGTATTTAAAAAAATAACAGTATGCAAGCAAACGAGTTACAAATACTACAGGTAATAAGAATGCATAAAAATAAAAGCAATCTGAACGATCAAACGCACAGTATGACACAGTACGCCTTACCAGCCCCTTAAATTCTTCTGGTTATCGAACCTTCAGGAAGTCTAAAGAATATCCTTCGATTCATGCCGCAGTCGTCTAACACTAGCCCACCTGGAAAAATATTTCTTAAAAAAATTGTGTACATTTTTCCATTTGTTTGTCATTGAAAGATACGCGGACCAATAACTTTATCTCCGATTATACCACACAAGACATTAACTGACCATGGATCTTGTTTTGGCAGACTTCTTAACCAGCGGGAATTTTCCGTTGCTCAGTAGTGCATATCGTGTCTATGAAAGGAGAAAAATGAATAAAATTTCTTCTAATAAGGGACATGTTAAAGCCCTACCTGCCCACAATTATGAAAAGTAGCTTCGTCTAAAAAATTACACTGTTTAGGGACCTGTTATTTTCCTGCATGGTGACCCAATTGCAAAAACTAACGCGGTTTTCTAAATTTTGTCCGAATAGCTCTTGGTGCAGTGTAATGTGATATGGATGAAATTTGGACAAGTGCAATATATTGACAACTGATTTTTGACTAATTACAGCATTTCTAGCAACTTGCCTGGTACTCGTACATGCGGGTTAACAACAACCTCTTCGTAATCGCCAACTGCACTATTTTCGTCAGTTTCAGTTCTTTTTCGAACTCGTGGTCTCGAAACTGTCAGTAGTGCGACTTCTGGTTCCCAGCCTTTGAAATCCTATGTGAGATTTTGCATTATTAGGAAACCCCCCTGCCCATAATCGTGGAGTCTTTCTGTGTTTTTCTACATTTTCCAAAATTAGCAACACATTAACTTGCAAATTAAACTTATTTTCTGTTTTTAGTTGAGCAGAAAACTGGGAAATAATCATCAAAATGTCAAAATGCACAATTGACTTACGTAAAAATAGAGTGTGTTCATAGTAGCAAATAATAATTAACATTATTATCCACGATAACAGGCTTGATGATCAGATTGAATTTTTTTTTTGTATTTTACCCTAATAAATCATAATAGCGTAACCGGACGAGCAAATTAAAAAAAATCTTTTTCACGCATACCTACTTTTTTTACGTTCAAATTAATTTTATTAAGAAAAAGTACATCACTCTATTTAATAATTCAAAGTTACCCCCGACCGCCAAAGGAAGAGAGGGAGCTTAAAGAAAATCCCCCCCTATCACTTCACCAAAATTTCCCAAAAAATAATTAACCGTTTTCGAGATATCCCCTTGTAACACTTTACAAAACTCACTCTGTATATTATTTTTCAAAAGGCCGCAACTTTAAATGCTAATCGAAGTGTCTGGGCGTTTTTGAAAAAAAAACTGTATTTGCTTAACTGAATATATCCCAAGTCACAAGCTTTCACTGTATATAACCGACTATTACTTCTAAAAATCATTCTTATAAAATTCGATACTATAAAACATCGGGTGTATTACGATATTTTTCCGATTACTGCACCGTCTTAGCTTTAATATAAAAAAAGGTAAGATGCTTATTGGCAATTAGGACATTGCTGACCCTTTTTGCTCATTTAAACTAACCTACACTCCACCTTGAGGTCGATCTGAACGACGACAGGGATTTGTAAAATCATCCGCCGCCGGTGAGTCTCGAACCGTCGTCCCCCGAGTCCGTATTGGAAAGTCTGAATCGACTTTCCCGCACGGCCACGGAGGCCGGCTTTAATATAAAAATCCAAATCAGTGCCGTAAGAGTTATTATCTAAAATAACATCAAAAAGGAAATCTATCTATTTCTGCATTGAAGATAAGCACACTTGGAGAACCCAAATCATTACAGCACATTTTAAAAGACCTGACGATCGTTTCAGTAACCAAGTTAGAGTCATAAGAGGATGAATAATTCTAAATATATTATATCCGCAACTTTATTTATATTCTTCTGCAATTCTGTAGGTAGTCGGTCACTAGCGATTTGGGGAGGTTCAGTGACACATCCATTACATATCTGTATTCTTTTATTATCTCTCGGACGTGCTTCTGCCGGTATTTATTTTATTAAGCAATCAGGTGACTGTTCATAGGCGGCGGAGCGAGATTCATATATTTTTTATTATTACTATATTTATCAATATATATATATATATATATATATATATATATATATATATATATATATATATATATATATATATATATATGCTCTCGAAGACATTTAGCTGTCTTGGTTGTCTAATATTTTTTGTTAGATTTAGATTCTCCTCATTAACGTGGTGATTATTATCCCAAATATGTAGTGCCGCGGCAGATCTATCTATAGTACCGTATCTTAATTGTGCTAAATGTTTTTTGAATCTAATTCCAATAGATCTTTTTGTTTGTCTGACGTATTTAAAATCACCATGTTTACAACTTGTTTAATAAATTCCCGACATTTTTGCCGTACTATCCTTGTGTGTTGGGTTCCCTAGCAAGTTCTATAAAGTATTTTTTTTGCCGAAAATGATAGTTGCAAGTGGGCCCCTCGTGATTTTAGGTTCAAATGGTAAGCGAACAAATATTTTTTCTTGTTTCTTCTTCTTCTAAACGTCGTTGATTCCGTTAACATTTTCTTTGTTTTCTGTTTGTTAATTGATTTCTCCACTAGGTAAGCAGTGTATCCGTTATATTCCGCCACGTTCTTGATATAATTTAATTCTTTGGTATATCTACTTTTACATAAAGGAAAATTAATTAAACTGGCCATTTTTTATGCGTACGTATGATGTGAGTCATACGAAATATAGGCTAGGGTGGTGTTTTCCTTTCTATGTGCATCGAATTCTAAAGTGTCTTTATTCTTGACAACTAGTACATCTAGAAAGGGTAATTTATTATTAATCTATAATTCGTGGGTAGATTTTATAGAGTCAATTTTATTGTTTAATTTGGCAATAAAATCTTCCATTCTGCAAATGTTTGTGTTAAACATTGCGAAAATATAATCCACATAACGAAACGGCATTCTAGGAAAATACTCACTTTCACTTTCCAGATCTGTTTCAAATCTTCTCATGAAAAGGTCTGCAATAAATGGCGATAGCGGGTTGCCCATTGTCGTGCCTTGAGTTTGTTCAAAAATTTATTGTTGAGATGGAAAATATTTTGTTTAATACAGAGGTTTGTTAAAGTTAAATATTCTTTGCAGACCTTTTCATTTATGTTATTCATTTTTAACAACCTTAAAAATACGTTAACGTTTGCTTCGTGGGAACGCTAGGAAACAATGAGGTTACATCGAATAAAATTAAAACCTCGCCTTCAATCTATTTAACCTTTTTAATTTTATTAATAAATTCACATAACGTTGTTACTAAAAAAACTTTTTCGTTGGATGGGCAAGCTTTTAAACTCATTTGTCAACCACTTTGCTAAATTATATGTCGGGGAATCTATAGCGGAAACAATAGGTCTTATTGATTTTCCCGGTTTATGAATTTTTGGGAGACTTTAGGATTTGCAACCTGTAACTTTCTTCCTAAGTCTTTTGATATGAGGTTGTGGCAACTCTTTAGACGATTTTTAACGTCCGAAATCATTTTTGGTAGCGAGTTCCTATTTAGTTTTTTTGTATCTGTCGCCATGGTGTCATAAACTCTATCTTTATACTCGTGCTTGTCCAAAATCACAACCTTAATCTTTATCTGCTTTAAGATAAAAACAATTTTTCTCTCGCAATCGCTTAACTATTTTCATTTGATTCAAGTTTTGGCTTTTAGTGGACTTATTTACCTTCAAGTTTTTTGAAATTTTATTTTTGCACCCTTCTCTAATATTATTTTTTTGAAGATTCGGGTAATTTTTTAATTTCTGTTTCAATACTAGCAATGATATCTATCAGATCGTTTTTTTTGTGACTGTAGACCGAATTTCAACCTCTTGTTTAGAGGGTTGATCTCATTTTTATTAAACGATTGTGAAAAGAGATTTTCTACGAGGTCAATTTTCCGAGGAACTGGTTTTTCGTTTTTAATTTGACATTTTACCAGTTGTTTTTTAAAATTTTGTATATTAATTTTCTTGCCCATTTTCGCGTTAACGACTACAAACATTTTCCTCTGAAAATTGCACCGTTCTTCATATTCTAAGTTATCTAGCTAAAAGGTAATTTTTTTATCAAACTATATGCGTGTGTTTCTAACATACTAATGTTTTGAGTAGAGATATTGCATTTGTAGATCGAGCCACTTTGTTAAGCAAAATTATCAATCTTTTGACCTACTTTTGTGTTGCATTGAAGGTGACGTAGATGGAGTATGTTGCCGAATTGTTTCTACTTTGTATTGTATTTTGTTCATTTAACGACACTCTATTTTCGCGGTTGTTGCCAATCACCAATGAGTTCATATTCGTAAAAAT
Source organism: Tillus elongatus (assembly GCA_964006375.1). NCBI lineage: Eukaryota > Metazoa > Arthropoda > Insecta > Coleoptera > Cleridae > Tillus > Tillus elongatus. The sequence continues at coordinate 72,277,827 of OZ023265.1, forward strand.
GCTTTTTATATAGAATTATTAGATAAAGAGCTTACAGAAAAAAAAAGTTATGTAAAGATTCGTTAAAAATCCAGTTTAATTTTAAAAGCTTTTACTAAAAATACATTAAGCAAAGTAAAGGGGCCACTTTGACTAAAAGCAAAATACCTGTTTTAACAGGAAAATGCGTCACTACTTAAATAAAGGTTCCCTATACCGTTGTTATTACATTAGCATCAGATAATATCCTTTAAATTAATTTTACTTTGATGTTACGGTTACCTGTTTGATGTTGTAGTTTCATGTGTTACCTCAACTAACAACAAAAATATTTCCTGTATAATAGAATTCTAAATTAAGTGAATCAAAAGTTTGTTTACTTTGGGGTGTTTTGAGGTCCAGTGTAATAGCATTATATTTCCATTAAAATTTCTGCGTGTGTGAAGCTCTGGCAGAAAGCACTCAATACATTTTTAAAAGGTATCGGTAAGAAGTAACATTATAAAATAAAAGTTTATGACACGTGCTCCTATCTGCAGATTGATATATGCAATGATAAATTTTGCATTTATTGCAAAGACACAGAACACTCTGCCATAAGTAGACTGTGTCCTTCATATATAAAACAGATTATGTCAGAAAAATTATTTCCTACAACGAATCAGATAAGTGTAAAAGAATCCATCATACGTCAAGGTCAACGTAAATAACATATTTGACTTACCTAATACATTAACTGCCCAGAATTAACTAACCATACTAGCACAACAAAAACACAACAATCTTACAACTACACTCTACACAGACCATACAAACAGACAGTTAACGCAACACAAACACAACAGTTAAAATCCAGTCAATCACCTGAAAACATTTTCAGGCAAATAAAAGACCCAACGCAGCGGAAAATAGACGAATAATTTCAAACCCACACAGGATCACTCCTAGTAGCCGAGCAGAAAACCGAGCATATCTTTGTACACAAATTATTTAACAGCATTTCTAAAATGTTCCCACAGGACACTATCAATAACAGTGAAATTATAAAAGACGCAATTGCTGCATATACATTACGAAAATGACTCTAACACAATCTGCAGACTTACCATTTTACAGTGGAACGCTCGTTCCATTATTAGTCATAAACATAACTTAATTGAATGCTCAACAACATATTGAACAGATATAGTAATTCTTTGCGAAATGTTTCTAAAAGCAAACTATACAGGGTTTAGTATTTAGGGATACATCGTCCATGGTAGGCGAGTAGAAGAAGCTGCTAGAGGAGTAGGAATTTTAATTGTGATAGTTATTAAATATAAAGATAGAACACAAACAATACAGACTAAAAGTATTGAAGTCTGTGCGGTTATTTTACCATCTTTAAAACTTAACATTAGATCTCTCTATAAACCTCCCAATAAAAACGAGAGATTAGATTCTAGTATTTTCAGATTTTTTAGATACATACTCAATATTTGGGGGAGCTTGCAACGGACACCATTTACCATGGTCTAACTGTCACAACAATAACGCGGCTGGACAAAAATTAGCTGTTGCGATAGAAACTTCAAATTTAGTTGTTGTCGGTTCGCCCACTCAGGTAAACAGTCCCTTGCAGTCTCCCTCAGCGGTATATATAACAGCTGTAACTTCATTATTAGTAACTCAAATGGATTGGACAGTCCAATCAGGCAGTTTTGGTACAGATCATTATATGATACACATCACTGTCCACACACTAACACAATCAAAGATTAGAAGCACAGGCAAAACGGATATTTAAAGAAAAATCCCGCACTTGTTGGCAAAAATATGGATCCTCTCTTAATAAGGGTACCCCATAACGCAGATATGGAATAAAGTAAAACGTTTAAGCAACAAAGACACCACCACCAAGAGTATTGCCAAATGAAGAATTAATTGAAAAGGTTCTCGATAAATTGGCTCCCCCATTAGCAGAATATTAAAATCCAGATACATACACAAGCCGTCGGTTCATCGTAAAGTGAAAACCTCGGATATGAATACGCGAACCGAACGCTACAAAATAATATAGTCTTTTAAGCGCCTTCGGTTGGTCTGCGTTACCTTTACAAATACCCAAAATTTGGTTAAGCAATTCGGACTAGGCATTACCGACAACTAACGACTATATGACTGATCTGCTTGTATGTCATTATGACGATATTTTCATTTCACTTCCATTTTAGATTTGATTAAAATCCTAGACGTTGGGATAATAATGGAAATGAAGTTCCGTAATGTTCATAGTTCTGCTGTAAAGAAAAAAAATACATACAAATGTCAAAATAAAAAAAATCCCACTCGATTTATTAATTTATGCATGTAGATATGGTTTATGCGAAACTCCAATCGCAAATTGGAACCCGTAATTATAAGTGAGTACTTATGACTTCGTTTTTTCCTTATCTTATAATATTTACGACTTGTATCATAATAATGAAAGGTCCGAAGTCACATAGGCATGACGAATTGAGTTATGTTGTTTTGGGTATCAAAACGAACGCCAGACTGGTTCAAAATGTGTAAATGACGGTATATGTCAAAAAATTACAGCATGTTTTTTATCGTTTTCTGTTTAGAAAATTATTATCTCTCAAATCTCGGTTATTAGTAATCTTTTAAGTCATTCAGCCGTTTAGTAATCCGGCCATTTTAATACTGTTTAATCGATTGGTCATTGACCAGTTAAGTCCATCAGTCATTTAAACGATGTGTGTGTGTTTTTGTTTCTTTAACGTCGGCCTATTTCCGCGGCTATGGCCAATCACCAACGCCAGGGAGCAGTTTCACCTCACTATCCTGGAAATCTGGCTGAACCCCTGCCTTTCCGTAAGGAGAGTAGCGATCTTTAACGTCCCAACATTGCATGGACACGGGACCGACGGATTTACGCCCCCTCCGAAGGGCGGAACGTGCAGACATTCAACTTGCTCAAATACAATGCCAGAACCTCGGTTGATGTTAATTTACAGTTTGTACTGAAAAAGTGAAAGGAGTACCCTGGGATCGAAGCCAGTACCCTTAGGTTCAGAGGCACACGTTCTTACCCCTGAACGACCGAGGTTTTTCATTTAAACGTTGAATGGTAAATACACATACCAGTTTCAGTAGCTTGTTTAACAACATTAGTGGAAGTGGAATTCTCAGCTGTAGTTACTATTATTTTCCATTGCATTGATACATTTTGTCAATTTACATAATTATTTTTTTCTATCTGGTAATAAAGTCATCCACTTTGCACATTTTATTATTAAATATTGCAAAACTATAGCTCACATAACGTTGTTATGCTCTATAAAAAAAGCTACCATTGAAGCAATACGTCCTACCACTTTTTCCACTTTGGAGTTTTCAAAAGAGAATAGTTTTCAGATATTTTCACGTTTGGAATAAATATTGTTGAAGTGGGTTCTCCAAACTACCACATTATGTTCAACATAAGCTTCACATACAAAGAAACCCAAACTGTCTTATAAGTACTGAAATGTTGCACTTGTTATATTTTAGTTGACTAGTACCGTTTAAAGGGAATATACATGATTTGTCTTCCTCTACAAAAATAAGTTTCTGTAATTTAATCACTGCCGGTGAACACAGTGGAGGGCGTAGTGTGAAACATCGACAAGTTCTTGTGTGGTTCGACTCGAGCGCTCACAAAACTATAATTGTTTTGACAACTTGTTTCAAACTTCGCGCCGTATTTCTCGGTTTAAATGTAATTGAGTATTTTAGCTAGTAGGACATATTCCGCTAAATAAAATCATAAAATCCTTAGTTGAAGGAACTAAACGCAACGAAAAACAGTTTTATTTTGAAAAAAATTCTTCAAATGACCGCGAACTAGTCCCCCTAGAACCCATATCCAGGGTCAGTTTCAATTTTTATATGTTTATATAAATTTATATCTCCGGAAATAACAAAGTAAGGACAACCAATTTTAGTAAGCTTATTTCTGCCATAAAGTGTATCTTGTGTACGAAAATTCAGATATATATTTTAAAGACAAAAAAAATTAGAGGTAAATTAATTTTTACATTAATTAAATCTGATTCAAGAGAGTTAAAAGGTCAAATTTGATTGAGTACGAATGGGAGTAAAAAATACTACAAGAAATGACTAACAGACTCCTAGATATGTGTCAAAGTCGTTATTTTCCTTGATTACGTTATAATATGAGCAAAAAATCTATTGTTAATCGAAATGGTTCTGTGAACATTTTAAAACATTGAACCAATGTATTACGGGATACAGCTGCTAGTAGGCACATGTACAGCATAACTCAGTGGTCTATGGCCCTGCAAATCGGATAGTCAAAGTCAATTGACTCCTGCATGACGAGTTCGAATCCTAGTTAGTCACTTTAGTTTTTTCAATTTTTTTTTAAAGTCTCATTTCACTTTACCGTAATCTAATCAGATTGTTGTTATTCGAATGAATTTTTTAGCGAGTTTTTGTATAAAAATAATTAGACAAAGAGGTGATGGCAGCTTTAAGACTTAACTCAGTTTTAATAGCATATCTGGTTGCTTGTTCTTGCCCTAACTTAGTGATAGCGTTTCACATTTAATACAGTCGTAGACTTTTCCCGTGGCTTCACAAGTCCGGGGTGAAAAATATCTGTCCTGTATATATCCTACAATAATACTAATAACATTAATACTAATAATAGTCTACAACGGAAGGTGCGAACACTCCTAAAAAAAATCCAAAAAGCACCACCCCCGTGCTATTGAACGAGTAACGCTACACAGACACCAAGGTGAAAGAGGAGTATTGGGGATTCGTGAACAGTTAGACCAGCAGATATTGAACCTACGTACACATTTCCACCAGCGGGCGGTTACTTCTGAACTACACCGTGCCATATGAGAGGCAGATGATTCACAACCGCTACAATTAAAAGAAAGTGAAATACAAATTCACCATCAGGCTGATCAGGACAAGCTGCGATCTTGGATTTCTCTATGAATGACATCTGCATGAGACAGATGTCAACAAATTGGCGTCGAACTACTGGTTGGTGTCCGAACAGATCTTTCCGGAAACATAGAGGTTTTTGCTGACCATACAAGAACAGGTCGTCATAACAAGAAACTACCTGAAGTATGTTGTTGAAAATAATTCGACGGCAGATAGTGTCCGAGTGATTCCAATAGTCATGTCATTAACTGATGTCGTTCCGAAGAATTTTAAAAGAAAATTAAGAGACTGGACATTTGAGAGCAGCTTTATAAGGTTATGCAGAAGGCGATAATCCTTGCAACTACACACACCGTGCGGAGAGTCGTGGGCAATGAGGACGTGTCGTGTTATCGTTCAGGACCCGCTAGCTTGGAAAGGACTCCATCTCAGTTTAGTCTCTTTGGTATCTGAGATACCTGGGATGAGTCAATGTTGTCCTTTAATGGGATGTGAAAGGCGATAATAAAAAATAAATAAAAAATCGATAATAATAATAATCGCCTTTATTCACAGACCTACCATAGAGATATGAGGTAAACTATAAAATAAACATTATATTGATATCGGTATGTGCAAGAGCGGAGTTTAGATGAAAGGCGCCATAAAGTCATAGTGATAAAAAGTGTTCACTACATATTCATAAAACATTTCTGTCTTCATCCAGCCAGTATCACTACGGGCAATCCTGAACTCGTTTGGGGCGGAATGCTCCTTGGACAAACTTTTATAGGGGTAGATAATAAATGGAGGTGTCATCTCGCCTGATGCGCTGAACGTCATCGTTACTGTTAATGCTCTGTTAATGCTGATTTTTCTTGGGTAGTGCCGATTTCATAGACATGTTTAGCACGTTTTGGTGCCAAAAAATGTCCATTCTGCGTACACAATTGGAAATTGGATATGTCACCCTTAAAGATTTCTTCTGTATACTGGAGAATGTGTTCTTGTCCTTTGGTTTGTAAATACAAATGAATTTAACAGAACAACTTTCTTATATTATTTTCGGTGACTTTTGAAGAAGCAGCTGTGACCGCTTTTGAATTTCTGTGTGCGAGTTTAAGATGCCTCCTACAAAAAATCTATACCATCCATAACCTAAGAAGTTGTGATTAAAACAATTTAGACGAAGCTTTTTGTCTAAAAATTCTTTGACATAAACTTGCACATATTTCACACGACGTGAAAATCGTTCACGATGATTCTCCTTGATTGATTGTCAAAGTCTGCATTCTTCTTGTGAAGCAAGTACTGTGGTGGATACGTTTTTAATAATCTTGATCGATAATCGCAATTTGAGTGTAGCACGTGGCATTCTGAAAGTTATCGCAGCTTTTCTCTGAGGTATACCGTGGTAGACTGATTTTATAACCTTCTGGAGCTGTTCTTCGGTATAAACTTTTTTATATGTCTCTCCAGTTCCTTCAGTCTGACATTCTCTAATGTGAATGTTCTTCTTTTATGAGACATAAGTAAAAGACATTGTCGAAATTGACATAATTCCTTGTTCAGTGGGCAAATAACTAGGAATGAAGAAATATATTGCAGTCACAGTAATGTCAACAACTGTCAACTTGAAGTTTTTGAGATTTATAGTGATTATTTCCCTATGAAATATCGATTAAAGCGACGAAAAGTGTGAGGTTGTGTCTAAAGTATCAAATTCAAGTTGTTATATATGTATAATACTAGAAAATCTTACCATAAAGATTAAATCAGACTTATATAGCATCACAAAAGTATTGCATCGCTTACCTGAATTGATAAAAAACAGTTTCGAACAACATGGTTTTGTTTATGACTTCCTTCAAGCCGCTTTGAGACAACTGCACAGCCGCATGGCTAAATGTTACTTTTTTACCACCACTGAAAAATTAAAGTTACTAAATCAACTCAGTGTTATTAGTTCACTGTGTTGCTTCCCTACCTAAGACTTTGTACTTAACCCCAGACAACGCCGGGCAATCGGCTAATATATATATATATATATATATATATATATATATATATATATATATATATATATATATATATATATATATATATATATATATCGGCAGGGTAATTCACGGAACCCGTTAGATAACAGTTTTCGTACTTCGAGCTGAATTTTTTTTTTCTAAAAATGTGGAACTATTATGACTGAAGACCTATCCAAATGAAATAGTTTCAGAACGGCTGTTCCGGTGATACCGAAAGTTGCCATCAACTCTGTTATTTTAAATGAATCCCCCTATATGTTACTACATTTGTGAATTGCACGTAAAATTCCAGTCTAAATTCATCTGGGACTTCATAGTTAAAAAGAAACAGGATTTATTGAGTTATTTAAAAGGCTTCAAAAAATTTGGCAGATGAGGTCAATTAAAAAAATCTGTATCTCTGCTATTTAGCGGAAAACTATTACCCAAATTGCTACATGCAAACAGCTGATTGCCTTCTCTCGAACTATCAAATCAGACATTCATTTGTTAACACAGGGTGTTGTACTCTATTTAAAAAATGAAACCACATTAAGTAGAAAATGTGAAATAAAACACCCTGTATGTTATGACCCCATTGTCTTTTGGATTGAATTCCAGTGGATTCCAGCGGTGTATGAGCTCCCTATAAATATATCTTCTAGCTTTGATGATATTTAAAAAAGCAATCATTTTTTAGGGATTTAAATTTTTGATAGATTAAGCTAATAAATAAAAATACAAAACATTATCTTTTAACAAACCATTATATACATTTGTACATACCAGCAACTATTGTGTTTCTTTCAGGATATTAAATCGGGATTTACTATTATAGTCTAGGTATGTTAATGCTAATGCTTATTATTCCCAAAATTTAATAGCACTTACATATCTGAACAAATTCTTTAATTTAAGGTTATAACTGACCTACATAAGAACACAATGTTTATGAATATTGTCTGTGACTACCGTTCTGCTCCAGGCATCGAAGTATCCTTGAAAGAACTCAATTGGCTGTAGCATTCCTAACCTGTCTTCCACCCAGCTCTGCAAAAGCAGTTCTCAATCTAAGAGTTCTTATCTGGTATGGACTGGAGTTGCTACTCCCTACTTTATTTTAAATATAACCCCACAAGTCCAGTGTAGTCAGTTCCGATGATCGTGCGGGCCACGGCCATGGACCATTACGTCCAATCCAACGATCCTCGAACATACGCGTTACTTCGTGATGAACATCTCCAGAAGACTGTACTGGGGCACCAGCTATTTGATACCAGGAATTGCGGTAAACATTCAAAGGTAACCTGTTCAAAATGTTGTTTACAACTTCTCCGGAATGACTCTCTCGGACGTTAAGTTTTCATGATACGCCGCGTCATAATAACAAACACGTTAAAACTAAAACCATCTTGAAAGTTATCTTCTTGTTTTCAGTCCGAGTTTTCTGTAGCCCACTTGTGCCAATTTCTTCTATTAATCATCCCTTCTCAGGAAAATTTAGACTCAACGGTCCAGATAATTTTTTGTGGCAGATGCGCATCTTGTTTGTTCTGTGCCAAAACTATTTTACAAAAATAAATCCGTTTCATATCATTCCCTTCTCGAAGTGCTTAAACTGCTGTGAAAGAGTAGCCATGCATTTTATGATTCTTCAAAATTGTTTTACTGATGAAAAGGATAATCCTAGGTCTTGTGAAGCAGATCTTATTGAACTATCAGGATGAGCATTATAATAGGACAGTACGCTTACCTCATTATCTTCTAGATGTGTAAATGTTTTCTTGTAGATTTTTACAGTACCTATCTTTCCACAGCGTATAAAATTTTATTTAATAAATTCAAATAAATATATCTTTAGTTAAATAATCGACAAGTTCTTTCTGCTATCGTGCGACATTCTCCTTGTAAATAAAACAAGTTCGAAATATCAGTATTTCAATAGTTTCCGTAGTTTTCTATGATGTTCATAATTCAATTGAAAAGTACTAGGTACCTATGCACTTATTTTACAACCGAGATAAATAATAAAAACAGATAGCTTGTGAGCTATTGTAGCAACTGTAGTGGACACTAATACCAGTATCCGTCAATTCAATAGGCTAGTATGCAAAATACAAAAAATATTTACGTTAATTTAGTTTTAGCTATAATCTCAAATGCCATCAAAACTAGTAGAGATAGGTATAGGGAAATCATATACGACTAAAAAGAGAAGTCACTCTGAGAGACAATAAGGAAATAAGATACAGGATGTTCCATTTAAATTTTTCGACTTAGGGTGGTTTTAAGTTTTAAAAAATGGTGTATAATTTACCGAAATCCAGCACCAATAAATAAAATGCTGATTTGATGTCTCAAAACAACACTACAAGCTATTTGTATGTACCAATTTGTGTAATGGTTTGTTGCTAAATGGCTGAGATACAGATATTTTTTAATTGACCTCATCTGTCATGTTTTTAAGAAACTTTACTAACCCAAAAATTTTTGTTTTTATCTATGATGTCCCACATGAGTTTATTCGCGCTATTTTGGAAAAATATTTGAAATTCAAAAGTCGTCATCTTTTTATAAGCAACTTTTTTTTATAAGTACAATTGAATAAACATCGCTCTGACGACGCTAACATTGTTAGCAAAACGATCGTCAGTTATAAAAACTGAATTACAATGAATTGGGGTCTCCAACTTGTACTTATCAGTGCTCATCACAGGTTACAATCTTCCCTTATTAAAGTTTTTATCAATATTCGATAAAAACTATAAACCTAACCAACCCTGCTAGATTCAAAAATTGCATGCAGTGTATTTTATGGTTCTGATATCATAGCGGGAGATTCAGTGAATTTCGCATATTATATTCAGTCTTGTTTGTAAAATTACATTGGATTTTAAGGCCAACTCAGTCTATAAAATTTTGTTTGATGTATTTTCTTTTACAGTCTGTTCTGTAACAAGTACCTACACGCTCCATACTCTCTTACAAAGTGAACGTAATATAATTTAAGACAGCCATGGTATCTTAGCTTTAAAAATAGAATTTTTCACAGACTGATCTTTTCTATCTTTTACCATGGATTCTCCTTCCAGAATTTAATTTTTACTTTCCGACGCTGTCTGCTAACAATTACTTTATCTAAAAAAGATCTTTACGTATGGATTAGAAACACACAAAGGGTTCCAGGTTCCAATTGGCATAAAGTTCATGTAAAATAATTAAAAGTAATTCAGTTAATATGTGCTTTTCAAAACAAAAGTTGGGATTTAATTTTCAGAACCCAATTCATTACAATGTTTTCAGACGTGACGATCGTTTCGCTAACAAAGTTAGCGTCATCAAAGGGATGAATAAACTTAGCGAATAAAAACTAGAACTCTGATTTATATATTAGTTAACAAGCAATTGCGCACAACGTTCTCTACGAAGATCTACAGACAAATTTGTCAATAAACATGAAACGAACAAAATCAGAAAAGTGGAATCTACCACTTTCAGAAAAGAGAAAACAGCCTAAACCGTGGTCTGTTTATCATTTGAGCCGCGAATCACGAGATATTTTAATAACATTTCTAAAAAGGCCAATTTAAAACTAATAGTTTCTACAAAAAAATTCGTAAAAATTTTTTTCGGCAGCTCAGAGGATAAAAATAAAACTACAAAACCTTTGTGAATCTATCAAATTGGTTGTAAGGTTGCGAACTTAAATATGTTGGGCAAACTAAAAGATATGTCGAAAAAGACAAGAGCATTTAGCGAAACTGAGATATGGCACTATTGATGAATAATGTATTGCTCGGAATATTTGGGATAATATTTATCATGTAGATATAGAAAATCCCAAGTTAATAAAAAATGTCAAGCAATCACGACAGTTACGCGCTTACGAAAGTATATATATATATATATATATATATATATATATATATATATATATATATATATATATATATATATATATATATATATATATATATATATATATATATATATATATATATAGATCTATATCGTTAGAAATTTGACAAAAATGTTCCAATGAACACAGCAGGTCCGTTCGTTGGATTGTTATCTTAAAAAATCAGTGTATCTTTCTTAAAAGGGTTGTTAAAATCGGTTTTACAAAAGCAGGTAATGGAATCTTAATTACAGTCATTTTGGTATTAAATTATTTTCAAATCAACAACACTTTAAAAGAACCTTAGCAAAAATGTTATTGAAGCAATTCACATTAGAAATTAAATTAAAAGAAAACTTGGCAAAAAATTATCAAAAATCTTTCTCCGGCGAGTCAAAATTTTTATTTATTTTTACTAACTCGTACACTTTATCAAGGAAAACACAACAAGACCAAAAATAAGTTTTTTCCAAGTGACTACCAAAGATTTTAAAATTTTTCAAAAACTAATCGATGGCTTAAACACGAACTGAATAGTACTATTTTAGATTTGTTATTTTGAAGTTTTGAAAGCAGATATCCAAAGAAACTAATCGGTATAATCTAGAATTCTAAAAACATAATAACATAACATCATTAAGTGAGATGTAAGACAAGAAGCACGGGCCGCCACCTCGTTGTGGAACCAAGCAGTATGTTGTCACGGCAGCTACAAATAACTCAAAATGTTAAAATACAGAGACTGTATACAACCAACTAACAATTTAGTAAATGGTCAGCCCTGGCCCATTTCTACCCTAATATAGGACAAAGTATGTAAGGCTAGATGGATTCTCACCACAATTAGAACCGTAGACCGGTTTCGCTTCAATTAGAGCGCGTTAGCACGGCATACTGCCAAAGATAAAGATACCAACAATACCAACTGTGTTTTTTGAAGTCATACAATTATAGTTCATCCAATTGAAATTTTGTTGCTTTGGGAATATTCTTGCAACCATGCCCTTTATACCGAAGTACATGTTAACTGGGTTACGTCTAGCTGTAAGAAAAATACAATTACAACCCACAAAAAAACGATGGTGGTTTATATGAGGAACTTTATGAGGCGAATTGACAATTTCTGTATAGTTGTGATAATGCTGATATTGCTAGTCCTGCGTTTTGTAGTGTGTTATATAATTTGTTTAGTCGCTCTGTTACCGAAACTTTGCTGAGGCGAAATGAAATTTTTTCACCTCAGAAATAATCTTTTCTGTCCCAAAAAAAGCTCGGGTTGTAAAACAGTTGTCTTTAAGAGTTTTATAGTTAGGAATATTAGAGCCAAAATTGAAACCTATGTCTATGGTTACAGCTTATGAAAACCATATCTATAACGTGGCACTTAAAGTGGCTAATAACCCAAATTGTTTTGGAGCTTTGTCAATTTGAGGGAGATAAGTACTTCTTTGCCGACAAAGATGTGGTTCCGAAATAGTCACTATTCTAATGCGACCGATATTGCCAATGCTTTTACGTTTTCCATGGGTAACATTTTAACGGAGTCTACATCTGTCATTTTTAGCACAACTGTTTCTTTGTAAGTCTTTTACCGCGTTTGTGTCTAAATATCGAACAAGAGTTCGTTGATTATATTTCCCAAATTTTCTTTCTCCTTAGACCACCACCGGCAGCCCCGATTTCGGGTTCTGTTTGTGTACGTCGAACTCTTGGTGCGGCATTTAATATATTATTCTTTGTTGTTGTTGTTATTATATATATATATATATATATATATATATATATATATATATATATATATATATATATATATATATATATATATATATATATATATATATTGCAGATATTATTTAGTGCTCAACTTAGTTTTGAGTTTTATATTGTAAAGGAGCTTCGTCGTCTCTTAAGTGCCTGTTAAGTGAAGTCAGATATTATCTCTTTTTCCTGCTTTTTTGTTTTACTTTACTTGTATTACATTGAGTCACAAGCAGTAAGTGATGAATGATGTATCAAGGATACGTTAAAGCTTTAAGTGTAAAATGTACTCACTTCCATTCACTCAGTTTTTGTATCTTCTATTTTGATATATGTTTTTCCCTTTAGAATCACGTAATCCATTATCACCTTGCATTGTTTTCTTGCTATAACTTGAGTAAACATAAAATCACATCACGGTGTAAAAAAGCCACTTCTTAGCTACAGTTTGAATTATCTAAAAGTTCCGTAGGTCTCTTATATAAGTTGTCATCGCAGTAACATTTTTGAGGATTGCGGTTTAAAGAAAGAATTATTAGTGAATTTTCTTAAAAAAAAAAAATTAACCAATGGAAAGCCCGACTTTTGAATTTTGAAAAACGTCTTTAAAGGAGCGTGAACTAGGCCCCCTAGAACACATATCCGAGATCAGTTTCAATTTATATATATATATATATATATATATATATATATATATATATATATATATATATATATATATATATATATACATATATATATATATATATATATATATATATATATATATATATATATATATATATATATATATATATATATATATATATATCCGAATGGAAATGGTATGTCTTCACCTTCTTACTACTGCTTGTCATATTTTTTTTTCTTGCTCTCTACTAACCAAACCGCTGGACGGCGATGATGCAGTTCAGTTTTAAACTGAGCGCAATGTCGCCGCGGTTTTTTTTATGCAGGAGGGGCAAATGCTCATTCAGACCCCATTCACGGCCCCGTAGGTTCCGTGGGATATCGAGGTACTGTGAGACTGTACTCACTAAAACCCCCTCCCTGGGAGTACCGGACCTTGGTCCATACCTCCGTCGGAAAGAATTACACACAATGACTTTTTTGGGTATGATTGTTTCCATTCTGTTTTTGCCGCGGGGGCGTTAGCGGGTAAGTATAAGCTTTCGACGCTTATGCTTGTATGGAAGTTGCTCGTCGTAGTCGGTGGCACTACGGAGAAGAGGATTTGGGTGAGAAGCGGCTTTTGCGAACTGGGTTGTGGATAGTGGAGTTCTAAACTCAAGTATCGAAGGCATTTCCAAATCAGAGTGAATCTGACTGTTTCGGACAAACCATGGCGCTCCGGTAACCATTCTCAGAATTTTGTTCTGGATGATTTGAAGAGTCTTGATGTGTGTTGCGGCCGTGGTGGCCCATGCAGGTGATGCATAGGTCAAGGCTGGCTGGATAATGACTTTGTACATGAGCAACTTATTGTTCATGGACATTTGGAGTTTCTATTTAGAAGTGGGAACAGCTTCGAGATGAACATCAAGGCTTTTTTTCGAACGTGATCGACATGAGGGCGGCATGTTAAGTGTTTGTCGAGGAAAACCCCCAGGTATTCGGCGGAATCTTGCCAGGGGATTAGACGGTTGTCTAATGAAACGTGTTCGTGAGGTGTGTGTCTCCTCTTGGAAAATAGGACAGCAGAACATTTATCGGGGTTTATGGCTAGAAGGGATTTCCTATACCATGATTGCAGCTCGACTACAGCGGTCTGAAGTCGTTCGGTTATTATCCTCGGCTGAGTGGAGCTGCTGAGGATGGTAGTGTCGTCTGCGTACAGTGCGTATGTCACGTTTAGGGGGGCTATCGTAATGTCTGCGACAAATATATTGTACAGCAGAGGGGAGATAGCAGAACCCTGCGGGAGACCAGCCGTGGCTGGGTACGTTCTAGATCTGGCTCCAAGATGTTTGACCTGGTACTTCCTCTGTTGCAGGTATGACCTGATTAGCAGAATCAGAGGGAGAGGATAATTAAATGATAGAAATTTGTTTAGAAGGCCCGCATGCCAAACTCTATCGAAGGCTTGAACAATGTCAAGAAATATTGCACCGGTTGACATGTTTATGTTAAATCCTTTGGTGATGTTTGCCACCACACGAAGGACTTGGTCAGTGGTGGAGTGCTGGTGTCTGAAGCCAAATTGCTCATCCGGGAGGATATGATTTTCTGAGGTGAAAGAAGCTAGCCTTTTCTGAATCAGTTTCTCGGAGATTTTGCCGATGGCTGTTAGCAGGCTAGTGGGCCTGTAGTTCTGAGGGAAGCGTTTTTGGGAGCGAAGAGCTTTTGCCATTTGCCAGACGGAATTGTCTTGGGTAGACAGGGTTTGCAGGCGCTCCTCCCAACGATTGTTGCGGAGTTCTTGTTGTACTTGTTTGATGAGTCTGTTAGCGTCTCGTTTGTCGGTGGGGTTTCCGGTGCGTTGAGCTAGTCTACGCACGCGGTTCTTTTCGAGTATCATTTCCCTGATACTGGACGGAAAAGGTGGCAGATTGCTCTGGGCGGGGTACGTCCTTGATGCATGTTCGATAGAACATTGAATTTTGGACTGTAGATTATCCACTGCACCCTCGAGTTTGAGGATGCTGCGGATAACCGGAATGTCGCCGCGTTTTGCGTATATATATCCCGTTTAAAGCAACCTAGATCGTTCTCGAAAACTAGCGCGCTGGTCGTTTCTAGCCAGTTCTAGCATGGCAACGTCGGCGGAAGATCGCTCGCCGTAACGCTGCCGCTGCTTGTGTTAATTATGAGAATTTGCAAAATTTACGGAAGCTCCTATGATTTTTACTCATTTTTATGTGACTTATGGGCCAGCCTGTTGACTGTAAAAATAATTTTATAAGATGGAGCTCAAGACACCCTATCTTTAACGTACAAATTTTTTTCGTATCTTGTATAATAACGGATATATTAAGATTTGCTGTATAAATGTGTCACCCTTTACACATGAGATAAGATAAAAACTAAAACTAACTAGTTCACACTCATTAGAATAAGTATTTTTTAAATTAAAAAGTCGCGGTCTCCCAATTAGCGAATTTTTTATACGAAAATTTGCTTAAAATTATACACCATTAAACGATAAACTCTATAACTATAACTACTGCCAAAGCATCAGAGAAAAGGTTTATTTGAAATGAATTTTCTGGAAATATTTTGGTAAAATTAAGGACAATGGCGATTGTAGCTGAAACTAAAGGGTTTATAAAACACTCTTCTCTTTACATAATCCGTATTTGTTTCAGGTTTTTTGACTAAAAGTTGCCAATTTTGTCGTATCAAATCACGACTTTGACGTTTTGAAGAAAACCCTTTTTTTGAATGTCTATAACTTTTTTGTATTTTAGCTTACAGACCTGAATTTTGGTACATAGTTTACCTCTTATGATGCAAAGCCGGTAACCGAATGTGGTTGCCGCTACTTTGTTATTTCCGGAGATACAAAAATGTGCCGAAAGAAACCCCCAGAATTTTCACAGTAAGCCTGGTCCGATTTTCCTGGCTAACAAACCTATCCAACCCACTCTACAAATAGGACTCTACTTGCCAAATTTTACTAAAAAAATCGTCCCATCTATTTTGAGTTATCGGTGTGACACACACACACACACACACACACACATATATATATATATATATATATATATATATATATATATATATATATATATATATATATATATATATATATATATATATATATATAAATTCAAACTGACCTCGGATATGGGTTCCCTAATTGCTCATTTGAAGAAATTTTTTCAAAATTCAAAAGTCGAGATCTCCCCATTAGTGCATTTATTCTACGAAAATTCACGAAAAATGAGGCCTAAAAACATCAACTTTTAGAACCTTTTATTAGAATTTTTAAAAATAATGTTTAAATAAATATTAAATACAAATCTTCTGTTCAATCGGCTTTGTCTTTTACGGCATCGTTAGAGAATAAAACAAGCTCTTGTGAAGCTAGAGAGAAATTCTTTACATCTTTATTTGATATGGAACGGTGTCACAAAGTAAGAGCAACACCAATTATAGTTATTGTTGTTATTCCCTATATATGCCTGACTATGTACTATTAGAATTGAATACATAAGATGTAAAAAGAACCTAAATTTACTTTCTTCGCTGTCACCTATTTCAGTGGTCGTTTTTTTAGAGTTGAATATTTTTATAAGTTCAAAGTTTCTCAAATAGTCCTGCCAATTGAATCATAGTTCCACATAACTGTGATAATCTACTCTCTCCAGAAAGACCTTCTCACGAAATGAATTTTTTGTGTCCATGGCTTGACCACAAAGAAAATATCCATATTCCTGTACCCATAAACTTCGGAAACATTATATTACTCGAGTTTTAACGAAAAAAATCTATTTTGACCAAATCACTTCTCATTTATCTCCTACACCAGAAAGCGATCTTACCCAAAAAAAAAATTCGAAACGTTCCCTTGTCAGGTGCTAACTGGATACCAAATTTGAAAATGATATCTCACTTGCTCGAAAGTTATTGCGCCCACTAACAGACAGACACTTACAGGCCGACAGATCAACAGACAAAACAGTCAAAAAAAATCGTTCCAGAATCAAGTTTCGTATATGTTTTGAGACTTTTTACGCAGTTTTAGCAAAACAAATTTCGAAATTTCTGTTATAGCCACACCCACACATTTTACCACTAATTTAATATTAGCACATAATACCAGATGTTTGATAAAATTGAAAGTTTTCTCATAAACAAACCCTAAAACGTTATATTACTAGAGTTTTAGCGAAAAAATTTCAAGTTTCTCCAAATCACCCTCCATTCGTCCCCTACGCCCTGGCGAGATTTTACCCAAAAACAAGCGGAACCGTTCGTCTATCGCCTGTTAACTGTATACCAAATTTGAAGACGATATCTAAATTCGTTCTAAAGTTATCGTGGCTAAAACAGACCGACAACAAAATGTTTTGAAATTTTTGTCGCCGAAGCAATACTTCCGCATATATTGACGATATGGAAATAAACATGACATATTATTGACTCGTATTGATTTTCCCACTTTTCTTTTATTTGTTATATTAAACAAAATCAAATTTTAACTTTATATGGCTCAGGACTTTCTACTAGTTTATTCAGGAGAATATATTTAATTATGGACGCTTTTAGCTCCCACAGCGTTAGACATTCTGGGTGTAACTGATGGTTAACATTAGTCTACCGGGACAATGAGATACTTATTAGGAACTTCCTTATCAACATAAGCTTCAATAGAATAACCAGAAGCTTTCTCGTAGACGGGCAAAGATGAACGACATCTAAATTATTACGAAATTATTCACTTAAGTTACTATTATCATCTATGTAAAAACTTTAAACAACTGTCATATCCTCTACAAGCTCAAAGAACCTAAATGTCAGGTCTTTGGAATTAAAAGGATGCTATCAAAAACGTGTTTTTGTTTGATATCTAAAAAGAAACACCTAAAATAAGTAAATCAAAAACAAGTGATAGAATTAACGAAAACGTTCACAAAATTACATAATAAAGCAAAATATTCATTTATGTGGTAAAGCAAAAATTATCTGAATACAGTGTGAAAACATTTCTTCAATTCACTATTAGACAAGTACCTATGTAGTATATTTGATTTATCTCTTTATGTCTAACGATTCTTCTGCAATGTCTGGACGGTGAGTGGTTTCCACTCTGTTGCGTTCTGTAAAATATGGAGGTGGTCTTGTGAATCGTCTTTGAAATTATTTATATATTTTTTCATAAAAAAAATCGATGTGGTCTAAAAATATGCCGAACGAATTTATGGGAATTTTAATAACATAAATAACAAGCTAAACTACAAAACGAAGGGACATCCGTAAAAAAAACAAATATAA
The DNA here is from genome assembly GCA_964006375.1 of Tillus elongatus. NCBI lineage: Eukaryota > Metazoa > Arthropoda > Insecta > Coleoptera > Cleridae > Tillus > Tillus elongatus. Next base: position 72,296,346 of record OZ023265.1, read on the forward strand.
ACATATGAAATATAACACGTCACTAACACGAAGTACTGGAGGTCGGTGAGTGCCTGTAAACAAGGTAGGGATATCGTGGATAGGTCTGGCTTCTTGATATGTATCGTATTGGACTTCGCCGTAACATAGGGTTCTATGAGACGACTGTAGTCTTAGGAGACAACTTACATTGATAGGTAATCAAAAGGACCCTACTTCTCAGGAATGCGTTGAAATTGAAAAAACGTCTAGTGACCACTTGTGTGAATGCAAGGCTTTTTCGAGTGTCCGAACAGAAATGTTCAAATCAAGGACTTTACGTAGGAAACAAGTAGGTTCCGTTTCATGTAAGACCGCCATGACTTTTATTTTAAGGTCAATGAGGTTTGATGACGAAACCGTAGAGAGGCTTCCGGTTTCCGGGGTTTGGAAATAGCGCCTAAAGTGGCCCATGCGCCTGCCACTAGGCTTCCCAGTATTGGTACTACTACTCCTACCATGACAACATATTTAAATCAAACTAGTGGTAAAATACCATAATAACAAAGATAGTAAAAATTAACTTAACTCAGATGTAGACATATCCCTTTTGGCATCACATGTGCTTATTTCCTTCTTTATAACCGGTTCTGGCTCCTATAGCAAACATGAAAAGGTAAACTTTTTTCTTCTCTGCAACCGGTTTTTGCTTTTACGAGATCATCCGGCAAAAGAAAATGTTTTGATATGACTGGTCTGGAAGTGACGATGCCGTCAAAATAGTTGCATAAGAGACAACAATAACCTGCGAAGCTATGGAAACATTTTTACATCTGTGTTTAGTGCAGAACAGTTTTACCGAGGTAGGGCACATTCGCATGGTATCTTATATATATATATATATATATATATATATATATATATATATATATATATATATATATATATATATATATATATATATATATAGAACGTATGAGGAGGTGACTTTACTGATCTAAGCATGGTGCCAATTTTGTTGTGGGCGTGACAATATACTTCTTTTTCAAGAATATATTAGATACTATACGAACGCGAAGATGTATACATAGAGCAAACAACAAGAACTTTTAAAAAAGAGAAAGAAGCATCAGCCACATCTAGAGTCACTACAACCTAGAGAGTCGACGTTAGCTGAACACGATATTTGGGAACACCACAGAGTTCTGTTTGATAAAATGAAGGTTGTTATTAGAGTAAAAATATATCACCAGCATATCAGCAAGAAGGCGCTTGAAATACAGAGACATCCCAACAATATTAACAGAGAGGGCGGTTTAAGCTTAAGTCTAACCTCGTGCCCAGTAATCAACAACAGAAATAATTCACAGGGCACCGTAAATTCCATTAAAAATCAATAATAGTGTCGTCATCTCCCGTTGGAAATGGAAAAGATTCCCACGCAGTTTCGGCATGTTTTTTGAAATGGAATAGCGCGAAAAGTGACTATTAAAAAGTGGCGAAGCTCTGTTCAACCAAACTTCGAAAATCGATGAGACCTATTATCTCGGCTATAGATTTTTCGACATATAATTTAGTAAAGTGGTCTAAAGGCTTTTTTTCTCTCAGGGCCCGTCCGAGAGCACTACAACCTGTGGTTGATTGTGCATACCCTTAGTCTTACTCCACCCATTCCAAATTCACTGTGCCTTGAACTAGTCTGCACAGCGATTGGTAGGGTGAAGTTTTATATTGCTATGTCTCCGGTCTAGACTGACCTTAGATCAGTTGTCTTTTGCGGTCCAGAGCTTTACACTCGCACAAGATATGCTGGGCTGATTCCGCCCCATTTTATGCAGGTGTTTCTTGACGGCCATGTATCCCGTCAAGAGACCTGTTGTGTTTCTGAGCTGGCCTCTGCTAAGATTTAGCAGCTCCACAGCTCTCTTTGAACTGGGTCTGTCAATTATTGACTTCCCATGTCTGAGCCCTGGACAGTCCGCTCAGTACACCTTGTGTTGGTTTCTGAACCAGGACGTAATGGCTCCCCTGGCAGTGCCCTTTGTCACGCCCAGAGCCGGTTATGGTCCCATAAATGGTTCTGATGGCCCTCTCTTCGCGAGACTGTCAGCTTATTCATTGCCTTTGACCCTGGAGTGACCCGGCACCCAGATGAGGGTCACCTCATTCTGCCCAGCCAGGCCGCTCGTCTCGTCTCGACACTCACTTACCAGCCAGGAATTTACCCGTGGGCTACTTAGTGCCTTAAGGGCCGCCCGGCTGTCTGTGTCTATGAGGATCCGCTTCTTGGTGTAGCCCCTCCTCTTGTTCTCCCGCACACAGTGCAGGAGGCGTACATTTCAGAGTCTAAAGGCTTGCCTGTCAAACAAATTTTATTTTCAGTATCAACTTCACTTAAATTTATTAATAAGGTTAAAGACGTTAAATTGATTGAAGCCGATATTTTGATTTTATTTGGTGTAGCATCTTTGTTTCATATCTTGACGATACAAACGCCAGCGTATTTAAAATAATTGTTGGAAATAAACAACATAAGTAAAGAAGTCTGTAAATAATATTTAAGAAAATGTCTTTAAATTAAACGATGTGGTTTTTGAACGAACCCACTACGGCAATGGGTAACTCTCTCACTCTCTATAGATTGATTGCCAACCTTTCCATGAGTAGATTTCAAAGTTTAGAAAAAGTTTGTCTGCTTACCATTTAACCTGTGAATCACCAGGATTTTAAAAGCACCTTTAAGCAAGCTGATTTACAACTGACCTTCTCGACAAAAAAATTATTTTAAAAATTGTTAGGTAATTCAAAAGGAGGATTAATATACTGAAATATTAGGTATCTACAAATTAAGTTGTAAACAATGTATTCCTAAATACGTTGGGCGAACTAAAAGAACCATTGAAACCAGATAAAAGGAACATCTGGCACAGCTGAGAAACGTTACTATAGACAACTCATGCGTGTCCCGGCAAATTTGGGATAACAGTCACCACATAGATAAAGAAAACCTAAAGCTTATCAAAAATCTTAGACAACCGGTGAAATTAGATGCCTAAGATATATATATATATATATATATATATATATATATATATATATATATATATATATATATATATAAGGACGCCTAGTTCGCGTTCATTGAAAGAACTTTTTTCAAAATTGAAAAGTTTTGATCTTCTCATTAGTGATTTTTTTTCAATTCACTAAAAATAAAAAATAGAACCTGGAGTTTAACCTAGTTTTTAAGGGGCGTTACTCTGACAGAAAATGTTTCTAAAATATGTTCATATAGAAGACCCCCCTCATTATTTTGTGACCAGATACCGTTTTATTGCTTTATGCAGTAATAAAGAACCATGCTCTGTAATAGCATCTTTGAGGTAATTGGTATAATATTTGAGCACACTTCAGAATGTTTTGATAACCGATTGTATAAGGTCCATTTAGTTATTTTTATGATTGTGAAAACTGCTTCACTTTTCGTTAAGGAAATTATTTTGCAGGCCAGTCCGTATGAATTAGGTTTTTGAGTATTACATGAATTTCTGACAAAACTGGTAAGTTAACGTAAGCGTGATAAATAACGGACTGGGTGCAAGAGTGCAGAAACTGAGTGACTCAAGATTATTACAGGACAGTAATTCAGGATAATTATAGTGCTGTGACCTAGGATAATATTGCTATAGTAGAGTAAAATGAATGCAGGATATGCAGAATATGTATATTTGTCATCCGAAGAATAATGTCATTGCTATGGAGACAGCCATGCTGTGAGCACTTGTAATCAGTGAACGAAAATTGCTACGGATTACCTTCTACGATATAACCTCGCATCATAAAATCACAAAATGTAAATTCATATAACGTGCTTTACTCGTATGCATCTATCTACAAGCCATAATTTAACGGCCGTATAACGACTGGGTGCGCGCTTCTAGTAGTTTGTATCGTTCACTTGTTTACAGCCAGATATCCTGGTAGAAGTGATTAAATTAATTTATCTTCCGGCTACTTGGCTGCTGCACTAATTGTGTTATAGACTTCAACATCGTTCAGTCTTAATTTCATTGCATTTAAACTGTCTGTAAATTAAATCTAACTTGTCTTTTAGTTTAACCGTCTGAGCACTTGAATTTGCACTATATGTACAGCAGAAGTACAGGTTGCGAAACCCAAATCATCACAAGCCAACAAAGTTGATTTTACTAAACGATAACTAAAAAACCTGGACTGAGCGAGTGCGTGATTGGAGCGCATGTTCATACAAATTTACAAAAGATAAAATTATAATTAGTTTTGTAAATACAAATTTGTTTTGAGAAAAAAACTTTTTCGGAGAAGCCGGTTCACCTGGGTTTCATTTCTAAACCTCAGGCAGTCTAAGATAGACATAATTAAACACTCAATAAAAAGGCTTCTTTTTCGGATAATAAAAATGTATTATTTCCTACGCGTTTTGGCCATCGAGGTAGCCATCTTCAGGGGTAAATCTAAAATCACAATAAATAAGGTCTGCCAGAAAACGCTGTCTTCTGAATTTTCCTCTTCCTCGCCGAATTTCAAATCAGTGCCAAAACAGCCACTAGTCACCTTCATTTTCCAGGGTATGAGCTCCTTACTCACTTTAGATTGTATGGAGGCGTGTGCGCGTACGTCCGCAGCAATCTACCCTGCACCAGACTCCCCAATTTAGAAGCTGGAAGAAAAGACATACTAAGGATAAAACTCTCTCTCGGGGCTGCAACTAAATTCATCTGTTGCATTTACCAGTCACCTTCTGACAACAACTTTGTACAGCTCTTTGACTACCTTTCTGAAAAAACCGACCATCTGGTTTCTTAATATCCTTCCTCCGAGGTCACTATTCTTGGTGACTTCAATGTCTATAATAAGGAATGGCTAGGATCTTCAAAAACCGATCAAGCCAATATGGTTCAGCAACCTACTTACTTTCCTCGCATCCCAACACACAGCTCAAATCTCTTGGATCTCCTTCTTACTACAAATCCTGACTGCTATAAGATATCAGTCACCCCCCCCCCTGGGTCGCTCAGACCACGGCATGGTCACTGCTTCCTGCGCAATTCAACCCGAAGTCGCACAGTCATCACACCCACGTATCGTTTGGCACTACATTTCCGCGAACTGGGACGAAATGCGAGATTACTTTTCCTCATTTCCATGGGCAGCTGTCTGCTTCTCTCATCCTGACCCCTCTGATATCTCACAAAACGTCACCGAAATTATCCAAGTTGGCATGGAATTATTTATTCCACGTACACAGAAAACCTCTGCAGCCACTCAACAGCCCTGGTTCTTTAAATCCTGTGAGAAGGACAGACTTGAAAAGGTCAAAGCTCACAAAAAGCTTCTACACAATCCTAGTCAAGAAAACCGTCATGCATTTAACGACGCAAGAAACCGCAAAGTCCGCATTCTTTCTGAGGCAAAAACTCGTTTAATAACCACATCAAAAACAAAGTCCTCTTAAGCTCCAGCGGCAGCAAAGCCTTCTGAACTCTTGCTAAATCTATTGGGAATAATTTCTGCAAGAACACGTTCCCACCTCTTGTTTCAGGGGATGAAATTGTTTCTCTACCGCTCTTGGCAAGGATGAACTTTTTGCCTCGTTGTTCGCCGGCAATTCTACCCTGAACTCACCTCCAAATGTCCAACCACCAACAGTCCCCAATGTCACGCATAAAATGACGGATATCATTTTCAAAATTAAATAGTACGAAAGATGCTCTCTGCCCTCAATACCAGGAAAGCCTCTGGCCTTGACGAGATCCCACAATTGTTCTCAAAAAATGCGCACCAGAACTTGCTCCTGTCCTGGCTGGTCTGTTTCAGACATCTTACAATAGAGGCATATTCGCTAGTAACTGGAAAAATGCTCGAGCACAACCCGTCCCCAAAAAAGGATCCAAAGCGCTTCCTGGAAACTACAGGCATATTTTTCTCCTTTCAGTCGTCACCAAAGTGATGGAAAAGTATATAAACACCGGATTACTAAAATTGCTTGAAAAACACAGTCTAATCCATGACAGGCAGTATGGATTTCGTCAGCGCAGATCAACTGCCGACCTTTTTTCCCTTGTCACCCATTCTTGGAACAAGTATATGGAACTACACGGTGATTCCCAGATTGTCGCTCTAGACATATCCAAAGCATTCGACACGGTCTGGCACGCAGCGCTGCTTAAGAAACTACCGGCCTGCGGCCTACCACCAAAACTCTCTACGTGGACAGTAAATTTCCCCTCCAACGGGAGCATTTCTCAGGAGTCCCTCAATATTCAGCTCTAGCCCCTACTTTGTTTCTTATCCACATAAATGACCTGCTCTATGGCACATCCAACCCAGTTCACAGTTATGCGGACGAAAGCACCCTCCACTCAAGTATACAATATTCCAAGCATGTCTCTTAAGCCCAATTAGATGAGGATTGCAGGCTCATGGAGGGTTCTATCACCGTGGATCTCCAAAAAATATTAGACTGGGGAAGTAAAAATCTTGTACAATTCGACCCCAACAAATCACAGTCTTGCTTTCTTTCTCATAAGAAATACACCAGCCCTAGACCCATCACAATAAACAACCAAGTTATTTAAAGTAATAAGTCATTTTCACTTGTTGGCATTTCTGTGGATCGAAATCTCAATTTGCACCAACATGTCACATCAATGGCAGAAGCGGCTGCTAAGAAATTGGGTTTCCTCTTCCGGGCTCGCAAATACTTTTCACCAGCTAATCTCTATACCTTATATACTTCACAAATAAGACCAAACCTCGAATATTGCTCCCACATCTGGGGTGCTGCTGCCGCTTCTACACTCGCTATCCTGGACTCCATTCAGAAGAGAGCTATACGTCTCATAGGTGACCCTACCCTCACCCAAAGGCTGCCATCCCTTGCCCACCGACGTGCCGTTGGTGACCTCTCTCTCTTTTATGGATATCTGTACGAGCATTGCTCAGAGGAGCTTTCTTCCATAATTCCTCCACCTGCTGCCCCAACAGATCTACTAGGTGAAGAGAGCGAATGCATCCTTTTACTGTCCAGGTCACCAGACATAGAACATCTTGTTATGCCCGCTCTTTTGACCTGGGGACTTCCAAGTTGTGGAATTCCTTGCGGGCACACGTTTTTCCTTCTCCCCCGAACCTTCAAAGCTTCAAGTCCAGAATTAACAAGTTGCCTCTTCTCTCCTTGTCAACACCCACGGTACGATAGTATTTAGGCTGTAAGGCCTCGTGATGTGTTGTTGAAATTAAAAAATTTTTATTGTGCTGAATGAAGCATAATGGTATCAAAACAATCAATACAGAAAAGGTCAAAGCTGAGCATCTAAAGTCAAACAGTAAAAGAAGTTCAAAGCTAGAGTAAAGCTAAGCATGCAGTTAAAAGCGGAACAAAGTATCCGCTATTACATAGCAAACAACAACAAACTATAAAAATCTACTGCGAAATGAAGAGCTGTGTGGAGTGAACTGACTTGAGAGAAAGTTCAACAGGAGGCTACACAGTTAAGCAGAAAATTTAACGAGAACCCTGAGGAGGTGCTGATGTGTAAAACAAAACAAAAAAAAACAAAATGGCGTCCATACTTACTTTTCAATTCTCTTAAATTTAAGCTGAAAACTATACGATGCTTATCCAACGACATCGCATCCGAATGTACCAGAAATCAATTCAAATTCAACGTAATTAATATAGAACAGCGATTTAATCCATGAGGCCGAAGAAAGGTCGCCCATTCAAAGCAGACATTATGAGAATATGAGACGTGAGAAACTTCCACAATGGAAAAACGGCGAACTAAAGCGACATGGCAGAAGTGACAGATATGTCATAGACAGACAAAACCAGTTGGAAAGGAAAGGGGAGACACAGAACAGCCACCTTCGTGTTCACAATAACTTTGGCAACAAAATGTCATAGAGTTCAGGAGCGCTAGCCCACTAGATGGTTGTACAATGAAGGAAAGTTCAATATGTCTGTGTTGGATAAGTTCAAGACCTCACTAGTGGAGATACCATCTTGTACAGAAAGATGGTCTCCCTATGGGTAACCCTTCGCTACCCCTCTGCGCAGAGATCTCTATGAGTTTTTTTGAGAGAGAAGTGGTTTTCAGAGACTACAACCTTTATGCGAGTTATATTTCATCCTGGGCACGTTATGTCGACGAGATACTTGTGGTTTGGTCGGGTACCATAGAGCAGGTCCACCTGCTCCTGAGTCGGCTGAATAAGCTGCACGTTTACATCAACATCATAGATTCATCTATCAGCTTCCTCGACCTGAAGTTGAATAAGTCTCGGCAATTCCATCGCTTTTGACATTTGTAGTAAACCCGCTCACACCGACCACCTGCATCCTGCCACCATATGTCTCACAAAATGGACTCAGCTGGATTCCTGGTTGACAGATTATTGTTCAGAGTCGCACTGACGGACTGATTTCATTAAAGAACTAAACGCAATTAAACAACCCGCAGTTAACAACGTATTTGCAGTTAATATTGTCGGTAGATGGTAAATAAGAACAACTATCAGCTCTTAATAAAAATGAGCTTCAGTCTACCTCTTGCTCCGCCACAGAGAATGTCATATTTTCCTAGGTATAGTTTTTGTGTACATTGCTTGGATAGTTTCGTTGGTCAGAAATGTCCGCATAAATTTTGAATTTATATGTTCAGGAAATTTTTGTATTTTTACAAACATTTCACAAGTTATTTTGATGAAATATGGTACATTATTTCTACTATAAAGGTTATACTATCTACTAAATTTAATGTATTTTATTAAAAAAACATATTTAACATTAAAAACATTTCTACTTAAATTCGCTACCATAACGCATTTGCTGCGTCCAGACTTTTTTTCTTGAGAGTCAAAAACATAAGCCTTTCCAATGAAATTATTTCTAGAAGAATTTCCAATAATCTGCGAAGTGGACACATAAGTTTTTCAAGGCATATATGCTCTACCTTTGATAAATTGATTAACTTCTTGATAACAATTATATTCTCAGGTAATAGCCTCTAGGGAGGCAGGTATTAGAAATACTAAGAGAGCACCGTCTTGCAAATCCGAAGCATCCAGTTAATTGAAGTACCATCATGGTATGTTTATATAAAGCAGGGGTTGCCAGTTGCCAAGTCGTAGCCGAAGTTTTTTATTAAATACAGTTTAATGAATTTCAAGCTAGTTACAACAGATACAAGGAATTTTGATTTTTCAGTTAGTGTAATAGAAATCTACACTGTTTATAGAAAATGTTCTTCGCAATTTAATAGAGTTTATCTGTAACTTTGCTTCCCTATAAGATGCAACAAAGCACAGCTTTGTAGAACACAAGATAAATATAACTAGCGTCGTAGGCGCTGAAAGCAAAATCTTTTTTGAGGACAAATATTTACACAGTCGCATTGATTTTTCTTCATTTCCATCTCGTCGCATAAAAATCAGACTATTATCATAATTAAGTGTCGGCAAGAAAAAAACAAAATTAAAAACTCGTTATGAAAGTGCGCTGATGGACGGATAATCAAAAAGAAAAAGCTATGACTAGCAAATTAATTAATTTCTCAAGAGAGATTAAAACTGATATCTGCAATTTCACAAATGTATTCACGCAGAAGCGGTGCCAGCGCCGGTTTGTCACCGTGACGCTGACGCTAACACCGTAAGGTGACGGTCATGGTGACAATGACGCCTATAATGATGGCTGGCACTGATAATATTTCTTAAGAAAGTGAAAAGGAGAATTCATAAATTTGTAATTTATATTCGAATGAATAATGGATGAGCACCGTAGATATGGAAGGTTTTCTTATCATTATAAAATCATCTTTTATTAGGAATTCATTTGTCTGTAATCTTTGCCATCTGTCGCCGTTAAAGCCATTGCCCCCCTGTATTATAGCCTCGCCGTTTCAAAAGATTTTGAGAAACAGTTGTTTTATAAAAAGTATCAATACCATTAAGATAAACTCTCTATTAGTATAGTTAAATATTCATGTTTTAATACTCGGCGTTTAGCAGACCGCGTTAAATCAATCCAGATATTGATCTCTTTTCTAAATTACAAATCATCGTTAAGAATATAAAACTTTTAAGCAGCTACACTTGTTATTCTAGAAACTGCATTTCCGTAATATTTTCGTAGAAAAAAAATCACCAATATTACGATTGGTGTGAAATTGTCCAACTCTGGTGCCCCTAAAAATTACATACAGGCTTAGCTTTTCAATTTCTATGTTTATATATGATAGTCATCATCAATCTGAGCATCATGTTGCCTTGTCGTCGCAACCATGGTTTTCTGCCTCCGGCAGTTTTTCTTTAAATATTTCATGATAGCTTAACGTCGCGGTTCCTTATGCATTCGATGACTCTTCGAGGTATGCTTGAAATTAAATGATTTATGGTATCCTTAGGAATTTCAACCCAGGATTCTTGAATTAGGTAACGAACGTCAACTATGTTACTTGGTAGTTGGGGTAAATTACCCAATCTATTGCGAATCATATCCCACACATGTTTCGATTGACAACTCTGAAGAGCTAGGAAATGAAAGGATTATTTTCTTGTAAGAACGTTTTAGTAACTCTTTCTGTATGAGGACGTGCGTTGTGTTGTTGGAAAAGGGGATGAATTAACCCTTATAAGTATGGCAGTGCTACAATATGTAGTACGTTTCGTATATAATAATTTGCATTCACATTTCTAATAATAGAAACTAGAGGTGACCTGCTAGTGTATTGTTATTGTACCTGATACCATCACCCCCCCCCCCACCAGATAAGTGCCCGTTCCACGGCGATTTCTTATTTTTACGTTTCCCACGTAATAGTCTTACGCTTTTGCAACCGTCCTGGGCCCAAAGACATAGTCGGGACTTGTCAATTCACCATCCCTATTGTGCCTGCCGTCGCTCCACTCAGGCCGATCAGCAGATGTCGAGGTGTCAGTACGAGACATAAAAATTGTCTATTCGAAAGTAGCCCAAAAGCAAGTATTCTGCCGTTGACATAGAGGCCTTTTGTTGTAAAGCTCTCAACCAAGGATTGTGTTGTGGAAGCTTTGTCTTGTAAAGCCGCAATCCTCAAATGACGATCTTCCAGTAATGAAGTAGCTCGAGGTCGTCCGGATGCATGATGGCGGTTACCGGCTGGTCCCTTCTTCAAACCACCTGGACAAACACTGTAACACTGTTCACACACTGCGTCCTATGGGGCCTGAAGTTTTTCTGATTGAAAAACTGGCTCCCCGCATATCCTTAATGCGCCTCCTTTCGAAATCACTTAGATAATTCTAATTGTTTAGTAAACGACGCCTAATGACTCAATAAATGGAGCACAAGGCGCTATGAAATGTTGCTTTAAACTGAAGGAAATGCAAATTTAAATACATAGTTTTTTGAGAAACCAATTTAAAAAAGTGTACAAAGTGTACACCTACTAACATTGTTTGTTCATATTGTTATCATCTCTTATCAGTGACAAAACAGTGTGGTATAGAAAATTTTATTGCTTTTGGAAAGTGAGTGCATGTCTTAAAATACACCGAACAAGTTTTGGTTTCTTGTACATGTTTTTAGTACTAAAGCATACTTCTCTTTCTTTGGATTCGTCTTTCTATCGGAGTACCTTGCCTTTGTCACTGTCTTTATATCCAGAATTGAAAGGTTGCTATTCTCTTTATATCGTATTTATTCAAACTCCAGTAATCCCACCCCATGTTACAGCACTATATGCCTACCTATGATTAAATGAACCTCTTTCCTAAATTCAAGTTAAAAACTTTATTTGTACTAAATGTATTTTGTCTATGAAATGGTTGCTTCACCATTGTCTTCCTTATCCTTATTTTTACTATCATCAGTAGGTAATGCGTCGGTTGGGCCAGACAGTCTGGTACATTTGAACTACTGTGGTTAAGTATGGGCTCTGCATTACCGACATCACAGCTGAGAGGCGAGTAGTAGTATGGATAAGCGGGTTCTGGAACACTTTAGGCGTAGGCGCTGACAGATATGACAGATCTGTCAAATCTGTCAACTGGCATTTGTCGAGTCTGTCACCTGTCATGTGTCAATTCAAGCCGCCTATCTTGGCACCAAGCTGTCACTGTCAAAGAAAAAAATAATAGAAAAAGCAAACTAAAAAAAAAAAAAAAAATAGAATCACGTCAAGCCGTTATCGTAAATTCTCTGCAAGGTGTCGCTACCGTATGATTCCTAGCATACGCATAGACCTTACGGGGGCCTGACGGGGGCGGGGGCGGGGGTTTGGGTCTGGCGTGGTTCGAGGCGGGGGTGAAGTGGGGGCTTCTGCTTCAGGACCGGCAGCGACGTAGTGTTGAGCTCAGTTTATGTTTGATTTGTTATGTAGTCGAATATATCGACGAAATAAACAATTTTATTAAACAATAAAGAATAAAATGTAAGCTCTAAGTATAATCGTAGTTGTATATAGACTAAAACTGTTTTAATATTGTTGTAGTGCATTGGAATCGCTTTGTACGTAAATCTTATAATAGTTTAATCATTTAACCTCTGAACTTATTATTTATCAAATAAAATTACTGCTCTCTTGGCAACGACAGACACAAGCTATTTTAGTTCAATAATTGAACAAACTTGAAAGAAGCAACATGTGGATGGGTTACGTGAGTTACAGTGAATCAACTGATTTAAAAAGTGCTGTGGAAAATCTACACTCGCAATTTTACGACATTGCATTTGATGCTGAGCATGAATCCGTATATGGAATGGGCAGGTACATGTCAGTGTCTGAATGTAGAAAGCGTTATCGATTATACAATTATGCTGCTGAATTATGCAGTATATTTTTGGACTGTAATGGTAAGATGACAATGGATTTTTTTTTGTACCACTCCAAGAAGATGCGGTTTGGATGAGTTTTTGGATGTAATTGCACCTTTTTTATCAGAAGAGGATAAAAAAACTGGTAAAGTCTACAGAAGAAATAGAATGTGATAATAAAGAAGAAAATGAAATGGATTCAAACAGTAGTAAAGATACATTATATTGTAAGAGAAATGTATTTTAGTTACCTTATACATGTATCATTGTTAATAATAGAGGCTAATATTTTTTTGTTTTGTTTTTTTTTTCTTTCACCATTTCTATCCCTCTGAATTAAAAAATATTATTTGTTTCTTTCTACAGTAGTTAAGTTTCAGTGTGAATAAATAAATGAAACACAAAGTAATCGGATAACGTTTTTTATTTATTTCTTCTCACTTTAATTATTTTGTAAATATCCTGTCTTTAACAAAAGGATAAATTTTATTCCTAAATATATAAAATGTGGTGAAAATTGAGTATATAAATAGTATGATGTCCAGTATCTGCTGTGTATCATCATTATTGAAAGTTACAGTTGTAGAATTTTGTTTTGATAGATCACCTCTGTGTGAAAAACAATTCCTTGTTGTTTTTACTGCATCTGTATTTTCATAGTCTTTTTGAGTAATTAAAGTTTCATTTAAAACTTGTTTCCACTGAGTTTCGCCGTAACTTCTATTTGAGTATATGAATCTGAGTTTATATTTCAGAATGCTAATGTCATTCTTAGGAATGTTCGATGTTTTAGGTGTTACTGGCAAAACAAATACAAGATAAGGTAATACATTTAAAAACACGCAATCTAATCAAGTTTAAGGAACAATAGTTTGGATTGTGTTTGTTTCTATTATATAAACAAATACAAACACCGAAGCTCAAATCTATTTTTAGAACTACGTAATAAATACGATACATCGCTATTGTGCTACGCAGATAATTAAAACCCATCTATGAATAGTTATTTTTGTAAAATAAAAATCCTTATATCTGTTTTCACCTAGTTGGGAATAAGGAATACCATTAGTTTTTAATTTAAGGTGTTACATTAGCGCCAAATTAAAGTAGGTAACATGAACAGTAGAGCCAAATTAAAGTAGGTAACATGATTATTTTATGACCTTGAAGCATGACACGCTGGGCGTCCACTAGTAGGTGGTCGTGGCCGATGATCATGATCAGTATCTCTGGGCAGTTCATGCTGATAACACCAGTGCTAAGATCTTAGTTACAGTTGCTATACTTAACCTTATAGGTAGGTCTACATACATTGATATATTTAATTTCGTTCAACCCAATATCGATGTTTACTACTTTGCAAATATAGTCGAATAAAAAAAAAGCATGTTGGTTTACTCTCCTAATCACTAAGTCAAGATTGTGATTACTATACAACGACCGCTTTGAATACCAGGGTCAGGCTAGATTAATTAAAAGAGACAGGGCCGGCTTAAATCAATTGTTTAAGTTATAAAATCAGTATATATATATATATATATATATATATATATATATATATATATATATATATATATATATATATATATATATATATATATATATATATATATATATATTAGTATAATATAAACTATTAAATTTTACTAAGTTTATCGAATCTCAAATATTTTGAAAAATCACGATCTTATTTTAAAACGAATGATGTATTCCCTGAGTAAAATAAATATAAAGAATACCAACAGTCGAAATTTATAACTTACATTATTAAATTTCGTGAAACCAAAAAGCTAAGTTTTTATGGTTGGTTAATTCATATTACAATTAAATCTTTCTTTTAACATAATATATATATATATATATATATATATATATATATATATATATATATATATATATATATATATATATATATATATATATATATGCAATGTGCTTAGTATATGATTTACTAAATTTACTAAGTTTATGGAGGTTCAAATATTGTAAAAAAAAATCTTTTTTTTATATTTTTAAAACAGATTATTCCTTAACACCTTAACACCACATTCGAAAATTTTTCTTTTGTTTCAGATTAAGAAAATGCTTACAACGGTCTCTGTTGTTCTTCGTGAAGTGAGAGGACACTTCTAAAAGTTAATATAGTGTTATAGTTATTCAACCTTTATATTTACAGTTGCAGTTGGCAGGTCTTGAAAGTCTTTAAACGTGTAAACAGACAAACAGTTGGGCTCTATTTATTACATAACTTGTGAAAAACTTTATAGTATAAATAGCTTCCGTACTGCTAACACCTATCCAGTGCTGTAAAGGAGTTACCTGAGAATATAAATAGACGTCATCAAGCAAAGGACAACCATTTGTGTTTTAACTTATCGTACTACTGACACCTGTTTATTTAGTACTATAGGTTGTGTCTAAAATGGCTTTTCAAATTGTGAGTGAATCCTCAAAAACCAATAATAAGTACAAAATTTCTCGTAGAAGTGTTTGCTTCAAAATTAATGACATTCCGCAAGATGTGCAAGATCCAGAAGCGTGGGTAAAGGCAGGTATTCAAGATATAGTTGCACATGTGGTTCAGGATGTAGATCCAGATGCTAAAGTGGGCTTCACCTTTGGTTCAGAATGTTTTAAAAAAGGCGATGCTTACCTCTCATTTAAAAAAGCAAGTACCATCACGTTTGAAGAAGTGTGGGGTCTCTTAAGTAAACTATATCAAAGTAACTCTGAAGGCTTCCATTCAGAGACGTTTAGAATGACTATGACGCAAGTCAAGCCACACAGGGGAAGTGGGGGGACCACGTGTTAACGGCTATATTTAAGAATTAGACCATCACTGAAATAAAAGTGTATCTGTATATTTGTAAATTAAGAATAAATATTTTTAAATAAAACATGAAGCTTTAATTAATATTTTTTTATTTACATTAATAACTAATAGTATAATACATTATAAAATAGGCGAATAAAATTTTATTTGTATATAAAATAAAATTAAATCACTTAGACAGGAGCATAATAACCATGATCTTCGAATGTTTGAGCGTACACAGGGAAATCCGTGACATCATCAGACGTTGCCGCTTCTACAGGTATCTCCATTTCCCATTTCAACTAAATCTGCCTGCCAAAGGTCGTTGATGCCCTTTAAGATAACCGATAAGTCTTGTGACAGTGGAGGAAGCTATTGAATCCTTCAGACAACATCTAATTAAAAAAGAGTTGGAAATTGCTGGCATCATTGAAAGTACTCATCCTTTCCTTGTTTTTCTCTGTACGCCTTTCTGATTGTAATTCCTTTTTGTCGTGAAACATCGATGCTGCTCGGATCAGCCCAACAGCTAAGGGAACAGCTATCGAACAGCTTTACGATCAGCCCAACAGGTATAGAACAGCTTTAGAACAGCTAGCTGTTCGATAGCTGTTCCCTTAGCTGTTGGGCTGATCCGAGCAGCATCGATGTTTCACGACAAAAAGGAATTACAATCAGAAAGGCGTACAGAGAAAAACCAGGAAAGGATGAGTACTTTCAATGATGCCAGCAATTTCCAACTCTTTTTTAATTAGATGTTGTCTGAAGGATTCAATAGCTTCCTCCACTGTCACAAGACTTATCGGTTATCTTAAAGGGCATCAACGACCTTTGGCAGGCAGATTTAGTTGAAATGGGAAATGGAGATACCTGTAGAAGCGGCAACGTCTGATGATGTCACGGATTTCCCTGTGTACGCTCAAACATTCGAAGATCATGGTTATTATGCTCCTGTCTAAGTGATTTAATTTTATTTTATATACAAATAAAATTTTATTCGCCTATTTTATAATGTATTATACTATTAGTTATTAATGTAAATAAAAAAATATTAATTAAAGCTTCATGTTTTATTTAAAAATATTTATTCTTAATTTACAAATATACAGATACACTTTTATTTCAGTGATGGTCTAATTCTTAAATATAGCCGTTAACACGTGGTCCCCCCACTTCCCCTGTGTGGCTTGACTTGCGTCATAGTCATTCTAAACGTCTCTGAATGGAAGCCTTCAGAGTTACTTTGATATAGTTTACTTAAGAGACCCCACACTTCTTCAAACGTGATGGTACTTGCTTTTTTAAATGAGAGGTAAGCATCGCCTTTTTTAAAACATTCTGAACCAAAGGTGAAGCCCACTTTAGCATCTGGATCTACATCCTGAACCACATGTGCAACTATATCTTGAATACCTGCCTTTACCCACGCTTCTGGATCTTGCACATCTTGCGGAATGTCATTAATTTTGAAGCAAACACTTCTACGAGAAATTTTGTACTTATTATTGGTTTTTGAGGATTCACTCACAATTTGAAAAGCCATTTTAGACACAACCTATAGTACTAAATAAACAGGTGTCAGTAGTACGATAAGTTAAAACACAAATGGTTGTCCTTTGCTTGATGACGTCTATTTATATTCTCAGGTAACTCCTTTACAGCACTGGATAGGTGTTAGCAGTACGGAAGCTATTTATACTATAAAGTTTTTCACAAGTTATGTAATAAATAGAGCCCAACTGTTTGTCTGTTTACACGTTTAAAGACTTTCAAGACCTGCCAACTGCAACTGTAAATATAAAGGTTGAATAACTATAACACTATATTAACTTTTAGAAGTGTCCTCTCACTTCACGAAGAACAACAGAGACCGTTGTAAGCATTTTCTTAATCTGAAACAAAAGAAAAATTTTCGAATATGTGGTGTTA
This sequence comes from Tillus elongatus, assembly GCA_964006375.1. Lineage (NCBI taxonomy): Eukaryota > Metazoa > Arthropoda > Insecta > Coleoptera > Cleridae > Tillus > Tillus elongatus. The sequence continues at coordinate 72,313,886 of OZ023265.1, forward strand.
AGGTGTTAAGGAATAATCTGTTTTAAAAATATAAAAAAAAGATTTTTTTTACAATATTTGAACCTCCATAAACTTAGTAAATTTAGTAAATCATATACTAAGCACATTGCATATATATATATATATATATATATATATATATATATATATATATATATATATATATATATATATATATATATATATATATATATTATGTTAAAAGAAAGATTTAATTGTAATATGAATTAACCAACCATAAAAACTTAGCTTTTTGGTTTCACGAAATTTAATAATGTAAGTTATAAATTTCTACTGTTGGTATTCTTTATATTTATTTTACTCAGGGAATACATCATTCGTTTTAAAATAAGATCGTGATTTTTCAAAATATTTGAGATTCGATAAACTTAGTAAAATTTAATAGTTTATATTATACTTATATATATATATATATATATATATATATATATATATATATATATATATATATATATATATATATACTGATTTTATAACTTAAACAATTGATTTAAGCCGGCCCTGTCTCTTTTAATTAATCTAGCCTGACCCTGGTATTCAAAGCGGTCGTTGTATAGTAATCACAATCTTGACTTAGTGATTAGGAGAGTAAACCAACTTGCTTTTTTTTTTATTCGACTATATTTGCAAAGTAGTAAACATCGATATTGGGTTGAACGAAATTAAATATATCAATGTATGTAGACCTACCTATAAGGTTAAGTATAGCAACTGTAACTAAGATCTTAGCACTGGTGTTATCAGCATGAACTGCCCAGAGATACTGATCATGATCATCGGCCACGACCACCTACTAGTGGACGCCCAGCGTGTCATGCTTCAAGGTCATAAAATAATCATGTTACCTAGTTTAATTTGGCTCTACTGTTCATGTTACCTACTTTAATTTGGCGCTAATGTAACACCTTAAATTAAAAACTAATGGTATTCCTTATTCCCAACTAGGTGAAAACAGATATAAGGATTTTTATTTTACAAAAATAACTATTCATAGATGGGTTTTAATTATCTGCGTAGCACAATAGCGATGTATCGTATTTATTACGTAGTTCTAAAAATAGATTTGAGCTTCGGTGTTTGTATTTGTTTATGTAATAGAAACAAACACAATCCAAACTATTGTTCCTTAAACTTGATTAGATTGCGTGTTTTTAAATGTATATATAAAATTGTTTATTTCGTCGATATATTCGACTACATAACAAATCAAACATAAACTGAGCTCAACACTACGTCGCTGCCGGTCCTGAAGCAGAGGCCCCCACTTCACCCCCGCCTCGAACCACGCCAGACCCAAACCCCCGCCCCCGCCCCCGTCGGGCCCCCGTAAGGTCTATGCGTATGCTAGGAATCATACGGTAGCGACACCTTGCAGAGAATTTACGATAACGACTTGACGTGATTCTATTTTTTTTTTTTAGTTTGCTTTTTCTATTATTTTTTTCTTTGACAGTGACAGCTTGGTGCCAAGATAGGCGGCTTGAATTGACACATGACAGGTGACAGACTCGACAAATGCCAGTTGACAGATTTGACAGATCTGTCATATCTGTCAGCGCCTACGCCTAAAGTGTTCCAGAACCCGCTTATCCATACTACTACTCGCCTGTCAGCTGTGATGTCGGTAATGCAGAGCCCATACTTAACCACAGTAGTTCAAATGTACCAGACTGTCTGGCCCAACCGACGCATTACCTACTATCATCTGTAATAATACTCCTAAGGTTTGTTAGCACCCCAGCAGGTACCGGACGCCAATGACTTGTATCCAGCTGCGATATAAGGTGATTAGATCCTGCCTTTAGAAGCGTATATAAGCACGCTGCAACAAACGCCATAATTGCAAGCCGACAAAAAGACTGCTAAAGAATCTATACGGTGAAAAAAAAACTGTAATCAAACTTACAATATACGAATAAGTGTCTTTGAAAGATTTGAAGAAGACGGTTGATTCAGTGCCGCACGTAGGGCATATAAGTGTATTAAAGATTTATAAGATGCTAAGGTTCTTAGAGTACGCAATTTATACTTGGAGAAAAAAACAAGCCTCGTATACAAACGACTGATAACATCATAGCCAACACGATGCCAATCAGAAGATGCATATTTTAAAGCGGCTCGCTAAGTCCACTGTGGTTCTGCATTGCAATGAAGCCACTATCAAAGTGTCTAAACTCTACCACAAATTTGGCCTCGGTATAAAGAGCAATATGATAATAATAATATTTATTCGCACATTAAGAAAAATATTACAACTACATAATGTCTCAACATGTAGTCATATAATTAACAGTAAATACTCACTAAGTACTCCAAATTGGTACTTGTTTGTGAGTTTACACAACATATCCCAGTTTTCAACCAAGACCACCACTAACCTACGCTATAAAAATACTCAAACACTATCCCTACATGAGAAAAAATACTTCACTATAAATCAGCGCTCGCGCACTAAAGATCCCAACCGGAAAAACTATTGAGATCCCTGCATATCGCCAATAACCAAAAAACGTCCCAGGAAACATGAAGATCGATCCCAACACACATCGCGACGCGTGAATAGTTGTTTGTGCCATCCCACCATACACCCAACAAAGTCACATCGACTCATCCTCAAGCACATAACACAAAACCAAAACCAGCCAGAAGGACCAACCAACAAGCAGGTCAGCTGCAAGGATAAACCTCAGAAGATATAGGCTGAATACATAAAAACACACAACAAACAAACAAAATCACATACACAATACATTAAAAAAATGTAAATAAGATCCGTAGGCAAACACAATCAATCAAAAGATAAAACTCAGTAGACATCAGATGCATAGACAAAAACACTCAACAAACAAATAAAATCATATATACATACTCAGAAGAAAATAGAAAGAAGGTCTATAGGCACATACGCACAATCAAAAAATAAAACCATGCATACAAGGCACTGACAGAAACTAGCAGTACACACAAGGACAGCACAGAAAACACAAACAAAGCAAAAACCCATCCAAGCAGGGCAGAATCACACAAAGAAACACCAGACAGACTGCGGCAGGCACAGCACAAACAGACACACCACAGTCACCCCAGCAAAAAGTCAGCACAAGGTAAAGTTAGCAGCTCGTCCCACCTTCCCTGTCGTCATTGCGGCAAACCACACCTTCAGACGTCATTTAAAGCTTTCTATTGAAACGCTTTCTGTCGAATCATGCGGTAGTAAATTATACAGTCTTTACCGTACGTAAGTGTGACTCCTTTGACTGACACTTCTCTTACATCTATCCTTCCTCCAATCCCCTCTGCGTCTAGTGTCGTAGCAATGATCTGAGAAGGTGAGGCGATCTGGATCCTTGCACCCCTCGGCCAAAACCATATAAAAGTAGTCTCCTGCAGTCCAGGAGTCCTAATACGTTATCCCTTGCGCCAGGTCAACCGATAATTCCGTATGACAGCTAAGATTGCACCAATAAGTAATATACCACCTTCATTTCATCTATATTTAAGAAATTTAAACCTACAAGTAAGCGACCTGACTCTTCCAACACCCTGATCCAGCTGCTTATTTCAACTAAGATGTTGTCCACTATGATGCCCAAATATTTTATACTGCTCGTCTGATCTGCTTCAGTCTTAATCAGCAATGAGTCGGTACCAGATAACTCACCTCTATACTTTGAAAATGGCAAATATATAGTTTCATCCCGATTTAATGTCAGGATGTTTGAGTAGAACCAGGTCACGACCCTTGCAAACCTTGCCTCTGCCCTGCATTTCAGCCTACTCCAAGTTTGATTGCTCCAGAATACCACAGTGTCGTCGGCGTAATTTATGACTTTCCCCTCACAGTCAATAGATCATCAATGTATACATTAAACAGGACAGGTCCCAGAACACTGCCCCGTGGAACGCCACAGCCAGCCTCCAGTGCATCACTATAAACATCATCAATCTTGACCTGCTGCCTTCTACCAGTCAAATAGCTCTCTGTCCGCTTCAATGTAACTCATCTTACTCCGCAGGCTTCCAATTTTTCCAAGATGATGCAATGATCAACGGTGTCGAACGGTTTAGCCAGGTCGACAAAAACGCCGATGGGTGGTTTTCCCGCATTCAGAGCCTTATATATCTCCGAAATTAAGCATGCAATAGCATCACTAGATGACTATGCCTGACGAAAGCCAAATTGTCTATAGGATATTAATCCATGCTTGTTGAAAAAAACAGTCTATCTTTAAGCGCCGTCTCTACAATTTTAGAAAGTGTGGTAATCAATGTAATTGGACTATAGTTGACCATATCCAGTTTATCTCCCGTTTTAAAGAAATTGTTTTATAATGACAAGTTTTAGGGATACAGGAAACTCTCCAGTTTCAATAATTGTGTTAAAAAGAAGTGCCAGCGGTTTTATGACGAAGGCAAAAGTTTGCTTCAATACAGTTGCCGTTACCATATCGTGGCCGGCTGCCTTCCTTTTCTTCAACTTTTGTATTATACTTTCGTATTATACTTTCGACCTCGTCCTCTGTCGGAGGCCTCATACATACTGAAATCTCAATATGTGCAACATTACACATCAAACCCCTCGCCCGACAATGGCATAATAGATCAAATAAGGGTAACTGGTCTGCTGAATATGAATGATCTTAAACTGATGGCTTCCACAAAAAAAAACATTTGGTACAACTCATCAAATCGCTGGAGTGTTCTCCAACGCAATTGGGGCTTCAAAAGTATCGCTCTTTATATGCAGTTAGAGCGAAAAAACAACTAGGTGTGTATCAAATCCAGGCTAGCAAGCAAATTGCCTCCAGGTAGTAGAACAGTGTTATAAATGCTAAATACCTGGGATTGCAGCAGGCAAGAATAAGAAACCAGTCAGTTTTAAAGACCGAAATGACAAATAATTTTATGAAGCGAGTAAAGTGGGTGGTGCGTGTACATCTCAGCAGAGAGGACCTCACTGAGGCTATTAATACATATGCAAGTTCTGCACATGTTATTAACTTATGATGGAGAACTGGATACAAATGGACATATAAAATCTACAATGGAAGGACCCAGTAGTTCTAAGTTAAAAAATGACTACCCCAGTAATGCCATCGAAAAAGTTACCTATCGAGAAACCAAGGAGAATATCTTTTGTCGAGGAAACTATAATAATAATAATAATCGACTTTATTAATTAATAATAATAATAATAATGATAATAATACTAATAATCATAGTAAATGTTTATTCATAGAATCCCCAACCGACAAAGATCACATCAAAACCTATTATGTAAATATGCAGCAAACTTGCCACGTAGACCATAATAATAAAGGATTATAAATTTACAGTTTGTTGTTGTTGTTATGCTTCTAGAAAACAGTAAGAGCTTAGGCTAGGGAGAGTACTTTTACATGGCTATGCAGAAAGCGGTAATCCTCGCACCCGCGCACATGGGCGAGAATTATTGAGGAATGAGGAATTGACGCGTTGTTTAGAACTCTATAACTTGGAAAGCGCCCCATCTGAGCTCATTCACGTTGGTATCTGAGGTGCCTGGAATAAGCAGATGGTTTCCAGTGTGGTAGCGTGAACGTCCTTCAGGCTATGTCAGTAATAACAATAATCTCTATACCCAACACCATGAATATGAAGAACAAATATGAGGAGAAGGTCCAGAAATCTATACCAGTAGCGCCAGAAATTAAGCAAATCTAGCAACAAAAACAAGTCAGCATCCTTCCCATCATCAAATCGTCGACAGGTCTAATTTGTTAAAAGCTACAGAAACACCTAAAAGGATTACAGATGCACCAGAAGGTATATGTGAATCTACAGAAGACTACAATTATCAATACCACATTCGCAGTTAGGAAATTTCTGAACCTACGATGAGAATCTCTTGACACGTCCGAGGCTCATGGACCAGGATAAAACTTTGATCTAATGAACAATAATAATAAAAATAATAACCAAATCTCTGATCGGTGGGTGTACTATTTGCAGCAGTATGTCTATAGCTACATGTAGCGACGCCAGCTGTCTGCTCTCTCATTTGAGTTTTTTTATGCCAATGTCCTCTATTTCTTTGCTCAAATCGATATTTTTTTTGTGAGCTTCTTTCTTCGTCCCTACTTACCTGGGACACCAAAGCTAATTGGTGGCATACCCATGGAAATGGAGCAAAATAGAAACCTCTGAAAATTGCTACTATCTAAGGTTCACTTGTAGATGCCTAAAGCCGGCGCTGGAGATGACAGTGCGAAAATTCAGTGGCAGGGTGCTGGTAAGATAAGCCCCATTCATGCAGAAAACTCCATATCAAATCACCAGTAGAATAACCGAGTGAGACCAGAAACTTCACCATTTCAGGGTGTTACAGGCGAACGCTGAACCAAATGGAATTACCGAAACAGCGCATAACGCGGACTACGCATATGACTGAAATCAGCTATAAAGAACATTAAAGTATAAATTTTAATAACATGTCGTAGAGCCTCGGTGGTTCAGTGGTAAGAACGTGTGCCTCTGAACCGAAGAGTACTGGGTTCGATCCCAGGGTACTCCGTTCACTTTGTCAGTACATACTGTACAATTAACATCAACCGAGGTTCTGGCATTGTATTTGAGCAAGTTGAATGTCTGCACGTTCCGTCCTTCGGAGGAGGCGTAAAGCCGTCGCTCCCATGTCCATGCGATGTTGGGCACGTTAAAGATCCATACCAACCTTACAGAAAGGCTGGGATTCGGCAAAATTTCCAAGATAGTGAGGTGAAACTGCTCCCTGGCGTCGGTGATTGGCCATAGTCGCGGAAATAGGCCGACGATAAAGAAATAAAACACACACAATAACATGTCGTTTTAATAGTGTACAATGCTTATGAAAATTCACTACAATAACGTACTTGCTGCGTCTAGAACTTTACTATATACTATATTTCAACCTATTTTTTGTTCAAAAGTATTATAAGCAGATCACTTTACATTTTTTGTACAAATCATTTTACCTACGTTTGCCTTTTACTGTAAAAAAACAATACAGACAAATCTTATTAAGGGATCTCAAATAGCAGTATAAACATCGAGTTTGTAATGGATACCGATCGAAGGACACTGGAAACAGGTTAAACTCTCTGTTCTTCCAGATTGTTGTGCTTTGGGCTCATTTAATGAAAATACCTAATTGTACCTAACAAGGTTAATAGGATTTAATCGACTGTTATTTGAGTAATATTAGGAAGTTGCGTCATAAGTAATATAAGACTGCTACATTATTTAAGTTAATATCTTGGTGTACAGAGTTACAAATAATTTTAAGGTAGGTTGAATTACATTGAAACTGTGAAAGGAAAATTAAATTTCTGAGCTTCTTCCATTACAAAAGAATCTTATGTAGTATTGATGTTTAAATGGAAGAGGAAGGAAATCATAATAGGAATTCAATTTTAAAATGAATCCACAATTCGTCAGAGTTTCGTGGCTGACGGAAGCTTCCTTCTAAAAGCTCAATCAATATGCCCGGGTTGACTACTGAATACCTGCTTGAATAATTTGCTAATGGCACTACATGGTTATGCTGTGGGAACACAAATATTTATATTGTTAATACATAGACCTCTCTATTCACACTGTGATGATAAAACTTTATTTCGCTCATGGATCTATAGTCTAAAAAATTTAAATTTTGGGTAATGGCTTAGCGAACTTTCGTTTAATATTTTACTAAGCACGTCATATCTGTGAGATTTTTAGCAAATTTCTTTAAATGGACGTAAAATAGAGTCATATACAGGTGATTCATTGGTAAGTGTACATACTTCACTTTCATATGTGGGTCACTTGGACGATTCCAAGCACCTATCGTTAGTGGGCCAATTATCCTCAATTACAAGCACAGTTTGAAGAACCCATGTTAAAACACAAAGGTAATAAGGTTGTGATTTTAGACAAAAACTATTATAAAGATAGGGTATATAATGCAATAGAAACCAGACCGTATAAAAAGCTAAATAGAAACCCTCTCCCAAAAATGATTTCTGAAGTTTAGGGAAAAAGTTACAAGTTTCAGATCCTTAAGCTCCTAAAAAGTATTGTTTCGAGAAAGTACATAAACCCAGAAAATCGGCGAGACCGATTGTTTAAGCTATAGATTCCCCAACATACAATATATAGAAATGGTGAACAAACGAATTTAAAGGCTTGAAATTAATAACAAATTACCTTTTCAGGATGTATTATTCATCAAAAATAAAGACGTTTTAGAATTTGACGTCCACAGAAAGAAAACCACTATCCTATGAAAGGGAACCAATACTCTGGGTTATATTCCGATTGACTCGTACCATATTTTTCCACAAACCTCAGCTAGTTGGGATTTTCTGGTTCATAGATTAATACAGTTTCCCTTAAGTAACGAAATATACAACAGAGAACTTGAATATATTAAAAATGTAGCTAAGTATAATGGGTACTCTGTCTGCTTAGTGAAAAAGTTAGTCAACAAACATAAAACAACGAAATCTACGACTTTGAGAAAAGATAAAACAGCAAAACCGTTGTCTCGTTACTATTTGAACCGCGAATCACGTAATGTTTTAGCAGCATTTTTAAAAATACCAATTTACAGCTAACATTTTCCAGGAAAAAATACATTCAAAAATTTGCTAGGCAACCCAAAGGATAAAGATAAAACCACAGAAGTGTCGATAATCTATGAAATAGGTTAGTTATGAAGATATTGAACCTAAATATATTGGGCAAACCAGAAGAACTATTGAAACAAGATTTGAAGACCATTTAGTGCAACTGACATATAACACTATTGATCGATCATGTATTGCACATCATATTAAAGCTACCATAACGCACTTTCTTTGTCCAGACTTTAGTGAATTTTACTAAAATATTTCCAGAAAATTCACTTCAAATAGACTCTTTCTCTGATGCTTTCGCCATTAGAGTTTATGGTCTAATAGTCTATGATTTTAGGAAATTGTCGTAGAAAAAAGCACAATATATCCGTTAATATACAATATATGAGAGAAAATTGTATGCCTATGTTAATTATAGGTTGTCTTGAACTGCAGCTTATAAAATTATTTTTACAATCAGAGCGTGGTCCATAAGACGTTAGTGATGCAAATTTCCTTTTTTTTTTTTTTTAATCGAAGACCTATTTATCATCCAAATATAACACATCTTTGTGAGGAAAGATATTCGGGACGTAGAAAATGCGTTCTGGTAGCGAATTTTTATTTAATGCTTTAAATTTGAATAACCCAATTTGCATTTAACTTAAGAATCTTTGGCTAGAAAAGTTTTTTTGGGAACATTTGAAGTCTATTTTAGGAAACTTTATGTAAATTTTCAAACAATAAACTTATTTTGATGAAATATGGTACATTGTTTGTACTATATAATATGGGTTATACTGTTAACCAAATTTGATACCTGATTTCACAAAAAAAAATACATATTTGGTCCTAAGTCGCTGGTTACAAACTTTCTTATTTTAAATCGAACACCTCTTTTGGATTTTTCACCGAAACATAATACACGTCTGGGAGAAAAGGAATTCGGGATGCGGCAAGTGCGTTATGGTAGCGGATTTTTTTTAGATGCTTTAAATTGACAAAAATATTGACATGTTCTAGATAGAGAACCTACATGAACGGCTATGCAACGTAAATGTCAAAAGAAGTTTAAAGGCCTTAAGTTTCAGCTACAATCTTCGTTGTTCTCTTTTTTTATTAAATTAGTTGTAGAAATTTAATTTAAAATAGACCCTTTATGTGATGCTTTCGTAGCAATTTCAGTGATTTATTTAATTTTAAGGAATCAGATTACGCATATTATGTAGCGTTTTTTTTTCAATTGTGCAATGTGATGTTTTTTTATGGATAAACGGTGTTGGTAAGTAGTTTATCCTTTCTATAGACTTCTACAATGTGAGTTTTTTACAGTTTGCATTTGTAGCTCCGTTGTAGCATGTTTACCTTGCACAGAACCTCAAATTGACTATAGGTCTCTTAACTGTATTATGGAGTTGAGATCAGAGAATTTGTCCGATGGTTAATGCATAAAGGGTTTCTCTAAGCATGTTTCTGATTTTTTTTAAACGAACAATACGCTTATCTGCTGATTTACCTACAGGGGTTACTAATATTTTAAAAAAATGGAAACAACGCTCGTGCCTGGAATAAAGTTCTCTTCGTCATTTTAACTTTAAATGAAATTTCCATGTCCCGTTTTGCATCCGTTCAACACATTGGGCACAGAAAATATAGGAATTAACCTAAAATTATCATTCATAATTGAAGGAAAATACAATTTGTTCTAGATATGCAACGAAAACTTCACCCAAAATAGAATAATTTCTAGATTCTGAAACCTGATGTGACGCTGTAATGAAACAACGTTAAATGAAACGAAAACCATTTCAGGTGAAGGGATGGAAAAGTGTTTTTACAGTAAAATAAGCTTTCGTACTCCAAAAAACAACAAGATTCTCATAAGGTGTAATACAATAGTGTATAATGATAGTCCACGGCAACAGTACATGTCATATTCAACTGACAAATTATTTTGATAAATGTCAGATCTACTTTCAAGGTGACATGTAAATAAGTATTTTGTTTTCTGACATTTGTAATACAAATCTAGATATGCTCTTCTTCTTACAATCATATTTATTTTTGGCCATCACAATTTTACTCATAGAGTTGAATACAATTTCAGTGACTTTGGAATTTTAAAAAGATTTCTTTAAATGAGCGCGAAGCAGGCCCCATAGAACCCATATTCAGTTTCAGTTTTTATCTGTTTTCATATATACATGACGCATTTCAAGGGTAAAGCTCAAAATATTTATTATTATCCAAGATATGATAAAAAAATTATATGTTTATTATACGATGTCTGGAGCTGCATCTTATAAAATGATTTTTGCAATCACAGGTGGCCCATAAGTCGCTGCTGATGCAATTTTTTTCCTAATCGAACACGCCTTATAGTATTACAATGTTTGCATTTTTCATCGAAAGAAAATAAATTCGGGACTCAGCAACTGCGTTATGGTAGCGATTTTTCATGAAATGTTTCTTTCGATAGCTTAATTTACTAAGGTTCGTTGGCCAGGAAACCAGTTTTTTGGGCACATTTTAGGTTTATTTTCGGAATAATTTTGTATATTGTCAAACAATAAAGTTATTTTGATGAAATATGGTACATTGTTTCTCCCATAGAGGTTATACTGGTAACCAAATTTGATGCAAGCTTTCTTAAAAAAAATATATTTCCTATTAAAAACATTTTTATGAAAATTCACTACCATAACGCCCTTGCTGCATCAAGAGATTTTATTATTTTGTACTGATTCGATAAACACTATTATTATCTGAGGATGCTGCCAAGCAGCGAAACCAGACATCCTAGAACGTCTAGATTCAGAAAGGCCACTTGCTCCAGTTAGCTTACGTGCTGGCTACGTCCTTCACTTACCGAAACGAACCCAACAGTTAAGCCATAGAAGTAGTCTCCACGTCTGTATGTATTATTATTATTATTATTATTATTATTATTATTATTATTATTATTATTATTATTATTATTATTATTATTATTATTATTATTATTATTATTATTATTATTATTATTATTATTATTATTATTATTATTATTATTATTATTATTTTAAGTCTCAAAGTTAAATTAACATCTGGTTGTAGAAATGAGTGACTTTTTAACACACCGTACTCTATTTCTCGTGTTTGTATATTTTTCATCGTTTTTACGATGCGAGAGTTTTTTAGGATAGGGTTGTAGGGTCCAGTTGTAGCCTAACTATTGATATATATATATATATATATATATATATATATATATATATATATATATATATATATATATATATATATATATATATATACTGACGCTGATCCTCGATAAAGTTTCTAAAGCCCCAGTTCGCGCCTAATTAAAGCCGTGATTTTTTTTAAGTTCTACAGATCTACGGGAAAACTAGTAAAACTGTAAATTTTAACGTATAAAGACAAATGAAAAGAAAACAAAGCAACCTGTAACATAAAGGTTCCGAAACTTGAGAGAATAAAGACATACAGTAATTCCTTATAGCTGAATTCCAAACGAATTGAGAGGACACTTTAATACAATCGACGTGTGTGTATCTGGAGAGATCGTATAAGGAACAATAGCAGCATGTGATACTTTCATCGCCAATAACATCTTTGCTTCATATCGGTCTCAAACGACCCATAAAACCATTCTCTTTTCTAACTCACAAAAAGCTTAACTTCGTACTCACTCTAACAGGCAGCTATTTCAAGTCCCATACATTCATTCACTCTTTTTCTTTTACATTGTCAATTTATATAACTGACATCTCTAGATAATGGTATAGAGTAGCAACGATGAAGAATAATAATCATTTTGGAAGACAGTTAATTTTTTCAGAATTTAACAGAAACAGCCCGAAGATTTGATAAAGTCCAAGTGCAGGGAGTTCTTTGTTGTAGCGAATTTTTATATTAGTGAATTTTTATTTAGAAAATATTTGTGTGTGTGTGTGTATCCGACTGATACCTAAAAAAATTGTAAACTTATTTGAACGAAAGTTCGCACAAATATTATTTTTGTTAAGACCGTGGAAAAGTCCGTAAATCAGCTATAACAGACATTTTTTTCTATCAAAAATATACAAGAAACTTTTTGAAAACGCTATATTTAAAAGTATTGGAGTAAATTTAATAATACTTTACGCGTATCTATAAGCGGTGTAAATAAACCCATGTTGTAAATTTGAAGTAATTTGGTTCACAAAATTTAGAGCCTTTTCCAAATTAAAAATAAAATCTGAGATAAGTGGATTGAAACCACTTAAGTGATTAAGGTAAAATGCCTGACAAAGACATAGTAGTTAGCTGCCATGCGTAGATTGATACATACCACAGGACCAAATAATACAAATAACACGAGTAACTACTACCCTAACAGCAGATGAAATTAACATTAATAACTACGACTCTGCAGAGACGTTCAAACAGTCCAAACGTCCACCTATTTTTATCCATGGAGTAACAGATTATAATAGCATGAATAACTTCTAGCCGTCATTATAGCAGAAGAACAATATTACTCCAAGCCACCAACAAACAAACTGTCAAAATAAATGTTTATACATCTAAAACGTATAGAAGACTTGTGACATATTTGAGAGACGAGAATACCGTATTCCATACCTACCAGCCCAAAGAAGAAAACCTATTAAGTAGTAGTAACATCCTTGCATCACACGACTCCAATTAACGAAATAAAGTTAGATATCCAAAAAGCTGGCCACAGTGTGAGACATATTTGAACATTAGGCATTATATTTCTAAAATCCATTATCTTTTTTTTTTTGTAGATCTAGAGCCACAAGAAAATAATAAAAGTATATATGATTTGCAGTTCATGTATAACACAGAATTCGGTATAGAACCCCCAAGGAAAATATGCGAGATAGTTTAATGTGCGCGGTGCCAAGAGTACGGCAATTCGCAGACCTACTGTAACAAACCTTTCATTTGTGTAAAGTGTGGCAAACAACACGACAGCAAAATGTGCACGAAAAAAGGGGAACTCCAGCGAAATGTGCTCTATGCGAAGGTAGCCATCCAGCAAATTACAAAGGTTGCAGCGTATACAGGGACCTCATGAAAACCAAGAACCCTAATCTGACTAGAAGATACCACCAAAAGCAACAAAATCGAACACAAGACCCCCAAAACATACATAACATAACACAGAAGAACCTAGCAACTACACTGAACCTCGCCGAAGCAGACCACTATATAATCAAGTACTCAAACAAAGGCAACAACCTGTTTACATAGATGACCACCAAAATACCCTTGAAAACACGCTTACTACTTTCCTGGGCGAATTTAGATCTCTATTCACACAACTGATGAATCAAAACCAGATTATGGTTAATCTGTTATCAAGAGTTGTTAATAATTTCAACTGAAATGGCAAAGTTCATACGCATTGCATCATGAAATGCTAACGGACTAACTAGTCGCAAGCAAGAACTAATAACAATTGTCAACATTAACAAAATATATATATATAAGGCTGGTCTCTAAAACCCATTTCACAAATAAGTCAGTATTCCGCATACCGCTCTTTTCTACATACGCTAAAAATCACCCAGATGGGTCCGCACACGGAGGTACTGCAGTTCTCATTAAAAGAAACATTAAAGATGACGTCCTACCCCCGTACTTAACGACTGAAATTCAAGCATCAACTATTAACGTATATGCAGAAACTTGGAGTCTTGATGCATCGGCACTATATTCTCCACCAAGCCACGCACTAAGTGAAGACCAATACAAATATTTTTTCCAACCCTCGGTCCTAGATTTATTCTTGGAGGAGACTGGAATGCGAAGCACCCTTACTGGGGCTCTAGACTAATAACACCTAAAATAACGGTTACAAATTATAGTGTGGCATCAACGGCCAAACCTACATATTGGCCAACAAATGCAAACATAATACCTGACGTACTCGACTTTTTTGTAACAAACGAAGTTGTAAACTGTTTGATAAGCATAGAAACACCTCCAGATTTATCGTCTGATCACACACCAGTTGTAGATACTTTAAGCACTACAGTGATAAAAAAGGAACGAAATGCTATATTATCGACCTCTAGAACTAACTGGGGATCATACTAGCAATATATTAAAAATATTATAAACCTAAATCTGATTTTAAAGCAACCGAATGAACTTGATGAGACCGTAAACTCTTTTACCGAGCTGATCCAAAAAGCAGCCTGGAAGAGCACCCCGTCAGTTACTGACAATATCTTGTCAGTGACCCAGATACCTCTGAAATTGCGACAACTGATAGCAGAAAAACATCAAGCTAGAGGAATATAGCAACCTACTGACAAATTATTTTATAACCGATTAGCCCGAAAACTTCACAAGACCCCACAAAATCTTACAAACTCAAATTTCAGTCAATATATTCAAGATATCAACAATAGCGATGATCATGCCACCTAGAAAGCTACAAATAACTGAAAAGGGCGTCTAGTGAGTGTGTTCCATAAAAAAAGTCAAACGGAGAATGGGCGTTTTGAAATTTTCAAACCAAATGAAAACGATCCAACATAATGTTACAGAGAAATAGTCATTCTTAGACGTGCCGTGTTAGATGTCACTTCCAATTAAGCGATTTACGAAGAAGGAAATAAAATCTTAAATAAAGAAACCAAAGCCCAAAAAATTCCGGGTTACAACCTTATCACAAAAAAATTCTTTAAAATCTTCCTGAAAAAGCAATTTCTTTGCTGACCACAATATATAATCGTATAATGAACCAATCCTATTTCCCAGCCTTATGGAAATACGCCTTGATTATTATGATAGCAAAGCAAACCTGAACATGAGCTTGCTATCCATACTAGGAAAATAGCTGAAAGGCTATTGTTAAAGAGGCTAAGAAAAGATGTTCACCTGCATAATATAATACCAAGACACCAACTAAGCTTTAGAGCACATCACTCCACACTTCAGAAAGTATAGTGAGTTCGGGTGGTGTCTTCAACTCTCATTTGAAGCAACTGGAGGTCATACAGAAACGATTCTTGGGGAGTATGTTGGACATAAAAATGACTTACCCATCGGATGGTTTATACAAGGAAGCGGGAGTTATGGATTCACGGTAGCTGTTTTCCTAAAGGTTAATCTTCTGCAGTTTACAAATAGACGTTCTTTGGTGGTAAGTTGTTACCCGTATCATACAAGATCTGGTAAAACGTCACACGTTGTTCCGAAAGCGAATTAAAGGATTGGTCAGAGAGTATATTTCTATCTTGGTCCTAAATTATTTGGTAGTCTCCCGGATGAACTAAAAAATTAACAGGTTCTTACTGCGTTTAGGAGAAGATTAAATGCTTTTATAGCTGAAATTCCGGGAAGGGAAGTACATACAAAGGTAGAAACTTAGATCTTGCGTTTGAGTTGTGATAATATAGTATTAATCCCTACTCTTTTCAAGTTGTCGGCTTCATTCCCTTGACTCATTCCATTCTATTCTATTTTGTTTTAACTTGTTTTATTGTAATTGTCTTAATTAATATTATTCTGTGTTATTTGATATTATCTTGACATTTTGTTTTGTTGTTTGATTTTTCTTTTGCTTGCGTGTGTTATCTGATCAGTGTGTGTGTATTGCTATGCTTGATGCACAAATACTCAATATGAGTATTTCAATGAGTGTATGTTTACTTGTACCTGAGTAGTTATTCATTTATTCATTATTAACAGGCACTTATATGCAACTGTTGTGCAAATAAACTATTATTATGATTATATTATTATTAATCATTCCTTTGATGGCGCTAATTTAGTTAGCGAAAGTATCGTCAGGTCTGAGAAATGTATTGTGGTAAATTGGGGTTCTCAAAAGTGTCAGTGCTCGTCACAGGTTCCAATGTTTGTTAAAAAAATAAATTGTCAAGCAAACCAAACATATTAAACTACATACACAAAAATGTGTTTTTTTGGTAATCTGTTGTTTTTAGTGAATTTACGTAGACAAAAATCACTAATGGGGAGCTCCCGACTTTTGAATTTTGAAAAATTTTTTGCAAATGAGCGCGAACTAGGACCCTTAGAACCCATATCCGGTGTCAGTTTCAATTTATATATATATATATATATATATATATATATATATATATATATATATATATATATATATATATATATATATATATATATATATATATATATATATATATATATATACCGTAAACACCGATAAATCAAAAAATAATGGGCCGATTTTCATAAAATTTGGCATGTACCTTCCATTTGTAAATGGCTTGGATAAGTTAGTTAGTCAGGAAAATCGGACGAGGTTTCCCGGGAACATTTTGAGTTTTCATTCGAAAAAAATTTTTATCTCAAAAAATAAAAAATCTACGATAACCAAATTTAGTAGGTAGGTTAACGATATAAAAAGTAAAATATACACAAAAATTCAGATTTTTATGTTACAAGAAAAAAAAGTTATAATTTAAATAATGGATACTTCCGATTGTTTCAATACATAATATAATTAATAGATAAATAGACCAGCACAGAAAACGTCAGTTATATAAAACATTTACAATATGAAACACAAAATCACAAACTACAATTTATACTATTTACAGTTTGCAAACAGTATATCGTAGAATTTTTAATGAATAGAATTTCAGGCACAAAGCCTATACATCAGTACGTATACGTATATATCACAAAAATGTCGATCGTTCAAAACCATCTTTTTTGTATAGTAAGATTTTTAAACCAGCATATGCGTGAGTGTGCTTTCAACTTTCATATGCTATAAATAATAAATGTTGTTATAATTTGTTGTATATGTCTATTAATTGGTATTTTACATTATTTTGTATTAAGCTAAGTTTAGTGCTAACATTTGTCAAATGCAATCTGTTTCGCGTGGCATGGCAATGGTTGCCCCATAATCTTTCAAATTTCAAATATTCTTTTACGTAAGTTTCACACTCATGTATGTGTATTGATGAGTGAAGTTTTAAACCTGCGACGAACACTGAAAGGTACAATTTGGACTTATGTATATTGATGGAAAGGTATTGTTGTCTTGAAAAATTGTCTTACAGGAATCCTCACTTTTTAGATCAGTGAAATTGCCCCAAATTACAACTTTATATAGCATTCTGGAATACACCTAGGCATAGTAAAGTTGCAAGGCACACAGTCCTATCTACAAGATGAGTTAGTATTTTCAAAGCATATATATATATATATATATATTTATAAGCATATATATATATATATATATATATATATATATATATATATATATATATATATATATATATATATATATATGTATATATACATACAACAACACATAAAGCTATCAAAAACAGCATATATTTGAATAAACCAGAGAAGGATGAGCTTGAAGAAATAATAGGTGGACTAAAAACTATCCCGGAGATGACCGTATTGGTGCATACACCATCAAAACTTTTTCTAAATATGTGGTGAAGCCAATGGCATATATAGCTGGTTTGGTTTTGGACACTGGTGTTTTTCCCAAAATTCTGAAAACAGCTTATCTCAAATATATCTAAGGTCATTGAAAAAATTATAAAAAAAGATTATATAGTTTTGTCCATAAGTACAAATTAATATCACAATATCAGTTTGGCCTTCAAGAGGGTCGCACTACGCAAGATGCAATTGCAGATTTAGCAGGTAAAATGTACAAAGCCATGGATGAAGCAAAACCGTCGATATCCATCTACATTAATCTAGCCAAGGCGTTCGATATGGTCAGTCATCTAGATCTGTTGGAATAAGAGGCACTGCTCTTAGATTGTTTGACAGTTAGCTATGTGATAGTGAGCAGTGTATGCTCATAGATGGTACGATGAGTGGGATGAGAACTATACGTTTCGGGGTGCCGCAGGGGTCAGTTTTGGGGCCGGAATTGTTTGTTATATACATAAATTCTTTATTCGAACTACCAATATCAGGTGAATTTACCAAACATGGATAAAACAAAATTTTCACTGTATGCTAGTTGCAGGTTTCACCTGCCTGACTTTACAGACATGACGATTAGATATAATGGCTGTGACATGACGCTGTCCTCCAGTTCAAGGATTATACATACCTTGAGGTGATAATAGACAGCTACATGAAATGGGATGTCCATGTTAACGAATTGGTCGGTAAGTTGAGGTGTTTAACTTACAAATTTAATTACTTAAGAAAGTTCCTTGACTTGGATCATCTGAGGAGTGTACACTATGCATTGGTGCCCACTCATATCAACTATGTGATTATTGCTTTGGGTGGTGTGGCGGACTGTTTCTATAAGAGGTTAGAAGCGATCCAGAAGTGGATATTGAAAATTGTCTACAACAAGTGTTTTGTGTACCCTAGTTATGCGCTATTTAGGGAGTCAGGAATTATAGATCCTAGACAGACTTACATCCTAGCGCTTCTGATCCATGCTCGAAAAAATGTTAATACTTCCATTCGCATAGACCATGTCTATGGAACGAGGCATAAAGTAAGTTGCCTCAATGTTTCCACTATGCAGAAGACTATTGGACAGAGGTCTTATACTTACCTTGCCCCAAAAATATACAATGTTCTGCCAAACTCTTTAAAAAACTTGAACTCTCTTTCTCTTTTCAAGCGTAGAATTAAGTCGTGGATTGTTCAAGTGACCAGACAAGAGGCCCACCGATTGATAGATACTGGACTTTATTTTTAACTCTTGGTCACAAATTTCCTAGTTGCGGTGCATAGGTATGTGAGTTTGTAGAAGTGTGCGTCTGATATGTGTTCTCTGTTACTTATTGTATTCATTACTACTTTTGTTTCCCGTATGTGTGTTAGTGGGTACGTGTGTTGTTCAAATGTGCTAATGTGTGGCTATACTTTTGCTGGTCTGAGTTACACCGGTGATTTGAGAGCGTGTAAGTGTGCGATACTTTAGGTTCCGTACACTATTGTATAATTATTTATGTATAGGTTTTTTTGAGGCACGTTGTATGCAAATTTTTGTTTATAAATGTATAAGGGGATATAATAGCCCGCATGCAGGTCCGCCTTTGCGGGTCTGTCTCTCTCTCTCTCTCTCTTTCTCTCTCTGTTATGTTTAATTTGCCTTCGGATGTTAGCATCTGGTAGTTTACATAATCTTGTTAAGATACTTGTAATTGTTGGAATTGTGATTGCTATTACTAAACTTGTACTATACGTGGGTAAATAAACATTTATTATTATTATTAATATTATTAGTATTACTATTATTATTATTATTATTATTATTATTATTATTATTATTATTATTATTATTATTATTATTATTATTATTATTATTATTATTATTATTATTATTATTATTATTATTATTATTATTATTATTATTATTATTATTATTATTATTATTATTATTAATATTATTATATTACTATAGGAACTTATTATGCTACAGATTTTGTCTAAGACTAGCCCTAGTAGTTTTGTGGTAGATGTAAGTTTACTAGTTAGCATGTCAACTGTCAACTTTCTCTATTGGTGAACCAGTGATATTACCTCACCAAAATATCCCACAACCTTTTTTTTTGCACAGCGTCAGCAGATGGACCCCTGATTACTACGGTACTATCGGTATATTATGTAACTCTGCTTTCTGTTACAGTGGGCAACGCAACACAAAAAGCAGCGGGGTCAGGCTACTGCCTTCAGGCACTCCCACGCACCACATTCCGCAATCTGAATATAAAACCTCTTCTTTCCCATCAGTAACGTTGGTGGATGGCTTTCTGCCCATCAAATATGTTTCAGTAAATTTAAGGGCACACCCCGTACGCCAAAGCTTTCCAATTTAGAGAGGAGGATGTTAACATTCACGCAGTCATAGGCATTTGACAGATCTACCCTGCCTACCTCTCTCCATTATTTATACACTCCAGTACTTCTTTCAAGACCTGTTAGATAACGATAGTAGTTGCTCTTTTTTTCATGTGTCCATTTTGTCAATTTCTTTTATAATTGTGTATATTTTTTTCTAAAATTTCTGCTACCCTCCTTAAATAACAGTACAAGTTGCGCAACCTTGTGTCTTTCAAGAAAAACCATACTGAAGGCACAGGTTTATTAATTGCGACATTGGTTTTGCACTAGATATAAACCCCACCTCCTGAAGTCTATCCCCAGATACAGACAAGCAACATATAGAATATGTTTTCCTCAGAACAAAAGCTGGAAAGTAGTCTCGTTGTGATTTCTTACCTAACTGACTGAACGCAGAATAATAGGCATTTATTAAGAAACCCGCTAGAACAATAGGTATGGTATTAGACCACAGCCACACGTCAGCTTACAGAGATCTAATGGGTTTTCAGCATTCGGCAGCGTCGAGTGCAATCCGAAAATTTTAGCAACTACTCAACTAGCAATTTTTTGGATATTGACACATGTTTATGAAAATTCACTAGCATAATACACATGCTGCGGCGAGATTTTTAAGGGTTTATTTTGTTAATTATCTTCCACAAACCCAGCAGTAAATGAATGTGCGGTTTTTGTCTGTTCTACCTACTTATATTTAAGGTGCTATACAATCATTATGATTTAAAAATTTACACCCTTTGTAAAAATGCCTTATTTTTCGTAATTTAGTATATTTATATGTCATACCTCTCACCCTAATACAATTGAATGCGAGTATGAACATTATAAATATATGACTGACTGATTTAAATAGCGCACCATTTTCAATACACGCATTTTCGTATGTGGCACAGTAGTAGTTGTTTAAGTAAATGTGTCAAATTCATCATGCAACGCCACAAGATCCTACAATGCGTCCGTATTGTAAAAACGTTTTATTTAAATAATGAGTCAATGATTGCAACTATACGAAATCTACGACAAGATTTTAGTCAAAATAATCTGTCCAGTATCAACAGCCTTCGTCAATTTAGTGCAGAAATTTGAACAAAGCGGTGAAGTTAAAAGCTTGCCGAGGTCGGGTCGTGTTGAGACTGTTCGTACGCTGGAAAATGTTAAGAAAGTTCCTGAAAGTGTCATGAGCGCCCTGAGGCCTCTACCAGACATCATCGTTCCCAAGAACTGGGCGCTCGTGGCACGTCATTAGACATTATTATAACAAAAAACTTGAATTTGCAGTCATACAAGATTCAGCTAACCCAAGAGCTGCTGCCCAGAGACCACGAAATTCGCCGACAATACATTTATGCATTATTGCAGCTTAACAACCAAGCGAACTATTTTTGCCGAAAAATTATAGTGGGTGATGAAGCCTACTTCGATATGAACGGATTTCTTAGCAAGCAGTATTGTCGTATTTGGGCATAATAAAACCCTAGTGTTGTCCCCTTCGAATCACATTTTGGTGCGGTGTTTAGTATAGAGGTTTCATTGGCTCTTACTTTTTCGGAGACGCTGCAGGTAATTAATTTACTAAATACACTATTCAATAGTGAAGCTAGAGAAGTAGTCACCATGTCTGTATTTAGTATGGAACAGTTTTACCAAGTAAGGGAAACAATAATCAATGAATTCTCTTACTGCCACTGGCGAGCGCTACCGCGATATGATGCAGAACTTTGTGGCTCCTCAGATTCAACAACTTAACCTGCAAACCACGTGGTTCCAGTAGGACGAGGCAACTAGCTAGAGAAACAACGGTTCTTTTGCGAAGAATTTTTCCGGGGCGTTTAATTTCTCGATTTGGCGATGTCACCTAACCTCCAATGTCACTAAATTTAACAGCTCCAGACTTTCTTTGGGGATTCATAAAAAATAAGGATTATGCCAACAAACCAAACACTGTAGAGCAGCTGAAGAACAATAATTGGGACGCGATTAAAAATACTTCTCCCGAAGCCTACAAAAAACTTATCGAACATGTAATTAAGAGGGCTCAGGTTTGTACGGCCTCCAGCGGTGGACATTTGTCTGTGTTATGTTTGCACACCTTTCTTTAAATTTAGAAAATCCATAGACACTTTGACAGCTGGGTAGTCCAGGTGTCTATGAGATCAAAAAGTAGATTAAAAAAGAATAATAATAAGGTATTAATTATTATTAATGGAATTATAAGAGATGTAAGTTTTTTCCTTGTTTGATAATAATAAAAGTATTTAATCTTATTCAATGAGTATTAGTCGGATACATAACAATATTGGCGACGAGAAAGGTAGTATTCACGTGCGCTAAATATTATCATGTCATTATAAATTGTAACAGTGAAGTGAAGTCATACATAACCCAAAATTGCGTAGCAGTTAGCAGTCGTCACGTGCAACATAAAAATTATATGTTTTAAATTGTATACACAGTGTAAAAAATGTCGTTAATCGGAACTATCGAACCATTCAATACAAAATATGCAGACATTTCATCATATTTAGAAAGGGTTGAACAGTTGTTTCAGTGCAATGATATACAGGAAGAAAAAAAAAGTACCATTGTTTCTCACATTAGTAGGAGGCGAGGCGTATTGTGTTTTAAAAGATTTGTTAGCCCCGACTCTACCCAGTAGTAAGACCTACAAAGATCTAAAAGAAACACTGACAAACCATTACAGTCCAAAAAGGCTTATAATAGCAGAGCGGTATAAATTCTACATGTCAACCCAAGAGACAGATGAAGACATGAAAACGTATGCTGTTAAATTAAAAAACTTAGCAAAACATTGTGAGTTTGGCAGTTTCTTAGACGATGCCTTGAGAGATAAATTCGTGTGTGGATTAAGGTTGGAAACTGTAAAAAGGAAATTACTAACAGAAGGGGAACTTACTTTTGATAAAGCATTTCAAACAGCAATAGGTATGGAATTGGCTGAAAATCAAATAAAAGCAATGAGCACGGAAACCATCCAGATTAATGAATTAAGCCTTCTAAATAATCATGGGAATTATAATAAGCTGAAGTTTGGGAACCAAAAACGCAGTATATTTGAGTCAGGTCCTAGGACACCACAATTTCAACCACAGAAGCAGTGGCATGCAAACAGAAAGGAATGTAAGAGATGTCTACGTAGTCATTTTGATGATACCAACTGCCCAGCGATTCATTGGACTTGTTTTTCCTGTAACCAGAGAGGCCACACTGCTAGATCTCCTTTGTGTAGGAACAGAATCCATGTCATGCAAACCGAAGATGGAAGGGAGGAGCAAGAGGAAGCTGATGATACTTTTGAAGTGGGGTTACTGGAAACAGAAAGTTGTGGTAAGTCATTTTCGCTTAATAATGTGTTGGTAAAAAATAAGAATGAAAGTCTAAAAGTGCGACTATTGATGCAAGGAAAGTATATCACAATGGAGGTAGATTCTGGCGCATGCCATTCAGTGATTCATATTAAAGACTATGAGAGATTGTTCAGCGACATTTTGTTGAAGCCTGTGGTTTTTAAACTTAGAGTAGTTACTGGAGAATTTGTATGTATAATTGGTCAAATCAATGTTCACATAAATTATCAGGATAAAATTTTTCTTTTACCCTTAATAGTTTTAGATAGTAAGGCAAAATTCATTCCGCTACTTGGCAGAAATTGGTTAAACATATTGAACCCTAAGTGGAAAGAATCTATAATCATTGGTATTGGAGTAGAAAATGATATTTTTAGTTTGAATCCTCTCAATCAAACAGGGTGAAATCTTGAAGTTAGGCGTTCGCATTTAATTACAAAAATAAAGAATGACTTTTCTAGTTTATTTACAGAAGTAAATTCTTCTATTAAAAATTTCAAAGTAAATTTGAGATTGAGAGATAATGTTAAGCCTATTTTCCATAGGGCTTATGAGATGGCATATTCACTAAAACCAAAAGTCGAAATTGAACTTTTGAAAATGGTCAAAGATGGAGTCTTGTCAAAAGTAAATTTCAGTAAGTGGGCTAGTCCTATTGTAGTAGTACCAAAAAAAAATAATTCAAGCAATATAAGAATATGTGTTGATTTTAAGAAAACATTGAATAAAGTTATAGATAGTGACCATTGTGTTTTACCATTACCTGAAGATATTTATGCCAGTCTGAGTGGTAGTTGTTTCTTTACAATCTTAGATTTAAAAGGGGCTTATCAACAGTTGGAAATTGATGATTTATCTAAAGAATTTTTCACAATCAATACACATATGGGTCTTTTTAGATTTAATAGGCTAACATATGGTGTCAGTTCAGCTCCTGGTATATTCCAGTCAATAATGGAGTCTATTTTATCAGGTCTGAACAACGTAAAATGTTATTTGGATGATATATTGATTTATGGTTCCTCTTTGGAAGAATGCCATAAGAGTGTTATTATGGTCTTAAGTCGACTGAAGGAATTTAATGCCAAAATTAACAAAGATAAATGTAAATTCTATGAACAAAAAGTTGAATTCTTGGGACATGTTATCGACAAATGGGGGATACACCCAACTGAACAAAAAATTGAGTGTATAAAAAAAGCTCCTGCACCACAAAACTTGACTCAGCTAAAATCTTACCTGGGCTTATTAAATTATTATGGCAAATTCATTCCAATGCTATCATCTAAGCTTCGTCCTTTATATAACCTGTGTAAATCAGACACTGAATTTATTTGGTCAGATGAATGTGAACATGCATTCCAATTAAGTAAAGAGTTATTGACCTCTGATAAGGTCCTAACTCATTTTAACCCTAACTTGCCCATATATGTAACATGTGATGCCAGTGGGTATGGAGTGGGCGCAGTATTAAGCCACAAAATAGAAGGGCAGGACAAGCCAGTCCTTTTTGCATCCAGTACACTCTCTGAAGCAGAAAAAAAGTATTCAAATTTAGAAAGAGAAAGTTTAGCCATCATTTTTGCACTTAAGAAGTTTCATAAATATATATTTGGGAGAAAGTTTATTGTAGTGAGTGACCATCAACCATTGCAGTTCATCTTTGGTAAACATAAAGCTATTCCAGTGTCAGCAGCTGCACGCATAACACGATGGGCTATTACCATGTCAGCCTATGATTATGAAATTCAAAAATCTCGGGACGCAGCAAGTGCGTTATGGTAGTGAATTTTCATAAAAATGTTTTTATTGCAAATATGTGTGTTTTCTTTTTAAGAAAGCAGACATCAATTTTGGTTACCAGTATAACCTATATAGAAAAAGCAGGCATCAAATTTGATTACCAGTATAACATATATAGTAAAAACAATGTGCCATGTTTCATCAAAATAACTTGATTGTTTGAAAACGTACAGAAATTTCCAAAAGTAAACCAAAAGTGTTACTGAAAAAATCCGTTTCCTGGTCAACCTTATAGGTTAATGGCAAATTGAGCTTTTCAAATATGAAGCATTTAATCAAAATTCGCAACCACAACGCACTTGCTCCCTCCAGAATTTCTTAACTTACAAACATGCATTATATTTCGATGGAAAATGCAAAAAAATAAGGCGTTTTCGACAACAAAATTTTTTTTTGTATCACCAACGACTTATGGGCCACCCTGTGATTGTCGCAATAATTTTTTAAGATGTAGCTCAAAACACCGTATAATTAATGTATACAATATTTTTTCATATCTTGTATAATAACGAATATATTGAGCTTTATTGATTTTTTACGAAAATTCGACAAAAATTATATACCATTAAACAATAAACTCTATAGCTAAGGCTACTGCCAAGCATCAGAGAAAGGGTCTATTAGAAATGAATTTTCTGGAAATATTTTAGTAAAATGAAGGACAATGACGGTTGAAACTAAGAGTTCGGTGTATGTAAAACATTCTTTTTGAGACATTTTCTTTCCATAGATTGTATTAGATTCAAGTTATTTGCTTAAATGTTGCGAATTTTGACGTTTTCAATTGTCACTTTGACGTTTTGAGGAAACCCCCAATTTATTTTTCTTTAAATGCCCATAACTTTTTTGTCTTTTGACCTACAGAGCTAAATTTTGGTAGGTGGCACACCTATAACGATATAAACCAGCTTACCAAATTTGGTTGCCCTTACTTTGTTAATTTTGTAGATATAAATATTTTGCGAAAGAAAACACAAATTTTTCCGGGAAAACCTCGGCGGATTTTCTTGGCTAACAAAATTATCCAAGCGACTTGCGAAAGGAATGTACTCACCAATTTTGACGTTTAAAATCGCAATTTTGACGTTTTGAGGAAAATCCAAATTTATTTTTCTTTGAATGCCTGTAACTTTTTTATCCTTTAACCTACGGAGCTAAATTTTGGTAAGTAACTTGCCTATAATGAAATAAATCCGCATATGAAATTTGGTTGCCCTTACTTTGTTAATTCCGGAGATATAAATTTTTTTCGAAAGAAAACACAAAATTTTCCGGGAAAACCTGGACCGATTTCCCTGGCTAACGAACTTATCCAAGCCATTTGCAAAAGGAATTTATTCACCAAATTTAATCAAAATCGGCCCATTATTTTTTGAGTTATCGGTGTGATACATATATATATATATATATATATATATATATATATATATATATATATATATATATATATATATACTTATGCCTATGCGGAAGTAGCTGGACCATTTCGTATACCAAGTGTATAATAGCTGGACCAACCGTGCAATAGCTGGACGTCCAGCTATTAACATGCTGGTATTAATATGTACATGCGTTATTGGCTGGACCTATTTCATGAGAACATTAAAAGTAAAAATTAATGCGCCTGTGCGGTGTTGCCAAATGCTCAAAATATTAATTCTATTTAAATATTTACATGTTTTAGTGAATTTTATGTACACTAGGACCGCAAAAAGCATGAGGTTACTTAAGACTTTATTTAATAATAATTTCATCAGGATATTTCTTACGAATTTCTGGATTAAAAATGATTATTGCATAAGTTACTATTCATGTAATATAGCAAAAAATCGACAGGTGGTTAGTAAAAATAATGTTTTGCAAGAGACAAAATATGAATTATTTTTTGATATTTGCAGTAGATGTGCCAAAATCATAAAAACACAAAATAATTACCAAGGCCCTAGTGTATAATAAGATTGCAAATTAAATTTTGTCACCCTTTGCAAAAGTGAGAAAAATGCATATGAAGATCGGGATAGCAATTAAGACCTTTCCGAAATATCAATTATTTTTTGATATTTGCAGTAGATGTGCCAAAGTCATAAAAACAAAACAAAAAGATTACCAAGGCCCTAGTGTATAATAAGATACGCAAATTATTTTTTGTCACTCTTCACAAAAGTGAGAAAAATGCATATGAAGATCGGGATAGCAATTAAGACGTTTTCCAAATATTTATTATTTTATCGCATTTGCAGTTAATGTGTCAAAATCATAAAAACAAAAAATTATTACTTAAGCCCTTATGTATGAAAGACCATGCAAATTATTTTTGTCACCTTTTTCAAAAGCGAAAAAAATGCATATGAAGATCGGGATAACACGTTTCCGAAATATGAATTATTTTTTGATATTTGTAGTAGATGTGCCAAAATCATAAAAACAGAAAATGATTGCCAAGGTCTTAGTGTATAATAAGATATTCAAATTATTTTTGTCACCTTTTGAAAAAGTGAAAAAAATTCATATGAAAATCGGGATAGCAATTAAGACGTTTTCCAAATATGTATTATTTTTTCGCATGTGACAAAATCATAAACACCAAGAATGACTTCCAAGGCTCTAGTGTATAATAAGATATGCAAATGATTTTTTGTCACCCTTTGCAAAAGTAAAAAAATGCATAAACAGATCCGGATAGCAATTTAGACGTTTCCGCAATATGCATTATTTTTTGACATTTGCAATTTTTTAAACAAGAATCTTTTTTTTTATATTTACATTTAAAATCATAAAATCACAAAACTATTACCAAAGCCCTAGTGTATAATACTACAGCATACACAACTCTTAACTCGGGCAGTTTTAGAATGAATTGAATATGATTATATTCCTATTTTTTTAGTTGCAGATTTTTTAACGCGCTAAAATCTAATATACAGTCACAGCATAATAATTGATTGATTAAGCTGTCCTACAGTTACTTTTCAATTTTTTCTAAACATATGTTTGACAGGTCAGGTAAAAGCTTTGAAATTTACAAAAGGAGGGTACAGAAACAGAGCTGTAAAACTTTCTGGGATCAACGTCGTAAAAGCGGTATATCAAAGCCCAAACGTTCTTTATCTATGCGACGCCTTTATATACAAATACATAATATTTGAGAAAAATGCTAGGTTTAATATTTGAATATTACTAGCCACTAACTGCTATACTAGAGTGACTAACATTAATTAGATTCTCATAATTTTTATGTTGCATTGTTCAAGTATGCAGTACAGCATAAGAAACAGTCTTCTTATGCTATGTAACCAATATTTATCCCACTAAAAATAAGTTGCACTTTAAACCTAATTTATAGCAAATTTTTATAATAAACATATTCTTATAACGAGATTGGGGTAGTTTCTTTGTATACACAACATGTTTATTAAATTTATTTAAATTCATCATTTTTCCAAAACATAATAAAAATAATCTGTATCACTCTCTCACTGACTGATGGCAAAGTCGCTTAGTAGTCGCAACGATAGGTTAAAATAAGGTGGTTTCCCGTTGCCTTTCATGTGGTACATTGACTGAAAAAAAAAACATTCTTGGAAAACCTCTTAACTGCTATCCCGATGTTTACATTTTTTTTTCTTACTTTTACAAAGGGTGACAAAAAATAAATTTGGTGTAGTATTACATAATAGGGCCTTGGTAATGATTTTTGGTTTTGTGATTTTACCACATTAACAGTAAGTATCACAGAATCATTAATGTTGAAATGAAAAACGTGGTAGTAACTATCCCGGTGTTCAAATGCATTTTTTTGTATTTCCAAAGGGTGACAGAAAATTATTTGCATGAGCTTTTATGCGTCAGGCCCTTAGTGATATTTTTGTTTCTATGAATTTGGCACATTAACTGCAAATGCGAAAAAATAATACATATTTGGAAAACGTCGTAATTGCTATCCCGATTTTCATATGCATTTTTCTCACTTTTGCAAAGGGCGACAAAAAATAATTTGCATATCTTATTATACACTAGGGCCATGGTAATCATTTTTTGTTTTTATAATTTTGGCACATCTACTGCAAATATCAAAAATTAATTCATATTTAGGAAACGTCTTAATTGCTATCCCGATCTTCGTTTTTGTGATTTTGGCACATCTACTGCAAATGCGAAAAAAATAAACGTGGTAATAGCTATTTGGATCTTCATATGTATTTTTTTCACTTTTGCAAAAAGTGATTTTTTTTTCAAATCCTACCCTAGTTTCTTTTTGTTAAATAGGTTTAACCTACACATTAATTTGAAAAAAACAGCAGATTTTAAATGTTTATTTATTTATTATTATAAATCTAAAGGAATTAGTAGCACGAATAAGAAATGAATGTTGACTTATTTTCCCAAGATAACCAGAAATGTGTAAAACGAATTTCAATTCCGTTTATACTACTAACAAATAGTCAATCGACAACAACCTAAGCATTTATTAAAGAAAATTGATTTAGATAATCTATTTTTTATTTCTGTTTTTTAAATAATATAATGTATATTTTTGTGGGAAGGAATATAAACTTGGTGGTTTAGCATAACTTGACATGTACTTTAGAAATAGCCAAAAAAAACAGTAGGATTGTCGGTTAAACAAATTATCGACGTCATATCTAAAATTTAGGACAACTTCATATTATTAAAGAAAGATCACAGTTTAAAAACCACTAATTGACGTGTTCGCACATTTGAAAAAGGTGTATTTGATTAACTGAATGTATTCCAAGTTACCAACATGCACGGTGTAATATGGCAGTAATAATGTTGATAATTGTTTATCTTTTTTTGTCTTTTCCTCAACGGCGACGTATTTCTGCGACTATGACCAATCACCGACGACAGGGAGCACTTTCAACTCACTTTCCTTTAAATTTGGCCGAACCCCGTTTTTCTATAAGGAGGGTAGGGATATTCAGCGTTCCCAACCTCGCACGGTACACGGGACTAACGACTTCACGACTCGTCAGTGAATCGGAACCTGCAGAAATTCAACCTGCTCCAACTAAATGATAATTTTACAGTAGGGGCTGAAAAAATGAATGGGGAACCCTGGAAATCGAACCCAGTACCCTTGGATCCAGCGGCATACTTTCCTACCACTGTATCACTCAGGCTTTTTGATAATAATTGTAAAATATCTTTTGCAACAATTGGATACAATAATCTAAAATATATAACTCTATAACACTAAAAGTAGATCTCGTAAGTTTATAAAACAACAGTCATTATACACCTTGTCCTATTTTCGAATTAAGTTTTTGTGTTATTTTCTAAAAAAAAAAGCAGGAGTTGGATTAATTTTAATTCAAAATACTATATTACAAAACAAAAAAAAAGGTACGAAAGATGCTCTCTTCTCTTAATACCAGGAAAGCCTCTGGCCTTGACGAGATCCCAGCAATTGTTCTCAAAACATGCGCACCAGAACTTGCTCCTGTCCTGACCTGTCTGTTTTAGACATCTTACAATAGAGGCATATTCCCTAGTAACTGGAAAACTGCTCGAGTACAACCCGTCCCCAAGAAAGGATCTAAAGCGCTTCCTAGCAACTACAGGCCTATTTCTCTTCTCTCAGTCGTCTCTAAAGTGATGGAAAAGTATATAAACACCTTTTTACTAAAATTTCTTGAAAAAGACAGTCTAATCCACGACAGGCAGTATGGATTCCGTCAGCGCAGATCAACTGCCGACCTCCTTTCCTTTGTCACCCATTCTTGGAACAAGTCTATGAAACTACACGGTGATGAATGCCAGATTGTCGCTCTAGACATATCCAAAGCATTCGACCAGGTTTGGCACGCTGCGCTGCTTAACAAACCTCCGGTCTATGGCCTACCACCAAAACTCTGTACCTGGACAGCAAATTTCCTCTCCAACCGGAGCATTTCTGTTGTTGTGGATGGCCATTCCCTTAAACTGTATCCAATTAATGCAGAAGTCCCTCAAGGTTCAGCTTGAGCTCCTACTTTGTTTCTTCTTCACATCAATGACCTCCTCTCTAGCACATCTAAACCAGTTCACAGTTACGCGGACGACAGCACGTTCCTCTCAAATATACAATATTCTAAGTCTGTCTCTTTAGCTCAATTAGATGAGGAACGCAGACTCATGGAGGGTTCTGCCTCTGTGGATCTTCAAAAAATATTATACTGGGGAAGTAGAAATCTTGTACAATTCAACTTCACCAAATCTCAGTCTTGCTTTCTATCTCATAAGAGTTCCACCAGCCCTAGACCCATCACAATGAACAACCAAGTTATTCAAAGTAATGAGACCTTCACACTTGTTGGCATATCTGTGGATCGAAATCTCAATTGGCACCAACATGTCACATCAATTGCAGAAGTGGCTGCTAAGAAATTAGGTTTCCTCGTCCGGGCTCGCAAATACTTTTCACCAGATAATCTCTATACCTTATATAATTTACAAATAAGGCCAAACCTCGAATACTGCTCCCACATCTGGGGTGCCGCTGCCGCTTTTACACTCGCTATTCTAGACTTTATTCAGAAGAGAGCTATACGTCTCATCGCTGACACTATCATCACCCAAAGGCTGCCATCCCTTGCCCACCGACGTGCCGTTGGTGACTTCGTTCTCTTTTATAGATATCTGCACGGGCACTGCTCAGATGAGCTTTCTTCCATAGTCCCTCCACCTGCTGCCCCCAACGGATCTACCAAGAACAGAGCGAATGCACCGTTTTACTGTCCAGGCCACCAGAAATAGAACATCTTGTTATGCCCGCTCTGTTGTCCCGAGACCTTTTAAGTTGTGGAATTCCTTGACGGCACATGTTTTTCCTTCTCCTCAGAACCTACAAACCTTCAAGTCCAGAATTAACAAGTTGCCTCTTTCCTCCCTCTCGACACCCACGGCACGATAGTATTTAGTCTGTAAGCCCTCGTGGTGTGTTGTTGAAAAATTAAAAAATAATAATAATAACCCTTTAAGTACGTTACGCCCCAACATCTACTATAATTACTGAAAATAGTCCAGGATCAGTTTGACTGACTTATTGATTTAGACACCATGTCGATTTATAAATTTCGGTCGGAATATTTTTTGAGAATAAACTTTGGCAGAAAATTTTTAAAACAACTTTCATTTCTTAGGCAGACTAAATAGTTGTAAGTTTTAAATTACTAGCGCTTTCTTTAGACAGAGCCTACAATATGTTTTGTTGGTGTACTTATTAATCAAATGACCTTGTGGTTAGAAAACATTTTATGTCCGAATTTTCTTAAAGGGTTTCTTAAGCAATTACGGAGCAAGGGGGTTGGATACTGCCCACTAGACGATGTGCGTTAACTAAACGTTTATTATGAGGCTACTATAACAGTTAAATAATGTAAGTACATATATTTATAATCTCGGAACCAAGACACCCTACAAAAAGGTATTATGGGAGCCGAGACTATAATGTAATTTGTGGGAAGTCTCATCGTTGCATTTTGTATTATAAAATACATATTATCGTGTCGGATGACTCCTCCCCTGTTAGATGGGATTTTATGGGGTGCATAAAATTTAATTTGCAAAAATTTATATTCTAAGGTAAAACATTTAAAATGATCAAAAATTGAAAACAGTTACATCAATAGATCAATAATTCGATAAAATTTAGAAAATATAACATATAACATGGTTATTCTTTAGGCAAAGGAAAAGCTCTTTGTTTGCTGCATTTTCGTTAAGCTGTACGGAAATTTAAATATCAAGTATTTAAAGTTAACAATAAACAATGATTATGAAACACCCGTTAAAAGTAGCTTCCGCAGTATACACTCTATCACTGTTGCACTTCTTACTATAAGCTTAGCATAAACAATATGCTACTGTTTTCCTCTAGGTAAAGGAATAATGTCTTCAATTTCTGCGTCTTCCTTAAAGTAATTTTTTAATTTTTAAAATTTGAATAAACTAAGTTTATTCATCCCCTTAATGACGCTAACTTTGTTAGCGAAACGATCGTCGGGTCAAAAAACTGTATTGTGATGAATTGGGTTCTCCAAATTGTACTTATCAGTGCCCATCACAGGTTCCAATCTTCACCCATTGTACAAAGCTAATTTCTATGATTATTGTTTCACAGCAGGACGACCAAGATGGAGTTCTCCTCAAAGAGAATCAGTTAAGGAGACCATTAGAAGACATTTAAAGGACGGAAGCAACCCCTCGATAGCTTAATGTGAACTTCTGATTGAAAATTGTCCAGTGTTAAACAAACGAACTCCCCAGTCTCTAAAACCTTACATTTCTAGTAGCACGAAAAAAGACAGACAATATGATAAATATTTCTTTTTAGCTATATTAAAATAAAATAACATAAAAATACATCAATGACTATTTATATTACATTTGACAAATTTGCCTACTTTGTACAAATTTTCTTGTACTAAATTCCTGAGTTCTCCACTTTTCTGCATTTTCTATTTATTTACGACAACTATTTTCACTGATTTCTCACATTCAATTCAAACCATAACACAAGAATTGTGTTTCATATGTAACTTATGCAAAAGCTTTGGTCATCATAGTTTTGTTAAGAGTTTGAATTATGTTACTTCCATTATGAAAACAGATCACATGCAATGTATTCAGATCCAGATAACTAATTACAATAATTTTGTTTTCTAGGAACTCAATGTATTACATTTTGAGATAAAACACGTGTGTTTTTAGACAAGACTGTCATAAATACATTTTTATACACAATTTATTTAATTTAAAATAACTGGTAAAAAATTACAACACAAAATTTGTCTTTTATCATTTTTCTGCTTTACCACACCGGTGTGATAATTTATGTAGGCAAATAATTTAAAAATAATTTGTAGTCACTTTTTACAATTTTAATATTATTCACGAAGTGCTTCACTGTAAAACTGTCAAGGTACAGAGAATAAATAATGTATTAATTAAAACATATCATCTTTGTATACTAGCAAGCAGACCTTAAAACCGTAATGCTACCTGTTTAAGCGTACAACATAAAACTAACCAGAAAACTTTTATATATCCTACTAAAAAGTGCGGCAACACTGTGAGGTTAGGTCCAGCTACTTCCTTTTGGACATCAATTTTTATGGCTGAAATGTCCAGCTACTTCCTTATAAACATATATAAACCCCAAGAGAGAAAGGTCCAGCTACTTCCGCATAGACACAAATATATATATATATATATATATATATATATATATATATATATATATATATATATATATATATATATAAACATATAAAAATTTAAACCGACCCCGGATATTTGTTCTGGGGGGCCTAATTAGCGCTTATTTGAAGAAATTTTTTCAAAATTCAAAAGTCGGGATCTCCTCATTAGTGAATTTTTTTTTAAGAAAATTCACTAATATAAAAAAGGTAAACTGGTGGCAAATGCTGATGCTCTGTCCCGGATGCCTATGCTTAGTAGTACAGAAATACAAAGTTCTCTTTATTCTTTTAATATTGTAGATAATGTACCATTACATGCTGATATTATAGCAGAAGCTACAAAAAGGGACCTGCTTATGTTAAAGGTTATTGATCTTACACGCACAGGATGGCCTCCTGCTGTAAGTGATGAATCTTTGAGACCATATTTCCTTAAACGCTGTGAACTTTCAGTAGAAAGTGGATGCTTACTAATTGGAAATAGAATTATTATACCAGAATCCTTACGAAATGATGTACTGAACCTATTTCACGAACAACACCTAGGTATAGTAAGAACAAAAATGTTGATAAGATCATATTGTTGGTGGCCAGACATCAATGGTTCAATTGAAAAATATATTGGATCTTGTGATGTATGTCAACAAACACAAAATTTTTCAAATACTAGTATTTTACTACCATGGCCGAGCACCCCAAATAACTTCTACCGTGTTAATATTGATTTCTTTTATAAATTCAATTATACTTTTCTAATCGCAGTCGATAATAAATCAAAGTGGTTAGAGGTGAAAATTATGGAAAATGGCACCAGTGCAAAAGAAACAATTACAAAGTTAAAAGAAATTTTTGCAACTTTCGGATCACCTGTTGAGTTAGTCTCTGATAACGGTCCACCATTCAGTTCTAACGAGTTTCTATGCTTTTGCCAAGCCAATGGTATAAAACCCATTAAAACCCCACCATACCATCCGCAGGCTAATGGAATTGCAGAGAGATGCGTTCAAACTGTCAAAAAAAGCTTAGAAAAGGCTTTATTTTTGGAAAGGGGGAAATATATTGATAAAAACACATTGAAGGACCGATTACTGGATTTTCTGTTTACTTATAGAAATGTACCGTCTACAGTCACTGGTATCTCTCCAGCGGAAAACCTTTTCAAAATTCGGCCTAGAACAAGATTTGATCTACTTAAACCCTCATTTAATAGTATCAGAAATTCAAACTCTAATGCCAGTGATTGGAGAAAATTAAGGTTTTTTACACTAAATGAATCTGTATATGTAAAAAATAAACAAACCAAATTGTGGCAAGAAGGTAAAATTGTAAAAGTAATTAGTCATTCTACATATTTATTTAAGATTGGATAATTTATAAAATTTGTACATGCTTGTGATATGCGCCCGTATATACATAGTGAAGTGACTTATCCTAGTGTTACTGTTACAAGTAACCCAAACAATGTTACTCCTAATGAAATCTCAGTACCAACAACTGACTCAAATGTAAATACTCCTAGAAATATTGTAGAGCTACCAGTAAGTTCAGAGACAGACTTTCAAAGAACAATTGAACCTAACTCTACATCACCATGTACGACTCCTGAAGTTTGTACCTCCACAGTACCACACGTAACACGTTCAGGGAGAATAATAAAACCACCTCAAAAATTAAATTTGTAATGTTATAGTTTAAGGTTAAATATAGTATCAATCTTTAATTTTAAGTAGAGGGAGAATTGTTATGTTTGCACACCTTTCTTTAAATTAAGAAAATCCATAGACACTTTGAGAGATAGGTAGTCCAGGTGTCTATTAGATCAAAAAGTAGATTAAAAAAGAAGAATAATAAGGTATTAATTATTATTAATGGAATTATAAGAGATGTAAGTTTTTTCCTTGTTTGATAATAATAAAAGTATTTAATCTTATTCAATGAGTATTAGTCGGATACATAACAGTCTGATATTATTTCTCATACCTAATTTCTAACATTGAATAAAACATTAAAATAAAAAAATGGACCTATTTATTTAATTTTAAAAACATTTGAGAGACAAACTATTGAGTTATATATTGGCCAATGTATAAGCAGGCAGAGCCGGCATCTCATGGCGTAGCTATGTACAGCTTAAGGTCCAACTGCGCCAGTAATTGGATGTGTTTGCCGCTTATATGTATGTTGAATGTTACTGTTAGCCGCCTGTATACACCTCCACTAACTCCTATCAATCTTCATATAATTAAATTCAATTCAGAAATCCATATATTGGATGGGGAGTAATTACATTCCAGATCTATTACTCTGCCAATACATGATAGATCCTTATTGGTTGTATAACTCACGGAGCAAGCGTAGGCAGATACTAACTACCAGGGTGCTATAGTTGCTGTCGCTGCATCTACTTCATATCCCACTCAAAATTGAGCTCTTTCATACATTGAGCGAGTTAGTTTTATGAATGGCGTCGACGGAAGTGTCTGCTGCATTGAAAGCATCCGCTCAGGAAGCTATATTCCAAAAGATAGTTTATAAGTTGCTACAATTCGAGATGCGGATACCGGGAATGGGGAAAAGAGCAGTTTTGTTAAATAGAAACGTGTGGCATTACGATCTTATTACTCCAGCTACAGAATTGTACAGGTCACTTGAAGTTGTATCCTTGGAACACGTTTAACTCTTTTGACATTTAATATGAGTAAATGTAAATTTAGGGGCCAAATCTAATAAGAGATCCAAATTATAAAGAAATGAAACTTCTATAAACGGAAGAAAGTCCAGAGAAAGCAAGTGCGTTATGGTAACGAATTTTGAGAAACAAACCGATTAATCGTAATAACTTTGTTTTAGAATAATCTAGAAATTCCAGGAAAAAGTGTTGATAAAGGCAATACTTGTGCGTACCAAATTTAATTAAAATATATTAATTACTGACTGAGGTACAAAAACTTATCAAAAAGGAGTCAACTTAATATCTTATATATATATATATATATATATATATATATATATATATATATATATATATATATATATGTATATATATATATATATATATATATATATATATATGTACTAATAAAATACTACATATATATCGCCTGAGTTTCCAGGCATCCTCAGGAGCACTGAAATAATGAACAAATGTTAACATAGCACCTAGATTATGCAACAAAGAACACTTACAGCACTGTAACTAATTGAAAAGCAAGGCCAGAAACAGCGAAACAGAGAAGCTCTGCCACAAAGCCATGAAAAAAACAAGAATTGTAACAACCATTTTGAAAACTACATGTAACTTTACGCGAACATTTGTACGTTAAAAACATTCAAAGCCAGTCCTGAAAAAGCATAAAAAATAGTTAGCAAGGTTAAAATATTAACTATTAATGTTACTCAAATTTTGAATATCTGATTTGGAGTTCATAGTGTCATTTTCAAAAATATGACACATTTCCAGAAGGCAACGTTTTTTTCAGATTGATTTCTCTATCCAAAATTTCGACATTATCAAAATCTATGTTATGACTCAATATTGACACATGATGTCCCAATGCACATCTATCAGGTTTAAGTCTGGAGTCACTCCTCTGTTGACTAATCCTCCTCCCAACAGACTGTGAGGTCTGACCTACATAAGAAAGAGAACAGTTTTTACAGTCCCACTTATAGACCACATCACGTTGTTTATACACCGGAATTTTGTCTTTGTTGTTAGTGAAAAAGTTTTTTATATTTAGCCACTTTGATGTCTGTAAAATCTTTAAAAAGTTTCATAAGTGTGTGTTTTAGTCCACCGATTTAAGGCAACACCGCATATTTGATATTC
Source organism: Tillus elongatus (assembly GCA_964006375.1). Taxonomy (NCBI): domain Eukaryota; kingdom Metazoa; phylum Arthropoda; class Insecta; order Coleoptera; family Cleridae; genus Tillus; species Tillus elongatus. The sequence continues at coordinate 72,352,584 of OZ023265.1, forward strand.
AATCGTGGGTCAGGGATGTAAGGGTGGAGAAGGCCTATCAGTTGCTCGGTCAGGTGCTGGTTCGGGTGGAACGCTGAAAAGTAACTTCATCATGTGGCTTCTGTTATAACCATTCTTCACCATCATATCGGTAAAACGACATAAAGCTCAATGTTGAAAGGATGGGTGGGTAATATTCCATATATGGTCTGTGAGTCTTACGTGAGTTATCCCGTATATGTGACTCCTTCAAAGACGGGTCACCGATTTGACCGATTTTTTTCTCGAGCGAATAGAACATCAACCGTTCTCTTGTGGTGCCAAAACTTTAAAATAAAATTCAAATTTCTAAAGATTACTACAATTATTTTCACTGACGAAAATCCAAACAAAAAATATAATCAATTTTTTTTAATGAAACCTGACTTCCACTGTATTTGTGATACTTTAAAACGAACGTTACCAAAATTTAACAAAGCAAGAAAATATTGTTTACAGAAATATAGCATAGTTAAATATCAAAATCTTTCGAATGGTCGTCCTATGTATAACGATTTTGGAATGGTATTATTTAGAATGCTCCTTTAGAACGTTATCAGTTATGATTGTAAACCAATAGTTATTTATAATATTTCAATCTCTGTTTCCTTCTAATACGCCTAATAAACAGATGTTGCCACAGATAACAAGTCAGCAGAAAGAAAGACGCATACACTTAAATTAAATGACGTCATGTGAAAAGTAGATGATTATAATAAGTACGCTAACAAAGAAGCTGGCAACTGTTTTAACTTTACTAGAGGAAATTGAAATAGTAAGACTTTGTGAGGACGACAGGTCCAAAACGAAATATGTTAAACTTTTAATAATAGACACCCGGGGCGTCAAGATATCGTTGGCCTACTGAATAAAATTTGTAATCAGTATGGGAATTTATCTGCACACATTCTAAAGAATGGTAATATGGGAAATAGACAAAATAATAAATGATTTTAAAATTATTTCAATGGTAATCAGAAAGGTTTAAAAATTTCAAGTTTGAACCTAAATTTACCACGTTAATCAATAAAGAGGCATCTTTAAATGGATAATATTATAAAGCTCTTTGAACCAAAGTATTAACACCTTACAGTAGAGTAAAAGTATCTCAAAAATCTGGAAAACTTAATCATCAAAAAAAAAAGTACTCCAGTGCCAAATTGGTCCACACCCTTAAGTAGTAAAATGTTACAGGACCTCGAGCTTCGGGTTTCAGAAATCTCGATAATTCGCACAGGGATTGGGGAAGAAGAGAAAGGACATGGGGCTACCGTGATTGGCGACGTCACTGAAGCATTAGTCTTGTTGCCTGTTCCTGCGCCAGCCAACAACCAATCGAAAATTGTCATGCCAAAGAGAGATGATCAGCAGCAAAAAGTGGATTCCATTCGTGACATTGAACGCGGCATCGGTGAAATAAATCTGCTCTCTTGGTTGTGTACACATTTACATGATGTGACACCATTTCAGAAATTTCAATATATTGTTCTCATTCTCACTCACACAGTTTCTCACGATGTCTCTGACTTTTTTCTGCGCAGACCCTTTCCACCTTGCTATACGCCACACACCATCAAATCGGTGAGAGCGAAAACACTAGAGAGAGGTGGCTGCCGCCTGACAAGATTCGATCTTGGATTTCCAATCTGGGTACAGAAAATGAATCATTTTGTTTGAGCCTCTATGATTCATCGCAGATTCGAATCCTTTTTGTGAGTAGTCGAGTACATCGGGTACCTTTGAGCATCGAATCCTTTCTAATTCTCATATTCGATCCTCCCGTTACTAATTCTAACCCAGAATGTATACGGTACAATTAGAAAAATTTTGTGTATATATCATAATTTTTTTGTCTAATTTGCCTACACAGAAATAAAATATACAATTTATGACAAGACATTTTTATATTATCTTTTTCAATTGAAAACACAACATTTTTAGTTTCCAGGGGCAGTATTATACGTTTTCATTTAATTACACTGGAACAGGTATTTTATAACGTCAGATTTTTCTACAGTTCGTTATAAATGGGTCGCGGATAAAACCAGTCATTTATTGAAACGTATTTTGACAAGCAAACGCTAATCTAGAAAGACCAACTCGACTGTGCTGCTTTCATTCCTCATGCTGGATTGAAAACGCATAAATGCTCAAACAGATACCGAATAGAATATTCATGGCATGATGTGTACATTGTGTGGCAGATAACGAGGAAGAGTTACATAAAGTGAAACGAAATGTTGGCTTGAATACACCATTGACAACTCTAAAAAGACAATAATGCCAAATGATGTTCCCTGCCTGTCCCTCAAGCCAAACCAGTCCACTATTCAAACCATACTTATTATTCCAACATAACAAGAGAAAGATTCCAACGCTACCTCTACAGAATTCATTGTGCATTGTGTTGTCTCCTATATCGCAACAGAATTCCAGGTATTTTCCTGCTTCGTACGTACTCTTGTCTATTATTATTTTAACCTATGCATTTGATGTACTTTTGTTATAATACAGAGGTTTCCTATGACCGTTCCGTTCTCCTCGTTTTAGTCATAATCTCTGTTCCCTCGGGTCATACAGACTTGATACTCAAATACTGTACTTTTTTTAAATAATGGCAACTTTAGTTTCTTATTAACTTTATTAAGCTTATTCATTGCAGATAATCATTTTTCAAAAAACAAGAAAATAAAGTAGTATATTATTTCATTAAAATGAAACTTACTAAGTGTAAAAAAAGTGTATTGTCTTACTTCTTACAGCTGTCATCTTATTACAACACATGAGGTGGAAGCATGCAAGCAAGCTATATCCGCTTTTGCGATGGTTTACTAAATCGAAATACAGGGAGTCTAGAACGTAAACCGACAAACGAAAACGACAGATTCCAGAGATGACTTGACGTAAATTTATTTTAAAATGCTTCCCAACGGATCTAGAGCCCTTGCAAGATTGCGCTTCATCATCAAGATGAAACTTGACACGCAAATTTATCTTAATATATATAATCGTTGACCGTACATTTGGTATGTCAAATACTTACATAAGCGTCTCGTCTGGGGACCAACGTGTATTTTTAACCATATTTTTTTTACTTTGAGTTTTTCACATTTTTGATGTCTCATTTGAAATCTTTGGAGTTTTTTCTGGAAATAAGCTACTTTCATTAATTGTCGCTAGTACGCCCCCGTTTCGATAAAAATCCATGTAAGCTTTTAAGGTCCTTGTCAAATTTCTCAATAATAAAAAAAATAATTTCTTGAAATGAAGGCTGGCTTTGAAAAAGTTGTACCAAAGAAGAAGCTGTAATGAATGTCTAAAACTTTTGGTTGGCATTCGTTGCAGCTTTCAATTTCTTACTTTTTCAAAGACAGCTTTCATTTCAATTTGGTTATTAGAGACATTTAGACAATGACTTTAAAAGTTCACATCGATTTTTCTCGAAAAAGGTGCGTACTACTAGCGACAATTAAAGACATTTTTTTATTCTAATAAAAAAGAACGCAGAAATTTTTATATCGGACACCAAAAATGTAAAAAAGTATGGTTAAAAAATAGATAGTGTGTGTTTGTGTGTGTGTGGCACACCGATAACTCAAAAAACCATGGGCCGATTTTAATAAAATTTGGTGAGTACCTTGCTTTCGTAAGCGGCTTGGATAAGTTCGTTGGCAAGGAAAATCGGCTCAGTGATTTTGCTGGCCAACGAACTTATCCAAGCCGCTTACGAAAGGAAGGTACTCACCAAATTTTATTAAAATCGGCCCATTGTTTTTTGAGTTATCGGTGTGCCACACACACACAAACACACACACTCAAATATAATATTATATATATATATATATATATATATATATATATATATATATATATATATATATATATATATATATATATATATATATATATATATATATATACATCTACATTTTGGCCTACTTTCTAATGTTCCATCGTCACTAACGTATTAAAATATGTTGTTTTGCAACACATCTTTTAATTTTTGTAAAATATCAGTATTCTATTTAAAAAGCGGTTTGGTTTCATACCCGAAAAATCACCTGCTATTATGGTAGTGGAGGTGTTCTTTTATTTTGTTCTGCTGGCTGTTAATGCTGGGAGACGTTCTATTAATCTTTTTTTCGACCTAAGTGAAGCTTTTATTTGGGTTTGGCGTGACATACTTTTTAAAGTATTTTAGTGAATTTTCGTAGAAAAGATTCACCCAAAAGATCCCGACTTTTGAATTTTGAAAAAATGTCTTTAAATGAGCGCGAACTAGCACCCCTAGAACCCAAATCCGGGACCTGTTTCAATTTATATATATATATATATATATATATATATATATATATATATATATATATATATATATATATATATATATATATATATATATATATATATATATATATATATATATATATATATATATATATATATATATATATATATGTATGTATGTATGTATGTATGTATGTAGATATAGATATGTATCACACCGAAACCTCAAAAAATAATGCGCCGGTTTGAATTAAATTTGGCAGGTACCTCCGTTTTGCGAGTGGCTTGGATAAGTTCGTTAGCAATGAGAATCGGACCAGATTTTCCGGAAAAATTTTGGCTTTTCTGTGGAAAAAATCAATCCCCGAAAATAACAAAGCTAAGGTAACCAAATTTGGTACGTAGGTTTACGTTATAAAAAGTAAGCTACCTACCAAAATTTAGATCACTATGTTATAAGAAAAAAAAGTTAGGGGCATTTAATTTAAAAAAAGGGTTTCTATGAAAGTTCACTACCGTAACGCACTTGCTGCGTGCAGACTTTTCTTCAAATGTTTTGCCTCATATTTAAGTGAAAGATAACCAAACAAAATGGTTTTGTGCTACCTTATAAATCGCCTTTAAAAAATTTTACGCTAGAGGTTCCGTAAGGATCTATTTTGGGTACGATCCTGTTCCTGCTTTTTGATACATGATTGGAAGCATCTTACCTTTACCGTTTTTTAAGGTACCTCTAAAGAAAGCGTGATTTTGTATACTAACAATACAATTTTGCTAATGATCAGTCTGCCTCGCTTCTGGCACTAAAAATATATAGATGCCTTGCGCAGTTAACGCTCTGTTTTTCAGATAACTCACTTGATTCAAATCACCAAACACAACATGCCTTAAGTTTTACATAGGGCAAAACCCAAGTATACAGGATATTTGAGTTTGGGTGACAAAGTAACCGGACACTATTGTTGGAGGTCGTTTAATGACACATTATTATTTGGACCCCACTAATAAACTTCTAGGTACGCTCAACTAACTCAGCCTATTATTAGATGAAGGGTTTGAAATCCTTCGATCTGCAACATTTATTGAAGCTATATTTTGCTTAGAGGCAGAGTAGGCTCTGTTATGGTGTTACCGTGTTGGCAAATTGTTTTTGTTTTTGTTTTGTTTGTTTTTATTTCTTTTTTTTACGTCGGCCTATTTCCGCGACTATGGTCAATCACCGACGCCAGGGAGCAGTTTCACCTCACTATCCTGGAAATTTTGCCGAACCCTTGCATTTCTGTAAGGAGGGTAGGGATCTTTAACGTGCCCAACATCGCATGGACACGGGACCTACGGCTTTACGCCCCCTCCGAAGGGCGGAACGTGCAGACATTCAACTTGCTCAAATAGAATGCCAGAACCTCAGTTGATGTTAATTTTACAGTTTGTACTGAAAAAGTGAAAGGAGTACCTTGGGATCGAACCCAGTACCCTTCGGTTCAAAGGCACACGTTCTTACTGAACCACCGAGGTTCTTGGCAAATTGTTCATAGGCTATATTTATATGCCAGAAAAAATTTATTCGTTGTCTCGTATTGCTGGCGTATCACAGAGTATTTAATGCAAGCAACTTTTTAAAGATCATACGGTTGTACCTTTGCCCTGGTTGTAGATCCTTCACATAATCACGTGTAAGCATGGTAAAAGGAAAACTCTACCGCAGAACAATACTGTTCATTCATATAATAGTAGAAACAGAGTTTTCTTGTGGAACCTAATCAACTTACCATTTCAGCAAGATCTTCCGATATAATAGGTGTTAGAGTATATAATGCTTTACTTGGCAATTTAAAAGTCAACTTGTCGCGATGGTTATCTAGAAGGCGTGTCCGACAACCAGCTACTGGTATCTTTTTTTCTGTAGATGAGTTTTTGAATAGGTGCGTACAGGTGACGCCTTGCCTTGTTATTTATTATGTTCATGATTTTAGTTTTAGTAAGAATGTTGTTATTTGAATTTAATTAAAGTTACTTCAGGAATTTAGTGCCATACTTTACGTGAATAAAGATATTCCTATTATCACTATATTATCGCATATAAAGTCATAGAATACTCACCGAGCATATTGAGAAACAAAATTATTAAAGCGTCAGTTAAATTTTTGGCTACATAAGGCCAAGGAGAACAGAGTTTGCATCTACGGCGGACGGTATTTCCCTATTTTGTAGCACGTATCGCTTTTAACTTCAGCTATGCATGTGATGTAATGTTGATTCTCTAAAGGGGTTTTCCTTTTATTTTACAATAGTGAGTGTTCATTTCAGTAATTAAGAGCAAACAAACTAGGTTTGCTAGCGTGTTTAAATAGAGCAAATGCGTTAAAGAGGTATACGTAGGAGCACACTCCTTTGTACATAGGGTAATTAGTATTTCAGGCTGGGTCGTTTCATATGGTCGTATACTCCACTTCAAACTGCCAGTAGTGCTTAATTTCTGGGTGTTTAGCTCAGATATTTTACCATAATTTCTAGTAAATATCTGACTGTCGTCACATAAAGCTACCTGCGTAACCAGACCACTTAAACTAACGGTTCTGTTGCCTGTATCATAAAAAAAGAAAGATGATGAATATTAGCAAAGACAAATGTTAGAAAAGAAAAGTTGAATCACTGTAATTCTGTTTGACGCATGTGAAAATTCTTGTTTATCAGTTTATTCAATTCCACTCGCTTTAAGAATTTAAATGCGTCAGCACCATCACAGTCTCAAAACTATATTGCTTGTAGTTGCAACCATGACTCTGTTTTCTCATCCGTCCTTTTAGACGAAGAGCCAGAGGTGAAAAAATTTTCTGAATTTACAAAAGCTGATTTTTTGATAGTTAGTTAGGTACGCTGTGCACGTACACATATTCTGGTCAGTCAAGCGAATCTTAAAACACGTGTCACACGTGCGCCAACCAAGATGTCGTTTTTACCGGGGTAATAAAATGAATTTACAAAAGCTGATAATTGTTATACAGATTCTATATTGTATAACAATAAAAGTTATGTCAGTCAGTCAGCTGCATACGGGAACAAAGCTGGTCAGTCAGTTTGAATGTGTGTATGAAAAATTAATAATGTGCAATTTATTTACAAAGCTTGAATTTTTTTTGTGGGTATATATTGATCTATTAAACATTAAAAACATAGTCAGTCAACTGTTTTGTAGAACAACGCTCGTCAGTCAGCGAAAAAAATATAAAAATTTTGTGCGCGCCGGCGGCGTTACAGGCGGCATGCTCGCTTTTCTTCACCCATTATTATTATTTAAAATATCAGAAAACTATGTGAAATTATAATTATAAGTTATTAATTGGTATTTTTATTGATTATATATATATATATATATATATATATATATATATATATATATATATATATATATATATATATATATATATATATATATATATATATATATATATATATATATATTATTCTATTGGCTTTTGAATTTTATTATTATATATTTTATTTTATATTTTATATTATAATGCCCCACTGTTGGCCGTCAATTATACAATTGGCTTGAATTTTATTTTTATATTTACTGATATTAGGTATTAATTTTTATTTTATTTATATGAAAAAGTGATATTAAAAATGATAATGATATTACACCATGTGTTATGGGTGACTCTGCATATTTTATAATGTGAAACTTTATCTGAATAAAATGTTTTATGACTCTTGTATTAATTGTGATTTAAGCTATCTCAGGGTTATTTGGGTTGCCTATCCTTCTACTATATATATATATATATATATATATATATATATATATATATATATATATATATATATATATATATCTATGTCAAATAAATTGTATTCAAATATTTTAATATACTTACGCTATCTCAGTGGTGAGTTCTGCTAAAATAGGGACAAAATAGCCTGCTAATATTTATAGTAACCTTATTTTATCTTATTTTGTTTCAAAGAATTATGTTTCAAAATTCGTAAACAAATTTTATTGGCACAATTTCAAATTTAAAATCTAAACGGATCCGTTGTTATAATTTGTCAAACTTATATTATCAATCTACAATGATTAATCTTAATACCCGAATTTTCGGCTGTCATTCAAATGTTCTGATTAATAAATATGGATCCTTGACCTGCACTCCCTCTGTATTCGCAATGTTGAACTATGGTTAAATTATCCTATAAGATTTCTATTTTATGCATTTAAATCTTAATTTCCCATAAACACATTTGCTTAAAATGATATTTGACAGAATGGGCTGTCTTTTTATTGAAATATTTGTCTTGTAGAGCTGATATACATTAAACAAAATAAATCTCTAACCTTGGCTTCCTCGCTAATGGTAGTGGGTATCCTCAAATGTAAGTATTCTTCATATATTTACTGCTTATCTCGTACTTTCTTACGTTAAAAACTTGATGTAACGTCTCTTCTTTGTTTTAGCGGCAAATTGAATTTTCCTTGCACAATTTATACTTTAAAATATTTATATTTAAAATGGGAAGCAAGAATGACGCTCTCTGGCATCTCAATTTCATCAACAACCAACAATAAATCATAACAAAAGCGGAAATGTTGCCCAAATTCATCTAACATTTGGTGTTTCCTCTCTGGTCAGAGCATTCTCTCTTCCAATTAATTAATATATGTTTGACAGCTATTCACCTTTGAAACCGTCGAGTAAGTTGAATATTCTATTCTTAAAATTGACATCTGACCTAACCTTATTTCTACATAGCATAACCAACAATAATTTTCTAACATTAATTCATTTTATGCTATAATCTTGATTTAAAAGTTCAAGAACACTTAATACTGTTTTTTAGTAACTTCCAGTTCATTGTTTTTACAAACACAGACACATATATGGGTACATTTCAGTTCATTGTTCACATAAATAAAACTAAATTTACATATTGAAAACATCATACAGGGGTTTGTTTTGTTCATTACCTTCAGGTAATTGATTTTATAACATAATTCTTTGGTATGTATTTCATGCTTAATATTTCAATCTATCTACATATAGATTTTTTGCTCTTTTAATTTCACTTTAACTGAGATATTTTCCAAATTGCTAGTTATACTTTTTAAAGACTCATTTAATGATCATTTTAACAAATTATGGCTATATATCTTTCATTGCTTCTCCAAATAACACTGACTAACAATAATAGTGAATGTGCTTGTATTTTAATGTTATTATTTTGTTTTCTGTTTTAGTGTACAGTAAAATATGTCGAACGATGTGGATATGTATACAATATACAGATAACCCATATGCATTACGTGTAAACCGTAAGTATTTTACTTACTACTGACCAGTGGTACTATTACTACCCCCCATTACTAATCTGGTCACCCAATTTTTTAATCAATAATCAGAATTTAACATTATCATAGTAGTTTCCGTAAGGGTTTTCATTTTTGTTTTTACAACTTTATATGGCCTTTGCAATTCTCAGCACAACACCCCCCAATTTTGCATACATTATTTCGATTCTCGAAATTAATGGAAGCAAAATTTACATACGTGCTGATATTTTATTTTCATTGTTATTGATAGAAGTGGAATATATCTTGTATATTAAATATTCCTCTAATTTTTCCTGTGATTGGGTCTTTGATTTCACAACTATTAACTGGGTTTTCTGTTGTGATCTCGAATGGACCCTCAAATGGCATCATTAACTTGGCACTGATATTTTTCTTATAGTTCGAGGTTCGCAATGCCCTTATGATTACTAAATCTCCTCTTTTAAATGTCGATTTCTTAGATTTCTTTTTCAAAAACCTTTTTGCACATTTCTCTGCACGTCTCTCATTTAATTTATTGACCATTTTTACTACTTCTTCGTAGGTTTTATTATTTTTTTGTAGCCATTTTCTTTCAGGCATGATATCTTTGAATAGATAAATCGGTGATTGTCCATTGTATGTGGACTATTATTAAGTAATTCTTCTATTATATTTAGCTTATCTTGCCACTCTCGGTGATCGCTGTGTACCATTATCCTCAAATACTTGTTAAGTTCTTGTATATATCTCTCAGAAATGTTTGATTGTGGATGACGAATACTTGTAAATCGTATTGTTGACAAATTCTTTTATTTACGGTTTTCCTAGTTTCACGTTTGGTTTCTCGGGTCTTCTTGTTCAGACTTTTCTTCTCATCAATGTACAACGACGTTTTATTTTATTCAACTTTACTTTCTCGGATTAGCAGCTTTTTAATAAATATTTTCTCCATCTGGTATATATATATATATATATATATATATATATATATATATATATATATATATATATATATATATATATATATATATATATATATCTCTCAATTTATTTCTTACATGGTTTCCTTTTTTATTTGTACCTTATCATCTATCCCCTAAATCTTTTTTATTTTAACATTTCTTCATTTTAACACTATATTTCTATATTAATTCATTTTCATTTATTTATTTCAATATTCATTATTCATTTTATTCATCAGAACCTCTCTTGGGCCTATTTTCTTCTTTATACTGGTTTCGCTACTCCAACTATAATTCTTTTCCTCATTCTCTACCATATATCTTTAGAATTCTTCAAAATTTTATCTTGTCCATTTTCTTATATATATAATTTTTTTTTTCTGCTTGCTTCATATGATCCTCTGCGTTCACTGTCATTGTCATTTTCTTATTTCACTTTTTTTATTCTATGCCTCGAGTTTTCCCTATACGTTACTTATCTTTTGTGCTCACAGCCCCCTTTATATATATATACATATATCTTATTCCTTTCTTTTGCCTCCTGGCCTTTTGATTTTCAAAATTATTTGTCTCTTTCTTTAGAAATTGTTCAATTAATTCAAAATCCTTGCTCTCCTGGTCTTTTTATTGGTGGTTTAATTTCCTTTATTTAAATTCATACAAGTCGTTTAGGTTATTTTATTGTTTCGTCTGTTCCACTTACTATTTGTTTAAAATTTTGAATTTTGAATGGTTATTTATCCGAAAAACTTTTAGTTCAGTTTATAGACTTGATCTTGGTCTATTATTGTTTTAATTTTTCGTAATTTTCTTGATCATTTCTGTTTTTATCCCTGTTTTGATACTGATCATTTTCCCGGTAGTTTTTTTGACTTTCGCCATGTCGATTATTCTTATTAAGTTTTTGCTTGTCATTATTTTTATTATCTCCACAATTTTTGCTTTCTTGTCGGTTTCCTTCTCTATTTATACTTATCGGGAGCCTTTGCCCGTAATTAATGGATTGGTCAAGTGTTCGCACGTTTTTATTCCCTTTATTCTCCAACTTCAGGTTTATATCTGTTTCTTCTCTTAAATTCTTCAGTTCTCAATTCGTTTCTCTTAATTTCTCTTCCATTTCAGTTTCATATCTCTCTCTTTTTCGTTTGCGCATCTTTCTTTCACTTGTTATCTGCTGACTTCTTACGTTTCCTCTCTCTATCATTTTCTCCATTATTTTCTTGCATACTGTATTCATTTCGGTTTCCATTTTCTGGCAATTTTGTTGACATTTCAGTTTTGCCTCGTCCACATCACTTTTTATTTGTATAATTACCCCTTCATTTTCCTTTTCCAATGTGCTTTGTTTCCTGTTCATTTCCTCCATGAGATATTTCTCACTCTCTTCTATTTTTCCTGCCATCCTGTTTTCCATACCTTGTTTGAGTTTTTCTATATTTTCTTTCGTTTCTTCTCTGAGATCTTGAATGTTTCTATACAATATAGTATCAATTTCTTGTAATTTATTCATATCCATTTTGATTTCTGTTGTTACATTCTGTATAAATACTTCTAGATTTTTCATATCTTCTTGCTTTGCCATTTTATTACTTAGATTTTCTTCTTGCTTCTGCAATTTTTCATTCATGTTTTCATTTGTACTTTCCATATTTTGTCGAAACATACTTGCCATTTGTTGCAATAAATTTTGTTCCATACTTGGCGTTTCTTCTTGTGCCTTCGGTTCTACCGTTTCAGTTTCTTCACTCTCCTCCGGTTTATCTGGTATTTCCTCCTGCGATACGGTTTCTTTTACTAACATTTCTTCTGTTTTCTCTTCTCCCGTGTCTCTTTAATCAAATTGTTCCTCCTGTTGTATTTCTTCAGTCTTCTTTGTTTTTCTAGCTCTTGTTTGTTTTTGTTGCGACATTTTTATGTTTAAATTTCTTTATTCAGGATGGTCAGTAATTAAATTTTTGTTTTTCAGGTTTGGCTCTACCAATGTTAAGAATTCCTGTGCCCAGATGTTGCAGTTTGCTCCCCTGTTTTGCTGTGCCTGGACGTTATGGCTAGTTTCCCCTATTTTTGCTGTGCCCGAACGTTGCGGCGCCAATTATTCTATTGGCTTTTCAATTTTATTATTATATATTTTATTTTATATTTTATATTATAATGCCCCACTGTTGGGCGTCAATTATATTAATTATTTACTTTTATTATATTTATTATATAATATATTAATTTTTATTTTATATTTTATATTATAATAATGCCCCACTGTTGGGCGTCAATTATACAATTGGCTTGAATTTTATTTTTATATTTACTGATATTAGGTATTAATTTTTATTTTATTTATATGAAAAAGTGATATTAAAAATGATAATGATATTACACCATGTGTTATGGGTGACTCTGTATATTTTATAATGTGAAACTTTATCTGAATAAAATGTTTTATGACTCTTGTATTAATTGTGATTTAAGCTATCTCAGGGTTATTTGGGTTGCCTATCCTTCTACTATATATATATATATATATATATATATATATATATATATATATATATATATATATATATATATATATATATATATATATATATATATATCTATGTCAAATAAATTGTATTCAAATATTTTAATATACTTACGCTATCTCAGTGGTGAGTTCTGCTAAAATAGGGAAAAAATAGCCTGCTAATATTTATAGTAACCTTATTTTATCTTATTTTGTTTCAAAGAATTATGTTTCAAAATTCGTAAACAAATTTTATTGGCACAATTTCAAATTTAAAATCTAAACGGATCCGTTGTTATAATTTGTCAAACTTATATTAGCAATCTACAATGATTAATCTTAATACCCGAATTTTCGGCTGTCATTCAAATGTTCTGATTAATAAATATGGATCCTTGACCTGCACTCCCTCTGTATTCGCAATGTTGAACTATGGTTAAATTATCCTATAAGATTTCTATTTTATGCATTTAAATCTTAATTTCCCATAAACACATTTGCTTAAAATGATATTTGACAGAATGGGCTGTCTTTTTATTGAAATATTTGTCTTGTTGAGCTGATATACATTAAACAAAATAAATCTCTAACCTTGGCTTCCTCGCTAATGGTAGTGGGTATCCTCAAATGTAAGTATTCTTCATATATTTACTGCTTATCTCGTACTTTCTTACGTTAAAAACTTGATGTAACGTCTCTTCTTTGTTTTAGCGGCAAATTGAATTTTCCTTGCACAATTTATACTTTAAAATATTTATATTTAAAATGGGAAGCAAGAATGACGCTCTCTGGCATCTCAATTTCATCAACAACCAACAATAAATCATAACAAAAGCGGAAATGTTGCCCAAATTCATCTAACATTTGGTGTTTCCTCTCTGGTCAGAGCATTCTCTCTTCCAATTAATTAATATATGTTTGACAGCTATTCACCTTTGAAACCGTCGAGTAAGTTGAATATTTTATTCTTAAAATTGACATCTGACCTAACCTTATTTCTACATAACATAACCAACAATAATTTTCTAACATTAATTCATTTTATGCTATAATCTTGATTTAAAAGTTCCAGAACACTTAATACTGTTTTTTAGTAACTTCCAGTTCATTGTTTTTACAAACACAGACACATATATGGGTACATTTCAGTTCATTGTTCACATAAATAAAACTAAATTTACATATTGAAAACATCATACAGGGGTTTGTTTTGTTCATTACCTTCAGGTAATTGATTTTATAACATAATTCTTTGGTATGTATTTCATGCTTAATATTTCAATCTATCTACATATAGATTTTTGGCTCTTTTAATTTCACTTTAACTGAGATATTTTCCAAATTGCTAGTTATACTTTTTAAAGACTCATTTAATGATCATTTCAACAAATTATAGCTATATATCTTTCATTGCTTCTCCAAATAACACTGACTAACAATAATAGTGAATGTGCTTGTATTTTAATGTTAGTATTTTGTTTTCTGTTTTAGTGTACAGTAAAATATGTCGAACGATGTGGATATGTATACAATATACAGATAACCCGTATGCATTACGTGTAAACCGTAAGTATTTTACTTACTACTGACCAGTGGCACTATTACTACCCCCCATTACTAATCTGGTCACCCAATTTTTTAATCAATAATCAGAATTTAACATTATCATAGTAGTTTCCGTAAGGGTTTTCATTTTTGTTTTTATAACTTTATATGGCCTTTGCAATTCTCAGCACAATATATATATATATATATATATATATATATATATATATATATATATATATATATATATATAATTATTATTATTTATTCATTGATAAAAATTATACAGTATGACTATACAATAAGTCTGAGACTTGTGGTGTACATTTGCATAATTTTAAAAGTTATATCTAAAGCAATGTGACAATTATATATCAAATTCAGCAAACCTCAAATTTTGACAAACCAGGTAAAAAAAATTCTTCACTTTTATTTCTTTAATCTAATGATTCACCAATTGCCTTCATTTATGATATATCTAAACCACTTCAATACCTTCAATACACCATCTACTCTCAATCTATCTCCACATACCATATTTTTGCCAAAATTATTAATTTTATATAAGATCAAAACTGACATTAAACGTCAATCAATTTGGTCGTGAGCTCTCCCTTATATATATATATATATATATATATATATATATATATATATATATATATATATATATATATATATATATATATATATATATATATATATATATATATTGATATATTGACAATATTATGAATTTCATTGTTTTGAAGGTGATCAGTTACCCCAGCTAATCAACGACGTCGTCATTCAACCCCCACAGGAAAATTTAGGTTTGTAAATAATACTATTCCTAAATTGAATTATACGATTGAAATGACATATTTGCACTTATTTTTTAAATAATCAATCAGAATCTCAGTCAGATATATCAGAGTTAGATATTTCAGATCACGAAAGTGAAACTCGTGAATTCGAAGATTCAGAGGAGGAATTGGATTTTAAATCTTCTTGAAAAAAAATATTTTTTAATATATACATATATTCTTTGTATAGAATAACTATACGTCTGTTTTAATAGTTAATTTTTTAATATTTTTTTCGTAATGTTATCCCGTTAAACTTTATTGAATAAATAAATAGTCTGTTAATATATATATATATATATATATATATATATATATATATATATATATATATATATATATATATATATATATAACAGACTATTTATTTATTTAATAAAGTTTAACGGGATAACATTACGAAAAAAATATTAAAAAATTAACTATTAAAACAAACGTATAGTTATTCTATACAAAGAACATATGTATATATTAAAAAAGATTTTTTTTCAATCACATTCAAAATCCAATTCCTCCTCTGAATCTTCAAATTCACGAGTTTAACTTTCGTGATCTGAAATATCTAACTCTGATATATCTGACTGAGATTCTGATTGATTATCTAAAAAATAAGTGAAAATATGTAATTTCAATCGTATAATTCAATTTAGCAATAGTATTATTTACAAACCTAAATTTTCCTATGGGGGTTTTGAATGACGACGTCGTTGATTAGCTGGGGTAACTGATCACCTTCAAACCAATGAAATTCATAAACATTGTCACTACTCTTCCAGCCGTGATCCATTGATGATAGTTCTGTTATTATTTTGCAATGCGCATTACGCAAAATGTTGGCGATGTAAGCGGCTCTTAAAAAGTTTTGCATTAACTCAGTCTCACAAGCGGCATTGTATGTAATACAATATATTTTTAGGAGTTGTGTCAAAATAATCCGATTTTTATATAGTAATTTTTGAAAACGTTTAAATGCTTCTAAAAATATACTTTTTAAGTGACCTGTCACATTTTTAGTGGTATACCTTTTAATGAATGCATATTCTCTGATACTTATGTAATTGTGTATGGCTATAAATCGAAATTTATTTAACTCTATATACGCGGCGGTCACTACTTTCCATTTTCAATTGCCTAATTTTAGTTAGTTAATGCCAAATTGGAAGGCCTATTCCGAAATGCAATTTGTTTTCTACTTATTAATAATACATATTGTGGAAGAAATACTGACGCAGCAAGTGCGTTGTGGTAGAGCGCCTAGTAGAAATTATCAAATTAAACGGAAAAGTTAAAAATAACATATATTGACGCAGCAAGTGCGTCACGGTACTGAACAATAATATAGTTAATCCATGCGCAAAGGTAAAATCATGAGCAAAGGTAGATCCTTTTGAAAATGGTGGAGCCATGCGGAAAGGTAGATCCATGCGCAAAGGTAGATCCATGCGAAAAAGTAGATCCATGCGCAAAGGTAGATCCATGCGCAAAGGTATATCCATGCGCCCACTAGTAATAGCTAATTTCCTTACAAAATTTTATCTTATTTTCTTGAAAGAAAAAATAGTTTCTAGTTTTCTTGAAAACAATTTGTTTTTAATTTTTGCGTTAAAAAATCATTAGGCAAGTTTTGATACATTTTTGTAGCCAAATTCCTAAAAAATAATTTTTTATTGAAATTTTGTTAAAAGGATTGTATAGAATTTTGTACGTAGAATTTTTTTAGCCAATTTTAATAGTAGTTATTAATAGTTGTATCGATTTCTTATAAATGGATTTTGATTGAAAAAATTTGCCCATTTTTGTACAAAACACTTTTTTCAGCGAAATTGCGTAGAAAGAATTCAATTATGACGATACCGCTACTTTGAAAGTTTCGAGAGTTTTCTTCAGATCAGTGTAAACTAAGATCCCTAGAACCCATGTCCAAAGTCAGTTTCATTTATATCTAGATTTATATACATACGAAAATTTTATGGGAAATTCGCTACCATAACGTACTTACTGCGTCAAGACTTCTTTATACGGTCCAACCACTCGTGATATTATACAACCATTTATTAAATAAAACTTCTCGCTAGATACCGGTTCTAGATGTCCTAATTCTCGCTCATTCTAAGCAATATTTTGGAGGTCTTCTTTGCTCATAAGCAATTTTTTTCACGAAAATTCGCTAAGCATAGTATTCCTACAGTTTATAGAAAATCAATGTAGGGATTAGAAGGCAAAACTGGATTTTTTCACGAACAGACTAATCCGAATGGGTACAAGGAAGACATTTGTAAAATGTCATTAAATTCGGTTACAGGCTTACTTTGGTGCTTCAAGATAAATCTAGGCCGACCTTAAAATATTCTTATATTAACCTAGTGTCATACACCTTACTCCCCTTTGTCACACCCTTTATCATTTAACGTATATATCTTAAAATTCCTTAAACCTTAATTTAAATAAAAGCAAGTACGCTACATTTTCCACAATATTTGTTAAACATTACAACTTTAAATACAGACGTAGAAACTATTTCGCTGGCTTCAGAGCTGTTCGTTTTCTTTTTATTTTATGTAAGCTGCTTGATGGCAGCATCAGGCAGGAGGAATTTGCAATGCTTTATACGTAATCATGACAACTACAAATAAAAATCGCGTGCTACATTATGAATTTCGATCAAAAAATTATTTAACCAAATAAAAAATACCGATGACGTGTTTAAAGTGTCAACGTGATGTTTCTCAATATTTTACATAAAAATAGAATCAAGCTATAACAATAATAACTAGGTTTTCTTTTGGTTTATTAAAGTTTTACAATCTACTCTACAAGGAGTATTAAGTAAATATGTTACACGTATGTTATAGTCGGAAAATAAATATAAACCCAATATATATATATATATATATATATATATATATATATATATATATATATATATATATATATATATATATATATATATATATATATGTATATATATATATATATATATATATATATATATATATATATATATATATATATATATACATATGTAACTAAAAAAAGCAAAGCGTGTGAGGAGAAGCCCATCAGTGTCGGCACTCCCTCTCGGACAACACTGAATTGTTAATTTAGTAGGTGTCTTGGCCAAGTTCTTCTTAAGCGTCTCTCGTAGAAAGGGTCTTCAGAGAGTTCTTCTATGAGGGGATTCTTGTGGCACGGCAACTTTGCGTGATAATTTTGGGCGTATCTTCGAATTTCTTCATGAACGAAAGGGATTTTGAGATCTTGATGTAAGGTAAGGTTGGAAACGTACCATGAAGCATTTACTATTGAGGAAGTATTTTGGATTGCTGTATTTGTATAATTCGGATATTTGTTGGTTTAGCGCTTCCCCAAAACTGGATTCCGCAGGTCCAGATTGGTTGATCAAGATGTATACCAAGATATTTTGCTTCAGTGTTTACAGGTATGTGGTTGTTGAATAGAGTTACTCTTGGGCAGATCGCATTTTTATTAGTAGATGTTACTTGAACTGATTTGCTTTCATTTACACTGAAACGCCATTTTTTAAACCATTTACTGATCTCGTCCAAGTGTTGTTGTAAGTTTTGTGAAGCTATCTCACCTTTTCGATGCGACGATAGTATTGTAATATCATCAGCAAAAGTAGCAAGTGTTATGTTACCTGACTCTGGTATATCTGATGTGCTCATTAAGTACAGTAGTGGTCCCAGCACGCTCGCTTGTGGTACGCCAGATTCTATGGGATATAGACTTGATATCGCATCATTGTGTTTCACAGAAAAGTAACGATCCGACAAGTAGGATTTTAGTAACAAATAGTACAGCTGTGGTAGAAGATTCTTGATCTTGCATAAGAGTCCAGTGTGCCATACTTTATCGAATGCTTAATAGGAATCTAAAAACTATGCACTACAAAATTCGTTGATTTCAAGACTGGTTGATATTCTGTTGACTATTCGGTGAATTTGCTGGAGTGTGAAGTGATGTTCTCTAAAGCCTATTTGGTGTCTTGGTATTATATTATGCAGGTTAACAATTTCCTTAGCCTCTTCAGCAATAGTCTTTCAGCTATTTTGCCTAGTATGGATAGCAAGCTTATAGGTCGATAAGATGCAGCCTCATATTCAGGTTTGCCTTGCTTATCATAATAATCAAGGCGTATTTTCATAAGGCTGGGAAATAGGATAGGTTCATCATACGACTGTAGATTATGGTCAGCAAAGAAATTGCTTTTTCAGGAAGATATTGAAGGAGTTTTTCTGTGATAAGCTCGTAACCCGGAGATTTTTTGGCCTTTAGTTTCTTGATTTCGGCTTTTATTTCTTTCTTTGTAAATGGCTTAATTGGAAGTGACATTTGACACGGCACGTCTATGAAGGACTCTATTTCTCTGTAACATGGTTGGATCGTTTTCATTTGGTTTGCAAACTTCAGTCAGGTGATCTGCAAAAATGTACAAATATTTTCCGAAAACCTTATAGGTTAATAGCAAATTGAGCTACTTAACTTTGGAGCATGGCATGAAATGAAAGTTCGCTACCATAGCGCATTTGCTGTGAATATCCCGAATCTCTTTTCTTACTAACATCCATTATATTTTGATAAACAAATTGTATCACCAACGACTTATATGCCACCCCGTGATTGTAAAAATAATTTTATAATATGCAGCTCAAGACAACCTTTAATTATTTTTGCTCGTATCTTGTATAATAGCGGATATATTGAGCTTCGCCGTATAAATGCGCCACCCTGTATACACTAAAATAGGTAAAAACTGAGGCTAACCACGGACATGGGTTATAGGGGGGCTAGCACACGCTCGTTTTGAGAAATCTTTTTAAAAATCAAAAGTGACAGTCTCCTAAAGAACGAAAAATGACACAGATGAAATGTGACACATGGACACAAACATACAACAATATAATGAACAACATAAAAACCGATTATAAACAAAAATTAGAGAAAATAAACAAAAACTACACAACCTCAGAAAGAACAAACTAGATAACATAAACATAACAACCACAACGCATCACATATTTCAGGATAGATTCATAAACATAACAGACACAAAATTCACAAAAGAAGAAAAAGAATTAATAGAGAACAACATAAAAGACATCTTTTCAGATACACAAAATCTACAATAGAGATCATAATGGTGGACACACAACAGGCAATAAACTCAATAGATAGCCCAAACTACGAACCACTGAAAAACCAACTGGCAACAGAAATAAACATAATTATTGACAAAACTAAATCTCAAACCATACACATCAAAAAATTATCAAACAAATAAGAAAGAAAGTCACATGTAACAACATAACAATAGCTTAAACAGATAAAGGCGACGCGCTAATAGCAAAAAACGCAAGACTATATAGAGAAAACAAACACATTCATCTCAACACACTAATGCAATAAACTGAACGAAAACCGAACGAAAGAAATCCAAAATCAAATATTAAACATAAAAAAATGCAGGACAATATTCAAGCAAAAGACAACGCATTATTATAACAACAACCCAAAACCACCACCAATGACATGCATAATAAAAATACACCAAACGGGATACCCAATAAGATCACTCATCAACTTCAAAGATGCACCTTCATACGAAATCGCAAAATAAACAGACCAAGTACTAAAACAAAAAATAAAACTACAAAATAAATTTAAGAAAAAAACTCCATAGAACATGTGTATAAATTAGAAAACAAACAACATAAGACATAACAAATATGTACGATACACCAATATACCAATTACCGAAACCACAAATATAATTGAAAATAAAATGCAAAATAAACCCCCCAAAAAAACCAACGAAATATTAAACATCATATTAAAACAAAATTACTTTGAATTCAACGTAGATTACTACATCCAAGAAGACGAACTACCAATGGGATCTCAACTATCAAGCATCATGGCAGAAATATACATTCAAAAGTTAGAAGATAAAATTAACCCCACCATAAAAGAAACAGAACCAAACATCAAGCGGACAAGATACGTCGATGATAGATTAGTAATACATGGCAATCAAAAAACCAACATAGACAATATCCTCTAAAAAATAAACTAAATCAACAACATCATAAAATTTACAATAGAAAAAGTAGCAAACACCATAAACTTCCTAGACTTAACACTAATCAGAAAAGAAAACCATAGTGAACACAAAATATACCGAAATCGTATACAAACAGACATCACTATACCTAAACACTCAATACACCCACACACACACACAAAATGGCCGCATACAGATACGTAATAAACAGAATGCTAAATGTGCCACTCTATAATGACGAACGAGAAAAAGAATGCATCATAATTCAAATAGCACAAAAAAATGGATACAACAAGAAAACAATAGACAAACTATTAAGAGAAATCAATATCAAACAAATCAACAAAACCGAAAACAAAACACCAAAAACAAACACAAAATACACAACATTCCCTTATAACCACCAAATTTTTTTTATTTTTATTTCAACAACACACCACGAGAGCTTACAGCCTAAATACTATCGTACTTGGGTGTTGACAAGGAGGAAAGAGGCAACTTGTTAATTCTGGACTTGAAGGTTTCGAGGTTCGGGGGAAAAGGAAAAACATGTGCCGCCAAGGAGTTCCACAACTTGGAAGTCCTCGGGACAAAAGAGCGGGCATAACAAGATGTTCTATGTCTGGTGACCTGGACAGTAAAATGGTGCATTCGCTCTGTTCCCCTGGTAGATCTGTTGGGGGCAGCAGGTGGGGGAATTATGGAAGAAAGCTCCTCTGAGCAGTGCCCGTGCAGATATCTATAAAAGAGAGAGAGGTCACCAACGGCACGTCGGTGTGCAAGGGATGGCAGCCTTTGGGTGAGGGTCACCGATGAGACGTATAGCTCTCTTCTGAATGGAGTCCAGGATAGCGAGTGTAGAAG
Organism: Tillus elongatus; assembly: GCA_964006375.1. Lineage (NCBI taxonomy): Eukaryota > Metazoa > Arthropoda > Insecta > Coleoptera > Cleridae > Tillus > Tillus elongatus. The sequence continues at coordinate 72,374,998 of OZ023265.1, forward strand.
CGGCAGCAGCACCCCAGATATGGGAGCAGTATTCAAGGTTTGGTCTTATTTGTGAAGTATATAAAGTATAAAGATTAGCTGGTGAAAAGTATTTGCGAGCCCGGAAGAGGAAACCTAATTTCTTAGCAGCCGCTTCTGCAATTGATGTGACATGTTGGTGCCAATTGAGATTTCGATCCACAGAGATACCAACAAGTGAAAATGACCCATTACTCTGAATAACTTGGTTGTTTATTGTGATGGGTCTAGGGCTAGTGTATCTCTTATGAGAAAGAAAGCAAGACTGTGATTTGGTGGGGTTGAATTGTACAAGATTTCTACTTCCCCAGTCTAATATTTTTTGGAGATCCACGGAGATAGAACCCTCCATGAGTCTGCGATCCTCATCTAGTTGGGCTAAAGAGACAGGCTTAGAATATTGTATATTGGAGTGGAGGGTGCTGTCGTCCGCGTAACTGCGAACTGGGTTAGATGTGCTAGAGAGGAGGTCATTGATGTGGAGAAGAAACAAAGTAGGGTCTAAAGTTGAATCTTAAATGAACTCCTGCATTAATTGGATACAGTTTAGAGGAATGGCCATCCACGACAACAGAAATGCTCCGGTTAGAGAGAAAATTTGCTGTCCACGTACAGAGTTTTGGTGGTAGGACATAGGCCGGAAGTTTATTAAGCAGTGCTGCGTGCCAGACCTGGTCGAATGCTTTGGATATGCCTAGAGCGACAATCTGGGATTCACCGTGTAGTTCCATAGACTTGTTCCAAGAATGGGTGACAAAGGAAAGGAGGTCGGCAGTTGATCTGCGCTGACGGAATCCATACTGCCTGTCGTGGATTAGACTGTGTTTTTCAAGAAATTTTAGTAATTCGGTGTTTATATATTTTTCCATCACTTTAGAGATGACTGAAAGGAGAGAAATAGGCCTGTAGTTGCTAGGAAGCGCTTTCGATCCTTTCTTGGGGACGGGTTGTACTCGAGCAGTTTTCCAATTACTAGGGAATATGCCTCTATTGTAAGATATGTGAAACAGACGAGTCAGGACAGGAGCAAGTTCTGGTGCGCATTTTTTGAGAGCAATTGCTGGGATCTCGTCGAGGCCAGAGGCTTTCCTGGTATTAAGAGAAGAGAGCATCTTTCGTACCTTTCTAGTTTTGAAAATGATATCTGTCATTTTATGCGCGACATTGGGGACTGTTGGTGGTTTAACATTTGGAGGTGGGTTGAGAGTTGAATTGCCGGCGAACAACGAGGCAAAAAGTTCAGTCTTGCCCAGGGCGGTAGAAACAATCTCATTCCCTGAGACAAGGGGTGGGAACGTGCTCTTGCAGAAATTATTGCCAATAGATTTAGCAAGAGTCTAGAAGAGTTTGCTGCCGCTGGAGCTTAAGAGGACTTTGTTTTTGATGTGGTTATTAAACGAGTTTTTTGCCTCAGAAAGAATGCGGACATAGCGGTTTCTTGCGTCGTTAAATGCTTGACGGTTTTCTTGACTGGGATTGTGTAGAAGCTTTTTGTGAGCGTTGACCTTTTCAAGCCTGGCCTTGTCACAGGATTTAGAGAACCAGGGCTTTTGAGTGGCTACAGAGGTTTTCTGTGTACGTGGAATAAATAATTCCATGCCAGCTTGGATAATTTCGGTGACGTTTTGTGAGATATCAAAGGGGTCAGGATGAGAGAAGCAGACGGACGCCCATGGAAATGAGGAAAAGTAATCTCGCATTTCGTCCCAGTTCGCGGAGTTGTAGTGCCAAATAAAAAATAACACAAACACTCAAACGATATGACTTAAAAATGAGCAACAAAACCAATAACATAATAATAAACAAAATAAATAAAAAATAATAACACAACCCACATGACTTAAACAGAATTTATCAAATAGAATGTAACACATGCAATAAAAATAAATAGGGATGACGAAAAAATCAATATAAACAAGATTCAACGAACATGTAACAGCATTAGATAACATCCACATACCTAGCTACAAATCAAACATAGCTACACACATTAACAACAGAAAACACAATAAACCAGATATCAACCAATTAAAACTAATAAAACATATTAAGGACCACAAAAAATGGAAATCTGGGAACAATACTATATTCAACAAACAAGCAACAAGAAACAATTAATTCCAGTACAAATCCAAGTACAAACATTTAAACAAAACTTAATAAAAGCCATACAAATAGACAAATTAGCATACCACAACAATCAAAACAGGAGATCGATACAATCGACACAGACCGAAAACAACCAATCAGGAACTTTAAACCGGCCAATAGAAGCTCAACACGCAGACGTCACGTACAATTTAAGACACAGACCACACAGGAACTGCCAGAGTCAGTAGCGTGCTGATGATGAACCAGGAAGCTTCGAAACTGCAGTCCACGTAAACAACTAAAAAATCACAAAAAGTACAAATAAAGTGTAAATTTAAAAGTGATTACATTCTAAAAGATATATATATATATATATATATATATATATATATATATATATATATATATATATATATATATATATATATATATATATATACAGTGTGGAACAGCCAAATGGAATAAATTCGATAACGGATAAATGAGGGCGTGTTGGGAAAAACGCTTGGACACGTCGATTTGTATTTTTAACTGCGCATCTTTTTCAAGAAAAAAAATTTATATTGGGTGCGTCATGTGACAGTGGCCAATACCAACTTTCTTATTTTAAATACAAGCCCCTGTATATTATTAATTTTTTGGATTCTTCAGAAAATTCTAGACATAATTCATGTACAATGTTCTATACCTATCTTCAACTGTTTCGGAAATATTAAGTATTTTCAGATTTATTACAAAAATTAACATTAAAAATAGAAAATTATTTTATTTCACAAATTCGCTACATTGCATTCAATACTTATTTCCCATTCAGCTCTTGATAATGAGAAAGTAAACAAAAACCATTCCTGCGTTTCTTTTTACTGATATGAAATGAAACAAAAACAGTTTTCTTTCTGTTCGTATAAAACTTGTAGCCTTAGCAACTTGTTGTCTGCCTGCATGACAGTAGTGATTAGTGTCAGTGCTATTGTCGTTTGAATTTCGTTAACTGTACGTAATAATATCAGAAAAATGGTTCATTTAACAGAAATGCACAAAATAACCATTCTACAAATGATTGGTTATGGAGATAACACACGGACACAGATGGAAGTGTCTCGCTTATTTCACGAAAAATTTCCAAATTTGCCGCCTGTATCCCAAGGAACAATTAGCAAAATAGAAAAGCAGTTTCGCGAGCTTGGTCATGTGAGACAGATAAAAAAAGTAGCTGCCAATGCAGTAAGTGATGATACGAAATTGGATATTACGCTTGAGTTTCAAGAAAACCCACATACTTCTGGTCGACAAGCAGCCCAACTATTCAACGTTAGCCACACAGCAATTTTTCGAACATTAAAGGAAAGTAAAATGCATCCCTATAAAATGATACCAACTCAGGAGCTCATGGAGGACGATTTCGATAGGAGAACGTATTTTTGTGAACAAATGATGGCAATGTTAGATAACAATGTGATCCAATTAGAAGATGTTTTGTTTTCTGATGAGAGCACATTTACACTTCACGGTCATGTTAATCGTCAAAATTGCCGCTATTGGTCTAATGAGAATCCTCATTGGATGAGAGAGGAACATACGCAATATCCTGAAAAAGTTAATGTTTGGGCAGGAATTGTTGGAAATCATATCGTAGGTCCCTTTTTCATTGATGGCAACTTGAATGGGGATAAATATTTAGAACTGCTCCAAAATAATGTCGTGCCAACTTTGACAAACTTATATCCAGATCCAGCAAACCCACAAGTTCCTGCCAATAAAATATGGTTTCAGCAAGATGGAGCACCGCCCCATTACCAAATCAATGTCCGGCAGTACCTGAACCAAATTTTTCCAAATCGGTGGATAGGGAGGCGCGGATCGATAGAATGGCCAGCACGATCTCCTGATCTGTCGCTATTAGACTACTTTTTGTGGGGATATGTCAAAAGTATTGTATACAAAACTAAGCCCCTCAACTTAGATGACTTAAAAAGACGAATCACGCTTGCGATTAGATCAGTCACGCCTGAGATGTTGAGTAATGTTAGAAGACATTTCTATACCAGATTAGCATGTTGCCAAGATGTTCGTGGCGAGCATTTTGAACATTTACTACATTGACATTAATTTTTTTTTGTTTTTTTAAATTATTAAGAAATAATCAGTATTTCTTATTAGAATTTGTGAAATAAAATAATTTTCTATTTTTAATGTTAATTTTTGTAATAAATCTGAAAATACTTAATATTTCCGAAACAGTTGAAGATAGGTATAGGACATTGTACATGAATTATGTCTAGAATTTTCTGAAGAATCCAAAAAATTAATAATATACAGGGGCTTGTATTTAAAATAAGAAAGTTGGTATTGGCCACTGTCATATGACGCACCCTAAATAATTTTTTTTTCTTGAAAAAGATGCGCAGTTAAAAATGCAAATCGACGTGTCCAAGCGTTTTTCCCAACACGTCCTCATTTATCCGTTATCGAATTTATTCCATTTGGCTGTTCCACACTGTATATATATATATATATGTATATATATATATATATATATATGTATATATATATATATATATATATATATATATATATATATATATATATATATATATATAATTGAAACTCACTCCGGATATATATTCTAGGGTGTCTAGTTCAGGTTCATTTAAAGAAAATGTTTCAAAATTCAAAAGTAGCGAACTTATTGGTGTTTTAGTGAATTTTCCTAGGAAAAATTCACTAATGGGGAGATCTAGACTTTTGAATTTTGAAAAAATGTCTTCAAATGACCGCGATCTAGGACCCCTAGAACCCATATCCGGGGTCAGTTTCAATTTTTATATGTTTATATATATATATATATATATATATATATATATATATATATATATATATATATATATATATATATATATATATATATATATATATATATATGTATGTATCACACTGATAACTCAAAAAATCATGGTCCGATTTTGATAAAATTTAGCATGTACCTTTATTTTGTAAGTGGCTTGGATAAGTTCGTTAGCCAAAAAAATTGGACCAGGTTTTCCAGGAAAATTTTGGGTTTTCTTTCGAAAAAAAATTTTATCTCAAAAAATAGGAAAGCTATGGTAACCAAATTTGGTACGTAAGTTTACGACATTAAAACGAAACCATATACAAAAATCTATATTTCTCTGTATAAAGAAAAAAAAAGTTATAAAAAAATATTTCGTGCCATCATTTCTATGAAAATTCACTACCATAACGCACTTGCTGCGTCCAGACTTTTTTTTAATTCACTTAAAAGAAAACAGGCAATTGTGAAGCCAGAGAAATAGTTTATACGCCTGTATTTGTGGAACAGATTTACTAAGCATGGGCAACAACAATTAATACATAAAAGCAAATAAACTAAGAAATTCCACAATGTTTGTTAAATATGAGCAAGCTTTTTATAAAGCAACTTTTCTATAATGCATATGTAAAATATTTATTATTACCTAACCAAGGTTTAATTAATTTTTAACACACTGAGCTTTCACATTGTTATTGAAGCTGAAATTGTATTGCCGGCGCAGGCATAGTTATTGGATTAGTGGCTCCTATATGCATGATTAAAATTTTAATATTAATCTGGCCCTACTTTCTTGCTAATAAGTAGTGTAATGTAATTACTTGGTGAAATGCATTCAGGAAGCTCTACATAAAGCTTTGTGCTCATTGTTGCGTAAAGACCGAAATTGCGACGTCAGCAGAAACTAAGGCAAAAATTACGTCTTGTATCATCTAATGAATAATAAAGTAGAGAGCTTCACTAGTAGCGCCATATTTTCAAGCCACCCCACACTCTTACACAAATTAAATATTATCTTGTCATGTTTCACACTCTGTGCGACGAACTTCCACACTTTAAGCCACTTTTACTATGGAAACTGAAGGAGAAGATGATGAAAGTTGAAGGCGCTGCCTGAAAACTGCCAAGCTGCACAACCTAAATACGTCCGTGTTTCAAGCAATGAATTTCTAACACGAGAGAAGTGATCTCTATAGATGATGACGTAGCGAGACAAGCGTCAATACAAATAAGATCAGCAAATATGACTTGATCCTGTAAACATTTTTACTTTCATTTGGGTGGTTCTTCTTTATTGACCGGCTTTATAAAGGCCGGCTGACCTAAATCAGGAAACTGCAATGCAGCTGATCTGATTCAAATAATTTTAATATAATTTAATAATATTAATTTGCTGAATGCTTAATATCCATTTAATTTTTTCAGCTGATTTGTGGTGATTATGTACTAATACCATACCTATATAGTCCGGTCAATCTAGACCAAAAAATGAGAGTGAAGGTGCATAAAGTCCCAACAATCTGAAAATCAGTAAAATTGTTCAAAACATAATTATAAATATAATTTAAAAGTTCCCCATCATTCTCGTGTATAGAATTTTTTTTATTCAAGGTCAAAGGTCAAAAAAATGAGTTTTTCGCGATTTTCAGCAAAACGGTAAGTTTTATCATAAAAGTACCTTAGACAAAAATTGTAGACCATAAAATTATCTATAAAAAATGTATCAATACTTTTTTTCCTACGAGCCACCGTTTTTGAGATAAAACGATTCAAAAAGTTGTAAAAGTTGTTATCGTCATAATATGCACGCCACGTATATACATCTCTAGAGTTGTTATATATGTTGAAATATTTTTCTATTGGTCATTGTAACTTATACTTAAAATATAAAATATACATAAGCTATGCATAAGCTATGCATGTTTCGTTAAAAATACTAAAAATAAAAAACAAGTTCAATTAGCTTGTCTTCCTCCAACCTCAGTTGCTGCTCATCAACATCTTTTTCGGGTATATTACCAAGTTCAAGTGTGGCTTGGTTATCAGCTAGACCCTACAGACTGGGGTTGGAAGTTGGTCAACAATATATTAGAGCCAGTTCAAACTTTACTCCCACCTGCGCCGGAAAAACTGCTGAACACAATGTTTTGCAACTGCAAAAAGGGATGCAGTGCTAAATGTGGTTGCAAAAAAGTCGGACTGTTTTGTTCTCTGGCATGCACAAATTGTCAAGGCCGGTCGTGCTCTAATGTTGAATCACCAACAGTGGAGGATTCGTTTGATTCCAACGAAGTGTCATGCGATACATCGCTATTGACGCAGTTTACTTACATCCAAAATGAAGATGAAGAAGAAGCAGGAGAAGAAGAAGAAGAACAAGAACAAAAAGAAGATCAAGAAGAAGAACAATAATTGGAAAGTTACGAATCAGGCGAATGAACTTCACCACTTTTTTTTTAAATTTACATCGCTTTTATCTTTTCCAATCTTTGAAAATTTCCGTTATTTTGCAATAGTTTCAAATTAAACAGGATCACAACTGACCCGTGGAGTAGGCCTACTGGGGAAATCACGTTAAAAAAAACGCGCCAAGTACACTACCTCATGGTGTGGAAACTTGTGCATATTATGACGATAACAACTTTTACAACTTTTTGAATCGTTTTATCTCAGAAACGGTGGCTCGCAGGAAAAAGTATTGATACATTTTTTATAGATAATTTTATGATCTACAATTTTTGTCTGATGTACTTTTATGATAAAACTTACCGTTTTGCTGAAAATTGCGAAAAACTAATTTTTTTGACCTTTGACCTTGAATAAAATTTGTTCCATACACGGGAATGATGGGGAACTTTTAAATTATATTTATAATTATATTTTGAACAATTTTACTGATTTTCAGCTTGTTGGGACTTTATGCACCTTCGAATGTCTAAATTGACCGGACTAATATTTGTGCAGTTTATTCTTTAATAAATACTGTCATTTTACAAGGAAATATACAAAAGACTTGTTAAATTTATAAAGGAATCAAAAGTAGAAATTTAATATTGTGCCCAAGTATATGTGTATGTATCTATGGTTGTATCTATACATATGTGTATATATATATATATATATATATATATATATATATATATATATATATATATATATATATATATATATATATACAGGTGGGGCACCACATACGCGTCGGTATCTCTAATGGACCCTGTTCGAATTTACAAATTCCATTTTTTTTTCTAGCATATGCAGGGTCTTCAGGGGCATCTTCTGAAAATACTCTCGATGATACAGGTGTTCACAAAAAAGATACATATCAAAATTATGTTTTTTTTTTTAATGGAACACCCAGTATATTATTTGGTTTTCGCCATCTAGAGATAAGATAAAGGTAAGTTACAATAGGATTCCCTATACCTAAAACCTACCGTTTTTGAGAAATACAGCAATTTTTGAAAATGGAAGCCTCAACGCGTTTTTTTTTCCTTGCCCTCGGTAACGTAGAAAAAATCTAACTTATGTTAGTATTTAGTAAAAAGATTTTTGCATGTAACAGAAAAAAGAATTTAATGTAAAGTTATACAGGATGGTCAGTAACGACCTAGTGACATTTGACGCATGATATTGCAAATAAGTCTCTTATTTTAAACAGCACACCCTGTATATAATGGCTTATTCTTCTACAAAAATGTATTACCGTTTAAGTGATACTATACCTAACTCAAGCAGTTTTCGAGATATTTAGAATTGTTTGTTTTTCATAATAAATATCAATATCTACTTGGGAAGCGAGTGGGCTCTGGCAGAGATATTGGATATACGGTTGTTATCAATTTATTTGACATTTGTCAAGTATTTTAACTCTACTGTGTCGTGTCAAGTTTTTGGGTGTTTTTAATAAAATTGTTCAAGAGTAGTATAAAAATGAAAACGTATCCTGTACAGGAAAGTATGGATATGATTCTTGTTATTGGGGAATGCCAAGAATATATCCATCTCGACATCATCCAGGCAAGAGAGTCTTACAGAGACTGTTGCAGGTGTTTTGTAGAACAGGAAGTGTCGCGTACAAAAAAAGTCAAAAGACAAAAGCCCTTCACTGAAAATGGCGAAATCGAGGTAATTGAGGTAATTGGCGCTGTTGTTGAAAATCCCCATACAAGTCAGCGTAACATAAACAGGGAAGTAGGCATTAGCAGACGAAGTGTTGGATGAATAATCAAAGGGAAAAATTTCATCCATACCATGTTCAGTTACATCAGGAACTGCTTGATATTGATTTAATTCGACGAATTGATTTTTGCTTGTGGGCCCTTGACAAAGTTGGTGAGAATGAAAATTTCTTTCATTTTGTGCTATTTTCAGACGAGAGTACATTTCATAGCACGTACCTAGTAAATAGACACAATTATCACTATTATAGAAAATCCACATCACGTCCATACAGTTGATCATCATCACAGATGGAGTATTAATGTTTGGGCCGGAATTTTAGGACACATAATAGGGCCTTACTTTTTTAATGGGAACCTGAACGGTCAAATTTTCCTAAGATTTTTAAAAGATGATTTGCCAGAGCTCTTAGTATATATCCCAAGAGATATTAAACGGCGGATGTGGTCCCAATTAGACGGTGCTCCCGCCCATTTGAAACCAGTGTACGAGAACATTTAAACAGGAGTTACCCCAATAAATGGATAGGACGAGGAAGCCCACACAACTGGCCTGCACTATCCCCGGACTTAAGGTGTATGGATTTCTTTTTGTGGGGGTACATAAAACGTATTGTTTACAAAGTACCTCCGGCTAACCGAGAACATATGGAACTAAGAATACAAAGTGCGTTCCACACAGTAACTTCTGAAATGTTTTTAAAAGCCCAGAAATCATTAGAGAAAAGAATACGTTTATGCATTGAACAAGATGGCCGTCAATTTGAACATTTACTGTAGTGTGTTAAATTGTCCTTTTTTGTTTGTTGTTCATGTTATTAAAATGTAACATTTGTATAATCCAACTGAAAAATTTTCAACTGTTTCAATACAATGTTCTTGATAAAAGTTTTTCCGCATTGATCTACGAATTTACTTAGCCTACAATATAAACGCTCACTATAATCAAGGCTCACTTGATGATGAAAGGTGACATTTATTATAGAAAACAAACAATTCTAAATATTTTGAAAACTGCTTGAGTTAGGTATAGGAAACCCTAGTATCAATTGAAAGGTGATAAAATTTTGTATAAGAATAAGCCATTATATACAGGGTGTGCTATTTAAAATAAGAGCCTTATTTGCAATATTATGCGTCAAATATCACCAGTAGGTTACTGACCATCCTGTATAACTTTACATTGAATTCTTTTTTCTGTTACATGCAGCAATCTTTCTACTAAATACTAATATAAGTTAGATTTTTTCTACGTTGCCGAGGGTAAGAAAAAAAAAATTGCGTTGAGGCTTCCATTTTCAAAAATTGTTGTATTTCTGAAAAACGATATGTTTTAGGTATAGGAAATCCTATTGTAACTCACCTTTATTTTATCTCTAGATGACGAAAACCGAATAATATACTGGGTGTTCCATTAAAAAAAAACATAACTTTAATATGTATCTTTTTTTGTGAACATCCTGTATCATCGAGAGTATTTTCTGAAGATGCCACCGAAGACCCTGCATATGCTAGAAAAAAAAACGGAATTTGTAAATTTGAACAGGGTCCATTAGAGAGACCGACGCGTATGTGGTGCCCCACCCTGTATATATGTTTGTGTAAGTGTGTGTGTGTGTGTGTGTGTGTGTGTGTGTGTGTGTGTGTGTGTGTGTGTGTGTGTGTGTGTGTGTGTGTGTGTGTCCATTTATTTTACGTAGGTTAAGTAACAAAAATATTGTGCATCTATAAACATAAGCTCCTGTTGTCTTTCCTTATGTTCTTAACCACCTCACCTTGGCCTAGTCTTGTTTGTTCTGAGATTGCGGAGAAGTTCTGGCTGGTCTCTGAACTGCACTATTGCATCCCTGTCTTTCCATTTTATTCTAGTTCAGTTAAAAAAGATAAAAAAATAAATAAAATAAAATGAAAAAGAACAATAATAATTATAAAAAAATAAGGAAACAAATTTTATATATATATATATATATATATATATATATATATATATATATATATATATATATATATATATATATATAGATATATCTGTGTGTGTGTGTATATATATATTTACAAAACAAATAATGCTACCAATTCAATTATAGGAATTACATGACTATATCTGTGCGTGTTTACAAAGTGGCGTGTATGGTTTAATCCCCAATTTTGTTGCTAGTATTGTTAGTCATAAACCTTTCCTTACCTATCGCCTGTCTAACACAACAGTTTGTGACTAATGGACCTGACTTTCCGATGCCATCGGGATACAACACACACAAATACTGTCATTTTGAATTAAGTAGATTAAGTAAGAAATCGCAACACAAGACTACCAGTTTTTTTCGAGTGACGCAAATTCTATATTGTGTTTGAATAGACCAATTTCATTGATGTACCACCTTACAGGTCTGAAGTAAAAGATTGTCAAATTACATAAACGTTTGATTAAATTCAACCCTTTTATCACCCTTTAATATAAGATGGTCGTAAAATTAGTGCTGCAAATTGAATCATAACTTCCACACACAGCTGTGATAATTTACTCTCATCATAAAGACATTCTTACGAAATGAATTTAGATGGTCACTCCCCCTAAAGCGATGTTACTCAAACACAATTAGAAGCGTTTATTTGCCGGGTGATAACTGTATACCAAATTTGAAGATAATATATCATTTCGGTCGAGAGTTATTGTGCCTATTAACAGACAGACGTACAGGCTGACAGACCGACCGACCGGCAGACCGACGGACAAAACAAATTAGTTCCATAATTAAGTTTTTTATATGTTTTAAGACTTTTTACGCTGTTTTAACAAACAAACAAAATATCGAAATTTCTGTCACCGATATTCCACCCCCACACATTTAACTTGTAATTTAATTGCAGCACAGAATACTAGATATTTGATGAAATTGAAAGTTGTCTAATAAACAAACCCTAAAACGTTATATTATTTAAGTTTTAAGGAAAAAATTTCAATTATCACTAAGTCACCCCCATTCTTCCCCTACTCCCTAGAGAGATTTTATCCAAGGACAATCCGAACCGTTTGATTGTCGGGTGCCAACTGTGTACCAAATTTGAAGACGATATCTCAATTTGTTCTAAAGTTATCGTCGCTACTAACAGACAGACATACAGACCGAGACAATGACATACCGACAGATCGGCAGATCGACAGACCAGCAGACCGATAAACAGACAGAATTCGTTCCAGAGTCAAGTTTTCTATATGTGTTGAAACTTTTTACTCTGTTTTAGCAAAAGAAATTCGAAATTTCTGTCACCGATATTCCACCCCTTGTTGACGGGAATCGTTTAAAATAGTCATCTCCGTTTTGATTGGAGCTCAATGTGGTTTAAATGGGGATGGTTGTTTAACTTTTGACGTGTATCTCGAGTCTGACGTCAATAAAGCATTTGCGCAGAGAAATCTCGAAAGTGTATCGTCATTTTACATGTGCTTTTGGAGAGATCACTTTTTTATGGACCACAAATAAAACTAGCATGTCTTGATAGCTCCTCACATAACATATGTAATAGCAGTAAAAAACTTTTTCTGAAATCCCTAATCTTTTCTATATTTTTGTCTGAGTTTCGACCCCCTTATATTAAGGATGATAAGAGGGTTGAATTTAATCCAAAGTTGATGTAAGTTGGTAATCTTTTACTTTAGACCCATCATATGATACATCAGTGAAATTGTTTCGCCAAGGCCAACATTGAAATTAAATAGTGCTCCCATTTGAAAAATGAAAGTAGAGGATGATTTTCGAAAAACGAAACGTCAAAACTTGGTTGTGATACCATTTTCAAATACTGGCGGTAAAAGGGCTTTCAGAAAGTGAAATCCGAATTTGCATATTCTTATAAATGAAGAGGGTGTTACAAAAATGAGAAATAAATTATCACAGCTATGTAGAAGCCATGATTCAATTTGCAGCACTATTTTTAACAGAGATAACATAAAATGATTTTATATAGTTGGATTTCAAAAAAATATAGCGGAATATTTAGCAGAATATACGTGTGTGAGATTGAAGCGATTGAGTATAAAACAATAGAGGCATGTGATTTGATATTTCCACCGGTAGTAACATCTTTAGTTCATGCCGGACTCGAATGGCCCATAAAACCATATTCAGTCTCTTTCTACCCTATAAACTTCTATTTTCGATACTTTTTGTATTCATTTCAGCTTAGTCTCTGTTATCTCATGCCCATGCATTCAGGCTGACTTCCCCTTATACTTTGATTTATGTCGTTTCATCTAACTGACCTCCTATTTTTGGGCAATTGTATGAAGTAGCTACTGCCAATGACGAAGACAAAGTATTCTTGCAAATTTTTATGGAATTCTTTAGCTTTATTCTGTTAACAAGAATACTATTAATGTTATTTAATTACTTTTAGTCTCTGAAAAAATAGCAGTAAATATAATTTTTTCTAATCGGGTTTGCCTCTGAAAATTTGGTAGCTTTAGCTATAATTTTTGCCTATTTTGTTTGAATTTAGAACTAGTGTGCTGCTCACTTTAGTTAGTGAATTTTCCTTTAAAAAAACTACTCACAAGATATAGCGATTTTAACAATTTTAAAGAAACTTTTTTAATTTAGCGTAACTAAAGCCCCTAGAACCCTTTATTCGGGGTCAGTTTTAATTATTGTATGTTTAAATACATAAATAAACATATATATATATATATATATATATATATATATATATATATATATATATATATATATATATATATATATATATATATATATATTATATTCATTGATTGTTGTTGCCCTTACTTGGTGAAACTGGTCCATACTACATACAGACTTGGACACTACTTCTATGGCTTCACTGTTCGGTTTCGTTTCTGCAGGTGAAGGACGTAGCCAGCGCATAAGCTAACTGGAGCAAACGGCCCTTCTGAATTATAGATATTCTAGGATGTTCTTTCAAGTTTCTGTGACTAGTTTCGCTACTTGACAGCATTCTCAGACACATAAAAATTGAATTAGTACGAAATCATTACAACTACAAATAAAGATATGTTGCTATATTATGACGTTTAGGTCAAAAAATTCAGCAAAATTAAAAATAAAATGAAACGCAGAAGACGGATGAGCTTTTCAAAATGTCTACGTGATGTGTGTCAATACTTAAGATAAAAATAGAAGGAAACTAAAACAGTAATAACTATAAAAACATTTACAACAATGAAATAACTAAACAATAACAGTAATAAAGCAGACTCTATACAATGAAATTATCGACATTCGTCAGCTCATCTTATTACAACTTTTTTGAAAAAACTGTTAGATTTATTTTCTTGGATTTATTTAATTAGGAAGAAGAATATCCAAGAAAGCGAAATTCATTAATAATGTTTACTCATTTAAAACAAGGCAGCTCTTGTCGTGTGTGTGTGTTTTTACTTCTAAAGCTTTAAAAAAATTCTAGTTTACGCTTGTTATTACAAAAATGCGGTGGTGGTATGCGGTTATTTACTGTATGTCTATGTTCGGTATCAATAATATGTTTTGCAAACGTATATTTGTCAGCGTGGCTATTTATAAATGCAGAAATGTGTTCTTTGCATCGGGTGTTAAAATTTCTAGAAGTTTGGCCTATGTAGATTGCGTTACAATATGTATAAGCTAATTTATAAGCTCCAGCTCTTGTCAAGAAACAAGATTTTTCTCTCGCGTTAAATAACAAATCACGCGTCATGTTGTAAGATTTAAAAGATACCTTTTTATTTGTACAGGTATTTAAAATTTTTGAAACGTTTTCTGAAATAGTTCCAAAATAAGTTATCGAAATATACATGTAGTCTTTTTTGTCTCGAATATTTGGATAAATTAAATTGATCCCTAAGTTTTGTTCTTTTCTCTTGATCGCTTTTTCTATTATTTTACCAGAGTAGCCATTACTAAATGCTATTTGCTTAATTATTGAATTTTTTTTCAAGGTTGAAGAAGAAGTAGTTGTATAAATTTTTTAGACTTAACGATTATAAAGTTTGAAAATAATTATTCTGACTTTTCAATAGATAGGAAACTAACTCACACTAACACAACCATACCATACGATTCATGTCACCCTTTTTGACATCTATCTATCTATCATCCTATGATACATCGTGCATTTTCAATACCTATGTCCCAAAACAATTTTGAAAAAGACATTTCAATAATTAAGCAAATAGCATTTAATAATGGCTACTCTGTAAAAATAATAGATAAAATGATCGAGAGAAAAGAATACAAATTAGCAAATAATTTAATTTATCAAAATATTAGAGACAAAAACGACAACATGTATGTTTCGATAACTTATTTTGGAACCATTTCAGAAACCATTTCAAAAATTTTGAATACCTGTAGAAATACAAAGGTGGCTTTTAAATCTTACAACACGACGCGTAATTATGTTATACACAGACCTCCCTGTTAGTGAATTTTTTAAAGAAAATTGACTAAAAAGTTAGATGTTTTCGAAGTCAAAATTTTATGGGTGTTATGTCTGTCAGATAATATAGACAGTGTATGTAGAAAGTCTCTTGTATTGTAATGGTGATTGTTTAAAGAATTATATAATCGTTTACTAACTAATTTGGGAGGAAGTTGTTTACAAAAATACTATGAAGTTTTTTTTTATGGAAGAAAGGATCGCATATCTTTAATATTCTATTTTAAACCTAATAAAATCTTAATTTTAGTTTAAAATACATGATCTAAATGAAAATTAATATACCTTTGAAAATTAGTTGGTTTTATATACCAATCTAATAGTATGTTGTTATCGTTTGTTCTAATTAAGTTTGTATCTAGGAATGGTACACTGTTGTCTGTTTTCTCTTCTAATGTAAATGTAATAAATTGACTGTAAGAATTAAAGACGTCTGAAATGAGTGTTGTTGAATTTAGAAGAATACTACAAACACTGTCGTCAACATATTTTTAAAGAAAGCAATATGAAAATTTTATTTTGGTATACATGTTTAATGTAAATCATCGGAACTCCAATGGGTGCTTGTATCTCTCCAGTTATTGCACAATATGTTATAGATGATTTACTTGGTGTTTTTTTGAGTTTTGTTTCGGAAACTTTTTGTATCTCCTAAGATAATAGAGGTATGGCAACCAAATGTGGTACGCAGATTTCCTCTATAAAACGCAAATTACATAGCGAGATTTAGATCACTGAGTTAACAGAAAAAATTATTAGCATTTAAAAAGTTTCAGGCAAACTTTTCTCAACGGTTCCAAACCGTATCCACAGCCGTACCGCGGAATCGGAATTATCTGCGAAGCCATTGAGTTCGAAAAACTTATAGCTAATAAGAGATGGATAACAATATTGTGTGAAGTTTTACCAAGTGTTCTTGTAATTTTTTCTTAACTAAGGTTAGTTCCGAAGAGCCAAGCCATAACTCACTTCTCCTTGGTAAAAGAACTGTTAAGCACAATTTGGAAAACCCACTTTAACGCAAATATTTTTACACTTCACAGTGCTTATCAAAGGTTTTTAACTCATTCCTAAATGTCACACTGTCTGGAAGAGACACAGTTAAAACATTGAATGAAAGGTTTCTATCCAGACAACAAATTTATTTAAAAACTTCCTAACGCGTTTCGGCCCACTAAGTGACCATCTTCAGGGGATAAATCTGGAATCATATAAAAATGTCTGTCAGAAAAACATCGTTTTTCTGGTAGGCAATTGTGCAGGTCAGATCACAATGGTAACAAGGTACTTTCCACAGAAACGTCAAGGTTAAAATCTAAGAGCTCCTTGGCTTATTCAATTCCGTAATAGACTAATTGATTAATTTTTTCAAATAATAGACTTTTTGCACTTATTCTTTTGGCTTGTAGTGCTTGTTAGTTTGCTCTGATATTTTAATTCATTTTGACTGCATGTTAACTTTAACTTAGTTTTTTAACTTGTGTTATTGTAACTACTAATGTCCTCACCGTAGCTCTCTTAGTTTTAGCTTGACTGTTAGTTAGATTTTTACTGTATGACTGGAGATTTTAACCTTGACGTTTCTGTGGAGAGCATCTTGTTACCATTTTGCTCTGACCTGCACAATTGCCTACCAGGAAAACGGTGTTTTCTGACACACCTTTTTTATCATGATTCTAGATTTATCCCCTGAAGATGGCCCCTTTTTTAAATAAATTTGTTGTCTGGAGAGAAGTCTTTCATTCAATGTTTTAAAGATTTTAGATCCTACATATTGAAATTAATTAATTACTTGTTGAAACCTAAGTACTAAAATTGGGTTGTTTTTTGCAAATATTGACATCTTTTAATGAAGCTAACTTTGGTAGCGGAACGAATATGGAAGCCATTAGCAAATTATAATAAAAATTATTACACATTACGGGCTCCTGACTCACATAATTTCTGTCATGCCTTTAGGTGTTTTATGAAAGCCACCTTTGATTTATACGTCATTCTAGGCAGTTTGTCAAGTAAGATGAATAGAGCTATAAAAATGAACATCATAACATGGTTGTAATGTAATATATATCATCGTTCTGTCCTCCCTAAGGTATCCATAGCTATACGTGTGTGCCTGATACATAAATTATTGTTCTGCCTCCGGCCTCTGTATCGTTATCCTGGTTCGGCTTTTGAGTAAAGGGCTTTTACTCTTGATATCAGATCAAGCCCTCTGAAATATCACTTCTTTCACACTATATCCTTTTTACATGTATATTTGAATATACTAGTAAGATTCCTGATATTGACATTCGGTAAGGCAATAGATTCTGGGGCTAAAGATGTGAAAAAAATGTAATACACCTACCGCGACCCCTACTTTTATACATGCAGATAACTTTACATAACTCGGAAAGGAAACCTGCGAAATATAATTAGTTCTGTGCGTAGTGTAGTTGAGGTAAGTTTATTTTTGCATGATTTATTTATGAAGTCAAATCTGACACAATAATAAGGCTTCCAATGACATATCTGCCGTTGTAAATATGACTACATCTTTTGCTAATCATAAGCTTCTTATTTAGTGGATAAACAATAACTTTACAATGTATATTTTTGACATTTTTATATTGATAACTCTAAAGACTTTTTCTAACAAGGCACTCTTGCTTATTGTAATGTAAGACTAGATGCATTCTCGCAACAATTAGAACCGTAGACCGGTTTCGCTCTCATTAGAGCTCTTCAGTACGGCATACTAATTGTAGCAAAAATGCACCAAAATAACACGGCTATCGTATAGCCAGTCTTAAAACACTAAGTGGTGAACGTGTCGCCACCTAGTTCGGAACCAAGTACTATGTTGTCACGCCCGCTCCAAATAACACAGAGTGTTAAAAATAGAGACAGTATACAACTAACTAACAATTTAAAAAATTGTTAGCCCTGGCCCATTTCTACCCCATATAGGGACAAAGTATGTAAGACTAGTTAGTTATATACTGTCTCTATTTTTAACACTCTGTGTTATTTGAAGCGGGCGTGACAACATAGTACTTGGTTCCGAACTAGGTGGCGACACGCTCACCACTCACTTAGTGTTTTAAGACTGGCTATACGATAGCCGTGTTATTTTTGGTGCATTTTTGCTACAATTAGTATGCCGTACTGAAGAGCTCTAATGAGAGCGAAACCGGTCTACGGTTCTAATTGTTGCGAGAATGCATCTAGTTAATTTATTTTATTTGTCATCAATAAGTAGTATAAATATGTGTTATGACCATAATATGTTTTACATTCTAAGATTCAAATGAAATTTTATTATATCTGGCCACCCGGCGCATTTATATTTAATTGTCAAGTGACTTGGTCGAGTTTGAATTATCTACTTAGAATAGCACATTCACAATCTAACCATGCTTGAAAACATTCACCGTGTGAAATGCCTCATGTAATTCGAAGTGATATCTTAGACTGTTTATTACTGTAACATCTTTATTTTCGAATAACTCCTTTTCTCGTGGGCCATTTAATTTGAATTTTGGATAACAGCTATATTATCACGTCTCCTATATAGGTGTAAATTTTCATTTGAATCACTTCAATATTTCATAAAAATATTGTTTTCAAATATATTTTTTTACATTTTTTTCAAATAAAAATTAGACGCACGGTACCCATCTACGAACTCGTCCAAGCCATTAACACAATCAAGGTAATTCCCAAACTTCGTCCAAATCGGTCAAGTATTTTTTGAGTTATCAGATGGATATATATATATATATATATATATATATATATATATATATATATATATATATATATCAAAACTGGCCTTGGATATGGGTTCTAAAGGCCCAAATTCGCGCTCATTTGAAGAAATTTTCCAAGTATTACCATCGATGCCTCTCTATTAGTGAATTTTCTTAGTAAAAATTCACTAAAAATCATTTTATGAATGTTAAGTAAAGAAAAGAAAATTTTTTGTTTGCAAATTAGTTTTGAGACACACAATTAATTACTGTCTGTCAATTTGCTCCGTACAAAATTAAAAAAGTCTCCATTTACTAATGAAGAATATGTAGATATGCACTTAGCTTATGGTGAAATACCTTTTCTTAATAAGTAGAAGACGCAAATTTGTATGCTGTTGAAACTTGTTGACAGTTTTGAATATATACAGAGGAATATTTTGAGCTAAAAATTGTCTGTCTCGTTTTGTAAGTGGCGCGCACAGGAGTAATACCGGAGGTTTAATTAAAAGATATATAGTACGCCACTTTTTTGATAGGATTTTACGATTAAGCAACTAAAACTACACGAGTTTATCACAAGTCATCTCTTGAGTTTTTTCGCTCAGATTAACTGTTTTCGATAAAATCGAAAAAATACTAAAATCATGCATAACATTTATTTCTGCAATGTTTTGAATGTAATAAAGTGAGAGTTCCATAAAAGAAAAAACGATTTTTGAAAAAAGAATAACATTTAACAATAAGTAACACTAAACTTACAATAGTTGCTTAAAATGTCCATCTTCAACTTCAATGCAAGCATTAACTCGTCTTGATATTGATTGGCGAACACGCCAAAGTATTCCTGGGATATGTCTTATTATATGACATGAATCTCGTATCCGTTGCCTTATTTCCTAATTAGCGTTGACTTAGGTTTTAATAAATGAGGGATTTTAAATGCCTCCAAAGGAAAAATCCGTTGACCTGGGTGGCTATGACTGTGGACCCTCGTGACCGATCCAGTCTTTTCCATAAATTGCATATAGAAATTGACGTGATACTATGATCCACATTGTTGTTCTTTCTGTCAGTGGGACATTTTTTTAATAGTTCAGGTAATACAAATTCAAAAAAATATATGACAATAACCTTGACCAATAATCTCGGGGGTAAAAAATGAGATCCAATAATTAAATCACCTACGATACCAAACCAAGCATTTACGGAAAACTGTTGTTGATAGTTATTCTCTGTAACAGCATGGATATTTTCTTCGCCACATATATGATTGTTATAGAAGTTCATAATTGAATTTTGAGAAAAACACGGCTTCATCAGTAAACCAAATTCTGGATAGAAATATCGGAGATGCTACCTGTTGTTGCAGAATCCAAGGACAACAAACATCTCGCTGGGGGAAATCAGGTAGTAATAACACTTGAGCGCGCTGATCGTGGCAAGGATACACATGATATTTCCTTAAAATCTTCCATGGAGTAAGGTGAGTAAAGAATGGGTGATTTTGACTGTGCTTGTGGCAGGGCTACGCTCAATTTCATGTAAAACCGCTTCCTCCAGCTGTACTGTTGTTACTGTTGCAGGTCTCTCAATCACAGCAGCCGATATTTCATATATGCCAGATTCGTACTGTATTTCCTGTAATCTTACAAATGTTTGACTATTTGGTACAAGGCGACAAGGATATCTCTCTTGATAAATGCATCGAGCTACTCCTGAATAGCCTTGGGTCATTCCATAAACAAAATGCATCTCGGCCATTTCTCTGTTTGTAAACTGAACCATTTTGTAATATTAGTAACAAAGTTTCAATACTATTTAAAGTTATGCCAGTTGTTAAATTTCTGTCAAGAAATGTTTTTTCTTCCATGGAACGGTTACATTTTTGTTACTTTCAAAACATTGCAATAATAAATGTTATTCATAATGTTAATATTTTTCCGATTTTATCGGAAACAGTTAATTTGAACGCAAAAACTTAGGAGATCACTTTCGTGTAGTTTTAATTGCTAAATCGTAAAATCCTATCAAACTTAAAAAAAGTGGCGTACCATATTTTTTGAACCTCGAGCGTTACCCATGTGCACGCTACTGACAAAATGAGACAAACAATTTTTTGGGTGAAATATTCATTCATGTATACATTAAAAACTGTCACCAAGTTTCAACATCATAGTAGTTTGCGTTTTCTAGTTATTAGGGAAAACATGTTTTAAAAAAATTATGTTAACACCTTGTATAACAAAAACCAAGCCGTTTGGGGCTTATGTTTATATAAACTTTTTGTCTTAAAATTGAGTAAAGAATAACGCCTTCAAGTTTAGCTACATACTTAATTAACACCCTGTATATTTACTGTCAATCAGCCCCTACAAATTTTTGGTGCCTAGCATGTGTTCTACTACATTTTTCTCTTCCAATCTGATCTACTGTTGTGTTTTATTCACTGCACCTGAAAAGGGTTTGCTCTGGAGTCTTCCGCTCCTTGCAGTAAACACAGTCTTTACTGTTAAGAACTGTAAATCAATGTTAGATCGCCCATGTTCCAGTAGGAATTGGGTGAGATGATATCTTGTTTCCCCATGCTTTCCCATTTTTCCGGATTTGTATCAGGGATTGGTTATTTGGTGTTTGTTTTTAAAGCCCACTCTTCCTGCCAGTTTGTCACCGTTTGCTTGTTTGCCATTTGTTTCTGTGCTATTTTATTATATTGTTTTTTATATAACCTTTCGTCTACTAAGCGCACTAAATGAATGGTACCTGCTGTAACCGGGACCGCCTCCGTCAATATGATTGGGAAGCCACTCGCAACTCTTGTTGTGTGATATTACATGACAGGCGTCACTTTTTATTTCTGTAAAAATTCATGATATTAGCTTGAATGCAAGAAAAAAATTATAAGTTTTAGTTAAAATAGAACAGTGTTATGGCCAGCAGTCTTGATAAAGATATGGTTCTAGTCGATCAAAGAATGCAGTTGTAAAATGTTATTTAAGATGTGAAAATTTGAGTGTTTTCGAATTTAATGTGTGAAGTTAGATAAATAAACAAAATAATTTACACTATTTTACTGAATGTATAACTGCAGCTTCGCCGAAGTTCTCAGCTTTGCCAAACACAGAACGAAAGTAAAATTTTAAATTTCAATATCTACTGCATGTTGAATGCACCTTTTTGTCGCCTCAGGTAAACGGTATCGGCTCGGAACTACCTGTTTTTATGACATAGTCAGGTCAGCAAACTCTCCTCGCTTAATTATTATTTCATACAAACCTGTTTAATAATGTGATGTTGTTACTTTGGTCAATTTGAGCGTTTAGTAAATTTCCTATATTTTTTGGTTGTTAATTTGTACCGTTTGGCACAAATTTAATTTAAAACCTTTTGTACCTAATTTGAGGATGTAAATCTTCGTTAAATTGATGATTCTCATTTAGTAAATGACTTGCATAATTTGAATGAATACCATTATGTTCAAGGCTTCTTTTATCTTCGCGAATTCGTGTTTTAGAACTTCTAAATGTTCTACCCAAATATATTTTGTCACAGGAACCACATGAGAGTGTATATACTCCATATTTATCCAAATTTTCAACTGTCGAATTGTTTTTTTCGTATTTGCTCAAGTTGTCGGTTCTGTAGCTGCCCTGATACTAAATTTAGAAAATAGATGCTAATTTTTCGTTAGTTTTATTTACGTAAGTCAAAGATGTGAACTAATATTCTAGTGAACGGAAATACTTGTTGTAAAGCTAAAGTATATTTATTTTTCTTTATAATTTTATCAGTTAAATGTGGATTATAGCCATTATTAACTGCTGTTTGTTTTATTAAATTAATTTCTTTTTTAAAATTGCCATTGAACTAAGATACATGTAGTAAACGGTGTACCATTGAATTATAGGCTGCAACTCTGTGTGCGTATGGATGATGGAAAGTATAATGTATGGTTGTGTCAGTGTGAGAAGGTTTATGGAAAATAGAAAAATCAAATTGATTGATTAATCTGGTGATGATATTGTCCAGGAAGTTAATTGATTTGGTTACTTGTAATTCTATTGCGAATTTAATTTTGGTATGTATAGAATTTAGAAAATTCTCAAAAGTGTGCGATTGGCTGTCGGTACCTCTAAAACAAGCTATAATATCATCTACATATCTATACCCGAAAACGCATAGTTTAAACAAAGGGTGTGTTTGTATTGTTTTCTCAATGTTGTTCATAAATATTTCTGCTAATAAAGGACTCAGAGAATGTGCTGACCTGACTGTGTCATAAAAACAGGTAGTTCCGAGTCGATACTGTTTACCTGAGGAGACAGAAAGGTTCATTCAACACGGGGTAGATATTGATATTTATAATTTTACTTTCATTCTGTATTTGGCAAAGCTGAGAGCTTCAGCGAAACTGCAGTTATACATTCGATAAAATAATGTAAACCAATTTGGGTAAACAGTACAGTGAATGGCATCTTAAATAAAATTTACCATTACAAACAGAATTATAAATTCCTTAGTGCATCCATATCAAAAATAATTGTCCTTTTAGATCGGTAGAGGTCTGTCCATTAACACAGTGTGCAAAACATTGGCTTATCATGAAAGGAAAAATATCAAATAAATTAAATTTGTTGTCGTGTCGAGATTTATAGTGATTGGCATCTTGACTAGAATTTCTGACACTTCTCTCACAGTTATTGGCACAGCCAAAATAGCTTTGATTCTCCTTCTAAATAGGTAACTAGGTAGTGTATATATATATATATATATATATATATATATATATATATATATATATATATATATATATATATATATATATATATATATATATATATATATAGAGAGAGAGAGAGAGAGAGATATTCCGAAATTTAAAAAATAAATGAAACTTCCTTCAAACATATAAAAAAAACCACTGCCAATATCCAGGTATATTCAATAATACAGGTAAATAACATAGATTTCGTTATCACTTTACTTATTAAATTTCTTCACACATGCATTGCAAATATATTTAAACTTTATCTGTAAATACTTGTATTTTCAAAATACAGTTTTTGTGGAATGTTTGTGAGCAGCTCCCACACTTAATTCCTCTAGAAACCATCGAGATATTCCTGGTACACATAAAGCAGAGATTTCTCAAGACGGAAGCATTTCTGAATGGATTTGTAAAATCTTCAGCATTTTTTGAGAAGACTGATTCATCCCTATTATAGAAAATATTTTCTTCTGCAATCATGATTTTTGAAGCTGCTTGATCGCCGAACTTTTTTATATTCTTGTTCTCCTTATCCAATTGGGAAAGCTGTCCTTCGACTTTTCCTTGAACGCTTACCTTTTCCTCTTCAAATTCCTTTTTAAATAAATATATAACATGGGTAGCCTCATTTTGAATAACTTTAGGAGTAACTGATATATTTGAGATCACTAATATTATCATTCTTTTCGGTTTTATTAATTCTTTTGTGAAAATCGACTATCTTAGCCAGTAGCGCTTTCTTCTCATTAAGTTTTGTTTCTGCACATAACGTGTTAATGCCATTTTGTCCTGAATAAGCTTTGTTCATTATATCTTCATGCTCTTTGTTAGATTTCAAAAAATCGTTCACAAATTTTCTCAAGTCCTTTATTCAAATGACTAGGTTCTGTTGGATCTATTTCTAAAAGTAAATTAAGTAAATCGCTAATTACAGAATAAATTATAGAATTGTGACTTGAAACACATTCGCCGACTGGTTCGATCTTAGATGACATCCTATTTTTTTTATCTTTATGATAAAATAACAACTGTTTTAAAATTATTTTCATAGAGACTTAAGGCTATTTTGTTAACAATATTTGCTAAAGTTATTGTAACAGATATATTGTCAAATGATAGACAATATATGTAATGTAGTGTAATATAATTCACTGTATATATATATATATATATATATATATATATATATATATATATATATATATATATATATATATATATATATATATATATATATATATATATATATATATATATATTATAAATCTTACCAAATTATGGTTTGGCAAAAATGTAATATTTTCTTTATAAAAGCGATAGCTCCTTAAATATTTCTTTAGTGCCTTCCTTAAATCTTGAATTTTCTACTTTATGCTACATCTTCAGTATAAGACGACTTTAATTAGGGCTATCCATCAAGTTTAAATGTATTTAAAAAATTTGAATGCCCGACATAGGAAACAATCACTTGGCAATTTTTTTATTTCATGTCATCTGTCATTCTAACGGTGTTATTGTTGACAAGCGATTTAAACGGTTTTTGTGGCCGAGATTTCTTAATCGTCAGTTCGGGTAGCATGTCACTAAGTGAAGATTGGAACCAGTGACGAGCACTGATAAGTACACTTGGAGAAACCCAAATCACCACAACACATTTTCTTAAAGATGTGACGATCGTTTGACTAACAAAATCACCGTCATCAGAGGATGAAAAAATTCTAAACTACCCATAACTAAACATCACCTTTTATACCGATACCGAGAGGGAGACAAAAGCGCTGGCAAATTTTCTGAGAATTGTACTTTAATTGCCGGGCCAGGTTTTTGAACTTTTGTTATAACTTTACCTTCGGAAGATTTACTATCAAAGACAGAATGCAAACAAAGGGCTGCAAATCAGTGGCCTGGCTCGGTTTAAGGAACTTTTGATTTTTGTTGCCTCAGAAATAGAAATACTCCCGTACGCATCTAGTTTAGCTGGTTGCCTAACCACATAGATAAAGAAAATATGAAACTCATCAAAAATGTTAGACAACGAGCGAAACTAGATGCGTACGGTATATATATATATATATATATATATATATATATATATATATATATATATATATATATATATATATATATATATATATATATATATATATACATATATACATATATATACATATATATATATATATATATATATATATATATATATATATATATATATATATATATATATATATATATATATATATATATATACACTGTGTCTATAAAGTAACGCATAAATTCAATCAAATATAAAGTGATCATTATTAAGGAAAATCTAATAAAAGGTCGACTTTTATTGTCAAAAACTGACTTTGATATAAATATCACCCCTATCCTCATACCTCTTCAAAGGGTAGCTACCTCTTCGAAATGTTGCAATTGGAGGTTGGTTAGATGATGCATCTTTTTAAAGCTAATCCAATTTTCTATTTAGGAACAATTTTTTTTTGTAGGAATAAAATAAATTGGGTAATAACATTTTTATTATCGGTAGCACCTAACAAAAGTGAAGCCTGTAAAAAAATACAAAGTCTTATGATACTGATATGATACTTATGATATGATACATTAATATCTTCAAGTCTGTAAACCATGTTTAGAATGTTGGGCTTCCTGGACGAAAAGAGCTCTAGAGATTTTGTTGTATACTATATCGTATATGTAACAATCGACTGATCATAACAATTATCTGCTGTGTGACAGATGTCATAAAACTAATCACGCGTAATTTTTAAAATTTACAATCCGCAGATAATAGTGGTATATTTACGCTCTGTTTGTAGTGTAAAGTGAACACGCGTAATTTTTAACATTTGCTTTTTCAAATTAATAAATAAGTTGTTGGCAAACTGCTTTTATCAATAGCTCAAATAATTGAAGTTCTAATCATGATTGTTTATGGTGACATGATTCGAACTTAAGCAGGAGTGTGTTCTATTTAATACCAAATATCCGTATATGTCTATCAATCAACAGTGAGTCGAATAGAAATTTCGAGAAACGTCTAGCGTGGAAGACTTGCCAAAAACAGGTCGCCGGTCTGTAAGTAAAGAAGTGAAATTAAACGTCTTATTGGCAATGGAAAAGGATCTCCACAGTAGTGTTCGGTAACTTGGCAGAGACAATGACATTCCATTTCAGGAGACACGAAATACTAAAACTTGAAAAGCTTCATCCCTATAAAATACAGCTTTTGCAAGCTTTAGGCCAATGACGACCCAGACCAAAAGATGCAGTTCTGTGCAACATTAATGGATAAATGTAATGATGACTGTTTGCAAGTACTGAATATTCTGTTTTAGAACAAATCTTTCTACACTACACGGCGAAGTTAACCGTCAAAACTTCAGATATTGGGCACGGAAAAATACAAGATGAATGCGACAGAATCACACACAATATCCACAAAATGTAAATGTTTGGGCAATAATTGTTAGAAGTGGGATTATTGGTCCCTAATTTTTTGATGAAATTATAAATGGACCAGGATACTTAAAATTTTTACAGCAATGTCTTATTCCGACGTTACTGAATTTATTTCCTGATGGACACAATGCGGGTATGGTAAATCGTAACTTGTGGTAGCAACAAGGTGGTTCCTCCGCGCATTATGACGTTAATATTCGGCAGTACCTGGAACAACCATTTCCCAACAGATAGATTGGCAGGCAGGGTGCAATTAAGTGGCCAGCAAGCTCACCGGACCCTCTTAGAGTTTTTCTGTGGGGTCATTTGAAGAATGTGACATTCAAAAGTAAGCCAGATATTATCGACGAATTAAATACAAGAATCAGAACTGAATGTACCAACATTTCTCCAGAGATTATAAATAGAATCCAACAAGAATTTGTTGACCGTTTGGGATACTGGAAGGCACAAGAAGGCGGGCATTTCGAACATTTGATTAGATAAGACTGTATGTATGTAATTCTTTATATGTTTCACTTGTGTAAGGTGTTACTGATAATAAAGATGTTATTAGTGAATTTTCGACTTGGGAATTTTGAAAAACTTTTTCAATTATATATATATATATATATATATATATATATATATATATATATATATATATATATATATATATATATATATATATATATATATATATATATATTTGTGTGTGTGTGTGTGTATGTATGTATGTATCATACCGATAACTCAAAAAATAATGGCCCGATTTTGATAAAATTTGGCATGTACCTTCCTCTTCTAAATGGCTTAGATAAGTCGTTATTCAGGAAAATCGGACTAGGTTTTCCGGAAAAATTTGGAGTTTTCATTCGAAAAAAAATTTTATTTAAAAAAATTAAAAAGCTATGATAACCAAATTTGGTAAGTACGTTTACGATACAAAAAGTAAACTATACACCAAAACTTAGATTTATATGTTATAAGGAAAAAAATTATAATACAATATTTTGTGCCGGATCATTTCTATGAAAATTCACTGCCGTAACGCACTTGCTGCGTCCAGACTTTTACTCATTTTATTTTATTCCCATCAAAAAAATGGTGTTGCTGAATACAAAATTTGATTAGCTTTAAAAAGATATAGTTTTGGAGATAAAAATCGACCGGTTTATGATTTTTTTTTGATGGTCACTTTTAATTTTACGGAATTTATGCGTTACTTTATAGACACAGTATATATATATATATATATATATTATATATATATATATATATATATATATATATATATATATATATATATATATATATATATATATATATATATTTCAGTTTGTCAATTGTAAAGCGACCTCCCAGGTCCCCTTTTATGATTTAATTGATTATAAATTAATTAGTTTGCACAGCTGATCAAATTTGAAGATCCACTAGCGCATTAGTGGCATTAAACGTCCATTTATTAACTTAGATAGTCTGTTCGTAGATAATAGTTAATTCGATGTTTATAGAAAGAGCAATCAGGAGCAAGGCTAATGGCGACGTTAAATGTGTAAGGGAATGGCCACTACGTGATACAGACTGCAATATAATTCACTTAAACTGACTTCATTATATGTTATATGTACGTACCAAGCAGATATCATCAATAAAATTGACTTTATTATCGAATTCTTGTTTAGTACGTTATTAGAATGGCGGAAACGAGACGTGGTTTACGCGATACGAGCAACTCGTTATTTCCTTGATATTTTTTCTGTTTATTATCTGAGATGAGCCCCTAACTGTCTATAACAGCTTGTGATGCATGTTTGTTCTGAAATGCGCGCCTGTATGTGTGTGCGTGAATATTTTCCTACAGAACATTGCAGAACGTAACATTGATGAGCTGGGTTTCGATGAGATACGGTGATATGGGGCAGAGTTATTTGATTAATAAACCCAATCATGATTACCGTGCTTAATATACACTGTTTCGTCATTCACTTGATCTCCCCCTGTTTATTAGAATTGTAATTTAATTTTATACGTGGATAATAACTCAGCAAACATTTTATGGGATGGAAGTAAGTATCTGGCCCTATATAGGCACGATTAAAATAATATCGAATGTCTCCCGGTAAAAAATAAATGGAGTTACAACAAAAACAACATAATTAACGCAGTACTTGCAGGTTCAATAACCGTATAAAATACAGTTATAATGAATATTGCCAAAAAATTCTTAACATGTCACTAGTAAAGTATTATTTTTTCGAAAGCCTGGTACACTGGGGGGTGGGGGAGTATTTCATACCTAAATATTTAGATGATGTTAAAATTTTAATAAATTAAGATAGTATAGTTGTTTTATATTTGGTCTGGAGGAAATGTGCCTAATTTCGAGATACCTTTTCAAAACGATCAAACAATTTGTCGACAACATTACTTTCTTATATTGTTTTCGCCTGAAAATATGTAATTTATTCTTGGGAAAGAAGATTTAATGTGAAAGCACTTTTATTACATGAACATTTGGACAAACATATGATTAAGTACACTTGTTGAAATTTTGGCTATGTAATAGAGGCTCTCCCAATTTGAAATAGGGTATCCAAAATTGGAAGCTCCTTTTTTCAAAGAAGGAATATCTATATATCCAGGTAAAAGTCAGAGACGTGTCTTTTTTATCAGATTTAGCGCATTGTTTATGAGACCACTTAAAACATGTCATGCATCTCGTCCACTGCCCATCTTCTATATCCTCAGAATATACACCATTGCAGAACAAACATTCTGCGTCTTCTTCTTCACTGTCCACAACCACCACCTTCATAATCTGGTGACTCGTCACTGCTGCACCGAACTTTCACTTTTTTCTTTTTTTCGCAGTACAGTCTCTTTTTGGTTGCTCTTTGTTTATTTTGAGCTCAATTGTTTTAGTTGTTTCCGTTTCTCGTTCCATCCGGTTTTTTCTGCTGTTCGCGCAAGCTTTCTTCAAGCTGATCTTTGTATGGTGTACTAAAAATTACATTAGAACCTTGTCGACGTTTTCTCGCTTTATTTGGTACTGAGGTTACACTGCGTGAAGGTGACAGATAAATATCCTCGGCACTTACTTTTTTTTTCAGGAGTGTTTCAGTAACATCGGATTTTTCAGTTGACTTCACATGTTTCTGTTCTTCAGGTAATTTTTTATAATTTGGGTTTTCTGTAGTTTTTTTTTCTAAATTTGAGTGATATCTTGGACGTGTTAGTGCAGCATTTATTTAAAGGATTTTCACTGGTTGTCCTCTCTCTTTGCCTTCTAATGATAAAATCATGCTCATAAAACTTGTTCCTATTGAATGGATATATCCCAGCTTCGCAAAAACCATTAGCGGACATTTCCGCGGTTGCACTTTCTAAAACTGCAGGCCGTTAATTTAAAAAGTAGCGGTCAGGATTGTGTTTAAGCCACATTTAAATTTGTTGGGGATAATATGTCTTGAAGGCCGACCTGAGTGTCAAATGCAGGGGTTGAATTTCGTGTAAAGTATTGGGCGGGATGCATAAAATTGTGACGTAGTTCTTGCATCCGGTTTCGATTACGTCCATATTTCTTGTATAGCTGTAATTACCATCAAGAATTGGTAGCACTGGATCGTCACGCGACGGCTTTACATGAGCAATAAAGTGTTTCAATAATTGGGAAGATATATGCTGCTGAATCCAACCAGATGGATGGCACACTGCAAGCCTGGTGGCACTCTGTCCGGCAATTCAGCTTTCATATTCTTTCTGGGAAACACCAATAGTGGAGGGATAAATCTACCAGCGGCATTTATACACATAACTACTGTCACCAATGCACCTCTTTCAGCAGCAGTGATTGCGTCAACATGTTTTTTGCCCTTCAGAGTTTTAACGCGGGAATTTTTGGACTCCAAAGTTATGACTTCGAATTCATCAACGTAATAAACCCTTGTGGCATTATGATTCATGCTCTTCATCCCTGGTTTAAAATTCTCGAAAAATGTTTTAACGTTTTCTGGAGTAACCCCTTTTATTATAGATCTTGAGATGTCTTGTAAAGTAATACGGTTAAATGAAAGAACGTATCAAACTACTAACGGTGCTTGACTATGGAAACGTGATGCATACCCGAATGGAAGTTTGCGAATTGCTTAACAGTCAATATCCAAACAGAGCGTTTATATATCAAACCGCTATTAATAAAATCGAAAACAGTATGTAGGGATTTGGAGTATGTGAGAGATAATTATGCAACAGGCTGGCGCGCTATCTCACAGAATATGCCGTTGAATGTGCTATTTTCCATCTAAGAGAACCACCGCAAAGTTAGTCGAACTTTTGCCGACGAGAGCAAAATTAGTCAAGGATCAGTATCGAACTATTAACATCAGAATAAATGGCATCCTTATAAACTCCACTGCGTTCAAGAACTTCAAGGACGACACGTGTGGAAGAATGTCATTTTGTAAAATAATAATAAACAGATGCTTTGATGATCCGATATTTTTTTCAGCCATTAATGTGTTTTTATATGCAGCAATATTTTCCCTTTATGACAGTATGGATAGAAAAAATTTCCGATATTACGCTACAGGAAACCCGAACTGAATGATGGAGTGCTACCTCTAAAAAGTAAATGTTTCTGCTCGGACTGTTGAAAATCGAATTTTGCCCCCCTTCTTCTTGACTGAAGAAAGATTTTTGATATTTTTAAAATTCGATTTGATACCTTTGCTGGTTGTATTGTATCCAGAAGTTTCCCAATGATACTTTGTGGTATCAACAGGATGGCGCACTAGCCCATTACACTCGCCTGGTGCGTGAATATTTAATTACTCTTTTTCCTGGGCGATGGACTGGTCAACAGAGTCCAATAGAATGGCTGGCCAGATCTCTTGATTTACACCGCTAGGTTATTATCTGTAGGACTACCTAAAATCTGAAGTGTTATATCCACAGATTGAACACTAGTTACTATCGTAAAGCACGAATAGAAGAAAAAATAGTTTAATAGGACCTAAAACAGTACATAATGTTTTGCAGGAATTCGAAGATCACCTTGGATATTGCCATAATGTTGCTGGGGGTCATTTCCAATATTTATTAACTGACTTGTTCACAATTGCTCGTTAATGAGAATTTCAGTACTTGGAAACAAATTTACTTAGTATATTTAGCGAATTTTTACAAAAAATCCCTAATAGAAAGGTATCGAATGAAAGCGAATTTGGGTCCCTAGAACGCGAACCAGGGTCCGTTAAAATTTGTGTATGCATATATATATATATATATATATATATATATATATATATATATATATATATATATATATATATATATATATATTGATATATTGATATATTTGTGTGTATGTGTCCGATCGATAACTTAAAAAATACTAAACTGATTTCAACGAAGCTTGGGTAAATATCTTTATTTTGTTAAGACTGCGGAAGAATTCGTTAGACAGGCCGGTCGGACCAGTTTTTCTGAGAAAAAAAAGATTTTTCTGAAAAATAATTTTTATCTTGAAAATTAACAAAGTTATTTTCATATATGAAAACTCCATTTCGTTCTGAACACGGTATGTGGACGAAGTGTTGGTGGTGTGGTCAGGTCACGTGTACGATCAAAACGTCAATATTAACTTCACCATGGAGTTAGAAGAGAACGAGTTCATCAGTTTGCTGGATCTGAAGTTAACAAGGAGAGGCAACAATATTGAATTCGACATCTACAGGAAGCCGACATAAATCGCCCATTTAATCCCGTATAGATCTTGCCACCACATGTCCTACAAGTTATCGTCTACTAGATATGCTGTTAGAGTCCCACTGTCGGGGAGGAACTTTAATAGTGAGCTCAATGTTATTAAACAACTAGCCGTAAACAATAATTATCCTGTCAGCTTAGTAGAGAGACTAATAAGAAAAGAGAGTCGTTAGCTCTTGAGAGAAACAAGCTCCAATCTTTTCTCTGAAAGTCCTTCATGCTTTCCCCTCACATATTGTGGCCCCACCACTGCTGCAGTATCTCGTGTCTTGAAAAGACAAAATGTTAAATTCGCATACAAGTTCAAAGATACCATTAAGAAGATTTCAGTTCACAACAAATATTACATTCCCCACCTAAAGAAGTCATGTCTCACTTGCGGGGATCCTTAATCCAGCACCGTCTATATATGAAGAGCGGGAAGAGCGCTGGGTAGCAGAGTCTGCGAACATCTGAGAAGCAGAAACAACGCTGACAACACCGCTTCATCTTTCGGCTCCCACTTGAGAGAGAGAGAGAAAGCGGCCACACCTTTGACAAGGGAAGTAACACCAGAACCCTTTATCCATCAAGTGTTGGAACCGAACAATTCGCTTTGAAAATTGGAGATTTACAAATACATACATGCCTGCAATAGCATTGTTCTCAATTTTTCCAGCACCAGTGCTATGAACTTTCCTTTCACATACAGAAACCTGATAGAGTAATGTTCCAGAATAGTGTCCCTGCTCATTGAGGTTCGGTTCCATGATCGCTCATCCTTCCAACTGTTCAGGTTCGGTTTTTATAAGTACACAGACTCCACTTTGCTGCTTAAATAAATTAATAAATAAGTATCCTCATATTCAGCCTCTAGCTGCTTCAAGTCCGTAGATGCTCCACTTCTCTTGTTCAATGTCATTTTCGTCTCAAAATCTAAAGACAATAGATGAAAACTAAAACTTTGACAACATCCCATGCAACACATTTTCTGTAATCATAAAAACAGGAATTAGTAAGTATTAATTGGCACCTTTATTTACGTTTTCTTTCTGAATTTCACTTGTTCAGATGTTCTCAGGAGGTTCTCCTCAGCTGTGCAGCCTGCTTGCCTTTTGTGTTGTGCTTGTCTTTTGCTTTTAACTAGTTGATTAACTTCACTTTTAAATTTTTATTTGACTCCTTCGAAGTGTTATCTTTGCGGGACTCAGTCCCGTTTTAATATATTTGTATACAATGCTGTTTAAACTCCTGACACTCTGTCAGTTTATCTTTGCATGGTCGTTAGGGATTGTTTTTTGATGTTTAATATTAGCTTTTGTTAGACCTTATGCTTTCTGTAGTTGCGGTAAAATGCTCGCATATAAGACCTAAAACATAATTTCAGACAACCACCTTTTTACATTCTAGGTTCAATTCGAATTGAGGGTCTTCCGATTGATGCGACAAATGCTTTTTCATACAGAGTGTTCCCATCATCACCTGGCTATATCGTACTGATGATAGCTAATAAGCTTGAAACACGGGTATGCGGTTGTCTCCTTGTGCGGCCTTGCCCTTAACCTTTCTCCTTATATATATATATATATATATATATATATATATATATATATATATATATATATATATATATATATATATATATATATATCTATCTATATATATATATATATATATATATATATATATATATATATATATATATATATATATATATATATATATATATATATATATATATATATATATATGTATAGTCTGTTACCCTATATATGATGGTATTATTGATTATGATGTCACATTCGCTGCTATTGATGATTTTGGTCTTACTGAGATTCATCAACGGTCCGATTTCCTCAGATTTCTCATTTAAGTCGCTCAGCATATTACCTAGCTCTTAAGCATCTGTCCTTATTAGGAGCAAGTGGTCAGCGAACCGCAAATGGTTTAGACGTGTTCCATCGACGTTTATACCTCTGCCTTCTCAAGACAGCTGTTTAAAGATGTTGGGTATGAAATGTATCATTATTTGCAGCATTTCAATTCTGTTATTTAAAAAGGCAGACACATATTTTTGGGGCTTCAAATCGAAACCCAATAAACTTTGTTAATTGTATATGTACGGTATTATTGTGATTTTTACCTCTATTACCAATTCCCAGTGCAATCAAAATATTTAAAACCTTCTATAACCCCCCAAAAAAAAACACACAGATCTGGCATCTCTTGTCGTTTATACCGAGATACCTTCGATTCAACTAACAAACTTTGCCTAAATTATCTTTCAAATGTACCAGTATTTACCAAATACTAAATCTGAGGTAGGTAAGTGGATTTGGTAATAACTGTGATCCATCATTTAAACAGTCTGCAACAACAAAATATCTCTATATATATATATATATATATATATATATATATATATATATATATATATATATATATATATATATATATATATATATATATATATATATTCATTCTGCTTATAATTATAACCATCTTAATAACAAAAAGATATGTCAATAACTTTTTAATTTGTATGTTTGAGCATCTGTATTTACCTTACCTGCAGCTCCTAATTGTTTCGCTCGTACAAGCTTTGAAACATTTAGATGAGGCTGATAACACACCAATCAGTGTGATGATCGGAAACTAAAATTAAATTAGCAGAGCTACTGGACACAGAGCGTCATGTTTGAGACGATAAGAGGTCATCGCCTTGAGACTGTGATGGTTTGACATACCACGATTTAGCCAATTTAGGTCGCCAGAATCGATAAGTTAAATCGATAAGTTATAAATGAATATTCGGTAAAATTCAGTGACCTGTCTGCGTCTATTTCATTAATAACTTTTAACTCCAGACTTACTTTTCATATGCTTTTTTGCTTAATCAACAAGCAATTTTTTTTTGTTGCTTATTGCCATCTAAGGTTACTCTCAGTTTTACGTAAAATTACATTTCATTGCAGCGGGCCTTTAAAAAGAATCCATTAATAAGAAAATCAATCAGTCAAGTTGCTGCGAAACCTTTGATCTTCTTACGCCTTTTACTTTCTCGTGCTTTTATAAAATAATTAAGAGCTTCCCTGGGTCAATTTATTTTTAAAAGTCAGTTATCATTCTTTATTACTTAAAAATAATTCAACTTTTTATTAAATAACAGTGAGCTGATCATTAAAGATAAGGAGCGAATTTATAATACGTTCTATCAGAAACAAAACCTTCTTTTTCTGATAGGCTCCTGTAATTATTTTTGTTGTTCTCTATCAAATAACTTATTTCTAAAATGTTTTGTTTGTGTGAGGTAGGTATATATATATATATATATATATATATATATATATATATATATATATATATATATATATATATATATATATATATAGGCGTGTGGTGGTTGCGTGCGAGCGTGGGTGCATGCGTTCGTGCGTGCGTGCATTATGCGCCCGATTATGCGTGCGTTTCTGTGTGTCACACCGATAAAACAATAATGGGCCGATTTCAATAAAGTTTGAGTGCGTTCTTTTTGCAGGTGGCTTGGAAGAGTTCGTTATCCAGGGAAATCTGACCAGTTTTGACAGGAAAATATTTATATCTCCGAAAATAGTAGTTATGGCAACCAACGCAGCTTTATATTATAAAGAGTAAACTATGCACCAAGATCTCTAAGTTAAAAGAAAAAAATGTATAAACCTTTCAAAAATAATGGGCGTACTGGTGACCAGAGAAACGCACATGATGAACGCATTTGTGGATACCAAAATTTATTGTATATTACAGACAAAAATTATTTTTTCTTGGCGCAAAAGGGTTAAAACCAGAACAGTTTTACGTTTTTGTTCTTATACCTTAAAATGGCGATATGAAACGTCAAAATTGACAACTGTTAGACACGAACCTGAAAGTAATACGGGTTATGTAGAAGGAATGTCGTAAGAAGTGTGCTTTGCTAAGACTTAAATTTTAGCTTCAACTGTCACTGTCCTTTACTTTATACAATATTTGCATACAATAATGCTTTGGCAGCATTTTTAATTACAGAGTTTATGATTTAATAGTCTATAATTACAAACGTATTTTGGCAATCACAGGTAGCCCATAAGTCGTTGGTGATACAAAATTTCATTTCTGCAAATGAACACCCTTTATATTATACAATTTTTGCATTTAGCGATATTTCAAAATCTATCTCAGCCAAAAAATCTGATAATTTTTACTGTTTGACAAGATAGTGAGTATTCATTTCAAAGCAATTTCTATATCAGAATGTCCATACTACGTCTATAATTTTTGTAGAAACCTTTTTTGATATTTTGTATACCAACGAATGAATCTGGCTTTGTTATATTAATGCATCACCTGTGTATACCTACATAGATAACGTTTGCCTGAAAAAAATCTAGTTTCCTATAAAAGCGATCATATATACTGCCCCTGGCGGTATCTACATATTGTTCCTCTAAAAAGTTGTGTTAATCTAATATAGCAAAATGCCTGAATAATTAACCGTCACTAGCAACTTTGATGTTCCGTTTATTAATATACTTATTCTCCCAAAACAGGTGTAGTCTTGTTTGCTTCTGAAAATCACGCTTGTTCTATAAACTAATTTCTAAACATCAAAGTTGCTAATTAGTTTTAACCTCTCATATACTAAGGTTGATATTTTGTATTTCACAGTAGGTAATTAGGTTTTCCTAAGAAAATTGGGCTACCAAACAACTAACTGTTTAAAGATTAGAATCACAAAGTTTTGATTAAGAGTAACGTTGTAGAGAAATGCTCGTTAAGGTGTTAGGTTATTTACCAGATTAACTGTAGGAAGTCATCTGTTGTCACAAACACCATACTTGACATAATATATTAATTATTGAAAGAAGAAAGAACCTCGGTGGTTCAGGGGTAAAAACGTGTGCCTCTGAACGAAGGGTACTGGGTTCGATCCCAGGGTACTCCTTTCACTTTTTCAGTACAAACTGTAAAATTAACATCAACCGAGGTTCTGGCATTGTATTTGAGCAAGTTGAATGTCTGCACGTTCCGCTCTTCGGAGGGGGCGTAAAGCCGTCGGGCCCGTGTCCATGCCATGTTGGACACATTAAAGATCCATACCCTCCTTACAGAAAGGCAGGGGTTCGACAAAATTTTCAGGATAGTGAGGTGAAACTGCTCCCTGGTGTCGGTGATTGGCTATAGTCGCGGAAATAGGCCGACGTTAAAGAAACGCATACATTGAAAGAAGAGTAAAAAAATAAGTTGCATTTTAGTCATAATGAAAAAAAGGTTATTTTTAGCATTAGCCACCGTCGGGCGCGCTAATTCAAATCTCATGAGTGGGCGCACTGCGGCACTTTATATATGCGCCAATTTAGTTTGAAATATAAAAAATATTGCGTTATTGGAAGCGTATGTAAAGGAAAGGCTATTTCTTATAAAATAATACAATGGTAACAAGATTAGAATCAAAGCTAACTCATACAATGCAAAAATAAAGGCACAAACATTAAATGAATTAAATTAGAATTACTTCATAAAAAATGAAAAGCATACATTATATAAGAGCCACATAATTCTCACAAAATAGACATTATTACTATTATTATCATTATTATTATAGACAGAAACTAATATTATTTCTAATATATTGAAAATTAGCCGCTGGAAGATTTAGCCGCTGGAATTTGGCTGCTAACTTCACGCCGGTATTCTTGGATGAATAGCAAATCAGTCTTCTTCCACTTGAGGATACAAGCAAATATTGCAGCGCATTGTTTTTTTTTCTATATCCTTTACAAACCAATTGTTGGCAGGAATCACACGTAATTCTTGTTTTGGTATTTTTGTGAGCACTGTATATGTCTCTAACTTTGCGCCGTTAATTGACTGTCTTCTCAATCACTGGTCGATATTTTAAAAGAAAGTCTTTTACATCTTTGGTAAAAGTATTTGAGCTCGCTCTTTCACGTGGTGCACAATTAGATTAAAACCTAATTTGATGAGAAACTTTCGTCTTATGTACTGGTCCTCTAAAGGCCTTGCATTGGTGAAAATAATTTTGAAGTTTATGTCTGCAATATCAGGCATTCTAAAGATAATTGCAAGAGGCCAACGGCTATTAATTTTTTGTATTGTATAGGACGCACATTTTTGGTCGATGGTATCGACACCACCTTTTGTTCCGGTGTAATCCAAAATAATATGCGGTTTATTTGATACTTCTTCTACCTCAAGTTTTTCATGCATGGTTGAAAGTAAAATCACCGTCTTATTCTTTTTGGTCACATATGAGACTATAGACACTTCATCTTTGAAGCCAAATAAAAAGGCACCGGTGGTGCGAGATTTATTTGGGAGGAATTCGGGTGGAATGTTTGTTTGTTCTTTTTCAGTGTGGCGACTAATATAATACCACTTGAAGAAGATATTATGCCAGAGAAAAAGTTTATATAATAGTTATATGTAATCAAGTTACTGTGCGAATTCTTTATGGGGCTTAGTAATCTCTCTGTTTCAAATGGCTTGTTGGATACCTTGTAAGGTCCGTCCTGTTGTGCTTCGCAATAAATCTCGAAGTTCCATGTATGACATGTTCCACTGTCACAACGAGGGTAAATTTTGAGCTTGTATTTTGCTGGCTTTTGTGACATGTATTGTACAAATCCACATCGACTTTGAAATAAATGCAGCATCTCGTCTAGCGTCACAAAGTATCCAAAATTGAAACTATTTATACAGTTATTGAAAAACATGTTGTAAAAATCTCTGATGGCAGCTAAATTCAGTCTTTTTATGATCACTCCTAGTGCATCTGTCGTGAAAGCGAAGGGCACGAAGAAGAAAGAGGAACCTTTTGGAACTAAAAACAGCCCTCAGTAAGAACATGCCAGTCCCATATTTCGACCACAGCTACTGAACATTCACATGGTTTTCTTTCTTGGCCGCAATTATAATCAGCGCCCTAAACAAAGTTTTACTTTCTACATTAGCGGTTTGTTTACAATCTATTTCACTTTTTGCTATTGCATTGTTGCTCTTATATTTTCAGTGTATTTATTTGTGCAAGTAACGATATCATCTCCTTTGTTATAAATGTAAGAAATGACTTCAGTTCAGTTGATGAACTTGTTGATTGACCTTTGGACCCAGGTAGTACCTTGATTATATTTTTTACTTGGGTTTAACTCCCAAGAGCTACTGGCACACTGTTGCAAATAGTTTGCTCATCTTTGCCAATGTAAAACTGGCAATCTGTCCTCTGCTCCTTGCGCATGTTCTGGTGTTGCAAAATTCTCGTCCTCTAAAGGCTCAGAACTATTGTTATAATTATTAACTTCGATAATTGTATTGTGTTCTTCATCCTAATCGCAAAAGTCAACAGGTTCTCGCATATTCGAAATATTATCAACATAGTCTTGTAATTCTTAAGTTGTAAGATACTTTCTTGTCAATTTTTTATGTTGCTCTAAAATCTAACAAAGCTTCGTGATAAAAACACAAGCTGTGTCTATGTTCTAACTATAAATTTGATATAATTAGTATAATATGTTGGCTCACATGCTTACACAAACCACCATTACTTTCACGATTATTTCCTTTCAATAACAAAGTAGATATTGAAACTTAAGTCTTTATATTTTGCTTCTAAATTTTTATTGAACTTCGTTAACTAAGATTACTAAGATATGTCATTAGTATTATACAAAACCACGAATGTCTCAAAATTAGAAATATGCTGACTAGCAAAATTAATTAGATGACCCGTTGCATTTCGGCACGATGTACCGCGGATATGCTATTCTCACTTAAAATCCTAAAATACAACTTATACAACATTTAAAAAGCCTGGACGCAGCAAGTGCGTTATGGTAGTGAATTTATATATATATATATATATATATATATATATATATATATATATATATATATATATATATATATATATATATATATATATATATATATATATATATATATATATATATATATATATATATATATATATATATATATATATATATATATATATATATAAACATATAAAAATTGAAACTGACCCCGGATATGGGTTCTAGGGGTCCTAGTTCGCACTCATTTGCAAAAAAAATTTCAAAATTCAAAAGTCGGGATCTCCCCATTAGTGAATTTTTTCTACGAAAATTCACTAAAAGCCATAATAATCATGTCGTGTACTTTCTGTGACAGCCAACTATGCATTCCTAGAAGTCAACTGCCGTAAACATAATAAGGAGAGAGAGACGAATGAATAAGCAGAAAGGCGGTAAAAATGCCTCTGCGCTCCAGCCGGAGGATTAAAGGACCAGCAAGCCACATAAATTAAATAAATAATTCAAAATAAATTTTATTTTTAATAGCTCCATAAATTAATAGCGGAACGTAAATTAAATATAACGTGGGTTTTCGCCGTTCCTATTTGTATGTGTTGGTACTAGACAATAAAGAGAGAATGATTCACTTTATACAGTTTATTATAAAATCAATTATTGAAAGTTAACAATGTTAATGAATTTACGATTTGGAATAAAATGATAACTAATGGCAAGATTCTTTTATTTACCACTTTAAATTTGAAAACTAGAGGAACCACTCAAATTAAGCAGATCTCATTTAACATCGTTTGGTGCTGTTGATGTGAAGCCAGAGCCTAGTCTGTTGTATGATATAACCATTTAGAGCTGGTGGAACTCCTACTAACAGGCTGGAGCTTGTTTGAGATGATTTGACCATTCAGAGCCGGCGAGACTGCTAACATGAGTAACCACTCAGAGCTGGTGAGACTGCTATTACGGAACCCCCAACGAGAAATTGGTCCCTGGTAGGAAGGTGTTGCCCATTATTAATAACGGGCCCCCGGAAATAACGGGATAATTGAATGAAACAAGGATTTACCCTACGCGATCATTTTCTTATTTGCACTTTCGATGCCACTTTAATTGGAAAAGAGGAATTTTATCAAATCCCTTCAGGTATATATGTAATAGTCTTTAAAGACTAGTGACATTTCTCATTCCGAGTGCAAGTCGATTTAAGGATATCAAGCGTTTGTTGTATCGAGACACAAGGTAGAAAGTGAGCCAATGGAAAGAGGTAGTGACGTTATTAATACAATAAATTCTGATTAATAGCAACGTGTAAAACGTTACAAGCATAACATAAACCCTATTAAATGCAAATCTGACACTAGTGAAGCCACAAAAGAAATATCTATTTTTGTGTTCAGCAGGAAACCGTCTCACCAAGTAGCAACAGCAACATTTAATGAAATAAATCTCCAAGCTGGCTAGTTTTAATACAAAAACGCGTTTGATTCGGTTTTTCACGAATGGCTAATAAGTATGCTTAAGATCTATATGATCGACACTTATACAAGGTCTACTTGGAGAACAAACATTCAGTTACGGGTAAAAACGGGTGATTACGGCATATCCAACCAGATACCAATTACAAAAGGTATATTTCAAGGCGACTGGCTAAGTCCATTGTGGTTCTGCCTCGCATTGAATCTACTATTAAACCGCTTGAACTGTACCAAATATGGCTCCAGTTTAAAAACGGGGCAGTAAGCAAATGCGAATAAATTATGTGCTGTATATAGATTATCTTAAGCTGATGGCCTCCACAAAGGCACATATACAACAATTCCTTCAAATTGTGAAAGGATTTTCCAGAGTTATTGACATGTAGTTTGGGCTTAGCAAGTGTCGCACCATATGTGTGGCCGGAGGAAAGATACAACCAGGTATATATGAAATCCAAATGGCCAGCAAATCGCCCCAAGGGATGTAGAATAGTGTCATAAATACCTGGGAAGACAGCAGACTAGGAAAATAAACCACTCGGTAATGAAGATCATTCTTACAAATAAATAAATTTAATAAATTATTTTACAAATATAAGCATATTCAAAATTTGATGCATGGAAAATTGTATTACAAAATTATCACTTATGATCTTTTAAAGCTATTTAACGGAAGAAAAAATAGTGTAGTTCGCAGGAGTATTTAACGAAAAAGTAATCTTCCGTGAAGAGCTTATGTGAGTTTGATAACCAATAAAAAGCATGTGTAGGTCAAATATATATTTTGCCAGTCGTAAGAGGCGACTAACAAAAGTCACTATCAGAGTTCCATACGATACCCCTTTGACTCAAACGCTGGCGGATGTCCCGCCCAGACAAACTCAGGGGGAGGCTGAGATCTCTAGAGAGTTGGTATAACTACTAGAGATTTAGACCTTCTCTGTGAGCTTTAAAGCACGTAATCGGCTCAGCTTGGCTGTTGTTCAATAGCGAAATTCCATGTGATACCACCTTGATCAAACACTGGCGGATGTCGGGTCCAGACTAACTAAAAAGAAAGGTGAAATAACCCCTAGAAGCTAACACCTTGTGCGCTTCGAAACGCGCAAGTGACTTCGCTTGGTGGTTGCTCGGGAGCTAAATTCCATATGATGCTGCCTTAAGTCAAACACTGGCGGATGCCGAGTTCAAATTCATTAAAAGAGAGGCTGATATCCCTAAAGAGGTGGAATGACCCCTAGAGGTTAAGACCTTGTGCGCTTTAAAACGCGCATGCGACTTCGCTTGTATGTAGCTCGTCAGCGATATTTCATACGATACCGCCTTGAGTCAAACACTGGCAGATGTCAAATCCAGACTAACGTAGATAGAGGCTAATATCTCTAGAGAGGTGAAATAAACCCCTCAGATAGTGACCATTGTGCGCTTCGAAAAGAGAAAGGCACTTTGTCTGGATGTAGCTCGGGAGGGAAATTCCATGCGATGCCGCGTAAAGTCAAATACTGGCGGTAGTAGAGTAAAGAATAACTCAGAGAGAGGCTTATATCCTTAGAGAGGTGGAATAATCGCTGGATCTTAGGACCACTGTGCGCTTCGGAACGCCAAACGACTTTGCTTGGATGTTGTTGGAGAGCAAAATTCCGTATGATACCGCCGTGATCAAACACTAGGCAAACTCTGGACCAGACTTACTCAGAGGGAGGCTGATATTTCTAGAGATGTGAAATTGGCCATATAGGTTGAAACCTCCACTGTGTGGTCCAAAACATGCAACGACTTTGCTTGAATGTTGCTCTGGTGCGAAATTTCACATGATACCGCTTTGAGGCAAACACTGGCGGATGTCGAGTCCGGACTAACTCAGAGAGGCTGATATCTCTGGAGATCGGAAATAAGCCTTAGAGGTTGATGCCTCATCTGTGCGCTTTGAAGCATGCGA
Source organism: Tillus elongatus (assembly GCA_964006375.1). Taxonomy (NCBI): domain Eukaryota; kingdom Metazoa; phylum Arthropoda; class Insecta; order Coleoptera; family Cleridae; genus Tillus; species Tillus elongatus. Next base: position 72,419,526 of record OZ023265.1, read on the forward strand.
GCGACTTTGCTTGGATGTTGCTCGGGAGTGAAATTCCATATGATACTACCGCTTGACTTAAAAACTCGCGGATGTCGGGTCAAGACTAATTCAGAGAAAGGTGCATAACTGCAAATGTGGAATGAGCCATTGGGGTTGAGACTTCAAAACGTGCAAGCGAGTTCGCTTGGATCTTGTTTGGCTGCAAAATTCCATATGATACCGCTTTGAGTCAAGCAGTGACGGATGTCTAGTCCAGACGAAATTAGCTGACTTTGAGACCTCCATCGCGAGCTATAATCGCAGAACACCTCAACAACTGCCCAACCTCATTGGACCAAAGATCGTAGTAGAGGGTCTACAATAGCCCACGCACTATGAAACCTAGCTTAACCTTGTGCGACTGAACGCATACCATCACGTGCAAAATAGAATGTTTTATCTATAAAAAAGCTGGCACATGACGACAAGCAGGTGGAGTTAATGACAAGGCAGCAATTAGGAGCTAGTAGTTTGTTAGGTATAGAAGTAAAAACAGAAATGTATTGTTATTTTCATTAACGATGGAGCTTGTAACATCCAAGTTACGTATAAATAATAAGGCATTATCTAAATCATAAGAAAGGGATTTGTTACGTTTTTGGATAAATGAGTTCTCGTTTCTAATTACGCTTATTTGGTTTTCGTAAGCGAAGCATTACACGGCTAAAATTTAAGCGGCAATCATAATTAATTTTAAATTACGAAGAGGTACGCACAGAGACATTTAATAGTGTTAAATTTTTGCTGCGAATCCGTCAGATAAGGAGGCCAGACAGAAAGAAAAGCGGAAGGAGAAGCCTTTGCTTCTGTTTGGATAAATATGCCGTATTAAATAATGTCCGACCTACTTGAGGTGTAATTTAAGGTGAAATATTCTCCAGGGACTTGGGATAAAGGGTGGTTGGAGGGAATGGTTTCTGTGATGTGCCCGGCAAATTAAAATGTTCTGCGGCTTTTACACGAAATGAAAACAGCTCGAAATAATTATGTTTTACTCTTACGTAGATTCAGGGTAAACACGGACGTTCTGCTAGTTTTATATTACTTTCCGCCTCTACTCGTTCGTTCTAAATCAGTAGATTATTATTCGCGGTACATTTTCAGAGTACATTTTCCGTAAGAACGTAATATAAAGGGATATGCCAAGCACTTGATATAACAAAGGTTACTGCGGAAACGGTGACATGTATATTTGGTGTAAAATAATCATATAAAGCGTATAATTAAATATTGAAATACATTTCTGTAATAAATTCGATTTTTTGGCCCTTTCTTTAATTTGTGTTTGTATTAGTTTGACTTATTTAGATGAAAACCTTTTTTTTTTTAATTATTTAATTATGTATTGTAAAGACACTAAATTATTAGTGAATTTTCATCAAAAACTTTACTAGGTAATAGAGATTTAACAATGATGGAACCTTCGCTCTTTTTTTGAGCACGACTTTGGGCACCTAGGATCAATATTCAAGGTTCGTTTAAATTTTTATATGTTTATAAAAATAGTTTGTATATTTTTACGGAAAAAATGTCCGTTATAATTGATTTGCGAACTCGTCCGAGACCTTGGCAAAATGAATATATGTGCCAAGTTTTGCTCAGATTAGTTGAATATTTTTTAATTATAGTTGGGACGAGTTTGTAGGTCAGCTGCTATAATGGACATTTTTCCCAAACACACACAAATGTTTTAATGCAGTATATTTTTTAAAGTATTGAACTCACTGAAATAACACTTTACATGTAGCTAGAAATTGTGTCCATAAAGCTCTATCGCGAATTTTAAGTAATTTCGTTTACAAAATTTTGAGTTTTTTCAAATTAAAAATAGAATCTGGAAGACATGAATTGAAACGATTCAAGCGGTTGAAGTAAATACCTGACCAAAAAGATCGTAGTCAGCTGCCATACCTATATTGTACAAACTACAGGCATAAATCATAATTTAACGATAATCAAACAAAACAAATAACACGCGACTTTATAAAGTTACATTTATTTAACTTAAGTTACAACAGTACAGTTATTAATGCAATACAATTTGAATGTTGTTAAATGTAAAATATTAATGTGAGTAATTGAAACTGTTAAGGCTGGACAGAAAAGGCTAACTGACTTAAAAATGAATTTTTACCTATATTTATAAACTTAGCTATGCTCATATATATCAATAAAATCTTTGGTTTGGAAATGTCCCCGACACTGAGTGGACAGGAAATGCACACAGGTGCATAAGTTCAGGCTACGCACAATTGCTGGTCGGTGCCTTGTCGTATGTGGTATACCGGGTGGTGTTACCATAATTCCTCCGGGGCCAGATGGAAAATTTAGGCGAATCTAAATTTTCAAGGTGATTCTCCAAGGGTACTTCTTCCAGGGAACTTCTTTCTTGTTGTTTTGACACTATTGAATTCCTGAGCGACAGTGGTTTCGTAGTTCTATTTCCAGATGCTGCTACCAGGACCATAATTGTATGAAAGATGATTATTCCGGTGCTGGTAGACATACTTATACTTAGAGGCTGAACTTGCGTGTTGTAGGTTCACTTAGAAGGTCTATTATCCATTTATTCACACTTATCATCTGGTTCTTCACTTGACGAATACTGACAGAATGGTGTCTCCAAACTCCATATTTCCAGGTGAGCTTGACCAATGGAACTGGACAAGATGCTGATCTGATTCATCGTTTCGCTTCTACAGAGGTAATCTCTAGGACAACTGCTTAGCATAGTGTGTTTTGTAAGTTGTAGCTGTTCATTGTTAACGGTTAGATGCGAGTATTTAAGGCGAGGGATAATATTAAATAATTTTGACTAGGACCTTGTTTTACAGGAAACGCACAGTGCATAAGGGTGATAATAATTATTGTAAGGATAAAATCGACTAATAAAATTCCAAAGACAATTACTAATGTATAATTTTTATAATAATATTTTATTATGGATACCTCCTCGTATAAAACTAGACTACTTGTGTCAAGTTTGCAAGTAATATTAGTCACAAAGTTCCCCATTCTTTTTAATTCTACTAAAAAGGCTTATACGGATGAATGCATGGTTTTCAATTTATTTGACAAAGTTATTTCATTAACTTACGTCCTGAAAATACTTTTGAAGCTATATTGTTTTTCTATGGTTTGCTGTATTAACATTATTTGACTATCAACTAATTTGGGTATAGAAGATGTGCCTGAAACCCTAGGCTGTTTTAAATTTCGTAAATGGCGTTTAGACAATTTTATATTTTAGTGTCATTACGTTTTTGTCAGATATGTTAGCTACTTCGTAGGGGCCTTCGAATTTAGGGTTGTTTTTATTGCGCTTATCTACTTTATTGAACACTTGAGTTTCATCGTTAAATAATTCTGTATCATTTGAGTTCCTATTGACGTTAGAAATTGATCACACCTCATTTTTCTCTATTAACTCTTTAACCTTCTCATATAATATTTTTATTTTATTTTTGTGTGAAATCAGTCTTGTAATAACTTTTGGTGATCATTTATGTAAAAAGTATCCCTAGTTGAAGTGTAACCAAAAGTAATTTCTAGATGGGTGTGATTAGTAGATGAATGTATAGTAGAATTATATGCCAAAATTGCGTAATTCATTAGATATTTTATGGGTTCTTTGGAGTAAGCTTGCTGTAATATTCTAATGTGTTCAATTAGTGTTGAATGTAGTTTTTCAATAGGACCGTTAGAATATGGGTTTTTAGGTGTGGTAAAATGAATTTTAATTTTGTGAAATTCTAATAGGCTTTGTAAGATTTTCGCTCAGAACTCGGTTCCACTATTCATGGTGATGTGCCTAGGAGTGCCATAGTAAGTAAAATACTGTATAAATGCATTGGTAGTCTCTATTGGGTTCTTACTACTTATAAGTATTGCTTGTCTTAATTTTGCAAAAGTGTCAATGATTGTTAAAAATATTTAATTTTCTATTATAAAAGTGTCAGCATGTACTATTTGAAAGGGTTTACGAGGAGCGTCAGTTAGCATTAATAGTATATTAGGTGGGTTCCTATCGTATTTAGCTCGTTTGAAAATTTCACATTCGTTAATATAGGCTGTCATTCTTTCTCGCATTTTTTGAAAGTAATACTTGTTAAAAATTTAGTTTATATTTTCTACTATACCTTTATGATTAGTTTTGCCTTCGTGAAAATTTTTAATTACTTCATTAATATCATCATCGTCAGCTAAAGGCAGACAGCACAAAAATCTTGGTATAACTTTTCGGGTTCGAAATTAGAATAATATCGGTTGCCTGTAGTAGTGTATTCTTTTAGAAAATTAATTATTGCTTGTCCATTGTCATCTTGGAATCTGTACCAAATATTTGTTTTGATTGTTAACTTTTCGGTGTTTTACTAGCTTGGATCATTGCGTACAACAGATATATAGTACTGATTTAGTTGCTTTTCCATCGGGTCATCTGATATTTGTATACCTAATTTTGGTTCTACATTAGACTGTGAATGGTCGCTGTCTAGTAAGTCATTAACTTGCTCTGTTTGTTCGTCTGTCTAGTGTAATGGTGGGCTAATATTTATTGAGGTGCTAGGAATTGTGACTGGAATAAAAGTTAGTTCTGGAGGGCTCATTGGCGGAATATAATTAGTTTCAGGGGGTTGATGAACGTCATCTAAATTGGTGGTGTTAAGTTATCTTTGCAGATTTAGAAGAGGTCTTTCTTCTGCATAAAAGTTATTAGTTATTGAGGAAATTTCTGCATCATCTATAGCATTAATTTTAATGCGAGACAGACAGTCTGCATTGCAATTCCATGACCCTTTTTTATAGATTATCCGTAGTCGTATTCTTCTACTTTCAAGCGCCAACGTGTTAATTTTGAATTAGGTTCTTTTAGCTGCATGAACCATACTAAAGATCTGTGATCTGTATAAATGTAAAATTTACGACCATAAAGTTATGGACGAAAATATTTGGTAGCCTAGACAATTAGTAAAGGTTCTTTTTCAATTGTCGAATATTTTTGCTCTGTCTCATTTAGAATACGAGAAGCATAACTTATAGGTTTGTCGTTGCCTACTGAGCCTTGTGAGAAAACTGCTCCCAGAGCTACATTAGAGGCATTGGTTGTTAAAATGAAAGGTTTCGTAAAGTCAGGATACTGTAAGATAGGATAGTTCGTTAGAACGTTCCTGCAGGTTTTGAAAGCTTCTATAAAACTACCATCATGAACTATAGATGCATTTTGCTTTAGGCAACGGGTCAATGGTTTTGTTAGTTTACCGAATCTTTGATAAATATCCGGTAATAACTCACAAGACCTAGAAATCTTTTGATTTCTTTTCTTGTTTTAGGTAAAGGAAATCCTTTTACAGCTTTTACTTCATCAGGATTCGGCCCGACGCCTTCAGACGTAATCATGTGGCCTTAATAGGCCACTTCTTTTTGTAAAATTCACTCTTATCAAGTTTAGTCTTTAAATGAGCTTGCTTTAACATCTCTAAAACGTCTGTCGACCTTTCTATATGTTCCTGTAAAGATGGTCTAAAAATTATTGTGTCATCAAGGTATGTGAAACATTTGTCGTTCTGAATACCTCTACAGATATTATTCATAGTCCTTTGGAAGATCGCAGGAGCGCTCTTCATTTTAAATGGCATTGTCCTGTATTAATAGTGCCCATCTGGCGTGCTAAAGGCAGTTTTTGTCTATATCACCAACGTATATATATATATATATATATATATATATATATATATATATATATATATATATATATATATATATATATATATATATATATATATATATATATATATATATATTAATAGACATCCTAGAGGAAATTTTGTAAACAAGATAAAGAATCAGAAAACATAGCAGAGCTAAGAGAATTGAGTAGTATTGAAAGGAAATTAAAAAATAAAAATATCAGCATAAGACTATATGCAGCATTGAAAGACTAAAGAATATCTGAAAAGTTACTCGCCAAACTCTAAAAAAATAGAAAGGTAGTGTTAAGAATAAGGGACTATGAAGATTACATTATTAATGTAATTATTAATGTAAGAGAAATAGGTAAAGCAAACGAATGGATTTCAATGGAAATTAAAATAAATACTCAAAAAGCTAAAACGGTAATGACGGATATGGGACACGGCAAAATAAAGAAACCAGACGAATTAAATGATAAAGATATTTTAATATGATATAAGATATATAGAACATATTGAAAAGAAAATTGTGTATATGGTAGGCAAGTCCAGCAAGTATATAGATGGAGACAATATAGAATACCGGTAAAGAAATAGTGATGTGATAAGTATGAGCAAATAATAATATGATAAAATATAGATATGAAGAATAATGAAAATAAGTATAATAATCTCAACGAAAATGTTATGTATATACGTGGGGGTTTGTTTAGTAAAGTAAAAGTATGAAGGCCCCGTATAAACATGAAGAAAATAATAAATATGTATTTAGAAATTCTGATCAAGAACGTTTCCTATTCGTAGAAATATGTAAGGCAAAAGCCAGAACCTGTGATAAGTAATGATGCAAACTTATTAATGCCAGTTCAAGAGATGCGAGACAAGTCAGATAAAAGGGCGATTTAAGGTATCGAATGTGTAAGAATGTAAACAATAGTAACGGAGACGCAATACTATAACAAAAACTGTACTAACAATAACAATAAAAAAAGAACGGGAGATATACATACACACATACACACACACACATATATATATATATATATATATATATATATATATATATATATATATATATATATATATATATATATATATATATATATATATATATATATAATAATAAAGGCCAGAGAGCAACAGATGGATAGTATAAGGGGCAGCGGCAAATAAGAAACGGAACAGAGAACAGAATAAAAGTAAAAAGCAAATTGAAACCAGAAAAAGCATATAGATAAAAATAGATACAATTGGAAACTTGAAAACAAAGGAGAAAGGTTGAGTTGATAAAAAATAATTTAAGCAGTGTTACCAATAAAAATAGGATTTCTAAAACGTCTAAAAACGTATATTAAATATGAATATCCAAAGTCTAATGATACATATATATATATATATATATATATATATATATATATATATATATATATATATATATATATATATATATATATATGTAACACTGACATAAAAATGTAATAAAAAAACCAATATTTTGAAATAAATATTCCAAAATTTAGTTTTTATATTAGGGGAACTTGTAGTGTTACCCAGGCTCATGTAAATACACAGAAACATATATAAATAGGCACATAACAACTATTATTATTATCCATAAAAATGCTAAACGAGAAGGTGCAGCAAATGTGGTAATTACAGAATGTCATGAAACTTTTAATATTAAAAATTTATTTCAAAGTTTGTGCCATCTACTATTTAGATTATAAATATTTTGCAAAAAAAACAATAAAAGGCAAACTCAAAAAAACAGAGCATGGGCACAAAAGCCAATGAAACGTCTGTAAATAATTAAGACTGGGATAAGCGGTAAGGGTGTAATTAAGTGAAGTTTATAGATTAAACAGTTTTCGTGTTAAGATTTACAAACGATTTAAATATAATGATATGTTAATTGTAAGAATTTGTTATTGTGGAAGTTTAATATTTTCACAACTGTCATAAACAATAATTTAATCCCAGCTGTCAGTCAGTAGGATTTCTTCAGGCAAAAATTAGAGTAGCCGAACATGATGATTTAGAAGGCTGATTGTCCTGGAGACAAAAATAGGAAGTGGGAAAATTGAAAGGGGGACGTCAGTTTAGAATTTTGAGAGAAGAAAGCAGAGTGATTTCGATATAAAAAGTTATTATGAGGGAGTGTAAACAAGATAGTAGATGACACCAAAGTTAAAAATATAATGAGAGCAGTTTCCCACGTTAAACAAAAGAAGGCGGCGTCCTTTCAAGATAAAAAGTTAATACAAGGGGGTGTAAACAAGATGGTACATGAAATCAAAGTAAAAAAAAAAAAGGATCAGAGCAGTTTCTCATGATAGTTAATTTGATCTTGAACAGTTTAAGGCTGAATATTTTGTGAGGGAAGCGGTTCCAGATTATAATAAGTAATAGTAATAAACAGTTTTTGTGTGGATACATTCTGTAACCAAACGTCGAAAACCTTGGAAGTGTGACTAAAAAAAAAAGCTTTTTTTTACGTGATCGCGAAGTTCAAGTAAAACAACAGTTCGGTGGAAAAACAAGATAAAAGTCTTGTTAATGTTATCCAATCATTACACCAGAAGATAATACAAGCTATAGAGACGCAGTCGCAATAGGCGTAAATCTCAGAGGTCAGCTGATATCAAACCAAGGTGTGAATCTGTATAACAGAGTACTATTATTATTATAAGGGATGATGGAAGAATCGATTGAGGTATTTATTGTTTACGCAAATATATTATATAGTTACAAACGTGATCAGGGAATCAGGGTTAATGTTCTATATAAAAATAGAGTTCAATATGTTTCCTTGAATACATTTTTTTGTATTATATATAGGAAGTGTATTATTAACAAAATTTGAGTCTGCGAGAAAGGGTTCTAAGTAGAAATTAACATAAAGAAAAATTATAAACGGTTTAACAGTAATTAGATAAAATCACCTTTGAGCTCAAAGTTTTAAAGCTTTATTTGGCTGTTTATTTGGCGATGAAAACACACATTTGAGACCAAGTATTTTTTTTTAAATAAATTGAGATGCAGATGTGAGCTGAATCCACCCTGAGAGGTAATAGAGCCAGGAGTAGAAATAAAATAATCAAGGGTAAGTGTATGGCATAACGCTTATAAATTTTAATAAGGGCATTAATACTTTGTTTAGCCTTATCTTAACATAATAATAATAGTAATAAATATCACAGAACATTAAAATGATACAATATATATTATATATATATATATATATATATATATATATATATATATATATATATATATATATATATATATATATATATATATATATATATATATATATATATATATATATATATATAATATTTATATATATATATATATATATATATATATATATATATATATATATATATATATATATATATATATATATATATATCATGCACTGACAAAACACTTCCTATTGGAAGATTGGAAGAAGAATATTATATAATAACATAAAATAAATTTAAACGACGTACTATGTACTAAGAGCTTCCACGTAAATGACAAATCATCTCGGGCAGATGATTTTCGACGTGCAGATGAATTTTCACAGCTACTTCCATGGCAAGTCCTAGGGAACAAAAAAAATTCGGAACGCAGCAAGTGCGTCATAATAGTGAATTTTCATAAGACTTTTCCACTATTAGTACAGCATATAACTAAAAGTAATACATTTAATTTAAACAGACGTCGAATATCGGGTTTAGAGGTCCTAATACAAGCTCATATGACGACTTTCTCTCTCTATATTATCACAAAAAATATTCAAATCTTATATTCTAGCTCCTTTTAAGAAAAAAAAAACTTTGAATACCCAAAACTCAATTTTCTATGACACTAGAAAATTAAAATTTGGCGAATCTAGGTACTTGTAAGTCTCTTTAAAAAAAGCTTGTAGTACAAATTTCAATAGAGCCTCGGTGGTTCAGGGGCAAGAACGTGTGCCTCTGAACCGAAGGGTACTGGGTTCGATCCCAGGGTTCTCCTTTCACTTTTTCAGTACAAACTGTAATATTAACATTAACCGAGGTTCTGGCATTGTATTTGAGCAAGTTAAATGTCTGCACGTTCCGCCCTTCGGAGGGGGCGTAAAGTCGTCGGTCCCGTGTCCATGCGATGTTGGACACCTTAAAGATCCCTACCCTTCTTACAGAAAGGCAGGGGTTCGGCAAAATTTTCAGGAAAGTGAGGGGAAACTGGTCCCTGGCGTCAGTGATTGGCCATAGTCGCGGAAATAGGCCGACGTTAAAGCAATAAAACACACACACACACACACACACACACACACACACACACACACACACACACACACACACACACACACACACACACACACACACACACACACACACACACACACACACACACACACACACACACACACACACACACACACACACACACACACACACACACACACACACACACACACACACACACACACACACACACACACAAATTCCAATAAAGTTACAAAAGCTTAATAGAAAGAAACTTAATTTATACCCAAGAAGGGAATTCATTATTCAAATAACTTACCTACTCGAACAATTAATCACCGGATATTAACGTTAATAGTCTTATGCCGGGTTTCACAAAGCTCGATTAAATATCTAACGGCCGGTTAGTTAATCAGGGCTTCCGATGACCAATCACAGCTTCATAATATTTGGTTGTCATGGGAAGAACTCGAATTATAGTCTGTGATTGGTCGTCTAAAGCCGTGATTAACTAACCGGCCGTTAAATATTTAAACAAGCTTTGTGAAACTGGGCATAAATCTTTGGTTTCCATAAAATCATTTACTATTTAACCTTAAAACACATCTGTCAAACCATGATAAATAAACAAAACACGCTAGAAATCCACTCATCCGAATATACCCGAAGGCGGTCATTACGGTGAGATCACCACAGTTCGGGTGTGAACGTTATCGTTGCATTATGATGTATGCATGTGGTATATGTATCAATCTACGCGTGGCAAGTGACTACTCTGTCTTTGTCTAGCATCATACGTTAACCACTTAACTTGTTTCAATTCATGCCTTTCAGAATTTGTTTTTAATTTTGGAAAAACTCAATATCTGACCTGAACAAAATTACTTAACATTCACAAGAGAAGCTTATTGACTCAATGTATCACACCGATAACTCAAAAAATAATAGTCCGATTTTAATCAAATTTGACACGTACCTTCCTTTTGTAAGTGGCTTGGATAGGTTCGTTAGTCAGGAAAATCAGACAAGGTTTTCCGGAAAAATTTTGAGTTTTCTTTCGAAAAAAAAATTTATCTCAAAAAAATTAAAAAGCTATGATAACCAAATTTGGTAGGTAAGTTTACGATATAAAAAGTAAACAACGCACCAAAATTTAGATTTCTATGTTACAAGAAAAAAAAGTTATAATAAAATATTTGGTGCCAGATTATTTCTATGAAAATTCACTACCATAACGCACTTGCTGCGTCCCGATTTTTTATTTGATTTCCAACTATTTCAACTCTAGATTTTCCATGCTTTTTTTGTAAAAACAGAAGCGTAGATAATTTTTATGAAAATACGCTTTCATAACGCACTTCTGCTTTCAGATTGATTATGTCTAAAGCTTCTGTCAAGCTTCCGCTTGTGATGGAGAAAATGTGGTTCCGCTATTAAGTTATTTACTGTTGAGTATCGACAATATGTTTTGTAAATTTATATTTATTTTGTTCTTATCTCTAACTGCATATATACAATCTCTTTGCCGAGCGTTAAACTTTTTGGAAGCTTGCCGTACAATGTGTACAAACTAATTTATAAATTCCAGCTTTTTCAGGAAAGGCGATTTTTCTTGCTCCTCAAGTAGTAAATCACGCATCATGTTGTACGATGTAAATCAATATTTTAATCGATCCAAACTTTTGTATGGTATGCTTTTCAATTTCTTTACCACATAATTAAATGACTGTGTACAGATGCAAATGCACTTCATCATTTGACCTCCAGTTTGTATCTTGTGAAACAGACGGCAGCTAGCAGATGTAATACCAACTGTCGTAAAGCGCCCTGACGTCAGTATTGTCACCTTGGTTACGAGTACACTCCTCACGTTTTATATCCTCTGTTCTTACATGCACTTGCAGGGGCGGACAAGATAAATAATACACTCATCTAATCCAGAATAGCTAAATCCATTTTCTACAAAGATCTTTTATGCTGCCCTTAACGATTTCTGGAATTTCTTTTTCATAACGCACAAAGATAAAATACCCTCTAAGCATTTGTTATAGATATATAAAACAAGGTTATTTATTATAAATTACACACCCCTTATCATCGTTATTATTGCCTATAGAAAAAAATAAAATAAAAAAGAGTTATGTGGTTATGACTGAATTTTTTTGAAGTGCTATCAAAGTACGGTGGCGTAGAGATTTCATGGGATACAAATAATATATTTTTTTAAATGGGATAGCCCGTATATTATTAAATTTTTTGAATGATCTTTTTTCCTGATTTCAAAAATATACCATACGTTACTGCGAACTTATACCCTTTTTGGGTTACTATACGTCGAAAATCTTAGTTAAACTAGTTACTGTAAATATGGAAAAGTTTACATTAATAACGCAAAGCTTTGAAAATGAAAACTATTATGATGATAGGTGACATTTTTTTAATGAAATAATCAAAACAGTTTACATTGGGGAAGAAAAAGTCCAAATATTTATACAAAATAGACAACAAAAAGTTATTTTGGAAATCTAATTTTAAATAAATAACAACTGATAAAAGATGTTCAATTCGTCCACCATTACTGTCAATGCATAATTGGTAATCTCTTCTCATATTTATAATTGCACCGGAAATGGCTTCATTAGTGGCACTCAGATTGTTAAATTCAAGTTGATTCCTGTGTTTAATGACTTAAATACTATTGTTATTATTATTGTTGACAATGTCAATGAGAGGTCAAATCCAGACTGTTAGGTGATTTGAAAGTTACCTTATGGCCTCTCCATATTGGAAATACATTATTCAAATGATCTGGAACGGGTAGGATACTATGCGGAGTTGCCCCATCCTGTATCCAAATCATATCAAATTCGGCTCCCGGAAAATTTGGTAAATTATATTTTCTGCTTCAGGGTGTTTCCGAATAAGTTAAAGTATAATCATAAAATAAGGCCCAACAATTTTTTTGGGAAAAATTCCACACCAAACGCTGGCAGTTTTTGTTCCTGATTTTTTTGTGTTACCGATCTTTTTTGTTGTGCTTTGTTTTCCAAAGACCTTCGATTATTCCTGTTAAAAACTCGTCGTAGAAAAGGATTATTCATCAATCCATAATATGTTAGTAAAATAATCGGGATCTTCATCCAACTTTTGATTCATCTGGCGGAAAAAGTCCAGCCTTTTCCTTTTATCAGCCTCTGTTAAAACTTTTACAGGTAAAATTTTATATGATATGTAGTTGTTATTTTTTAACGTATGTTAGATTTTGGAATAACTTTTAGCTACTTGATGGATTGCATTATTTATAGTGCAGAATTATATAGCAAATAATACAATATTTCAAAAAAGCCTATTCGTGAATAAATATGGATGGGCTTAACATCGAAATGAATCAGTCTATCTAGCTGTCGTTCGCCGTTTACTCAAACTACACGCTTTTTTCTATTAAAAATGGAGATATTATTTACCTTTCGATAAATATTTTTGAACGTATTTTCTGATGGTGTGAGACGATTTAGGTACAAACACCATATACGCTCTTTTTCCTGCACGTTAACTTTTGTTATTTTGTATATAACAAGTAAATGTTTGGACTCTTTCTTCCTCGCTGTAAACCATTTTAATTATTTCAGTAAAGAAATGTCACTTATCAAACATAATAACCGTCATTTTCAAAGCTTACTCTAATAATGTTAACTTTTCCATATTTACAGTAGGTACCTAACTAGTTTAACTAACATATTCGACGTTTAATAACTCAAAGGGGGTATAAGTTAGAGGTAACGTATGGTATACTTTTGAAATAAGGAAAAAGGTCATTCCAAAAATTATATATAGGGTGGCGCATTGAAAACGAAACAGACCGATTTGCGTCCAGAGAAATTTTTTCTTTAAGAAACGCTGAAACACATCAATTTTAATATTGAGAGGGACATGTTTTGACATAAAACTCAACTTTCTCACATCAACCCCTTAAGGGTGGTCATAACAACCCCGACATTTTAAATAGGGAACATGGATCGAGTGTTACATTATTTGAAAGCTCCTGCTTTTCTAAATTCAGCACCCAAATTTTTTTGGAAGTTTTATCAACTCGTTTAAAAATTATTCACAGTTGAAGTTGCAAGAACGTATTTCATTCTATGTGATAAGAAATGCACTAAATAGTCAATTTTTCGTTAGAAAAAGACTAAAAAACAAAACCAAACGTTCAAAAATGTTTATTCAGTTACGTAAGTGTTCAAATTGTTGACCACCAGCTTCCATACAAAAGTACAAATTTTGTTCAAAACGAGCTCTGACATTATGGAGCATTTGTGGAGTTATTAGACGGCATTCTTCAACAATGCGTCGTCGTAATTCTTCCAGAGACTCCGGTGCTGTTGCGTAAATTCTATTCTTTAAATGGCCCCATAGAAAGGAGTCTAAAGGAGTTACATTCGGTGATCTAGGTAGCCACTCAATAGCAACTCTACGCCCAATCCATTGTCCCGGAAACTATCTGTTCAAAAAGTCCCTAACACGTTGTGAAAAATGCGGAGGAGCTCCATCTTGTTGAAATACTAATTGATTTTCTTAATAGCGATCATCATTTTCAACAATGTCAATTAGTAGAGGGTAAACGATATCTTCTAGTAACTACAAATAGGTTTCGCCACTCAAATTGCCATCAAGAAAAATTGGTCCGATTAAACGGTCTCCAAAAATGCCAGTCCAGACATCTAATTTTTGTGGAGTTTGAGTGTGGACTTCATGAAAATTTCTTGGATTATTATCTGCCCGATAACGACAATTATGACGATTGACTGTAGAGTTTAATAAGAACGTACACTCGTCTTAAAAACAGATATTGAACAGAAAGTTCCCCTTATCAGCTACTCGTGCAGTCATAACTTCACAAAACTCCAGCCGCTGATCAAAATCATCTTCATTCAGTTGTTTTACAAGATGGATTTTATACGGGTGAATTGACGTGTTTCAGCGTTTCTTAAAAAGATGTCTCTGGACGCAAATCGGTCTGCTTAGTTTTCAATGCGCCATCCTGTATATATATATATATATATATATATATATATATATATATATATATATATATATATATATATATATATATATATATATATGGATAATATATAATATATTACGTATTATCGACGTGCAGGCTGTGTTTTCAAAGGAAAACAGTTTGCCCACAAACATTTAGTAATATAGACAATTTGATCTACAAAACAATATTAGATAATCAAAATAGATAATAACTGAAAAGTAAACTAAGAGTATGTAAATTTAAATTATTTAGAGCAATATATGACAGTTGAGTTTTCGCGATTAGTGTTAGTGTTAGTTATCAATATCAAGTTATTCATGTACCAAAGACTCACTCTTACAACTTGCGCAACAATGGAGATATTACTGTTGCTAAAATGAGCGAAACTGTTGGTCAAATATCCTTTGTGCATCTCAGTTGCAAATCATAGAAATAATTCGTTGTCAGAGAAAGCAAAACTAAGTTCTAGTTTGAAAGCTCCTATAAATAGGTATAAGCTGTTTTTGTTCAATTCAGCCATAGCTTTAATACCACATTATGATAAATATTAAGTGTTAGAAAAGTATTCTCCAGAAAGGTGTAGTACCTACAAGTACACTTGGAGAACCCAAATCACCACAACACATTTAAAAAAAGACCTGACCATCGTTTCACTAACCAAGTTAGCATCATCAGAGGATGAAAATCAGAATTTTTCATCCTCTTGGGACGCTAACTTGGTTAGTGAAACGATCGTCAGGTCTTTTTAAAATGTGTTCTGGTAATTTGGGTTCTCCAAGTGTACTTGTCAGTGCTCATCACAGGTTCCAATCACCACACACAGGTGTAGTACCTACTAAAGTTTGTTTGTATATGTGTTTAAAAGTGCATGTGGTGTCCTGTTATTAGGTGTTTATTTCTTTGTTCGGTTTGTCTGTATGGTAAATTAGAAAGTTATGGGCACTTTTAATTGATGCAAATTTTATATATACTTTTAGGTCGTACTTATCTTAAATTCATATTAAACCCGAAACAAGCACAAGGGTTACCTTTCGTTATAGCCTTGGTCAAATTTTTGTGAAGTCATTATCTCCTATTGACGTAACTACAACTTTATTATTCAACCTCGGATCTACGATGGGGCAAACCTCTGAGTAGAACAAATTTTTAAAAAGTTAGGAGTCCCGATTCTACGTAATCACCAAAATTTTTTTAGAGAGGGGGTGCCATTTTAGAGAGGGGACGTCACTATCAAGTTTCTGCTCAGGTTCGAAAAAATCGTAGAACCGGGGCTGATTATTATCATAATTATTATATTAAATAATTAGAATGTTCACCATAAACCTACTAACATAGGTATGTTAGTAGGTTTATGGCGTTCAATACGAAATGTATACGTATACATTTTCCTCAACAGTTGTCTTAAGTTTTGGAGCATTTCTTGAGTTGTTTAACGGAATTTTTTAACATTTCGTTGACGCTAATGCTTTAGCAAAGCGTGCTGAGTGTCATAGACTTATCTTTTAAAGCCACCTCATCATGAGAGATTCAATAAATATAAATCTAGAAATAGCGGACGCCATCCAGCGGTTTTTGCCAATCCAACATGAAGAAACGTTTCGTACAAAGTCTAATAAACCAGTCGAATATAATGTCTGCTATACATTATACCGAACCAACCAGGTTGTTTGGTTAGTTGTGCTAGTTGGTCTTCTGCCTTGGTTGCCTTGGTTGTGTGTCTTAGTTGGTTGGTTGCCTTGATTTATTGACCTGGTTGGGTGTTTTGGTTGGTTGTCTTGGTTGGTTCTCTTGGTTGGATGTCTTGGTTTCATATTTTCAAACGCCACTGTCGAGCTTTTGTAACATGTTGAACGAACTCACATGTAACTCAAAAATTGAAAAACTTGGGTTTCCGCAAGCACTACTTGCCGACTTGCAAACCAACGTTGTTGCCATATTTACAAATGACACTATCGGGCTTTTTCAATATTTTTAAGGAAACTGTTAATTTTTACTGTAGGATTCTGAGAACAACGCTACTCTCGAAAAATTGAGCTTGCACATACGTCAACCACAATCTTCACATATGTCATGTATACATGTCAAACCTCCCAATTTTGATAAGCTATACGAACAGACATTTAAAATTTTAAATTCTCGCGATTTTCACGACATCTTGGATTACGTTACCTCAACTTAAATCTCTAGCGATGCTGAGTACAATGATAATACACATCTACCCTCTAACTCAAAAACTGACAGTGTTGTATTTGCGGATGCGCCAAGCACCGTCTTTAAAGACATTATTAACAGCAAAATCAAAATGGCGAGCGTTCTTATTTTATGGGTATCACAACTGTCATTTTAAATTTTTAATTCTTCTTAATTTTTACTTCCGGTCGGCCATCTTGGATTACGTCATCTCAGATTATATCTTACGTCACAAGCTATTCAAAAACCACCTTTGATTAGGTCAGACGCATGCGTATTGCTGTAGATGGAAGGTGGGAGGTGGTATTCGATCTGGCTATCTATACCTACTTGTTGGTCAAGCCAGCTTCTCCGAAAATAACAACATTTTTAATCCTTCAAGCATTATAAACTTATTTTAAAGAAATTTTTGTAAAACTTTAGGTCGTACCTTTTATGTTAAAATTTGTTTGCATAACACTTAAAACTTGAAACATTCATAATATTTCTAACAACATACCAAACACGATATTAATCATACAATTTCTAAAACTCTTAACATTTTCTGTTTTTCTTCCAGGTAAGGTCTATCAAATGAACCACCTACTAAAAGTTTGGTAAGCATTACTTTACTAAGAGTAGAACTTTTCTGTTCAAAAAAGGATATTCTGTTGTTGCTAGAACCTACTTTTTACGTGAATAAAATTATTTCAAATTTTCTTGCTACCTTACGTTCTCCAAATGTATTACTAACAGGAAAGGTTTGCTTTGAAAAATCGACATATATATATATATATATATATATATATATATATATATATATATATATATATATATATATATATATTATTTTAAAGAAAAGTCTGGATGTAGCAAGTGCGTTATGGTAGCAAATTTTAAAAGACTTAGGTTAAACATTGTGGTTGAACGCTAACACAAAAAATCAGAAACACTCCAAAACCACAATATGATAACAAAAAGCTGGTAACGTATTTCGACAACAAAGTTTTTTTCATCAGTAACCGTTGCTAAACTTCGTTTCTAGCGCATAATTCTCTGTTTCTATGTCTAAGCCAAGAGCTGATGTGTCGTACCTCCACAGTATTTTTGAACGGCATTAGGTATGTCATTATTCTTGTTAGCGACCTCAAAAACTATGGAATCAAGACTAATATTGGTTTTTACATGTCACCCACATCTCACCCGATCCCTAGGGATGCTCTGGTAGTCTTACGCCCATAATATTTTTCATTCGTGTACCAAGTTCCACAGGTATGCTGGGACATATAATTATAAGCAACATGCACATCCACAGATAACGTAACTTTTTTGAAATATGCCAAATGGAGTATCGTAAGCCGCTATTTCTTATTAGAAAATTTTGGGGTTTCAACTACATGCTATCATGTATTATTGCATCGAAACTGTTAATAGGTGGGCGTAAGCAAAAGCAGGTGGGAAACAAACCACTATAAACGGCAACAGCGAAGGTGTTAGTACCAGACTACGGTCGGAAACTGAAATTTCGAGAGATGAGATATCCAAAAATACTAGTGGTGGAAACACAGCAACACAGGGCGCTATTATCCCAGAACTAGCAACAGTGAACGATATTCTGCCTTCAATAGTGGAAGATGGTAGTGATGAATTTACATTAGTCAATAGGAGTAAGAAAATTATCAGGGGTAAAAAAGCTAACACAACATTAGAAGCGCTTGTCGAAAGAAAAAGGGTTTTCGTTTGTAATTTAAAGAATACTACAACTGAGAACGATCTACAAAACTATTAGAAAGAGGTAAACTTGAATTTCTTAACTTGCTCTAAATTAAATATTAAAAATCAGGATATAGTGGCATTTAAGGTTGGCGTCTTGGGAGAGCAAGAACGCTTATTTTATGATGAAAACTTATCGCCAGTTAATGTTATTGTAAAGCCGTTTAAGCATTTTTTTCGAGCCACGCCAGCAAACCTCGGACAGAAGCGAGATAGCAGACAATGACGACCATTTAATTAGAGCAGATACCCGCTTTACTTTATTTTGCCAAAATATACAGTGTGTTAAAAACAAGTTGGATGATATAGACATTTATTTTAAAAGTATTAAAAAGCCTTAAGTTTTAACGTTGACAGAGCACTGGTTAACTGATGCGGAGGCTCCTTTTGTTAACATTCCTGGTTACAAAATGGCTTCTTGCTACGCCAGATCCAGCAGGCGTCACGGCGGCTTATGTATCTTCGTCAGGGATGGCATGAATTATATGGAGCTAGACTTTGTAAAAGAAAAAAGTAAGGAAATGATATTTGGATGCAGTGGTATCAAGCTGATAAAGATGAAAATTGTGGTTATCAATGTATATAGAAGGCCACATACAATTGTTGATCAGTTTTTTAAATTTTTAGCGATGTTGCAAGACGTTCTGGAGTCAGTCATGAAGAGAAAAAACCCTAAGCAGATATGTTTATGTGGTGACTTTAACGTACACATACTATGCGTTGATAGCCCTCTTAGTTCTAAGTCTCTTTGATGTTTTCGATAGTTATAATTTAAAGCCTTGTGTTACTGGCCCAACGCGTGTAACAGATACAACAGCCACTTCAGTTGATAATATATACACCAATGTCCCGGTATATGAGAGTAGTGTTATTGCGACAGCTCTATCTGACCATCATGCTCAAATGCTGTCATTGCCCTTGCAAAAATCAATATTTAAAAGTAAACAGAAGAAACAAGTTAGATTGTATACTCCAGACAAGATTAATAAAATGAAGAATGTACTGGAACCTAGTGCTGGAGGAAAATGATGAAAATGAAAATTACTGTACATTCAGTAAGACTTTTATAACGGCGATGGATGGGATATTCAAGAAGAAAATAATAGTTGTGAATGACAAAAACAGGGGTTCATGGATAAATAATGGCATTAAAGCGAAATGTGGCATCAAAAGACAGCTATATGAGGGAGTATTGAACAACACTGTTTCTAAAGAAGTATTTTTTTAACTTTGCTAGGGATTTGAAGAGTAATTGCAGGCAATCTAAGCAAGCATACAACACCAACTTCATAAAGACAGCGACAAACAAGACTAAAGCTACGTGGCAGGTCACTGGATGCTCAGGAGGCCAGAAATTTGACCTAAAAAATTTCACTATAGATGGGGATACGGATCAGGAGCGGTTAAATTACATAAAAACATATCTGATCAACTGTGTAAAACCATCAACACCAACAATGCTCCAGCAACAGATAAAATTAAATATGTTAATGACACAATATTTTTTTACCCCACCCTTTAAAGTGAAGTGTACAATACAATTTTTGAACTTAGAAACACCAATTCAGTAGGTTTTGACGAGATTCCAGTAAGGCTGCTGAAAGAATGTGCTGATGTTTTAGTCAAGCCATTAGCACATATCATTAACTTATGCCTGGCTCAGGGATTGTTTCCGGATAACCTGAAAAACTCACTAGTGATTCTGATACATAAGAGTGAGGACATATCTCTACTTACCAATTATAGACCTATCTCACTAATTTCGAATATAGCAAAAATAATAGAAAAATTCTATGTAAGCGAATAGTGGCTTTTTTAGAGAAACACAAAATATGCAGTGAGAATCAAAATGGCTATATTAATAAAAGGTCAACTAACAGGGCAATATTTCAAGTTATCAAGGAAATTACAGAGGGGTTAAATAAGCGTGAAAGTACAATGTGTATGTTGCTGGATTTATCTAAAGCTTTTGATAGCGTGTCCCACAACACACTGTTAGTTAAGTTGGAATTGCTAGGATTCAGGGAAGTCTCGCTGAATTTGATGAAGTCATACCTATTAGGCAGGAAATAATGTGTATCTTTTAATGATTATAGGACAGGGGTATTTCTGGCATCTGAGTGGAAGATTATAGAACGAGGTGTGCCTCAGTGCTCAATCCTTGGACCAGTCTTGTTCTTACTTTATATTAACGAACTGTCTGAAGTATTGCCTCATAAGACAACCCTGTTTGCTGAAGATACATCTTTGGTTTTGCGAGCTCCTGCAGATAGTCATCTTATTTATGAGGCATCACAGTCACTGAGCATTCTGGAACAGTGGTACAATAGAATGGACTTACAATTGAATGTGACCAAAACAAATTTAGTCCCATTTAACTATTTTAGGGGTAACCAGTTATCGCTGAAAGTCAACTCAGAATCGCTGAGCACGCAGGATTGGGCTTGAAGCTTGATTCTCAGTTGAACTGGAGCACTCATGTTGGCTATCTGGCAGGTAAACTATCAGCTTTTAGTTATTCTCTGCGTGTTCTGTCCGATTCTAGTAGTATTAGTACTGGCCTCGAGGCGTACTACTCAAGGCTTCGATATGGACTAATGTTCTGGGAGAATTCCATAGAAGCCGGTAGAATCTTTAGGCTCCAAAAGGCATGTATCCGCAGCATATTTAATCTGAATTATAGGGATTCGTGTAGGAAAACATTCCTCGACAACAGAATACTTACCTTGCCAAGTTTGTATATATTGGAGTGTCCGTGTTTTGTTAGGGAAAACCGGAGTTTGTTATCAGATTATGAACAATAGCATGAATACAACACTAGAGCACATTTAAAGGATTAGTTAATTGCGCCACAAACTACAAAAAGTATTGTTTACAATAGTGCTGTGGTGCAGTCCCTAAAGGTGTACAACAAACTGACGGTGCAGATAAAGGAGCTTCCACCTGCAAAGATGAGAAAGACGCTGAATAATATTCTGGCGGCAAAGGCCTATTATAATATTGAGGATTTTTTAGCTTACAAGTTGTAGCTGTTGGTAATCAATATCGTGATTGTATAGTTTTTTTGAATTGTAATTCCTGTGTTTTTATGTTTTGTTTTCAAATGTTGACGTGTTCTACACATTTTTTATGTATTGATGGTGTGAATAAATATATTATTATTATTAAGTATTATTGCTAGTTGTCTATATTTCCGTGGAATTTTAGCACATAACTGTCACACATGGTGTGGTATTTAGTATGTCATGTGATTTAGGATTTCATCTTACTCTATTTTCTAGGTTTTTTTTTCATGTGAATATTAGTGTTCTTTTAAAGAAACTGTAGGATTCTGCACTATTTTTATAAGAGAATAAATTATGTAGCATTTCCTGTGCTATATATATATATATATATATATATATATATATATATATATATATATATATATATATATATATATATATACATACACCACCCAGTTGCTCTTGGTAAACTGCTTGAGTATGCAGAGAACGATTTGATGCCAGAACCACCAAATAAGATTATGATAATGCTACCTGCTAATGGTCTGTGGGATGCTGACTAAGATTCGGGAGAAGATGATGAGGTAATATTGAATAATTTGCCAAGAGTGCAACTACGAACTGAAGCTGAGTTTTCCTATGACGAGGGCATAGATAGTAGTAAGGAAAATCAAGTTTCCGATGAGAAGATGTTCTAGAAAAAGATGAAAACTGGGAAAGTGAAGATGATTTGCCTCAAGTGAGTTACAGACTGAATAACAGGAATAAAGTGATACCAGAGCCCAAACGAAGGAAGGTCGTAATTGTTACGTAGGCGGAGGAAGATTTGCCACAAAACAAATTCCCTGAATGGCAAAACATATGTAGTAACACAGTAAGTCCCCAGTGGAACAGTTCTCATATTTTTTTGATGACGATGTTTTGGAAATCTTGGTCAACTGCACAAATATATATGCATTACAAAACGAAATTAGACGCCAGTGTTTCGAAGAATGAAATGTTATGCTTGATCGGCATTCTGCTTTTAAGCGGATATAACACAGTTTATCGTCATAAAATGTATTGCGATAATGCAGAAGATACGCAGAATGAACTAGTGTGTAACACTGTTTCGCGTGATAGATTCCATTACATCATGTCTAAGATACACTGTTGTGACAATATTTCCGTAGACGATAATGACAAATGTTCCAAAATGATAACCATTTTTAGTGTCTTGAATAAAATATTCAACGAATTTTGTCCTGTTGAAGAACGCCACAGCATCGACGAAGCAGTGGTTCCCTACTATGGGCGTCATCGTTATAAAGTTAATACAAGCTGTGAGTAGCGCAGCTAAATCAGGTTATATTACTCGGTTTGATCCATACCAAGGCTCTTCCACAGTCATCGAGGAAAAACATAAGCACTTAGGACTAGGAGCAGGTGTAGTTTTGCATATGTTGCAGTTCTTCAGGTAATCCAAAATCAGACGTATCGCTTATTTTTCGACAACTCCTTTACTTCATTTTAATTGTTAGTGGAGTTAGAAGAAATGAATATCAAAGGAACGAGTACTAGAAGGGACAATAGGATACCTAAATTTAATGATATTCCAGCTTCAAAAGTGATAAAAAACGTGCAAGAGGCTCAAGGTGTTATAAATTAGGGAGCGGGTCTATAATAGTATCTAAATGGAATGACAACCGTGTCGCATCTGTTGCCTCAAAAGTGATCGCTGTAGTTCCCCTAAATTATAAAGTCAATCGATATTCCCGAGTGGTAAAAAACATTTTTTGCTTGATCAGCCAAAACTGATTCAATGATACTGCGAGAATATGGGAGGTGTCGATAGAGCTGACCAAAACATAAGTCTTACCCGTCGCCCGCTGTAACAACAGCACAGGAAAAGTGTAGTTGCTTTTCCAAAAGAATCCTTCTATAACTATCATAATAAATATTTTAAAAATTATTCTGTATAACATGTGTGTGTTTTGTTTCTTTAACGTCGGCCTATTTTCGCGACTATGGCCAGTTACCGACGCCAGGGAACAGTTTCACCTGACTATCCTGGAAATTTTGCCGAACCCCTGCTTTTCTGTAAGGAGGGTAGGGATCTTTAACGTGTTCAACATAGCATGGACACGGGACCAACGGCTTTACTCCCCCTCCGAAGGGCAGAACGTGCAGACATTCAACTTGCTCAAGTACAATGCCAGAACCTCGGTTGATGTTAATGATACAGTTTGTACTAAAAAAGTGAAAAGGGTACCCTGGGATTGAACCCAGTACCCTTCGGTTCAGAGGCACACATTCTTGCCCCTGAACCACCGAGGCTCTTGTATAACATATATATATATATATATATATATATATATATATATATATATATATATATATATATATATATATATATATATATATCTCAACTCACTTATCACACATACCTACTGTTCTTTTAAAAGAACATTAAAAAGACAATAAAAAATTACAAAAATATGTCAAATAAAACATTGACACTATGAAAAATATCAGTTAAGTTGATGATACACGTTGTGCAAAAACTTAACAGAAGAAACTTCAAGTTTATTTGGGTTATTGACTTTTTGTAAAAAAAATCTGCAAATTTTAGAGGCAACAATTTTTTTAGCGACTTCGACAAACTTTTATAGCAAAATGTTTAAGCATGGTTGCGACGATTTTTTTTCATTCGAAAAGGTTTTATGAGGGTTTTAGGAAAAATCTGTTGAGAAATTTTTGTAAAAACATTTTTTAGGAAGTTTTCCTTGTACATTCTTGCGCCATTGAAGTTTAATAAATAGTTTTCATCCTACAGAAACTTTTAATCTTCTACTCTTTTGATATAAAATTTTAAAAAGCTACTCGTGTAACTCAAAAAAACTCTATAAAGCAAGAAACTTTAAAGTTTGGTATGTACCAGTCCCTATAAAGGCGAGTTTTTTAAATTTCATTTAGATAACCTTGCTTTTTCTGAAATTACAAAATTTTCCGGAAACAACTTTAAAATTTCCCAGAAAAAACTGGTTCAATCAAGCAGGCTAACAAACTTGTTTGGACTATGTATAAAATGCAGGATACCTGCCAAATTTATAAGTTGATTTTTATGTATTGCTTCGCTAAATGCGTTAGTCAACTCAAAACCAATTTTATATAAAAAAAATTAGATAATTTTTCCCAATATAATTATTTTATTATTTCCGCAAGAATCAAAATATGTTTATGAAAATTCGCTACCATGACGCACTTACGTCCACATTTTTATTTGTTTGTTAATAGCTCGGTAATGTAAATTGAAACGAACCCTAGATTTCCATTTTGGAGTCCGTAGTCCTACTGTCCCAATCTCTTAATATTGGCGAATACTTTTTACCCAAAAGAAACATGAACCTAATTTACAATCCCAATTTACCTGATCTTTATAGAGATTACCTTTAAACAAAAATTGGTTGCAGTTTCATTTTAGATCTTGATTTTCTGATGTCGTTATCTTTCGCATTACTGATCGCAATCTTTGTTTTTTTGCTTCTTAAATTATTTTAGATGCAGACTTTAAAAATAAAGAAGTTGGGAGACCGAATAATAAAGATATTTATGTTCTCAAACATCTGGATTATTCTGATATTCTAAATACATATAACTCCGATCCCGCGAGCTTTTATATGATTCATCGGATATTCAAAAGTTCTCAACTCTGAGAAAAAATATAGAAAGAACGTTCTACGGCGGATTCCTGGTGTTAAATCCTCAACCTGGCCCCTTCTCCCGCAAAATTCTCTTTTCCCTTCACCG
This sequence comes from Tillus elongatus, assembly GCA_964006375.1. Taxonomy (NCBI): domain Eukaryota; kingdom Metazoa; phylum Arthropoda; class Insecta; order Coleoptera; family Cleridae; genus Tillus; species Tillus elongatus. The sequence continues at coordinate 72,445,258 of OZ023265.1, forward strand.
CCGTTTCCTCTAGTTCAAATTGCTTTTGAAATGATTACTGGACCCTTACCGTCCCTGGCAGGGCTTGCTTTATTGTAGGTCGTTTACTTTTAGAAAGAAAGTAATTTAGCTTTAAAGGTAAATAGAATATTATTTTATATTATGTTTATAACTGATGAGTTTTTTTTTTCAAATTAGATAAGTTCCGACGCTAGCGGTGTGAGAATTTTTCTTGACAAGAAAACGATACAGGTTCCAAAGCTCCTCTCATGTTATCATGTACAGGGTAGAAGCTTTTTCACTGCTCACCATGAGAATGTTGCTTTCTATATACAAAGATAAAAAGCTGATTGAATTGAAGCCCGGACGTGGCATGCGCGTTATAATAGATAATTTTCCATTATATATATATATATATATATATATATATATATATATATATATATATATATATATATATATATATATATATATATATATATATATATATATATATATATATATATATATATATATATATATATATATATATATATATATATATATATATATAAGTAGGTATAGATGAGCGGTTCTGTGCCCAACACATCGACCACCAGGCTCTGCGTCTGCGTGTGACATCAGGAGACGAAACAAAATGGCGGTTTGGATAGAGAGGTAAAAGAGGTTTGAACTGAGATGACGTAATCCAAGATGGCCGACAGGAAGTGAAAATTTTGGTGAGTTTGTAGGCAAAGTGATAAAACCAAGTCGGTGGATGGATAGAGTGTCACAAGAGCTTTATAACGAAATGACGTAATTAGAGATGGCTACCAAGATGGCCGACCGGGAGTGAAAAATCCTAGGAAATTTCAAGTTTTAAAATACATTTAGACCAACCTATCAAAATAAGAGAGCACACCGTCTTGATTTTTATAAAAATAACATAGATAAAAATATGACTGGCAATGCAGGCGCAAACCAACGTATTTATTTGTATGGTCTGACACCCATGTGTGGGGTATCATCGTACTCGTCCCGACGAGTGGAATTCACATATGATACTGGCGCATGCGCAAACCCAAAATTTTGGGTTTTCAAGTAAGAGAACACATGTGTGGTATCATTGCGTTCGTCTTGTTGAGAGGAGATAAAATATTTATTTATTTATTTTATATATTTATTTATATATTTATTTATTTAAAAAATATGACGGATCCCAAGCGGTCCCCGTACGTGGAAGGAACTCGGAAGCTCGCTAAGCAAGATGATGGCAACAAGATGATAGCAGCAAGGGGCTGGCTGCACGCAGCGGCAACATCTGAATTCCGGTCGAGACTTGCATGCTGCAGGAAATGAGATAACGATTGCTTGTTAGACCCTCATTTCCTATCAGCGTTCCTTAGGTCGATAAAAGTAGTGTGAAGTAAAACAACTGATTTTAAATACAATCATTTTATTAGGATTAAGTCACAAAATGTACCGATTGAATTATTACACAACAGCTCTTACAATACCAGAGGTATATATTCAAATACACAATCATGAATAACTAAACAGTAAGCTCTAGTTCTATTTGGAAAATTGTCTTTACTCTTAAACTCCACTTTGATATGCACCGTTGAAGACTTTATTGACCAATTCTGGTGCTGACAGTCAATTATAAATAGAGCTCGGTCTTTAAACTCATCATAATTTAATAAAGGCTCTGATATGATTTTATAACAAAAACTGTTTTTGAAAATCTGTATACATCTGGTAGGCTTCGGCATATTTAGATTTCTCGAAATCCATATTCATAGCGTAGCATTCTGAATTTAGGAACACTTGTAGATCTACCATACCAATGTTATCGAAAAAGCCACCCTTCTTGCTTACGTTGTCTTTTCGATCTGTTTGAAATGCTATTATCGCACACCTAGGTCTTTCTAAGTTGATTGCAGTTTTAACGAACCATACATCCTTATTAATATCTCTGAGTGATGGGAGCTCATGTGTGCCCCATTTGCGATATGCAAGAAATATAGATGTGTCTTTTGCAATTTTATCCATCAGTTCCAACTTCATTTTATCGTTTGGAAATACATGTTTTGCTTTTAAAAACATGTTGGTTACAGTAATTTTCGATCTTGCTGTACCAGTACTGTAATAGCCGTTGGCATCATTTCGAGCTTTTGTAAATCGGAAAGTATGTTTACCACAAAGAACTCCTTTAAAGTGAAGGAAGAAACTGAAGAGGAACCAAATAGGAATAAGCATGTGAAACTTGTTGTTGTTCAAGGTGATGTGATCTGACGATACATTTAGCCCAGCATTACTAAGAGGTTTGGTTTAATTCTCGCTAAACGAAATCAGGCTTTTGATGGTTGTGGTGTATGAATCTGGTACTCTTTCCACTTCCTTGTTATTTAATCCATAAGTCACTGATTCAAACAGAGCTGCTCCTCTATTATTTGACATATAACACTAACCATCAGCATTTTGTACTGCTAGAGGCTCCAGAGTACCCTCGATTATAAGAGCTGACTCTGCCAGACATACGAGAGCATCTTGCTGATTGATGTTTATTTCGACCTCATCACTGTTACCAAATGATTTAGTTGGTGAATAGTAAGACCAAAGTTCTTCTCGATCGATGGAATCGTTAAACTCCGGGTCTTTGAGTATTTCTAGTTTTGATGACATGATAACCAAGCCTTTCAAGGAATTCAATATTATCAGAACGAGTTTTACGCTTTAAACTGTTTGACTGTACTGAACTTGTTTTGGTAGCTTTAGTTGCTCTTATATTCTTCAAGACTAGCATTCTAAGCAATCCTTTTAAGTTTAAACCAAACAGACACCTGTTCACCTTGAAACTTTACAGGAACTGAATCTTGATCCACAAGGTCGATGCCTATATTTGAAATATCCTGTTTGTTCACAGGTAGATAAATTAGATTCTTAGGTTCTATGTCGATTGCAGAGCTCGGATCAACCATCGGTGCAAACTCATATAGCGTATGTGAAGGTTTTCTGTTATAGTAGGAACCAGACCCAATTTTAGTTTGTATGCGAATCTGTTTAACATCCACTATTTCAACAGGTAAATCAGATTCATAAAATATACCTTGTTGAAGAACTTGTTTTGAAAATCGCAGCATTCGCCCAATCGAATCATCAGCTTCAAAATTTATACTTGTGTAACACTTTATTTAACATCTAATGGTGTTCCGATTGGGTCTCAGAGACAAAGCTAGCTGCTTCTGTTCGCGTGTTTCTGTAGCACCAACAAGTTCGTTTTGAAGAAAGTTTTCCAAATGTGTTATTTCATATGCACCGGAGGGTATCGTGATGGTAGCTCCTTCTTTTACATAAAATTAGTTTTTACCTTTATATATGTTAAGTATGTTGTTGTATGTGTAAAAGCCTATCAACGCAACAGCATAACTACCACCGGAATCCAATTCAATTGGTGGATCGTAGTCTGTTGACAGATGGGAGCTGCGATCTTTCAACGAGAAGGTTTGCGACCTGACTGAAACACAGAGGCTACTGTTTGAGTCTTTTATTTAAAAGTGTTAAACATAACTGCCCACAATTATAAGTATTATATTTGTGATACACATCATGATTATACAATATAGAACAGTCTTCAAGGTAACGTTGCAACTTGACTGGTGGCTTCAAATTTTCATACGAATCAGAGTACTAAGCGGTGTCACCACGTTTAATAACTGCAACTGTCAGGCTCCTTGTTGGTTCGTAAATTCATGACGAATGACGCATTCTTACCTGGACCATTTGATGGTAGAGCATCTCGCATGTGTGCACCTCCAAAATATGGGATTTTCATTTTTCCAGAAAATTTCACAATATCTACATTTATTAGAGATCTTGCTGGTGAACACCTTATTCGTTTTTTGGCTTTTACAAATACAACCCATAGCAGCTACTCTGCTTCTTCAGATACAGACCTTTGCCGAGTCTCTTGCATTTTGGTTTTAATTTTAACCCACTACCTCTTTTACCCATGCGATAGCCTTCATTGTTTTGTTGTGACGTTCTTCTTCTTCCATTTTACGTTTGGCATCGTTAACTGCTTTATCAATACCAGAAGCACCACCACTCAGAGCACCTAGTGCTAACAGACCACAAAAAATAAACGGTAACAGTGAAAGGAAGCCTCCCTCTTAGGTATTGGAATAAGTCGATGTTTCTGCACATTCTTACGCCTACCAATTTTTCTAACGATTGCATGAGCGATATCAAACACAGCTTTCTCTGCTGGAATAAGGTTTCTATCTTTTACAACTTCATCAATCAGACTTATTATGTTTTTAAAGGGAACTTTCTTCTGTGGTTTTAAGTTGATTACATCAAGACACATACCAAGCTTTCTTTTAACTTTCATGGTGTTTGCAACACTACAAGCGACCAAATTTTCACCAAAACTTGCATCCTCCAACTTACTCTCTCCCAAGCTCGGTGTTCCCGCACCTCATCGGCACGATGTCTGTGACTTTTGATTGAGAGTAAGCAATGTCGTGGCCTGTACAAGCACTATCTAGATGATTGATACCTTGATAACCTTTAGCAAAGGTTTTTTAATTTTGTGCCTGGACCACAAAACCGATAACCAGGTGTGTGTAACTCAACAGGCAGTTTGTTAAAATGGTTGTGTTAACAAGACCTTCTCTCTGTGACAGCAACATTGATACCGACTATACGACCCACTTGCATCTCTATATTTATATTTACTTAAAAATATAGTATAGTTTAACTCAACATGCCTACCATCAAACACGGTTCTATCTTACCTATTACAAATATAGATAATGTTGTTGATACATCTTCAGGCAACAACGAAGGCATGGTCCTGTCTTTAAAACACCCTTAGATGTATCATATGTGGCCCTAGTGGGTGTGGGAAGCCAAATGTTATGTTAAGTTTATTGTTTGAACAGAACGGTTTAAAGTTTGATAACGTGTATGTGTATTCAAAGGCTTTGTACCAACCAAAATACAAGATGTTACAAAAGGTCCTGGATGCTGAAGATGGCGTTGGTTATTATCCATATAGTGAAAACCATGAAATATTAGATCCGACAGATGCCTTGGACAACTCTGTGTTTATACTAGATGATGTAGCTTGTGACAAGCAAAATAAAATGACAGTATACTTTAGTATGGAAGGCATAAGAACATTGATTGATTCTATTTCTGTTAAACATATACTCTGCTAAACATCTTATAGGTGATAACGCTAATGTTTTGATTCCCTTTAAACAATATGAAACCAATTTGAAACAAATCGATGACGATCATCTGACAACTGGCATGGACTTTAAACAATCTAAAAATATATGCTGCAATGCTGAAAAGACAATAAGCAGGGTGTGTTGGTAATTGTAAAAAAAAAAGATGTACTCAAAGGAAGATATATGAAAGGGTTCGATAGCTACACATTAATCTCATTGATTACAACCAACGACAGGCAGAAGAGACCGGACAGACAGCTGTCTATCAGCTTTTCAACAGCTCCAAGTGAGATATAAGACACGAAGCACGTGCCGCTACCTCGTTTTGGAACCAGGTAGTATGTTGCCACGACAGCTCCAAATAACACAAAGTGTTAAAAAGTAGAGACTGTATACAACCAACTAACAATTTAGTAAATTGTCAGCCCTGTCCCATTTCTACCCTAATATAGGGACAAAGTATGTAAGGCTAGATGCGTTCTCACCACAATTAGAACCGTAGACCGGTTTCGCTCCAATTAGGGTTCGTCAGTACGCCATACTAATTGCAGCGAAAATGCACCTATAAAGTAATATGGCTATGGTAGCCAGCCTTCCAACACTAAGTGAGATATAAGCGCCTGCCGCCACCTCGTTGCGGAACCAAGTAGAATGTTGTCACGGCAGCTCCAAATAACACAAAGTGTTAAAAAATACAACAAGGAAGGAATGAGGCACCTTGAGAAACCACTGATGTAAGATACATGTTACAAGTAAAATGGTATTAACACCATAGTTAGGGTGTATGTCAACAGAGGGCATAGCTACAGGTATTTACGATTTACATCTTCCATGTTGCTTTAAAGTAGCTATAGAAACCATTAAAAAATGCGGTTGCCAAGAACCGATATCGAGGGCAAGGGAAAGCGGAATCTCTTTTAGCATTTGAAAGCCTAGCATTAAAATTAAAATTTGTAGTTTCAAAATCATAAATGTAGGAGATAAAATTTGTAAATAGTAGAGGATCCGTGATAAGTGATAGGTTGTTAGAAAATATAAGTTGCGAGTATTCATTTTAAATTCAATGTTAGTAAATATCATAAACATAAATAAGAATTTTTTTCTTGACTATATAGTTATATGACGGGAGATAAGTCTTGAAGTAAAAGGGAAGTGTATTGAGAAACTAAATAAAACCTAAATTATACATTTAATCTTAGAGCGAGTTGACAAATCAAAGGTATTATATTATATGTGTTTGTCAATTAAATTTGTGTACTGAATTATAAACCCAATAAAAAAAAATCAGCCCATGAGATAACAGAGCAGCCGAGGCAAGGTAAGAAATAAATCACAATTAAATTTTATCTATAAGAAATAAAAAAAAAGAAAACCTTGCATAATATTAATATTGAATAATTTTCCCTTGACTTGGTAGTAAACATTTGGGTAGAAAATAAGAAATTTAAGATTAAGTATAAAACGTAACAGATAACAAGTGGTCCATAAAGCTTACACAGTAAACTCATAAAACACTTAAACTTCTAAAACTTGAAAATTTATAAGATAATTAAAGTAACACAACAAAATACAATATTACATTAACACACGAAATATAACTAAATAGGCACCAATGCAACAAACAAATACTACTTTTACATATATATATATATATATATATATATATATATATATATATATATATATATATATATATATATATATATATATATATTTATATGACTGATTCATCAACACAAACGCCTAGCCGAGACTAATGTAGTTAGGGACATGAAACATAAAATTCTCAGGATATGTTCGATTGTTAAATGAATGCTTCTTCTTTCCTTACCACTTTCGGTCTACTACGTTCTTGTAATAACTTTAATATGTCTGATGTTAATCCATGGTTTCTTTGTAATTTGTTCTTGCGTAGTACCTTCATGCTCATGAAAATATTCCACCGTTTAGAATTACCTTATTGTTTTTTTAACTCTCCTAGTTCCTCAGTCCCTTTTAGCTTGGGTTAATTTTGATGTTTATTTTTTTAATGTGTTTTTGCTCTTTGCCAATATTATTGTCGCTCTACCTTTTATCCAGCATATCTGTAACAAGGCCAAAAGAAATTTCTGTGGTAATTTGTGGTAATAACCCATTTGCAATTTTCCTATGTCCTGCGTTTGTATACCATGTCCGCCCCATGTAACTTAAATATGCTAGAATCATATAATTTTCGTCCCTTCTCTTTCAAGAGTTGTTCCTCATTTCAAAATTTACACATAGAACTTTCCGTGTATTCGTATATTACCGCAGTAAAATTTCATATAATTATCTGATCATCCCTTATCGCGTTTTAATTTATTTTATAATATATTTCCTTCATTTCCCTTATCTTGCATGAAGGGATGTTGGTAAGTACACTTGTACGATAGCGATATCTTGGGCTTTCCCTTCGATTGTTATTACAAGTATTTTGTCGTTGTAGCATGCTTTGTATTCGTCACTTTGTTGGACCATTTGTTCCGCTATAAATATGGCATCAGTTTCAGGTAAAATAAAAGTTCAAAAAATATTTAACTAGATTAAAGAAGCAAGGCCAGATGCATTTTGACCATCATAAGAAACACATAGCAGTTTCGCTTATCAGTGTGTTATAATAAAGACAATTAAGACACATCCAAAGTAATTTTTCTAAGGTATCCAGCCGCAGACAACATTATGAGCTGTGCGATAAAGTCGCCCTTTTAGTGAATTTTTATTAAAAAAATTTACTGATAGAGAGGTATCAATGGTGAGAATTTGCAAAAAAATTTTTCAAATGAGCGCGAATATCGGCCGCTAGAACCCATATCCGTCGCCAGTTTCGATTTTTATATATGTTTATATATATATATATATATATATATATATATATATATATATATATATATATATATATATATATATATATATATATATATATATATATATGTATCCAACCGATAACTCAAAAAATAATTAACCGATTTTGATGAAACCTTACAAGTGCCTTTCTCTTATTAATAGCTTGGATGAGTTTGTTGTTTTTTGTTTTGTTTCTTTAACGTCGGCCTATTTCCGCGACTATGGCCAATCACCGACGCCAGGGAGCAGTTTCACCTCACTATCCTGGAAATTTTGCCGAACCCCTGCCTTTCTGTAAGGAGGATAGGGATCTTTAACGTGCCCAACATTGCATTGACACGGGACCGGCGGCTTTACGCCCCCTCCGAAGGGCGGAACGTGCTGATATTCAACTTGCTCAAATACAATGCCAGAACCTGGATTGATGTTAATTTCACAGTTTATACTGAAAAAGTGAAAGGCGTACCCTGGGATCGAACCCAGTACCCTTCGGTTCAGAGGCACACGTTCTTACCCCTGAACCACCGAGGTTCTAGCTTAGATGAGTTGGTTAGCCAGGAAAATCGGACAAGGTTTTCCGGGAAAATGTTGAGTTTTGTTTCGAAAAAATTTTTTCTCCGTAAATTACAAGGATCTTTCGATGAAATTTGGCGGACGTATTGCTTAAGGAAAGACCTAACTATGTACCAAATTTCAGCTTTATAGGTTTACAGAAAATTGAGCTATTCAAATTTGAAACATTTATTTTTAATATCACCGCTTTTTATTGGCAATGGTAAAAACTGGTTTATAGGTATATGAGATCTAGTATGCCTGAGTCATTACCTAGCAACGGAACATTTGATATCATTACGCAGGTCAGTTACACGCTGTAACTGACGTTTGTCGTATATTATTAGATCGTTTATCTGTTTTCAATTTCAGTTGACAAATTATTTGTGTTATTTGGGAATTTTAATATACAAGTGCGAATTATTCCTTTACGATTTTATTAATGTTAGTGGGTCCACTAAACAGTGTTTGTTATGTTTTGTCAACAGATATAAAGGATCGAAGTTTTACAAAAATGGCTGATATGCAACAGGTTAGCTATTTTCTCTCTAATGCTTTAATTTTTAGCTAACTTTCGTACAAAAAATTCGTCAGTGAGGAGACCGCGACTTTAGAATTTTAAAAAGATTTCTTCAAATGAGCGCAAACTAGGCCCCCTAGAATCCATATCCGGGTTTACGTTCAGTTTTTATCTGTTTACATATATACAGGGTGACGCATTTTTACGGTAAAGCTCAATATAATTATTATTATGCAAGAGACGAGAAAAAAATTGTATAAGTTAATTATAGGGTGTCTGGAGCTGCATCTTATAAAATTATTTTGACAATCACAGGCAGGCCCATAAGTCGTTGGTGATGCTTACAGTTTTTTTCTGAACACCATTATTTTATTGAATTTTTTATCTAATTATGTTTGCAAGAAAAAATCTATACGCAGTAAGTGCGTGTTGGTAGCAAATTCTCATTAAATGCCCCAAATATCAATAACTCAATTTGCTATTAACCTAAGGTTTCTTGGCTAGAAAACCAACATTTAAAGTTTATTGTCGGAAAATTTTTGTACATTTTCAAACAATAAGTTATTTTGATAAAATATGGCACATTGTTTCTACCATATCGGTTATATCGGTAACCAAATTGATGACTGCTTGCGTTAAAAAGACATATTTGCTATTCAAAGAATTTTTATAAAAATTCACTTCCATAACGCCCTTGCTGCATCCAGTCTTTTTAATACATAACTAGGTATTATGTCACGACAGGTCCAATGGACAAAATGTTATTCCCTGTATTAGGGAATAAAGTAGCAGGGCCGACTATTTGAGAAATCGTTAGTTAGTTGTACAGTCTCTACGTGTAACATTTGTGTTTACTAGCGCTGCCGTGGCACGTTACCTAGTTACGCATCGAAATAGCGTCTCTGCCGTACAGCTCACAATGTTTTAGATTAAGGAATTTAGAAAACCTACAGAAGCCAATTTTCAGATTTCAAGTTTCAGAGGCTTTTTTTATAGATTTCTAACTGACCAGAGCAACAGTCAAGATGAAGCACCCTGTACCGCTATTATTAATAAAGGTAAAACTAGCACTAAATAATTTCCGGCGATTAATAAAGCTCAGCCACGCGCGTTGCAGATTAAGTAATTCAAGGCATGATCAGATTAAATAGCTGCTGCTTGTAAATACACATCCGCGTACACACGCACACACACACATACATTCACAAACATGCGCACGCGCGCGCATATTCACACACACCTATGAAACTCGCCTTCATTTGTTTATATATATTTTTGCATGAGTGGATTCATGTAGTATTTCCCTTGGGCAATGTAATCAAAGGCAATGATAACTGATATCATTTATTGCCGGGTCCGTTCCATTTTCAAAGTATTTCACGTGGATTATAATCCTTAACGTGGCACAATGTTGATGAAATTAATTAAACCCCAGTTTTTTATTAGGTCGTCACGGCATATGATATTCAGTTTAATGTAAAAGAATGGAAGCAAATGTAACAAGCTTTTCCTGTAAAATTTCATAATGGAAACAGCTGTTATTAAAAAAGTAAAATAACGCCAAATTTAAACAGTAAATACTTAATCTTCTCGTACTTAATAACGATGATACGGCTTTGTGGTAATTTTTGATACCCTTGCTTTTCCACTCGCGGCGTTATTAAAATAGCCTAATAGTATTAAAACAGCCTTATAACATTAAAGTATAACATATGGATAGATAACTGGCATACTAAAATAGGTATGCTGTACCTCGCTGCCAGAAACAAGGACCGGTTTCGATCTGGTTAGGTCTCATCAGTTGGTCAAATCGGCGTCATACACGACACTGAGCAGGACGCTTTGCATCAAAACAGTAAGAGAGACAGTAGGAAAGGTAACATGTTATTATATTCAGCGACGACTGTACTCCACGCGTAGATCAATATGTTAATTATTTAATTAGATATTACTACTATAAACAGAAGCAAGGGTCAGTAAGGTCAGCGGTTCCGATCGGTTGTACTACGATTGTTCCTATAACATTGTGTTCCGCTCTAGGCAGTAAACGAGATGGCTCTTTTAAAAGAGATGGTTCTTTTGCGCCCATCTCACTTTTTTATACAACTTCTGGCCAATGAAACGAAAGCTCAAGGTCATCTACTCCACAATACAATACAACAAGTCTGGACGCAGCAAGTTCGCTGTGGTAGTGAATTTTCATAGAAATAAACATAGAAATCTAAATTTTGGTGTATACCCTACCTTTTTTAGTTTTTGGGATAAAAAATTTTTCCGAAAGAAAACCCAAACTTTTCCTGGAAAACCTGATCCGATTTTCCTGGCTAACGAACTTATCCAAGCTACTTACAACAGGAAGGTGCATGCCAAATATTATCAAAATCGACCCATTATTTTTTAAGTTACCGGTGTGTAATAGAATTTACCTACTAGATATTGCCTTCTAGTTATTTTTTTTTAATTTCAACAACACACCACGAGGGCTTACAGCCTAAATACTATCGTACCGTGGGTGTTGACAAGGAGGAAAGAGGCAGCTTGTTAATTCTGGACTTGAAGGTTTGGAGGTTCGGAGGAGAAGGAAAAACATGTGCCGGCAAGGAATTCCACAACTTGGAAGTCCTCGGGACAAAAGAGCGGGCATAACAAGATGTTCTATGTCTGGTGACCTGGACAGTAAAAGGGTGCATTCGCTCTGTTCCCCTGGTAGATCTGTTGGGGGCAGCAGGTGGGGGAACTATGAAGGAAAGCTCCTCTGAGCAGTGCCCGTGCAGATATTTATAAAAGAGAGAGAGGTCACCAACGGCACGTCGGTGGGCAAGGGATGGCAGCCTTTGGGTGAGGGTAGGGTCACCGATGAGACGTATAGCTCTCTTTTGAATGGAGTCCAGGATAGCGAGTGTAGAAGCGGCAGCGGCACCCCAGATGTGGGAGCAGTATTCGAGGTTTGGCCTTATTTGTGAAATATATAAGGTATAGAGATTAGCTTGTGAAAAGTATTTGCGAGCCCGGAAGAAGGAACCTAATTTCTTAGCAGCCGCTTCTGCAATTGATGTGACATGTTGGTGCCAATTAAGATTTCGATCCACAGAAATGCCAACAAGAGAAAAGGACTCATTACTTTGAATAACTTGGTTGTTCATTGTGATGGGTCTAGGGCTGGTGTATCTCTTGTGAGAAAGAAAGCCAGACTTAGTTTTGGTGGGGTTGAATTGTACAAGATTTCTACTTCCCTAGTTTAATATTTTTTGGAGATCCACGGAGACAGAACCCTCCATGAGTCTGCGATCCTCATCTAATTGGACTGAAGAGACAGGCTTAGAATATTGTATATTTGAATGGAGGGTGCTGTCGTCCGCGTAGCTGTGAACTGGGTTGGATGTGCTCGAGAGGAGGTCATTGATGTGGAGAAGAAACAAAGTAGGGGCTAAAGCTGAAGCTTAAGGAACTCCTGCATTAATTGGATACAGTTTAGAGGAATGGCCATCCACAACAACAGATATGCTTCTGTTGGACAGGAAATTTGCTGTCCACATACATAGTTTTGGTGGAAGGCCATAGGACGGAAGTTTATTAAGCAGCGCTACGTGCCAGACCTGGTCGAATGCTTTGGATATGTCTAGTGCGACAATCTGGGATTCACCGTGTTGTTCCATAGACTTGTTCCAAGAATGGGTAACAAAGGAAAGGAGGTCGGCAGTCGATCTGCGCTGACGGAATCCATACTGCCTGTCGTGGATTAGACTGTGTTTTTCAAGAAATTTTAGTAATTCGGTGTTTATATACTTTTCCGTCACTTTAGAGACGACTGAAAGGAGAGAAATAGGCCTGTAGTTGCTGTGAAGCGCTTTCGATCCTTTCTTGGGGATGGGTTGTACTCGAGCAGTTTTCCAGTTACTAGGGAATATGCCTTTATTATAAGATATATGAAACAGACGAGTCAGGACAGGAGCAAGCTCTGGTGCGAATTTTTTGAGAACAATTGCTGGGATCTCGTCAAGGCCAGAGGCTTTCCTGGTATAAGAGAAGAGAGCATCTTTCGTACCTTTTTAGTTTTGAAAATGATATCCGTCATTTTATGTGTGACATTGGGGACTGTTGGTGGTTAAACATTTGGAGGTGGGTTGAGAGTAGAATTGCCGGCGAACAACGAAGCAAAAAGTTCAGCCTTGCCCAGGGCGGTAGAAACAATTTCATCCCCTGAGACAAGAGGTGGGAACGTGCTTTTGCAGAAATTATTCCCAATATATTTAGCAAGAGTCCAGAAGGGTTTGCCGCCGTTGGAGCTTAAGAGGACTTTGTTTTTGATGTGGTTATTAAACGAGTTTTTTGCCTCAGAAAGAATGCGGACATAGCGGTTTCTTGCGTCGTTAAATGCTTGACGACTTTCTTGACTGGGATTGTGTAGAAGCGTTTTGTGAGCTTTGACCTTTTGAAGTCTGGCCTTGTCACAGGATTTAAAGAACCAGGGCTTTTGAGTGGCGCAGAGGTTTTCTGTGTACGTGGGATAAATAATTCAATGCCAGCTTGGATAATATCGGTGACGTTTTGTGAGATATCAGAGGGGTCAGGATGAGAGAAGCAGACAGACGCCCATGGAAATGAGGAAAAGTAATCCCGCATTTCGTCCCAGTTTGCGGAGTTGTAGTGCCAAACGATACGTGGGTGTGATGACTGTGTGACCTCGGGTTGCATTGCGCAGGAAGCAGTGACCATGCCGTGGTCTGAGCGACCAAGGGGGGCGGTGACTGATATCTTATAGCATTCAGGTTGTGTAGTTAGAAGGAGATCCAAGGGATTTGAGCTGTGTGTTGGGATACGAGAAAAGTAAGTAGGTTGCTGAACCATATTGGCTAAAGAATTGCTGACTGCAAATACATCCGCTGCTCTCCCCTGTGGATCGGTTTTTGAAGATCCTAGCCATTCCTTATTAGTGAATTTTCTTAAAAAAAATTCACTAATGAGGAGATCCCGACTTTTGAATTTTGAAAAAATTTCTTCACATGAGCGCTAATTAGGCCCCCCAGAAAACATATCCAAGGTCAGTTTCAATTTTTATATGTTTATATATATATATATATATATATATATATATATATATATATATATATATATATATATATATATATATATATATATATATATATATATATATATATATATATATATATATATATATATATATATATATATATATATATATATATATATATATATATATATATATATATATATATATATATATATATATATATATATATATATATATATATATATATATATATATATATATATATATATATATATATATATATATGTATCACACCGATAACTCAAAAAATAATAGGCCGATTTTGATTAAATTTGGTGAAAAAATTCCTTTTGCAAATAGCTTGGATAAGTTTTAGCCAGGAAAATATGCCTAGGTTTTCCAGGAAAATTTTGCGTTTTCTTTCGAAAAAAAATTATATCTCCGGAATCAACAAAGTAAGGACTAATATAGTCAGAATTGTTAATTTCGGCATTTCCCAGGGTCATTACTTAGTCCAATACTTTTCAACGCACACACACACACACACACACACACACACACACACACACATATATATATATATATATATATATATATATATATATATATATATATATATATATATATATATATATATATATATATATATATATATATATATAGATAATATATATATATATATATATATGTATATATATATATATATATATATATATATATATATATATATATAATTAAGGTACTTAATGAGAAGCTTCATCCAGACAGCAAAATTTATTGATGGGGTGCCCTACGCGTTTCGGCTATACAATAGCCATCATCAGGGGCAAATCTAAAAATTGTAATAAAAGGTCTGTCAGAAAACATTGTCTTCTGGTAGGCAATTGTGCTGGTTTAAGCACAATGATCTCAAGTTAAACTCTACATACATCATCAAGACTAAAATCTACAGTCGCATAGCAGAACATGTCTAAAATAGGTTAAAAAAGCAATGTTACATGCCAAACATAAAGTAAAAACTACAAGTCAATCAAAAGGTTACCTAATTAACACTAAAGTCAAAAACATGCAGTCAAAACGGGCTAAAGGCCATAATTATCAAAACAGAGCATAAGTTAAACGAGTTAAAAAAGCTAGTTAATTTAGTGCAAAAGCTAAAAAGCCAAAATTGAATCTATAAAGCGAAAAAGGCAGTGGAGTGAACTGACAGAGCAAAACACAACAGGAGGCTACACAGTTAAGCAGAAACCCCATGAGAACTCATAAGGAGATTGAAAATTACATAAAGAGGTGATACGAGAAAACAAAATGGCTTCAATACTTACTTTCTAACTCTCCAAAAAATTAGATTCAAGCTATACATAGGTTGCCAAGGCTGGAGCCTTCATCTATTGCATCAGCGGTCCAACAACCGTTGACTAAATGATTGTCAATATTAGTCAACTAATATTACCAGTCAACTAATATTACCAGTAGTCTATGGTTCCTCTATGGCTGAAGCAGAATGTATATATAAAGTTGGCTGTTCTGTGGCTCCCCCCTCCTCTCCGCGTTTTGTCTCTGACATTTCCACCGTTCTGTCCTTGCGTTTGGTTCACCGTTTCGCCGTCTAACCAGCGCCATCTGCTTTATTGCAGTTTTCATTAATGGCCGACGTTCACTCTCGCCTTGTGTTTAAGTTGTCGTTTGTATTGTTCTAATGACACCATAAGTCGATTTTCCGGCACATTTGGGTATGTTGTTGTTGGACCGCTGATGCAATAGATGAAGGCTCCAGCCTTGGCAACCTGTGTATAGTTTGAATCTAATTTTTTGGAGAGTTAGAAAGTAAGTATTGAAGCCATTTTGTTTTCTCGTATCACCTCTTTATGGAATTTTCAATCTCCTTATGAGTTCTCATGGGGTTTCTGCTTAACTGTGTAGCCTCCTGTTGTGTTTTGCTCTGTCAGTTCACTCCACTGCCTTTTTCGCTTTATAGATTCAATTTTGGCTTTTTAGTTTTTGCACTAAATTAACTAGCTTTTTTAACTCGTTTAACTTATGCTCTGTTTTGATAATTATGGCCTTTAGCCCGTTTTGACTGCATGTTTTTGACTTTAGTGTTAATTAGGTAACCTTTTGATTGACTTGTAGTTTTTACTTTATGTTTGGCATGTAACATTGCTTTTTTAACCTATTTTAGACATGTTCTGCTATGTGACTGTAGATTTTAGTCTTGATGATGTATGTAGAGTTTAACTTGAGATCATTGTGCTTAAACCAGCACAATTGCCTACCAGAAGACAATGTTTTCTGACAGACCTTTTATTACAATTTTTAGATTTGCCCCTGATGATGGCTATTGTATAGCCGAAACGCGTAGGGCACCCCATCAATAAATTTTGCTGTCTGGATGAAGCTTCTCATTAAGTACCTTAATTATGTCTATCCCAGACCTTGTGACGTTCAGGAATGTGATATATATATATATATATATATATATATATATATATATATATATATATATATATATATATATATATATATATATATATTAAAAAATATTAAAATGCCATAAGGAATTTAGATTGCTACATGTATAGTCTGAGAGAATATGCGTTTCAGAGTGACTTCAACATATCAGAGGAAAAATCATTAGCAGTATTTTTTCCCTACATAGAATCAAAGCCCTGAAAGATAACAACCCAACATTAATCTCAGCTCAACAAAACATACCCACCTTTACAAAACACTGTCAAATATTTAGGGACGGTATTAGACCAAAAGTTGCTATGGAAACAACACATAGAATAATGCATAAGCAAAGCCGAAAAAAGCGTAATCACACCCAAGTGCACAATGGGAAGAAACTTCGGAACAGACTCTAAAAGAGCGATGATGTTTTATCGCGCACATAGTCTCAATTCTCAACTTTGGATCTATATTTCATGGTTCAGCCGCTAACACTCATTTGATAAAGGTTGACCGGATACAGTACAAAGCTTGACGACTTATCAATTGAGCACTAAGATCTACCCCAGCCGAAACTCTGCTAATAATCAGTGGAGGACAACCACAAGGGATTTTGGAATTTTCCTTTACGTAATAATAAAGGATTTTTTCACGCCCGAGGAGGTACCACCCCATACATCAAGGGGCCGGTGAAGTCCTAACGGACGTTTTCGGTTCTGGTGTATGAGTCGGCTTCCCTTATAAGCAAAAATGATGATGGCTCCTCCTTGTACAAAATATTCCGGAGGCAAAATACCCCTCCATTCGGATCTCCGGGAGAGGGGTGTACAGGGGGCGCCAACATCAAGATTTAACATATCCTTTTCGAATATATGTAGCCTAAATTCTAACCTGAACTCCGTTCTCCATTTCCTCCAAGCTAACAGGCCCCAACTCCTCTTCCCCACCGAAACCCAAATCAGTGCCAAAACAGCCACTAATCACCTTAATTTCCCGGGGTATGAGCTCCTTACTTCCTTTAGATTGCACGGAGGCGTGTGCGCATACGTCCGTAGCAATCTACCCTGCACCAGACTCCCCAATTTAGAAGCTGGAAGAAAAGATATAATATGGATAAAACTTCCTCTCAGGGCTACAACTAAATTCATCTGTTGCATTTACCGGTCACCTACTGAAAACAACTTTGTCGGGCTCTTTGACTACCTTTCTGAAAAAACCGACTATCTGATTTCTGAATATCCTTCCTCCGAGGTCACTATTCTTGGTGACTTCAATGTCCATAAAATTCTGGACGCAGCAAGTGCGTTATGGTAGTGAATTTTCATAAAAATACATTTAATAACAAATATGTGTGTTTTTTTAAGAAATCAGGCATCAAATTTGGTTACCAGTATAACCTATATACTAAAAACAATGTGCCATGTTTCATCAAAAGAACTTTATTGTGTGAAAATATATAAAAATTTCCAAAAGTAAACTTAAAGTGTTCCCAAAAAAACACGTTTCTTGGTCAACCTTATAGGTTAATAACAAATTGAGCTGTTCAAATATGAAACATTTGATCAAAATTCGCTACCATAACGCACTTGCTGCGTTCAGAATTTCTTTTCTTACAAACATGCATTATATTTCGATGGAAAATGCAAAAATGCAATAACATAAGGCGTGTTTGATTAAAAAAAATATGAAACATTTGATCAAAATTCGCTACCATAACGCACTTGCTGCGTTCAGAATTTCTTTTCCTACAAACATGCATTATATTTCGATGGAAAATGCAAAAATGCAATAACATAAGGCGTGTTTGATTAAAAAAAAGGAAATTTGTATCACCAACGACTTATGGGCCACCCTGTGATTGTAGAAATATTATTTTAAGATGTAGCTCAAGACACCCTATAATTAATATATACAATTTTTTTTCGTCTCTTATATAATAACGGATATATTGAGCTTTATTGATTTTTTACGAAAATTCGACAACAATTTTATACCATTAAATGATAAACTCTATAGCTAAGGCTACTTGTCAAGCATCAGAGAAAGGGTCTATTCGAAATGAATTTTCTGCAAATATTTTAGTAAAATGAAGGACAATGACGGTTGAAACTAAGACTTTAGGGTTTGTAAAACATCCTTCTTGAAACCTTTTATTTCTATAGCCCGTATTAGATTCAAGTTATTTGCCTAAATGTTGCCAATTTTGACATTTTAAATCGCCACTTTGACGTTTTGAGGAAAACCCCAATTTATTTTTCTTTAAATGCCTATAACTTTTTTGTCTTTTGAGCTACATAGCTAAATTTTGGTAGGTAACTTACCTATAAGGATATAAACCTGCGTGCCAAATTTGGTTGCCCTTACTTTGTTGATTCCGGAGATATAATTTTTTTTCGAAAGAAAACGCAAAATTTTCCTGGAAAACCTAGGCATATTTTCCTGGCTAACGAACTTATCCAAGCTATTTGCAAAAGGAATTTTTTCACCAAATTTAATCAAAATCGGCCTATTATTTTTTGAGTTATCGGTGTGATACATATATATATATATATATATATATATATATATATATATATATATATATATATATATATATATATATATATATATATATATATATATAATTATATATATATATATATATATATATATATATATATATATATATATATATATATATATATATATATATATATATATATATATATATATATATATATATATATATATTTATATATATATATATATATATATATATATATATATATATATATATATATATATATATATATATATATATATATATATATATATATATATATATATATATATTTATATATATATTTATATATATATATATATATATATATATATATATATATATATATATATATATATATATATATATATATATATATATATATATATATATATATATATGTATCACACCGATAACTCAAAAAATAATAGGCCGATTTTGATTAAATTTGGTGAAAAAATTCCTTTTGCAAATAGCTTGGATAAGTTCGTTAGCCAGGAAAATATGCCTAGGTTTTCCAGGAAAATTTTGCGTTTTCTTTCGAAAAAAAATTATATCTCCGGAATCAACAAAGTAAGGGCAACCAAATTTGGCACGCAGGTTTATATCCTTATAGGTAAGTTACCTACCAAAATTTAGCTATGTAGCTCAAAAGACAAAAAAGTTATAGGCATTTAAAGAAAAATAAATTGGGGTTTTCCTCAAAACGTCAAAGTGGCGATTTAAAATGTCAAAATTGGCAACATTTAGGCAAATAACTTGAATCTAATACGGGCTATAGAAATAAAAGGTTTCAAGAAGGATGTTTTACAAACCCTAAAGTCTTAGTTTCAACCGTCATTGTCCTTCATTTTACTAAAATATTTGCAGAAAATTCATTTCGAATAGACCCTTTCTCTGATGCTTGACAAGTAGCCTTAGCTATAGAGTTTATCATTTAATGGTATAAAATTGTTGTCGAATTTTCGTAAAAAATCAATAAAGCTCAATATATCCGTTATTATATAAGAGACGAAAAAAAATTGTATATATTAATTATAGGGTGTCTTGAGCTACATCTTAAAATAATATTTCTACAATCACAGGGTGGCCCATAAGTCGTTGGTGATACAAATTTCCTTTTTTTTAATCAAACACGCCTTATGTTATTGCATTTTGCATTTTCCATCGAAATATAATGCATGTTTGTAGGAAAAGAAATTCTGAACGCAGCAAGTGCGTTATGGTAGCGAATTTTGATCAAATGTTTCATATTTTTTTTAATCAAACACGCCTTATGTTATTGCATTTTTGCATTTTCCATCGAAATATAATGCATGTTTGTAAGAAAAGAAATTCTGAACGCAGCAAGTGCGTTATGGTAGCGAATTTTGATCAAATGTTTCATATTTGAACAGCTCAATTTGTTATTAACCTATAAGGTTGACCAAGAAACGTGTTTTTTTGGGAACACTTTAAGTTTACTTTTGGAAATTTTTATATATTTTCACACAATAAAGTTCTTTTGATGAAACATGGCACATTGTTTTTAGTATATAGGTTATACTGGTAACCAAATTTGATGCCTGATTTCTTAAAAAAACACACATATTTGTTATTAAATGTATTTTTATGAAAATTCACTACCATAACGCACTTGCTGCGTCCAGAATTTTATGGACATTGAAGTCACCAAGAATAGTGACCTCGGAGGAAGGATATTCAGAAATCAGATAGTCGGTTTTTTCAGAAAGGTAGTCAAGCCCGACAAAGTTGTTTTCAGTAGGTGACCGGTAAATGCAACAGATGAATTTAGTTGTAGCCCTGAGAGGAAGTTTTATCCATATTATATCTTTTCTTCCAGCTTCTAAATTGGGGAGTCTGGTGCAGGGTAGATTGCTACGGACGTATGCGCACACGCCTCCGTGCAATCTAAAGGAAGTAAGGAGCTCATACCCCGGGAAATTAAGGTGATTAGTGGCTGTTTTGGCACTGATTTGGGTTTCGGTGGGGAAGAGGAGTTGGGGCCTGTTAGCTTGGAGGAAATGGAGAACGGAGTTCAGGTTAGAATTTAGGCTACATATATTCGAAAAGGATATGTTAAATCTTGATGTTGGCGCCCCCTGTACACCCCTCTCCCGGAGATCCGAATGGAGGGGTATTTTGCCTCCGGAATATTTTGTACAAGGAGGAGCCATCATCATTTTTGCTTATAAGGGAAGCCGACTCATACACCAGAACCGAAAACGTCCGTTAGGACTTCACCGGCCCCTTGATGTATGGGGTGGTACCTCCTCGGGCGTGAAAAAATCCTTTATTATTACGTAAAGGAAAATTCCAAAATCCCTTGTGGTTGTCCTCCACTGATTATTAGCAGAGTTTCGGCTGGGGTAGATCTTAGTGCTCAATTGATAAGTCGTCAAGCTTTGTACTGTATCCGGTCAACCTTTATCAAATGAGTGTTAGCGGCTGAACCATGAAATATAGATCCAAAGTTGAGAATTGAGACTATGTGCGCGATAAAACATCATCGCTCTTTTAGAGTCTGTTCCGAAGTTTCTTCCCATTGTGCACTTGGGTGTGATTACGCTTTTTTCGGCTTTGCTTATGCATTATTCTATGTGTTGTTTCCATAGCAACTTTTGGTCTAATACCGTCCCTAAATATTTGACAGTGTTTTGTAAAGGTGGGTATGTTTTGTTGAGCTGAGATTAATGTTGGGTTGTTATCTTTCAGGGCTTTGATTCTATGTAGGGAAAAAATACTGCTAATGATTTTTCCTCTGATATGTTGAAGTCACTCTGAAACGCATATTCTCTCAGACTATACATGTAGCAATCTAAATTCCTTATGGCATTTTAATATTTTTAATATATATATATATATATATTATATATATATATATATAATATATATATATATATATATATATATATCACATTCCTGAACGTCACAAGGTCTGGGATAGACATAATTAAGGTACTTAATGAGAAGCTTCATCCAGACAGCAAAATTTATTGATGGGGTGCCCTACGCGTTTCGGCTATACAATAGCCATCATCAGGGGCAAATCTAAAAATTGTAATAAAAGGTCTGTCAGAAAACATTGTCTTCTGGTAGGCAATTGTGCTGGTTTAAGCACAATGATCTCAAGTTAAACTCTACATACATCATCAAGACTAAAATCTACAGTCACATAGCAGAACATGTCTAAAATAGGTTAAAAAAGCAATGTTACATGCCAAACATAAAGTAAAAACTACAAGTCAATCAAAAGGTTACCTAATTAACACTAAAGTCAAAAACATGCAGTCAAAACGGGCTAAAGGCCATAATTATCAAAACAGAGCATAAGTTAAACGAGTTAAAAAAGCTAGTTAATTTAGTGCAAAAACTAAAAAGCCAAAATTGAATCTATAAAGCGAAAAAGGCAGTGGAGTGAACTGACAGAGCAAAACACAACAGGAGGCTACACAGTTAAGCAGAAACCCCATGAGAACTCATAAGGAGATTGAAAATTCCATAAAGAGGTGATACGAGAAAACAAAATGGCTTCAATACTTACTTTCTAACTCTCCAAAAAATTAGATTCAAACTATACACAGGTTGCCAAGGCTGGAGCCTTCATCTATTGCATCAGCGGTCCAACAACAACATACCCAAATGTGCCGGAAAATCGACTTATGGTGTCATTAGAACAATACAAACGACAACTTAAACACAAGGCGAGAGTGAACGTCGGCCATTAATGAAAACTGCAATAAAGCAGATGGCGCTGGTTAGACGGCGAAACGGTGAACCAAACGCAAGGACAGAACGGTGGAAATGTCAGAGACAAAACGCGGAGAGGAGGGGGGAGCCACAGAACAGCCAACTTTATATATACATTCTGCTTCAGCCATAGAGGAACCATAGACTACTGGTAATATTAGTTGACTGGTAATATTAGTTGACTAATATTGACAATCATTTAGTCAACGGTTGTTGGACCGCTGATGCAATAGATGAAGGCTCCAGCCTTGGCAACCTATGTATAGCTTGAATCTAATTTTTTGGAGAGTTAGAAAGTAAGTATTGAAGCCATTTTGTTTTCTCGTATCACCTCTTTATGTAATTTTCAATCTCCTTATGAGTTCTCATGGGGTTTCTGCTTAACTGTGTAGCCTCCTGTTGTGTTTTGCTCTGTCAGTTCACTCCACTGCCTTTTTCGCTTTATAGATTCAATTTTGGCTTTTTAGCTTTTGCACTAAATTAACTAGCTTTTTTAACTCGTTTAACTTATGCTCTGTTTTGATAATTATGGCCTTTAGCCCGTTTTGACTGCATGTTTTTGACTTTAGTGTTAATTAGGTAACCTTTTGATTGACTTGTAGTTTTTACTTTATGTTTGGCATGTAACATTGCTTTTTTAACCTATTTTAGACATGTTCTGCTATGCGACTGTAGATTTTAGTCTTGATGATGTATGTAGAGTTTAACTTGAGATCATTGTGCTTAAACCAGCACAATTGCCTACCAGAAGACAATGTTTTCTGACAGACCTTTTATTACAATTTTTAGATTTGCCCCTGATGATGGCTATTGTATAGCCGAAACGCGTAGGGCACCCCATCAATAAATTTTGCTGTCTGGATGAAGCTTCTCATTAAGTACCTTAATTATATATATATATATATATATATATATATATATATATATATACATATATATATATATATATATATATTATCTATATATATATATATATATATATATATATATATATATATATATATATATATATATATATATATATATATATATATGTGTGTGTGTGTGTGTGTGTGTGTGTGTGTGTGTGTGTGTGCGTTGAAAAGTATTGGACTAAGTAATGACCCTGGGAAATGCCGAAATTAACAATTCTGACTATATTAGTACCGTTACCTCTACTAGATCTTATATGCCTACCCAAGTAAATCTTTAATATATTAGTAACCACATTTTTAAGTATTTTTAGTTTAATCATCTTTTGTTATAGAACATAAAGATTTATTTTTCGTATATTTCCTCAATATCTAAGAAAAGGCATCTTAAGTAATTGTCATTTAAGAAACTTATACGTATGTCTGCTGCTAGTTTACCTACGCATTCGGCTGTACCTTTGTTTTTTCTAAAACCAAGCTGATTTTGCTGGAGCATAGCATTGTGTTCTAAATACCATTCCAGTCTAGTTTTGATTATTCTTTCCAGGGTTTTTAATAAACGTGACATAAGACTAATAGGCATATAAGACGTGCAAAGCAACCGATTTTTTTCCAGGTTTATTAAATAAGATTATAATAGAATATTTAATGGCATCACAATCCATGCCATCCACCAAAAGTTCATTATAAATTTTACAAACTAACTGTTTAGCCGTAGGTGGTAATTTTTAATTACCAGATAGTTAATTTCGTCAACGCTGGTGTTAAATTTTTCTTGTCACTGGGGTTTAAGTCTAGTTCTCCTATACTAATAGGACTATTTAAAAATGTGTAGATTTTTCACATTGACTATCTAAAGTTATGAGAACATCTGCTGTTGCTATTTTGTTCATCAATTCGTCATCTACATTATCTGGTATTTGTTCAAATCTACTTTTTTTTGTTGGTGATCTGACTTGCCTTGATTAGAGGAGGCATTTAGGGAGGCACAGAACCCCATCCATGAATTTTGAGGTTTCTTTTTAAAGGTTTATTTACAGAGGGCTTTTCATTTTTTTTGCCCAATAAAGCTTTCTATGAACAAGTTTATATCTGTATCTCCTAAATTCCGCTCTGCTTTTTTGATTAATAATTTTCATGCCTCATCCCACCAGCGAGAAAACTTCTGTTATAAATATTATTTGGTTTGTAAATGAAAGTCTAGATTGAAATTCACAAGAAAGTTCAACATATTTTTGGTATAAGTCCCAGTCAGCATGATTTGTGTTCCACATTTTTGTTGTTTTAATATTTTCGTCAATATTGATGTTTCTAAATAGTTAAATAATTAAAGGGGTGTGATCCGGCCCGTGTGGATCTTCAAGTACTTCCTAATGGCTATTATTTAAAATGCCTCTTGACAGGATCGTGATGTCTGGGACATATACGGTTTCTGTTGGTTTATTTATTCTAAAAAAAGATCCATCATTACGAATTATGAATTCTGGACTTTGATCTAATGCACCTACTAGTATGTCACCTAAGCTATTATTAGTGCTAGACCCCCAGCTACTACTCTGAGCATTAAAGTAACCCCCCCCCCCCAATAAGGACTGGAGGCTTGATTTATTTAAAAATGTTTACGTAATCTGAACCTACAACCTGTACATTTGGTGGTCTGTGCAAGGATACAACTGAAATACATATATCTGGCACATACACTTTGGCAGAATATATTTCAATTAACGGATTAAAGTTTGCAACAAAATCAATTCTTTTGAAAGGAAACTTATTTGAAATAATTATAACAACACCACCTTTGCCTCTAGGGCGGCTTTTTACGATAATGTAATGTAATATCCCGGTATTCGTAATTTATAGTCTGGTTTAAAGCAGGTCTCAGATATATCCGCTATATCGCAGTTGGTTTCAACAACAAGTTTGTTTAGTAAATATATGTTAGTGACTGCTCATCTAGCATTCCATTGAACCACTCTGATCATTTGGTCTAGTTGAGAAAATATGGTATATATATATATATATATATATATATATATATATATATATATATATATATATATATATATATATATATATATATATACATAGTAATTCTTTGACCTGTTGATTTAGTGTTATTTAGGTTTGTTTTCCTCTCTACAATATCCGTACAGGTCTCATTAATTAAATCTTATACATTGTCTCAAATTCTTTTGCATGGTCTTTCTCATATGTTGTGTGAGGGTTGTTCGTTCTGGGTTTACCACAAAAACTAAAAAACTTTTGTTTGTGTATATTTAATTGGGGGGAATGGAGTTGTGGTTGTTTTCTGCCGCTTCTACACTCGCTATCCTGGACTCCATTCAGAAGAGAGCTATATGTCTCATCGGTGACCCTACCCTCACCCAAACGCTGCCATCCCTTGCCCACCGACGTACCATTGATGACCTCTCTCTCTCTATCTCTCTCTCTCTCTCTTTTATAGATATCTGCACGGGCACTTCTCAGAGGAGCTTTCTTCCATAGCTTCTCCACGTGCTGCCCCCAACAGATCTACCAGGGGAACGGAGCCAATGCACCCTTTTACTGTCCAGGTCACCAGAGATAGAACATCTTGTTATGCCCGCTCTTTTGTCCCGAGGACTTCCAGGTTGTGGAATTCCTTGCCGGCACATGTTTTTCCTTCTCCTCCGAACCTCCAAACCTTCAAGTCCAGAATTAACAAGCTGCCTCTTTCCTCCTTGTCAACACCCACGGTACGATAGTATTTAGGCTGTAAGCCCTTGTGGTGTGTTGTTGAAATATAAAAAAACTTAAGGAAAAAATTGCTTGGGAGCGTTCTGAAGGGAAAGAAAAGAGTTTCTTAAGGTAATGTTGGAAAATGACGGGTTTTTAACAATGGTCTCTGCTTCCTTAGAAGAAATGTTCATCACTGCCACTGCCATCTACATATGAAACTAATCCCGGATATGTGTTCTAGGCTTCTAGTTCGTGCTCATTTGAAGACATTTTTTCAGGGTTCAAAAGACGCGATTTTCTCGTTAGTTAATGTTTTCTTCGAAAATGTAATGAGATGTCAATCTATTTGGCTCTATGCTTGTTGCCCAGCAACAGTTTCAACTTTTATTCAAACTTATCGATGTTGGCAGTAAATTGCATAAAAAACAGGCTGATACATAAACTTGTTTGAACACTGCAGTGTGATAATGAGGCAAGACAAATCTGTTAACATAGAATGAACACAGAAATGACTTCTAAGTTTCGCTTTCAACAAATCAGGAGCTGTTATATCAATTATAATACTATCAGTAAAACTCCCCAAGCCATGGAGACTGCTGCTCGTCCTAATCAGGAAATCATCAGGAACTATTTTATGAGTGACAGTCTCACACTTCCAAATACCATACACAAAATGAAAGCAACTCTTTTGGAATATTTGTATAGTCTCTAACAATCAAGCTGAATTAAGTAATAAAGTCCATGGATAAAATTACAGCAATTGAAGCGTGACAGAGTTAGTAATTAACACAGATTATTTGTTATTCTTTCATCCAACATATGCCTGCTGTGAGATAAAAACTTCAAATTGTGTGTGTTTTGTGTGTTTTGTTTCTTTAACGTCGGCCTATTTCCTCAACTATGGCCAATTAAGGACACCAGGGAGCAGTTTCACCTCAGTATCCTGGGAAATTTGCCGAACTCCTGCCTTTCTGTAAGGAGAGTAGGGATCTTTAACGTGCCCAATATCGCATGGACACGGTACCGACGGCTTTACGCCCCCTCCGAAAGGCGGAACGTGCAGACATTCAACTTGAAAAAATTCAATGCCAGAACCTCGGTTAATGTTAATGTTACAGTTTCTACAGAAAAAGTAAAAGGAGAACCCTGGGATCGAACCCAGTACCCTTCGGTTCAGAGGCACACGTTCTTGCCCCTGAACCACCGAGCCTCTACTTTAAATTGTAATACGACCTTTACAATTTTGAACAAATGCAAAAGAGATTTTAAGATTTCTACATCTTATTATTGATACGCTCAATTATAAATATTTTTTGTTGTTTGGGATCAGCTAAATAGGTTTTTCAGTCGGTTAGATTGAGACGGTTAAAAGTGAGCATTATAGGTATATCCACCACATAAAATTTTAACTGTCATCTGATTTAGAATATCTAACTGTTTTGGCTCGTTGTGAAATAAATTATATCTAACCTAGTGTTTCCGGAACGCAATGTGCAATTATCTACATCAATTCTGAAACTTTGCGTTAACAATCGCTTTCGAACAATGTTGTAACCAAAAAAAGGCGTTGGGATGCATGGATATATAAACTAGCTAATTGCTAAATGGCTCCGTCAGGTCTCAATGTGTCACACCAACTGTCATAATTGTGCATGAGTCAAATGTCTTGGAATTACGCTGCCAGCTCACTGTGGCCGACACCGAGTTTAAAGCGTTACAATTTCGGTACGTGTGGCAGCGCTAAATGCCTGTAAAGTTCAATTTTGAAGTATTTTTGAGCAACGAACTTCGAGCTATTTTGAAGAATTGCGTATTTTCAACTTCGAACTACCTTAAGCTCGCCTAGCACTTACAGTTTTTTGAACCGAAAGTTCGGTTCGAGTTCCGATTTGGTTCGAGTTTCGATTCGGTTCGAAATTTTGAAGCTTCGCACACCCCTAAATATTTTGTAATCAGTGTCTCTGGCGAAATGAAAATATATCTAAAATCAAATTAACCAAGAATAAAAACAACATATATGTCGTGAAAAACACTTTCATTAATCTCAAGGCTTGCTGATTTCAAGTAAAATGATGTTTCGTATTTGTGTCATTTTAAAAGAGAAAGGACGTGAATTAAGTCAATGGCCTACTCTCTACACGAATACAGTGTGTATTATTGCAAACCATAAATATTATACGAAATAGTTTAAAGTGTGATCAAAAAAATAAGAATCCAATGTAAGATAATATAAAAGCTATTTTTTTGGTTAATAGGTTGGCTAAGTATATTTTATCAATGCTAACTGGAGGCTTCAACTTCTTAGGAAGAACAGTAAAGTTAAATACCTAACACCTTCATATAAATATACTTTTAGCGTACTGATTAACAAACTGATACCATGGATGTTTTCTTTTAGAAGAGATTTACTAAAAATTAGTAAATATTTAAAGAGAAATTCACAACCGAATCTCTCTTGATGAGTTTCACCTTATCTTTCTAACCACTGAGAAACAGGGTTCATAGAAATGTATCTTTTCTTTGGGTAAATTTAAAAATAAAGAACTTATGAAATTTAGACGTAATTTCACAAGGCATTCTTACATAATGCTTGTCAACATTAAGAAACAAAGCTCTTACAGAACAGTCTTTTCTTATGTCAAATTTTTAAAAAGCTTCAAATGCCATATTACATTTTAACAAAACGTAACCGCGGCTAGGGGATTTTCAATATCAGCTCTGAGTGTACATAAAGTGAATGTAGTACAATCAAACTCGCTGTGCAAATAATTTCGTTTCATTTCAGTTGATGTATTTTTAGCTGTAAAATAGAAGGGAAGCTTTGATGCTATATGATACCATGTGAATTTGTACGGGCTCAGCCTTTGCCTAATAAATCTGCGGTGAAGGGTAATTTATTTTGGTGTAGATGTGAACCTATATACGATAACTACGTAATAGCCATTAAGAATTTTAGCATTTTACGACCATATGATTCACTTATTGCAGTCTAGCTTTAGTTTGTTTATATATTGACCTTAAAAAAATCAGGTAAGAGATAATCCATTTCAGTAAAATTTATACATAATCAGTAGCGGCTCGTGTCTTAATGCATTGGGGGTGCGCAGGAAAAAAATCAAGGGCTCCCCTCTTTTTTCACCGAAAATGTATTATAAAAAAACCTACTTACTAAACTTAATAATTATTAACTACTTACCAAGTTTTCCTCTAGTTAGTTATAGGTTATAGTAGTTAAAAAGTCTTATCCTTTGATAATTACTAACTAACTATATAATTTTAAATGTGTTGTTTGATATAAAGTCATGACAATATGTGATCTTTGTCATTTTATACTTCACGTATCTTTTCAATTTTATTATATTTATTTATATGTTCATTTACTCGTCTATTAATTCATATATTTATAAACGGCTAAGCCTATGTATGTATTCGATTGTCAATAATATTCCACACATGTTCAATTGGTGAAAAGTCTGGAGACGTTATTTTCTTGTAAGAACCTTGTAGTGACCCTTGCTTTATAAGAAACTGCTTTGTTCGGTTGAAAAAGAAGTTGAATGAACACTCGTAGGTGTGGCAGGGCAACAGGCTGCACTACGTTTCGTATGAAATTATTATCATTCAAATTTCTGCCAATTAAAACTGGAGGTGACCTGCTACCGTATGTTATGAACCCCATACCATCACCACCCGTGTAAGTATTGTAAGCCGTTCAACAGAAAATTATAAATTTCTGATTTCTCACCATAATCGTCTTACTCTTCTGTGACCATCGTGGACTCAAAGGCAGACTCGGGACTGGTCATATAACACAACACAATTCCATTTTCATTAATTACCGTCCCAATTTTATCCGCCGTTATACCACTCAAGCAGAGCAACACGATGTCGAGGTGTCAGTAGGAGACATAAAAATAATCTATACGAACGATGCCCAAAAGCGCGTATTCTACGATATATCGTGGCACTAGAGACTCCTTGTTGTAGAACTCCCAACAAAGCATTTCCAATAGACCGTCTTTTGGAAACCCTGTCTTGTAAAACCGCAATCTTCAAATGCCAATCTTCCCATGGTGAGGTTGCTCCCTGTCTGCCAGATCCATTACGAGAGTTAAAGATTCCTTCTTCAGACCATCTGCACCAACATTGTAATACTGTTGACGCACTGCGTCCTATGCGGCCGGAAATTTATCTGATTCAGAAACAGGCTTCCCGCATACTAACAATGAGCCCCATTTAGAATTCACTTAAATTATTGTAATTGTTCCGCAATATATATATATATATATATATATATATATATATATATATATATATATATATATATATATATATATATATATATATATATATATACCTTTTACTGGGTGTTAGGACCTTTTGGAAAGTCAGTATAGTTGAAGGTTTCCCATAATTGATTTATTTTGCTTGATTATAATCAGACTCTAAAAGGCGACGACCATTTGTTTCCAGCGTTCCTTTTCATTTCGTTGTAACTTGTTCACTTTATATAAATTGGGCCAGGTTATCTAGGACTTATTCTCTTGTTCTGTTTCCTTCCTTGTCCATGTATGTGTTCTTTAAATATTCTTGTCAGAATGTTATTGTGTCAAAGAATATGTCTTAACAAGTTTTATTTATTCTTCAATGTCTTTCAGTGAGCATCTGCTTTCCAGTTTATTAGCCGTTGTCGCCTCTACTTGGTGAAACCGTTACATACTAAATAGAGGCGTTGAGGCTACTTCCTTGGCGAAACCGGTTACAAAGAAGTAAACGAATAATTTTGAAGCCAGAGAAGGCTAAATATAGACATATTTGGCATCTATTTATTCTCACCTCATATAGCAAACCCTAATTTGATGATACTGCATACTAGAGGCCAGCTCGTTTTGCAAAGGTCCACTGCTGATAGATGAGGTTTACCGCCTTATATGCACTCTGATACTATTTTTATATTGTGGAAATTCGTTTTTAAATTGTGTAAATTTGGTGTTTTCGACTTATTGCCATTATTAGTTCGTCGCTGGTCACCTGCGCTAAGTTTAAACTAACATTTTTTATTTTGTTGTTGTTGTAAAATGCCTGTTTTTTGTGTTTTTTTCAGTTGTCTCCAACGTTTCTTGGTGTGGTCAGGTTACGTCGGGTTAGATCGGGTCAGGTCAGATTAGGTCAGGTCGTTCAGGCTTGCTTGGTAAAGTGTTTTTTTTTGCATAACCGGGAAGAAAAATGTTGTCCCTTCAACCCCAAAACAAGCTGGCGGACCTGGCGCAAATAGGTGTGCTGAAGGGGAAGGCATTATAGAAAAAAAATATTGATACTAAATGTGAAAACGGCTGCTTCTGGAAGTCCAACAGAGCTGTTTTTGTCAATGTTCCTTCTATATTTCCTTCACCCCCTCCAGCATCCCGAGTCCCGTAAGTCTTGGAGGAGGTTGTTTCCACGACAGTTTTCTTCTTAGTTATGCATATTGGAGTGGTTTTAAGTAAGCAATTTTGCCTTTTAAATCAGCTTACTCATTGTATGTTCTATGAATAAATGGAACAAATGCAGTAATAAAAGGCAATTCTGTTTTATACCTTTTAGTGAATATTCCTTAAGGTAATAGAGAGGTCACGATTGAAAGCTTTTCAAAAAATTTTTTTAGGTGAGCGCGAATTTGGAATCCTAGAACCCAAAACCAAGGTTCGTTAAAATTTGTATATGTTTATATATATATATATATATATATATATATATATATATATATATATATATATATATATATATATATATATATATATATATATATATATATATATATATATATATATATATATATTGTATATATATATATATATATATATATATATATATATATATATATATATATATATATCTGTGTGTGTGTGTGTGTGTGTATCCGAGCGATAACTCAAAAAATACTCTACTGATTTGAATGAAACTTGGCACATAATTTCATTGTATTAAGACCGTGGACTAGTTCACTAGTTCGTATATCAGCTGTAACGGACATTTTTTCACCCAAAAATATACAAAAATTATTTTTAAAACTCTCTATTTTTGTAAGTATTAAAATAACTGTAATGACACTTTACATGTAGCTAAAAATGGTGCAAGTAAACCTATGTTGTGAATTTTAAGTAATTTGGTACACAGTATTCAGAGTTTTATCTAAATCAAAAATAAAATCTGAAAGAGATGCGTTGAAACTACTTAGTGGTTAAAGTCCAATGCCTGACAGATAGAGTAGTTAACTGTCACGCCTTGATTGATTCATACAATAGGTATAAACCATACATCAACGGTAACAAAACAAAATAAATAACAGGCATAAAACATACTAGCCGAACCAACAATCGTGAAATTTCGGCCACAAATATCGCAAATGACAGACGGCATGAAACTAAAAATTTGCCAAGTACCTAATTGTTATTTAACTGGGGGATTCAATCAATTTTTAAAATACACATTATTTGTAGCTTGTTGAACGGCCCCAGATACAGTTTTATGCTGAAAGTGTAGCATCATATAGATATTGGAAATATAAACAAAATCAAATCAAGTCTCTATGAAAAAGCTTTTAAAATAGTTTATTTTTCATCTCTAATTTTAAACATAAGACCACATATAAGATAGAAACAGTCATTGAATCTGTTTCAATAGCACTTCTAGTAACTCTGTAATTAGTTGTTACGTATACTTTTAATAATAACTTATCTCGAGCATGAAGCCCGTGCTAAGTATCCAATAAACCAAACGTTAGTTAACGTATCAGATAGCGCAGTGGTAACCGGCTAAATTAAAAATATTACAATATGTTAGGTAGAAAGTTTTAGTCTATAAACAGAGAAAACTAGACATCTAACAATATTATTTTACAACAATTTCTTTAGTATGGCTCCTATCTTAAGAATTATCCATGGTTTATGTTTACATATTTTGAATGTAATAATATATATATATATATATATATATATATATATATATATATATATATATATATATATATATATACATCTACATATATATTCTTAAGAAAATGCTATCTATGGTTTTTATGTTGTTCCTACTGTGTTCTTAAGTTTCTTAATTTTAATTAGCAGGAAAATTAGTGAAAACCTGCCTTAACATTATTTTGTTTTTGATTTAAAAATGACCAAATTATCTTATAATTATTTACACTACATTCATATTATTTACGTTTATACTATATCTTAGATACAACCAAACTTAGGTATCTAAGATATAGTATAAATGTAAATAAATATTCAAAATATGTAAACATAAACCATGGATAAATCTTAAGATAGGAGCAATGTTTATACTACGGAAATTGTAAAATAATATTGTTAGATGTCTAGGTTTCTCTGTTTATAGACTAAAACTTTCTACCTAACATATTGTAATATTTTTAACCTATCAATTATAAATAAATATTTTGAAATTTGAAATTGAGATTGGCTTGTCTTCTACGCATAAGGTTGCGTGATCGATTCCGACTTGATGAATATATGTTGTTGTTTTTTACATTTGGAGGAGCAATAGTGTAAGGATTTCATACGTTTTAAGCAAGATCTCATTTTTGTTTAAAACTCCTGGGTAACTTTGTCACCTTTGAGTCTGAAATTATAATAGTTAGCAGACATTTTGTTATTGTTGATATCGATAAAACCGGTTGGATTAGGTTGATTAATAAGGAAAAATAACTGCTACGTTCATAGTGTGTAGATAGTTTTCTAAATATGAATAAAGTTTCCTTCTAGGAAGCTTTTGTAACTAAAATGAAATTTGCAATACAAGTTTCTTTTAAACAGACTTACACTATCTATAAATATTGCAAAATTTAATTTTTCTCAAAAGGAATAGAACACAAGATTGTTTTGATAACAGAGAACTATCGATGGTAACACTTTCGAAAAAAAACTTCATATGTGCGCGTACTAGGACCTCTAAAATCGATCTTCAAAGTCTATGTAAGTTTAAAGTATTAATTTTAGTAATATGCCGTATAACCATAACGCACTTGCTGCGTCCCGAAATGTTCTTATATTCTTACATAGACGATGTAGGAGTCTGTTTAACGGCGCATCTGGTTAAAAAGCTATCCAGCCACTTTTGGAATGCCATTATTAATGAGTGTAAGTGACACAATTTCAGATTAGGTGATCCACAAATTAGCAAACCACTAAAACCACCTTTTCTAATGATAAGCGTAACAATATTGTTTTTTGCACACTTAAATTGAAATGAGAAATTGTGTTATTGCAAAAAATATTACCTTATTATATATCTTGGGGTTACTTTGCCACGATTTTGTCATATATTTTTGAATAACTTCCAAACCAAAGACAATATCTTACAACGCTGACGATATGTGGTATATCTCACTTCGGGCTACTCGTAGACTTATTTACAGTTGTCTGGGCATTCAAGATTATTTTCTATTAATTTTTTTAACGGCCCGGCAAAGTTACCCGTAAGAAGTGTTACTTTGCCCAGTGGCAATAAACACGTATTTACGGGTATTTACCTGCAGTTTAAAGCAAAGTTGTGCCGGTACAAGGGTTGCTTTGCCCGCCTAGAAGGCACAAAAAATTTCCGCGTGGAAGGAGCGCTTGAGATGACCAAAAAAACACAAGTTTATAAACTATTATATTTATTTCAGTGCATCTTGTTTTAGCAAACGATATGATCAACAAATAGGTACAATCAATAAAAAATTGCCAACAGAAAAAAATTAACAACTTTCTACCCGTTCGAATGTGTACTGAACTTTGTATATTCTAAAATCAGAGCAAAATGTATCAACTTATCCAACTAAAATTTATAGGCACTGAGATCACAGCTGAACTTCTGAATTCCTCTTCGATATTCAGTTGGTGCTCCCAAAACCTCAACAATGTCCTGAGGGAATGTAAATAAATTTTCATTTGGCTTAAATTTTCTTATGAATTTTATGTTGTATTCATCGTCAAAGATAGCTTACACAACTCCAATGTAGTGTTTAAGAGTTTTCTTGGTGACAAATTGGACTACAACAAAGTCGTTAATTCTTGGCGTCTGTAGATAGCTGGAAATTCTGTTTTGGTCGCCTACTTCTGTTTGGTCTTCGTCTTCTGAAAGTTCTGGATCTACTGTTTCTATTATATTATCTGACACATTTATGTCATTTTCTGGGTTTTTTTCTGGGAATAATTCTTCAAAGGACACAGACGTTCCAGCAGTAACATTAAGCATATTTTCCTTCCTCTAGATGCTGTTGTAGAGGATCTGGGACTTCTAATTTCCTTCAAATAATCAAGCACCGCGTTGTCAATTTGATCGTTAACATTTTCTTCCAACTTTTGTTGTGGAAGCCTTTTAAGAACTTGTTGAGGATCTAGCGGGATGATTCCTGTTGCCCTAAAAGCATTTTTAATGGTCACTTCTTGATTTATTTGGGTTTTGTCCATCAGAATCTTCAACAGCGAAGGAAATGATGTTTTTTTGACACAGATCTCTCTTGGATTTCTTGTTTTGTAGTCTGTTATTATATCTCTCCAACAAGTTTTGAGGGATTTGAAATATCCCACATCCAGTGGTTGAGTAAGGTGAGTTGAATGTGGAGGTAGGGAAACGAATCTAATATTATTACCTTGGCAGGACCTAAGAACTTCAATATTGAGATGTGATGGTAAATTATGCCCTATAATAACTTTGGGACCTGACCTTGTACGACTCCATGGAATCGCTACCTTCTCAAACCAGTCCAAAAAACAAACAGAGTCAAACCAATCCGACTTTGTTCTGTTGAATTTAGTACGTTTTGGACCAGCAATTAACCATCAGTCATACAACCATTCAGCTTTGTACACGACATATAGAGGAAGCATTTCACCAGCACCTGTCGCACAAAATATAATGGAAACTGATGACTTAGAAAAAGTCATCATCCGTTCTGGATACTTCATTCTACCACGAAAAATGCACTTCCTAGCCCCAGGAACGTCTGTGAGGTTAGTTTCGTCATAATTAAGGATATTCGCAGGTGGAACATCAGCGATACTGTCAGAAAGATTTTGGAAGTAGGTTCTAAGTTCCTCCTCACTTTTTTGAGCACGGACATACTTAATATTCTGGCACGCTGTGATAGTCTAGCGCTGTGTCTGTTGATAAAGGAATAGCACCAATTATTTCCTGGTGTAGTATCGTCTTGAAACTGTTTTATGCGTTTGCCTTGCTTTTTCAAATAACCTGACGATCATTTTCAAATCAAATTTGGTTAGAGGTGCTCCGAACTCAGCACTTACAGTTAATAAATCGACAAAATGACGTTCCTCAATTTCGGTGAGCGCTGTTTGTCCACCGACGGATCCCATATGTTTCTGTCGATGCTTATTCCAAACCGTTTTTTTTTTTCGGAACACGAAAATTGTCCGTGGCCTCTTGATAGGATAGACCTCGGTTCACAGCTTGAACAGCTTTACCCAAGTAATCTTCTGTGTAGTCTTTGTACCTTCTACACCTAACTTTTGTTACATAATTTCTTGGTATAATGAATATATCTGCGATGAAAGAGTGCAGATACAGTAATATCGCCTCATATAACAAAATTAAAAAAATGTAATTATTTCAAAAATTGTTTCAAACTAAACCGTTGGGTAAAGTCACCCCAAGGTGGAAGCTATTTAACAAAAAAAATCATATAACACACAAAGATACATAAATATCAGTGTAATTTTTGGTATATTGAGGCCCAGGCGTATAATATCCGACATGGTAGACTTAAAGCGACAAAACAATGTTTCAATTCTCTTCTAGGTCCGTTAACATTTCACCATCATTAAAGTATGCAATTTTAGGTAAATACTTACATGGCTAATGTTACGTTTAGACACGTCACATCAAGCTCGCATCAGCGCTAGTCAACAATTGAAGTATCTCGGTTTACAACTTCATTTCACGCGATTAAATCGGCGTTGCCATTGTTGCAAATTTGTTTATTTTAAAATATTTCAGTTGCGTGGGCAAAGTGACCCCTTGGGGCAAAGTAACCCCAGTACACGGTACCTTTCGCCTTCAAGCTCCATACATTTCTACATTATTAACAAATTCACGTTGCATCCTGCCCGTGGCAATAATTGCAGTTTTATTTATTTGATCCACAGTCTCTTACATTTGTTCTTTTAGTATTTTTAGATCATGCATCAAATCGCCTACATCCTATTGCTTAAATACATCGTACGCAAAAAAAGTTGACGGTCACCAAACTTCAGATGACTATCTTTTTGGGGCATTTCATAAATTCTGTACAGTACAGCTACGTATACGATGAATTAAAAATTACCCTTTAGACAGAATGAATATTCCAGCTAGAGGATTAGTGGATCTTATTGTAATAGAGCGATCATTCTTATTTAATACATCAGCTCTATAACGTTTCTGCAATAAAAAAAACTCGGGACGCAGCAAGTGCGTTATGGTAGTGAATTTTTATTAAATGTTTCAAATTTAAATAACTCAATTTTCTATAAACTTAGAGTTTAATTTTAATACGTAGTAAGGTCTTTCCTAAGGCAAGATAGCCACAAAATTTCATTAAAATAACTTTGTAATTTTCAAAGAAAAAATTTTTTTTCAAAAGAAAATTTAAAATTTGAATAACTCAATTTTCTATAAACCTAGAAAGTTGAATTTTGGTACGTAGTAATATCTCTCCTGAGGCAACATATATGTTAAATTTCATTAAAACAGATTTGTTGCTTTAGGCGAAAAAAAAGTTTTTTCGAAAGAAAACTCAAAATTTTTCCGGGAAACCCCGTCCGATTTTTCTGAATAACGAACTTATCTAAGCCATTAATAAAAGAAAGGCACTTGCCAAGTTTCATCGAAATCGGTAAATTATTTTTTGAGTTATGAGACGGATACATATATATATATATATATATATATATATATATATATATATATATATATATATATATATATATATATATATATATATATATATATATATATATATATATATATATATATATATATAAATTAAACCTATTTACAAATGAACTTTAATAAGATATTATGCTGTCACAATACCTCTCTCAAGCAGTGGCGATTTCTCCTAGTGAGCTAGGTGTGCGCCGCACACCCTAAAATATAATCAAAATGTGCACAGTTATATATGTTTTATTTCTTTTTCCCTTAGTCTAAATACACTACATATTTTATGACAATCAATTTAATTTACTTATTTGATTTCATAAATAGTCGGTTAATAGTGACTTGGAATGAAGTAGATACCAGGTTTCTAACATATTCAGAGAATCTGAGTAGATCAATAGCAACTGGGAATGAATTCGGTCAGTCCCTGATCCACGTGTTACAAATAGTGAGGAAAATACCATTGATTTTAACACTGCAGTGAGCTATAAAAATTTGATTAACTCAGTTTTCTATAATCTTAGAAAGTTTAATTTTGGTAGGTAGTAAGGTATTTCCTAGGACAAGATATCCACCAAATTTCATTAAAATAACTTTGTAATTTTTGGAGAAAAAAAATTGTTTCAAAAGAAAATTTAAAATTTAAATAACTCAATTTTCTATAAACTGAGAAAGTTGAATTTTGGTACTTAGTAAGTCCTCGCCAAGGAAATAGTAAATAGTAAATTTCGTTAAAACAGCTTTGTTATTTTCGGAGAAAAAATTTTTTTTTTGAAAGAAAACTTAATTTTCCCGGAAAAACCCGTCCGATTTTCCTGCCTAACGAACTCATCCAAGCCATTAATAAAAGAAGGAAAACAACTAAAAATGTACAAAGCACATCATTAAATAATATATTTTACAGGAACATGTTCTCCGGTATTCTACATCCACATCTACATTCAAGTCTGCCTTTCTCAGTTGCCATAAACCATTTTTATTTTATTGCGAGAGTTTTCTCTGGAATACTTTATGTAAACTAAGAAGGCAAGCAATCTAAATAAGGACAGAAATTCAGGTAATGTACGTTTGAATCTCCCTTAATAGCCGATGCTGTGTTGTACAATATACAGGTATTGTTTCTTGTTTCTCAGGGTGTTTCCTCGAGATTACCCAAGCACCAACGCCAGGGAGCAGCTTTATTTCACCACCCTGGAAATCCTGCCGAACCCTTTTTTTTTTCTGTAAGAGGGGTGTCCCAACATTGCATTCTAGATGTGACTGACGACTTTACCTTCTCTCCAAACGACGCAACGTGCAGCCATTTAAATTAATTTAACTTGATACTTCAATCTACGATCATCTTAATTTTACAGTATGTAATGAAAATAAAATTACGATTTAACTGGAAATCGGATTCGTTACCTTTGGCTCCAGAGGCACACACAATTAACAATTAAAATATCTTTATTGATTAACATAAAACACATGATTATGTACAGGTATACATATAAACATTTACACATATAAGAGTATATACATAAGTCTTAAGTACTATTTAATAATTATGAGTTGTTGCCTAGATAAGGTATATCTCATAAGGTATTTGGACTGAAATTGCATTTAGCTGGCATTGTGTTTTGTTAAATGACATTTGTTTAATTACAGGAAAACGTTCGTACCACTACACCACTGAGATTGCAATATACAGAGGGTTTTCTAGACATACAGTAAAAGATCATGAAGCTCATGGCCAGCTCTTTAATAGTGGGCTTGTCTGGTATACTTGCAATATGGTAGGTGGTAGTGGAATTTTCCTTTACGTGATAGTAAATGATTTTTTTCACGCCCCTTACATAAAGGGGCCGGTGAAGTCCCAACGGACGTTTCCGGTTCTGATGTATGAGTCGGTTTCCCTTATAAGCAAAAATGATGATGGCTTCTCGTTGTACAAAAGATTCCGGAGGTAAAATACCCCCTTCATTCGGATCTCCGGGAGAGGGGTGTACAGGGGGCGACAGCATCAAGATTCAACATATCCTTCTCGAGTATATTATGTGACCTAAATTCTAACCTGAACTCCGTCCACCATTTCCTCCAGGCTAATAGGCCCCAACTCCTCTTCCTCACCGAAACTCAAATCAGTGCCAAAACAGCCACTAATCACTTTAATTTCCCGGGGTATGAGCTCCTTACTTCCTTTAGATTGCATGGAAGCGTGTGCGCGTACGTCCGTAGCAATCTACCCTGCACCAGACTCCCCAATTTAGAAGCTGGAAGAAAAGACATACTATGGATAAAACTCTCTCTCTCTCTCTCTCAGGGCTACAACTAAATTCATCTGTTGTATTCACCGGTCACCTTCTGACAACAACTTTTTCCAGCTCTTTGACTACCTTTCTGAAAAAGCCGACCACCTAATTTCTGAATCTCCTTCCTCCGAGGTCACTATTCTTGGTGACTTCAATGTCCATAATAAGGAATGGCTAGGATCTTCACAAACCGATCCACAAGGGAGAGCAGAGGAGGCCTTTGCAGTCAGCAAGTCTTTAGCCAATATGGTTCAGCAACCTACTTATTTCCCTCGTATCCCAACACACAGCTCAAATCCCTTGGATCTCCTTTCTACTACAAATCCTGACTGCTATAAGATATCGGTCACTGTCCCCTGGGTCGCTCAGACCAAGGCATGGTCACTGCCTTCTGTGCAATGCAACCCGAGGTCACACAGTCATCACACCCACGTATCGTTTGGCACTACAACACCGCGAACTTGGACGAAATGCGAGCTTACTTTTCCTCATTTCCATGGGCGTCTGTCTGCTTCTCTCATCCTGACCCCTCTGATATCTCACAAAACGTCACCGAAATTATCAGAGCTGGCATGAAATTATTTATTACACATACATAGAAAACCTCTGCAGCCACTCAAAAGCTTTGGTTCTCTAAATCCTGTGACAAGGCCAGACTTGAAAAGGTCAATGCTCACAAAAAGCTTCTACAAAATCCCAGTCAAGAAAACCGTCAAGCATTTAACGACGCAAGAAACCGCTATGCCCGCATTCTTTCTGAGGAAAAAACTCGTTTAATAACCACATCAAAAACAATGTCCTCTTAATCTCCAGCGGCAGCAAACCCTCATGGACTCCTGATAAATATATTGGGAATATTTTCTGCAAGAGCACGTTCCCACCTCTTGCCTCAGGGGATGAAATTGTTTCTACCGCCCTGGGCAAGGCTGAACTTTTTTACTCGTTGTTCGCCGGCAATTCTACTCTCAACCCACCTCCAAATGGTCAACCACCAACAGTCCCCAATGTCGCGCATAAAATGACGGATATCACTTTCAAAACTAAAAAGGTACGAAAGATGCTCTCTTCTCTTAATACCAGGCAAGCCTCTGGCCTCAACGAGATCTCAGCAATTGTTCTCAAAAAATGCGCACCAGAACTTGCTCATGTCCAGACTCGTCTGTTTCAGACATCTTACAATAGAGGCATATTCCCTAGTAAGTGGAAAACTGCTCGAGTACAACCCGTCCCCAAGAAAGGATCCAAAGCGCTTCCTAGCAACTACAGGCCTATCTCTCTCCTTTCAGTCGTCTCTAAAGTGATGGAAAAGTATATAAACACAGAATTACTAAAATTTCTTGAAAAACACAGTCTAATTCATGACAGGCAGTATGGATTCCGTCAGCGCAGATTAACTGCCGACCTTCTTTCCTTTGTCATCTATTCTTGGAACAAGTCTATGGAACTACACGGTGAATCCGAGATTGTCGCTCTAGACATATCCAAAGCAATCGACCAGGTCTGGCACGCTGCTTAATAAACTACCGGCCTATGGCCTACCACCAAAACTCTGTACGTGGACAGCAAATTTCCTCTCCAAGCGGAGCATTTTTGTTGTCCTAGATGGCCATTCCTCTAAACTGTGTCCAATTAATGCATAAGTTCCTCAAGGTTCAGCTTTAGCCCCTACTTTGTTTCTTCTCCACATCAATGACCTCCTCTCGAGCACATCCAACCCAGTTCACAGATACGCGGACGACAGCACCCTCCACTTAAATATACAATATTCTAAGCCTGTCTCTTTAGCCCAATTAGATGAGGATCGCAGACTCATTGAGGGTTCTGTCTCCGTGGATCTCCAAAAAATATTAGACTGGGGAAGTAGAAATCTTGTACAATTCAACCCCACCAAATCACAGTCTTGCATTCTTTCTCATAAGAGTAACACCAGCCCTAGACCCATCACAATAAACAACCAAGTTATTCAAAATAATGAGTCCTGTTCACTTGTTGGCATTTCTGTGGATCGAAATCTCAATTGGCACCAACATGTCACATCAATTGCAGAAGCGGTTGCTAAGAAATTAGGTTTCCTCTTCTGGGCTCGCAAATACTTTTCACCAGCTAATCTCTATACCTTATATACTTCACAAATAAGACCAAACCTCGAATACTGCTCCCACATCTGGGGTGCTGCTGCCGCTTCTACACTCGCTATCCTGGACTCCATTCAGAAGATAGCTATACGTCTCATCGGT
The DNA here is from genome assembly GCA_964006375.1 of Tillus elongatus. Lineage (NCBI taxonomy): Eukaryota > Metazoa > Arthropoda > Insecta > Coleoptera > Cleridae > Tillus > Tillus elongatus. Next base: position 72,488,238 of record OZ023265.1, read on the forward strand.
GACCCTACCCTCACCCAAACGTGCCGTTGGTGACCCCCCTCTCTCTCTCTCTCTCTCTTTCTCTCTTTTATAGATATCTGCACGGGCACTGCTCAGAGGAGCTTTCTTCCATAGTTTCTCCACCTGCTGCCCTCAACAGATCTACCAGGGGAACAGAGAGAATGCACCCTTTTACTGTCCAGGTCACCAGACATAGAACATTTTGTTATGCCCGCTCTTTTGTCCCGAGGACTTCCAGTGTGTGGAATTCCTTGCCGGCACATGTTTTTCCTTCTCCCCCGAACCTCCAAACCTTCAAGTCCGGAATTAACAAGTTGGCTCTTGCCACCTTGTCGACACCCACAGAACGATAGTATTTAGGCTATAAGCCCTCGTGGTGTGTTGTTGAAATAAATAAAAAAGTGATTCTCCGCCGTGTTATTTTAAAAGTGTTTTTTCTTAAATGATTTTCCGCAAGCCACATTGTTTCGAAAAAATAGTGCGTTAAAGGTCTGTCAATAATATCAATTTTAGTGATATCCTCCATATTTGGGGTCCGTTTTATATATATATATATATATATATATATATATATATATATATATATATATATATATATATGTATCACACCGATAACTCAAAAAATGATGGGCTGATTTTTGTCAAGTTTTCTGAGTACCTTCCTTTTGCAAGTTGCTTGGACAAGTTCGTTAGCCAGGAAAATCGGCCTAGATTTTCACAGAAAATTTTGTATTTTCTTTGGGAAAAAAATTATATTTCCGGAGATAACAAAGTAAGGGCAACCAAATTCGGTACGCGTATTTACATTATAAATAGTGACCAACGTACTAAAATATAGATCTGTAAGTTGAAAGATAAAAAAGTAATAGGTATTTAAAGAAAAACAAAATTGTGGTTTTCCTCAAAACGTCAAAGTGCGAAATTCGCAACATTTAGGCAAATAACGTGAAACAAATACCGATGGTAAAAAGAAAATGTTGCAAGAAGAGTGTTTTGCAAACCATTAGGTTTCAGATTCAACCGTCATTGCCCTTCATTTTACTAAAATGTTAACAGAAAATTCATTTCAAATAGACCCTTTCTCTGATGCTTTTGCTGTAGGTTTAATTAAGTTGATGATTTGGCTGTAGATTTAGTTAACGTTATGGTTTAACGGTCCATAACTTTTAGCCAATTTTCATAGAAAAAATAAGTTTGAGACAGCGACTGGTCCATTTTAAAAGGATTTCTTCAAATGAACGCAACCTAGCCCCCTAGAATCCATATCCGGGTTTACTTTCATTTTTATCTGTTTGCATATATACAAGGTGACTCATTTCTACGGCAAAGCTCAATATAATTGTTATTATACAAGATACGAGAAAAACTTGTATACGTTGATTATAGGGTGTCTTAAGCTGCATCCGATAAAAATATTTTCACAGTCATAGGGTGGTGCATAAGTCGTTAGTGATCCCTACAATTGGTTCTTTTTTTTAAACACGTTTATATTATTGAAATTTTGCATTTTTCATCGAAATATGATGCATGTTTGTAATAAAAAACTCTAGAAGCAGTAAGTGCGTTTTGGTAGCGAATTTTCATTAAATCCTTTAAAGTTCAATAACTCAATTTGCTATTAACCTACGGTTTGTTGGCTAGGAAACCAGTTTTCTCCGAAACATATTAAGATTATTTTCGGAAAATTTTTGTATATTTTCAAACAATAAGAATTTTGATAGAATATGGTACATTGTGTCTACTATATAGGCTATACCGGTAACCAGATTGATGCCGGCTTACATTCGAGCGACATATTTGCTATTAAAAACATTTTTATGAAAATTCACTTTCATAACGCACTTGCTCCGTCCAGACTTTTTTATATATTAAAAAATATTATTTTATCTTAAATAAAAGTATGGCGTACGGCAATCTACCAAGTAGGTGCAACATCAGTTTTCGCAATACATTTTTATCTTTTAACACTATTCCAATTACTAGGAATGGTTATTTTTGCACTCACAGCAGGCTAATGCAGCTACCAAAGACGTCGTCAGTTTGATTGTGGATTTTGTTTGAATGCCTGTCATAATTTTCCAATTTGTATCTTTAAAAGATTTCTATACTGACTGCGTCTCCATTTCCATATTTAATACGTCACTGACAAAGATGAAATTTTCTTGGTGCCAAAAAACGAAATATTAGAAAAATTTGTTAAACAATTTTATAGTTTTTCTCCTTAAAACATCAAAGTCGGAATTTCAAAGGTCAAAGTTGGCGACTGTTAAACAAAGATTCTGAAAGGGATGCGAGGTATGTGGAAGAAATGTTGCAAGAAATGTCACTATGGTTACTAAAATATTTGCAAAAAAACTCATTTCAAATAGACTCCTTCCCTGATGCTTTGGCAGTAGTTTTAGTTATAAAGTTTGTCCATTATTTTGACATTACCTGACCTGACCTGACCCAATGTCTCAGAGAAATTTCTCTAATGAGGAGATCGCGACTTTTGAATTTTGGAAAATTTTTCAAAATGAGCGGGAAATAGGACTCTTAGAACCCATATCCGGCATCAATTTTAATTTTTATAGTGCCTATTTATACATGTATATTATATATATATATATATATATATATATATATATATATATATATATATATATATATATATATATATATACATATATATTATAATATACAGGGTGCTTCGCGGGAAAGCGTTATTTAAAATTTTCGTACTTCTAGCTGACAACATTTTTTCAGAAAATTTGGATCTAGCCATTATGGCTGGAGACCTATACCAATGAAATCATTTTCAATGAAATACCCTATGTATTATTGCATTTTTAAATTCTAGTCTAAATTCATATGGAACATCATAGCTAAAAAATAGAATTTTTTTAATAATCCAAGTTTTTTGAAAAATTTGCCAGATCAGGTCAATTTAAGAAAAATGTATTTCGCCTATTCAGCAACAAAACATTATCCAAATTGGTCGTACAAGCCGCTAATACTGTTATTTCGAGAAAATGCTGGAAGTTGGGGCGATTGAGGTGTCTAATAGTCGTTGGTCGTCCCCAGTAGTTTTAGTCACCAAGAAAGACGGCATTATGAGATTTTGCGTGGACTATAGGAAGCTGAATAATATCATCAACAAAGACAGTTATCCCCTGCCTCGGATCGACGACACTTTGAACAGCCAGTTCAAAGTGGTTCTCTACATTAGATCTGAAAAGTGGCTACTGGCAAGTAGAACTCCATAAATATGATAAGGAGAAGACTGCTTTTTCAACTGGGAATATATTGTTCCAACTTACGGTCATGTCATTCGGCCTGTGTAATGCTCCTACCACCTTCGTGCGATCAATGGAGTTAGTGCTAAGAGGACTGACATGGGAAACATGCCTGCTGTGTCGACGATGTCATGGTGATTGGAAGCACCTTTGATGAACACCTGTCGAATATTAAGCAAGTCTTCTCCAAACTGAGGGGTGCCAATCTGCAACTCAATCCCAAGACATTCGTTCTCTTCCAGAAGAAAGTGAGGATCCTCGGACATGTCGTTTCTGAGAGGGGAATAGAAACCGATCCAGAGAAAATAAAGGCAGTGAGAAATTGGCTTGTACTTGAACAAACATGAGGTCAGAAGTTTTCTGTGACTTTGCAGCTACCACCGACGTTTTGTGAAGTATTTCAGCAGCATTGCGAAACCTCTGCATAGCCTGCCTGAAAATAAGGCCGAGTTCATCTGGTCATCATATTACAAAGAGTGTTTTGGAGGACACCGATTATTCGAAGTATGGAATTGGGGCAGTATTCTCATAGCTCCAAGACGGAGAAGAAGTTGTGATGGGATACTTCAGCAAAACGTTTGGAAAAGCAGAAAGATAGTACTGTTTGTCCCGGAAAGAACTGCTGACAGTTGTGAGATCCATCGAGAACTTCCACTGCTTCCTGTACGGAAGAACATTCTGAGTGAGGTCACATCATTCTGCTCTGCAATTTTTTCCGAACTTCAGAAATCCCGGAGGACAGATAGCACGATGGATGGAGAAAGTGCAGAGCTACGACTTTCGGATTAAAGATCGAAGAGGAAAAATTCACGCCAATTAAGACAGCCTGCTAAGAAGACCATGCTCAGCGAACGAATGCAAATTTTACGAGCGACAAGAGAACAAACAGATCGACGAAGTAACTAATCAGATCAAACAACTCATGATGACGAAACAGGAGAATGATACCGATCTAGACGCAAATCTTGAGTGCATCAGAGATGCACAAAAGACAGGTCCAGACCTGAGGAATATTAGAGAATGGCTAGAAAAGGGGAAACGACCTGAATGGCACGATGTGTCCCGGTTTGGGGCGGAAGTTAAAGGGTACTGGCTACAATGGGACTTCTTGTGTCTGAAAAATGAGTTGGTCACTCGAGAATGGGAAACTACTGATGATAGAGACTGTATGTAACTGACCGTTGTGCCAAGTGAATGCATAGACAGTTTTCTTCGTGAGTTATAAAATGGTAGGAGTGGAGGCCACTTTTGGATCAACAGGACTTTCGCCAGAGTCAGAGACCGCTTCTATTGGATAAACTGCCGAAGAAGCGTGGAAGAATGGCGCAAGAGGTGTGAACAGCGTGCTTCAAAGAAATGACCAAAGACCCGATCCAGGGGAAAAATGATGCAGTACATCTCAGGTACACCGTGGGAGAGAGTAGCCGCAGGACCTTTTACAATCACCGACTCTTGGAACAAATACATAATGGTGGCGATGGACTACTTCTCGAAATGGCCTGAAGTTACGCCGATTCTCAACCAAGAGGTAACGACCGTAGCAGAAGTCCTATTGGAAAACGCCATATCGCGGCATGGCGTACCGACCAGGGCCGGAATTTCAAATCAGAAGTCTGGAAGAGCCCAATGGACTAGGCATAAAGAAAACATGAACAATGCCACTGCACCCATCCGGAGGCATGGTAAAATGGCGTAACAGGACCATCAGCCAGCATCTTGCTATGTTTGTCGATGAGAATCAAAGAAACTGGGACAAGCTGATACCTCTGTTCCTCCTAGCTTACAGAAACTCTCAGCATGAATCAACCGGCTACACCCCATCCATGATGTTGACCGGCAGAGAGATGCGGTTACCAATCGCCATGACGAGACCACCACCGAACGAGGACATAGCAGACCTAGCTACGTTACCTGAGTATGTCGCCTACCTAAAAGGAAGACTGCGCACTATACAAAGATGTGTCAGAGATAGGCTCCTTTTAAGAAGTGACCGGATGAATGTGCGCTTAGATCGCAAAGCAACACCCCATTCGTTCAAGGAAGGTGATGCAGTGTGGCTGTACCAACCAACAAGGTGAAAGTCTTAAGGCGGGGGGCAGTGTCACAAAGCACTTCAAGAGACGCAAGTGCGGTGTTGCCACATTACCAAAAACGTCCCCAATATCTGGGAATTCTTACACAATCTGACAATACCACCTCCCCATCCCCTGGGGGTGTCTGGGTTGAGCCCCCAGAGGCGAAGTCTCAACCCGCTAGGACCAAAAATATCGAAGTTACCAACTTGTACCCCGCCAGAACGGATAACTGAGATGAGCGCATTCGGAACAGCCTGTATATGCATCCGTATACGCAGAGAACCCAAGACCCTGTATACGCAGAGAGCCCTTATGGTACGAGAAACACCTCTTGTGTAACATAGAAGTGATGGCCACATTAGGATCAGTCTGTATATACATCCCCTGTATAAACACGGAGCCGTTCTGTATTCCCATAACCTTCGAGCCAAGGAAGCTTCTGGAACATTCTGGAAAGGAACACTCTCAAAGCGAGGTGGACGTAACGACGGGTATATAAAGGCGGAAGTAAGCCAGCTCAGTTCAGTTCAGTTAGAGAACGTTGAAGTGACTCGAAGAAGCAGTAACGAGTGTGAAGTGTTAGAGAGTAGCGACTGTAGTTCCAGTGTAGTGACTATCGTCCAGATTAGTGATTGTAATGCCAGATAAACTAAGTGTTTTGTAAGAGAGACATTCTAGAACTTTTATTGTACCCATGTTTAGAGAGTAAATAAAGTTGTTTTGGTGAAATTTGAAGTCTCACTTATCTAGAACCCGGCGAAAACGCAACACTATAAACAACTATGGTTCCTTTCTAGATATTATATCGTAGTGTGTGTATTAGATTATTATAGTGTAGGTATGATAATGCTTATTATTCCCAAAACTTAAAAATTTTGAACAAATTAATGAATTGAATCTTATAACTAACTTGTAAATAAAAATGTAATGTTTATAAATATTCTATGTGACTCCCGTTCTGCTTCAGGCAACGAGTGATTCTTGAGAGAACTCCATTGGCTGTAGCGTTCTTAACGTTGGTTCCATATAGCTCTGCAACATCAGTTCTCACTCTTTCTAAGAGTTCTTTTCTGGTATGGATTGGAGTGAAATTCAATTTATTCTTAATATAACTCTACAACTAGAAGTCAAGTGGGTTCAGTTCTGGTGATCGTGCAGGCCACGGTCATGGACCATTACGTCCAAACTAATGATCCCCGAACATACACGCTACTTCTTAATGAACACCTCGAAAAGAGTGTGCTGGGGAACCATGCATTTGATACCAGCAATTGCGGTAGACATTTAAAGGTAACCTGTCCAAAAATTTGATTACCACTTTTCTCAGAACTTGAATGTATCTCATGGAGGTTAACGTTTCATCATGCATTTGATACCAGCAATTGCGGTAGACATTTAAAGGTAACCTGTCCAAAAATTTGATTACCACTTTTCTCATAACCTGAATGTATCTCATGGGGGTTAACTTTTCATCATAGAGTAGTAGATTATCCATCACATCATAGAGTAGTAGATTATCTATCACAATAGCAAACAACTAAATTAAACCGCCTAGAGAATTAGCTTTCGTTTCCACTATATGTTTTCTGCAGCCCAGTAGTGGTAATTTCTTCTACTAATGTTGCCTTCTCGGGCAAATTTAGACTCGTCTCTCCAGGTGATCATTTGTGGAATACGCGGATTTTCTTGATTCTGGACCAAACATTTTTTTACAGAAAGCAACCCGTCTCATATCATCTCCTCAAACTATTGTGCAATAGTAGGTATGGAGTTTACGATTCTTCAAAATTATTTGTACTGGTGAAAAGGATAATGCTAGATCTTGTGAAGCATATCTTCTTGAACTAGGAGGATAAGCATTATCATAGGCCAGTTCATTATCTTCTGTATCTGTGATTGGTTTTTTGTAGATTTTTACAGTGCTTACCTTTCCATAGCGTATCAAATTTGATCAATTCTTTTAATTTTGTTACATTCCTTCGGGGCAAATGAGAATATTCTTCATTGAATATTCTATAAGTTTCTGGTAGTTTACAACGTTCTCCATGCAAATAGAACATGTTAAAATTATCAGTATTTTAATAGTTTCCATAGTTATCAATGATACTCAGAATTCGATTAAAAAGTACTAGATATGTACTTATTTTTCAACTGCAAAAATAATAAAAACAGGTAGTTTATAAGCTGGTATAACAACTGTAGTGAACCCTAATGTCAGTAGCCGTCATTTGAGTAGGCTACTATGCAAAACTCTAAAATATTAACATGAATTTAATTTCAGATAAAGTCTTAAATATCATCAAAACTAAAAGAGATAGGTCTAGGGAGCTACCACTGAAAAGCTCGTTCACTCTGGAAAACAATGAGGACAAACCATACAGGGCGTTCCATTTCAAAAATTTTGTTTTATTGTAGTCTTAGGTTTTCAACAGCCGTGTATAATTTGCGAACACCGTGTGTTGAAAAATAAAATTCTGATTCGACATCACAAAAGAACGCTATTAGCTGTTTATATGTACCAATCTGTGTAATGGTTTGTTGCTAACTGGTCGAGATACAGTTTTTTTTAATTAACCTCATTTGTCATTTTTTTCGAGGAACTGGAATAACTTAATTCTTTACGCATGATGTTCTAGATGAATTTAGGCTAGAATTTTACGTACGATTCAAAAATCTAATATGTATAGGGTGTTTCGTTTAAATTAACAGAGTTTATGGCAACTTCCGTCATAACCGGAACAACAGCCATTTTGAAACTATTTCATTTGGATAGCTCTTCCGCCATATTGACTAGATCCAAATTTTCAGAAAAAAATTTCGGCTAGAAGTACGAAAACATTTAACTAACGGGTTCCGTGAATCACCCTATATATATATATATATATATATATATATATATATATATATATATATATATATATATATATATATATATATATATATATATATATACATATATATATATATATATATATATATATATATATATATATATATATATATATATATATATAGAGAGAGAGAGAGAGATAAACATACAATAAACACGAAAAACGTGTTATCTTCCAGAAAATTTTTATTAGAAAAATTCACTAAAAGAGATGGTGAGACTTTCTGAAATGTTTTAAATGAGTGCGAGTTAGGTCCTTCGGAACCCTCATCCAAGGTGCGTTTCGTTTTTGTATGTTTATCTCTCTCTCTCTCTCTCTCTCTCTATATATATATATATATATATATATATATATATATATATATATATATATATATATATAGAGAGAGAGAGAGAGAGAGATAAATATACAAAAACGAAACGGACCTTGGATGAGGGTTCCGAAGGACCTAACTCGCACTCATTTAAAACATTTCAGAAAGTCTCACCATCTCTTTTAGTGAATTTTTCTAACAAAAATTTTCTGGAAGATAACACTTTATGCAATACATATCTAGAAGAAAGCCGCAAGCCGGGATAAATATTTCACATCTTCATTTATTATAGAGGTTTACCTTGCGAACAGAACGAAAATCGATGAAAACAAAGTGTATCGTTATTTTTATACGAAGCGTAAACTAAACTAAAAAGTCATAAACGGTATACTAAACAGATATTGTTGATCCCAAAGTGGGTGAATACTAAAACAATAAAGTATATAGAAAACTCGTATGGTCAACCCTGGTGCGTGGGCGCTTGTATAACTAACTGGTCGATATAATAAACAACCACGCATTTTAACCAAAGCCGGAAATAGTTGTCAGGGTTGGGCCGGGTCTTTAAAGTCGTTAAAATCCGTAACGTCCATAAAACGTTTTGGATAATAAATACTATAGAGTTACAAACGTATTTATACAATTTTTCTAGGGTACTGTAATTTTTCCACGAAAATTTAATGATATTGTTTAGTCTAAGGTAAAATGACTTCATAACAAATTTGGGGACGCAGCAAGTGCGTTATAGTAGTGAATTTTCATATGAATTGTACACTATTATTATACGGCATATTTCTAAAATTAATACTTTACACTTACACATGCCTGGAAGGTCGATTTTAGAGGTCCTAGTACGCGCACATTTGAAGAAGTATTTCGATTGTTACCATTGATATCTCGCTAATATCAGAAAAATATTGTGCTCCAACTCCTATTGAGAAAAATTTCCAAAACTCAATTTTCTATGAAGCTAAAAAATTAGAAGTTGCTATATCTATAGATAATGTAAGTCTCTTTAAAAGAAACTTGTATTACAAATTTCATTAAAGTTACAAAAGCTTGCCAGAAGGGCACTTAATTCATATTTATAAAAGTAAAGTATCTGCCAAATTATAAACGTAGCAGTTATTTTTCCTTATTAATCGCCTAAATAACTTCGTTTTAGTTTTAGTCAACCTTATCAAACCGGTTTTTTCAATATCAACAACAAAATGTCTGCTTGAAATTATAATTTTAGACTCAAAGGTGACAAAGTTATTCATGCGTTTTAAACGAAAATGAGATCTTGTGCAAAACGTATGAAATCTGTACACTATTGTTTCTCCAGATGTTAAAGAAAAAAAAACAATATACATTCATCGAGCGCGAATCGATCTCTGAACCTTTTGCGTAGAATATAAGTCCCCTACCACTGAATCATCCGAGAAACATTAACTAACGCTTTGTTTACATGATACTTGACGCCGGTTTCATGCCCGGGATATTTTATATTATATTAAAAGTAAACGTAAAAATGAATGACAGAATTAATACAATTGGCACTTGAAACACATTTAACGACTGTTTCAACCTAAGGTGAAATCTTATGTTTAAGTTTAAAGATAAAATAACTGTTTTGAAAACATTTTTTATGGAGACGTGAACTGATTTTGTTTATATTCCCACTACATTATGCTACACTTTTTGTGTAAAACTGTATTTGGGGCCGCTCATCAAGCTACAAGGATAGTGTATTTTAAAAATTCATTGAATCCCCAGTCAAAAAACAACCACTTGGCAAATTTTGAATTTCATGTCGTCTGTCATTTGCAATATTTGTTGCCGAGATTTAACGATTGTTAGTTCAGGTAGTATGTTTTATCCCTGTTATTTATTTTGTTAAGTCGTTTCAACGCACTTCTTTCAGATTTTATTTTTAATTTGAAAAGCCTCTAAATTGTGTGAACCAAATTACTAAAAATCACAACATAGGTTTATTTATACCATTTCTAGCAACACGCAGTCTCATTCCAGTTACTCTAATACTTTAAATAATATAGCGTTTTCAAAAATATTTTTGTATATTTTTGAGGGCAAAAATGTATGTTAGAGCTGATTTACTAACTCGTCCCCTGTCCCAATGCAATGAAGATATCAAGTTTCGTTAAAATTAGTTGAGTATTTTTTGAGTTATAGCTCGGTTACACACACACACACAAATACATACCTACATATATATATATATATATATATATATATATATATATATATATATATATATATATATATATATATATATATATATATATAATATCAAATATACATATAAACATAAAAAATTCAAACGGATCTTGGATTTGGTTCTAGGGACCCTAAATCGCGCTCTTTTGAAAAAATGTGCCTAAAGTCTTACCATCGTAATCTCTTTATTAGTTAATTTTCTTAATGAAAATTCACTTATAAACATTAGTTACATATATACAGATTCAATGAGTTTTATCTGAATTTATAAATACCTGCTTTCTTGTCTGTGAAAAGTCTCGGCTTTTACGGCATCGTTATCCGGAAGAATTTTAAAAATAGTTAGACGTTTCTACGACGACTATTATCACCCTATATTAATGTCAGGCTAGATGCATTCTAACTGTCATTGGAAACACGTACCGGTTTTGGTCATATTAGTGCTCGTCAGCATTATACTAATGATAATCAAAACACTTGATGTTATAGACTGAAAAGAGAAAAGGGGACATTATATGGGAAAATTTTTTAAGTACCATTTTTTACAGGCATTTCAACAGTTTTATTAGGAGATTATCCTTTTTTAAATTGTGCCTGTTATAAGCACAGGTTTACGATTAAGTTGAGGATAACTAAAGTATGATATGAGTTTTTAAAATATAATATATGTTGGAAAAACGTAAGACTGGACGCAACGTAGTCAATAGACGAACTGACGAAAACCAGCTAACGGTGTGCTCCTAGTTCAAAAGTACTCATATATGAGTATGGGAGAGCTTTGGAATATTTCGTTACACGTTCAGTCGCTTCAATCAAATTTACCTTCCCATGCGTAAAGAAGTTTCACTTCAAAATCTCGTGGGTAAACCTATCAACTTTATGGAGGTTAGTTTAATAATGAAATCTTAAGCCACGTGCTTCATAAGAAGCCGAATCTAACACTTAAATCTAGAGATCGTCATGAATTTTCTACACACAAACACGAGGCAACACTGCAGAAATAAAGGAATTTAATTTCAGAAAGAATTAGAAAATAGGATTTTGGTAAATTTTCATTAAGAAAATTCACTAATAGAGAGATAACGATGGTGAAACCTTCTAAAAATCTTCGCAAATGAGCCCCCCTAGAACCCATATACAAGATCCGTTTGACATTTTATACGTTTATGTATATATATATATATATATATATATATATATATATATATATATATATATATATATATATATATATATATATATATATATATATATATATATATATATATATATATATATATATATATATATATCTATATCCGAGCCATATCTCGAAAAATACTCAACTGATTTAAATTAAACTTGGCACATATCTTTATTTTTGTTAAGACCGCGGACGAGGTCGTAAACCAGCTACCAGGACTTTTTTTCCAAAAATATAGAAAAATATTTTTGAAAGCGCTATATCTTCTAAAGTACTAGAGTAATTTTAATGAGTCAGAACACGTAATTAGAAATAGTGTAAATGAACCTGTGTTGTAAATTTGAAGTAATTTGGTTCACAAAATTTTGACCTTTTTCCAAATTGAAAATAAAATCTGAAAGACATGAACTGAAACCACTTAAGTCATAAAGTCCAATGCCTGACAAAGACAAACTACTCCGCTACCACGCGTAGATTGATACATACGACAGGACAAATAATGTGGGTAAAACATACTACCCTATCTCGGCCACTTAAATCCTGAACACTCTAACATCGTTGTTAATGTCAACACTCAACACCATGCCACTGCCACAGCTGTCGGCATAATAAACAAATGCTTCTTATGCTGTCACCATGCCATTACTCGAAAGTTCAGATAACATAAAAATAAAAATGATATGATTGTAAAAAGTAATGCTTTCTAAGGGAGATTTACTACATTTTTAAAATACAATGTATTTGTAACTTGATGAACGGCCCCAATGAAAGTTTCGGACTGAAAATGTAACATGTAAAGATTAAGGTTTAAGGACGGGAATAATACCGTGTGAACAAACACTGGTTGCGCACTCTGCTGGGCGAACGGTAATGTGTTCAGCTAATAACAAAACTTAGCCGTTGGTGCGTGTTCAATTCCAGCACGATCCACATTAACGTTTGTTTTGCTTTATTTCACTAACTTTCATATTTGGTAGAAACAATAGTGTCCAGGTTTCATACGTATGAACTAAGAAATAATTTTTCTTTGAAACGCCTGATTAACTTTGTCACCGTTAAGTATAGAATTATAAATTTCAGCAGACATTTTTTAATGTTCATAAAAAAGAAGAGAATTTGTTTTTGATAAACTTTTTTTTGTTGGAAGAATACCTGCCATGTTTATAATTTGGCAGATACTTTCTTTTTGTAAATGTGAATTACTTTTTCTTCTAGAAAGATTTTGTAGCTTTAACAAAATTTATAATACAAGTTTCTTTTAAAGAGACTTAATGTACCTATATAGTAGGATACCAAATTTAAATTTTCTGACTTCATAAAAACTTAGTTTTGGGAATTTGTCTCAAAAGAAGCAAGAGCACAAGATAAACTTTTTTTGTGTAATAGTTATTAATCGATTGTAACACGTGCGAAAAAAATTATTTAAAGAAGCCTGTATTAGTGCCTCTAATCGCAATCTTCAAGGTCTGTTTAAATCTAAAGTGTTTATTCTAGTAATATGTTGTACTAGTGGACAATTATTATGAAAATTCACTACGATAACAGTAATCCTAATGAAATCGATTGTAGAGTTATTGTTTTCAGTCGGTGTGTTTTTGTTTCTTTTACGTCGGCCTATTTCCGCGACTATGGCCAATTACCAACGCCAGGGAGCAGTTTCACCTCACTATCTTGAAAATTTTGCCAAACCCCTGCCTTTCTGTAAGGAGGGTAGGGATATTTAACGTGCCCAATATCGCATGGGCACGGGACCTACGGCTTTACGCCCCCTCCGAAGGGCGGAACGTGCAGACATTCAACTTGCTCAAATACAATGCCAGAACCTCGATTGATGTTAATTTTACAGTTTGTACTGAAAAAGTGAATGGAGTACCCTGGGATCGAACCCAGTACCCTTCGGTTCAGAGGCACACGTTCTTACCCCTGAACCACCGAGGTTCTAAGTTTTCAGTCTAATTATCTGAAATTTAGTAACAAATAAATGTGCTCATTTCAAGTTGATGCTGGAGATAAATTACAGAAGGTGCGTGGGATGACAGTATTTTTGTGCAAATGTTAATTGTAAATTTTATGTTTGTTATTTAATCAGTCGGAGACTTGAAGTCCAACTTTGTTCTTGTAAATTTGCATATAATTTCAATTACCAATTATAATTAATTAGTAATTTACTAACGCAATTCTCGTATAGGACTCGTTAACAGTCATATCAATATTTAGTTTTGTCTTTACTGAAATGAGCCACAGACGCTTTAATTAAATTGTATGAATTCATTTAGTTCAGCTCAAATAAATATTGTTGGTAAATTAACTGGGTTATTCACGCACCGTAATCCATATATTTAACCCAATTGGAGTTTTATAGCTGTTGTCTATTAGAATATATTGCTAAACCTACTAGCTTATTGTTGCCGATAAACAAAACCTTTATTTTTTATTGATTCGTCTATGAGGCTTATAGCCTACAATAAATGATACTCATTGAATGACATACGTGGCATTGCTATTTAGCAACTAACTGCGTTACTTTTTTAGTGAATTTTTATTTTAAAAAATTCACTAATAGAGAGGTATCGATGGTGGAACTTTGCAAAAATTTTTGCAAATGAGCGCGAATTTGGCCCCCTAGAACCCATATCTGGGGTCAGTTTCGATTTTTATATGTTTATATATATATATATATATATATATATATATATATATATATATATATATATATATATATATATATATATATATATATATATATATATATATATATATATATATATATATATATATATATATATATATATATATATATATATATATATATATATATATATATATATATATATATATATATATATATATGTATGTATGTATCCAACTGCCAACTCAAAGAATAATTAACCGATTTTGATAAAACTCGGCAAGTGCCTTTCTTTTATTAATAGCTTGGATGAGTTCGTTAGTTTTCTTTCGAAAAAAAATTTTTTCTCCGAAAATTACAAAGATATTTCGATAAAATTTGGTGTACATATTGCTTTAGGAAAGACCTAACTATGTGCCAAAATTCAGCTTTCTAGGTTTACAGAAAATTAAGCTATTCAAATTTGAAACATTTATGTTTAATTCCACCGCCTACATTGAATAGTTTATATGAGATCTAGCTGTGGTTGTCATGGTAATTTATTTTCGAACAGCCTTATTTTATTGCATTTTTTATCGAAATATGTTTGTAAGAAAGAAAATCAAGACGCAGTAAGTGCGTTTTGGTAGCAAATTTTCATTAAATGCTTCAAATTTCAATAACTCAATTTGCTTTTAACCTAAGATTTGTTGGTTAGAAAACCAACGTTTAAGGTATATTGCGGGAAAATTTTTGTACATTATCAAACAATAAGTTATTTTGATAAAATATGGCACATTGTTTCTACTATATATTTTGCTCATAACCTTATCTCGTTTCTGTGCTTCTGTGTGCTCTGGAGAATGCATTAACAAGTCGTTATTGTAGTGTAAAATTAAAATTTACTAAATGTAGTTTTGATAAAGCAGAATGAAAAAAGTGAATTTATTGACTGAGGAGTAATATTGTGTTGTATACTGGGAGAGTGTTGAAAATGATCATGTTATATTCTATAAATTAATTAATTATCAACATATTATGTAAAATACTTCAACCACTTCATTTAAAACGTTAAAATGGTGTATCTGCTTAAGGTTACTTAAGCAGAAGGGATATACCGTTTGGTTTGTTTTATTAGTGAATTTTTAATTTTAAAAAATCCCTAATAGAGAGGTATCGATGGTGAGACTTTGCTAACATTTTTGCAAATGAGTGCGAACTAGGACCCCGAGAAACCATATCCGGGGTTAGTTTCAATTTTTATATGTTTATATATATATATATATATATATATATATATATATATATATATATATATATATATATATATATATATATATATATATATATATATATATATATATATATATATATATATATGTGTGTGTGTGTGTGTGTGTGTGTGTGTATGTATCCGCACGATAACTCAAAAAGTTATTAACTGGTTTTGATTAAACTCGGCAAGAATCTTTCTTTTAATCATGGCTTAGATAAGTTCGTTAGCCAGGAAAATCGGACAAGGTTTTCCTAGAAAATTTTGAGTTTCCTTTCGAAAAAAATGTTTGTCTCTGAAAAATACATAGCTATTTTGATGAAATTTGGTGAATATGTTGCGTTGTTTTAAGATTTCTCGCATTGTAAACTGACGTCCAAACTGCGACACATTACATAGAGCAACACTTATAAGAAAGAACACAATGTTTTTATATGTTGTGTATTGTGTGCTGCCTAAGATATCATACTAAGTGCAGCAGGTCCCTTCCAACACTATAGGATTAAAAATGTATTGCCAAAAAAAAAAAAATTTGCTTATCCTTTAACCAAAATATTAGTGAATTTTTATTTAAAAAAAGGCGGTTATGGAGAGGTATCGATGGTGAGATTTTGTACAATTTTTTTTCAAATATCCATCCTATAACTCAAAAATTAATTAACCGATTTCAATGAAACTCGGCAAGTGCCTTTTTTATTATTAATGGCTTGGATGAGTTCGTTAGCCAGGAAAATCGGAAAGGCTTTTCCGGGAAAAAAATTTCCCCGAAAATTACAAAGCTGTTTTAATAAAATTTAAAGGGTATGTTGCCCTGGTAGATACCTTACTACGTATCAAAATTCAACTTTCTAAGTTTATAAAAAATTGAGTTAATCAAATTTTGATTTTTCTTTCGGAATTTTTTTTTCAAAAAATTACAAAGGTATTTAAATGAAATTTAGTGTATATGTTGCCTTAGGAAAGACCTTACTACATACCAAAATTAAACTTTCTAAGTTTATAGAAAATTGAGTTATTCAAAATTGAAGCATTTAATAAAAATTCACTACCATAACGCACTTGCTGCGTCCCGAATTTTTTTATTTACCATCATTCTGGCTGCGTAATCAGTCTACACTACTTTTCTATCAATGTGAGCGTAGGTCCAAGTCAACGCAAAATTCAGTGTTGTATACCTTAGAGTTGGAAAATGCATTTTCGAAATACCATAATTATCAACAAGTCTAAAAGCGATGTCGCCGTGTTCTTGCAACCATGATTTTGTCTCCAGAGGCTCTCTTTGCCTCATTATAACTTCCACACTCCTTCAGTTGTGCCCGGTATTCCAAAGGTTTCTTCCTTCGTCTACCTCTTTTTTTTTACCAGGTACATGTCCTTCAAATAATGTTGTCAGACTCTTGTTATGTCTTAGCATATTACCAATGAATTTTAACTTCCTCCTTTTTTTCTTTCTGCAAGCATTTTGCTTTGCGCATCTATTCTTGCACATTTTTATCTATCTGTGTACCTTGACTTTGTCAAAAGCTTATATTATCTTCATGTTCTGTTAGGCTATACTCTAGGTTTCCTCTTATATTACAATGAAAACAAAGGCTTTCATTGTGGACATTGCAGTGCCGCTGGACGACAATCTCGTTTCGAAGGTAGGGGAGAAGCGACAAAAGTACCAACCACTCGCAATCGTGTTGGTCGACGTGTACAAGCTGAGAGAGGTTCAGATCATCGCAGTAGTCATATCAACAAATGCGCTTGTAACACCGGAGTGGCACAAACCTACCACCGTTCTCCCACTTACTACCGCTCATTTAAGGACGATGCAGAATACATCGTTGGGAATACATCGTTGGGAAATTCCTATCCCTGTAACCATGCGAAAATAAAATGTTTACGCTATAGTCTCCGGGTGAACAAAGATGAACGTAATGCAAATCTCTTGTTCCGTGTAGGACCAAGTGCACCACGAGTCAAAGAAAAGAACAAAAGTATAATAGTAATAATAATAAAACTCTGCCATTGCCGGTCCCAGGCCCGGATGTGAAAGGAGGAGGGTGTGGCGTAACAACTACGTTAAAATACCAGGGTCCGTTTGGCCCGGACGATAGCACCCTGTAAGAGCCCCCGGCTAGGGTCACAGCTCTGTCTGTCTGGTGGGTGTACTACTTCCAGCAGTGTGCTCACCGCTACGACGTAGATGATACAGCCAGCGACGCCAGCTGTTTACTGTACTGTTTATCATCTTTTTCCTTAACCAAATTAACTTACTTGTTTCTACCTCGGCCACCAGAGTCAATTGGTGGCACACCCATGGAAATTGAGCAAAACCAAACGCTCGGAAAAATGCCGCAGCCTGGTGTTTGCCAGGGTATATCTGGAGCCGGCGCTGGACATGACAGCATGCAGGAGGTCGGTGGCGGTGTGCTGATGAGGCGGGCTCCTCTCATTCCAGAGGGTACAGCCCAAAAGAAACAGCAGGGGAGCCTCGTAAGACCCAGTGCTCGACCCACTGAGGATGCTGCCCCAGAAAATCAGAGAGCGCTCACCCAGATAGGATTACCAAGACGGCGCATGAAATTGACTATGGATATAAATGAAACAATTATTGCGCATTTACTGTACAGTAACGCAACTTGGACAACAGACGACCGCATATAGGCGACAACTTCACACCTACCTTCTTACAATATACCCACACATACAGGTGACTCAACAGAGAGTAGCGGATCAGTATCGTATGATACTCAGGTGTAACCTTGTTCTACAAACGATACAGAATACCATAAAACAGGAAGTTAAATGTGAACTTACCAACATAGAGGTTACGGAAAATAACGAGATGCTGTTTGATGGTAGTAATTTGCATCCTGTACCTACTGAGCAAGAACACACCGAGGTTACACATAAAAATGAGGAACTTATCAACAAATTATCCACAGAAATGAGACGTGCAGTCGCGAAGTATGAAGAAACAAATCCTCTTAGTAGATCATCATTAACTAGGCTTAGCTCATCTAGATAGCAGGAAAATATATTGGTACTTTTAAACAGAATATATTTCCCACCGCACCTTCTAGAGATCAACACATTGTAGCACAAGCATACGCTGATTTACTGTGCAGAAACTGCAGAAATTAAAACAATATGCATTGAGATTTCTGATCGAAGGTCCAATCACAGGAACTCGCGTCAAAAAGTGACCCCGTGGAAAACAAGATTCATAAGTAGAGTGTAAACACTTGGAAAAGAAATTGGACAGCTGACGCAATACATCGGTGGAGTATAGAGAAGAAAATTGCAGAGACAAGTAGAGGTAATAATGGGCCGAGTTCGACAACACCCAGTACAAGATCCGGTCAACCACACGGCACAAGAACGTTTGGACACATTAAAACAGACGCTTTCTGTATATGCAGAACGATTGAGGAGATATAAAGCGAGCAACTATAGGAAGTGCCACAATACAATGTTTGAACGCTTTGGAAGGATTCTCTACCGTCAGCTTCATTCAGCTACGAATGCAACCGGCGGTTCTTCTCGAAATAAGGAACAAATTGAAGAGTTTTGGGAAAGTCAACTGGTCACACCAGTCTCCTGCAATATTGGCGCCAGCTGGACTAACGAAGAACAGTAAGGTTGTCAGAGTTACGAACAGGCGCACCATGAGCCGCTTACCACAGATGAAGTCTCCGTGGTTACTAAGAGCTTCATAATTGGAAGGCTCCCGGACCTAATCGCGTTCCAAACTTGTTGTCTGAAAAAATTTGGGTGTACACACCATCTATTGGCGGTGTTAATAAATGATGTACTTGATACAACGAAGATGCCATTGTTTTTACACAAAGAGATACGTACCTTCTGCAAAATGACTAGCTGTGTTCTGCAGGCCCTGGCAGATACCAAACAACAGCTTGTCTGTCGACCCTATATAAGTTGATCACATCCTGCCTTGAGAAACGCATATATGCACACCGCTAACGAAGAAACATAATTGCGAGCCACCAAAAGGGTGTGCTAAAGAATCTATGGGATCCAAATAAGAGATAAGAATTCATTTGGTTGTGTGCAATCAAGTTAAGAATGGATGAAGAAATCTCTTTGCTGCCTACGTTGATTACAAAAAGGCATTTGATTCAGTTCCAAACGAATGGATTATAAGTGTGCTGAAGATCTATAAGATCGATACTTATATCCTGGAGTTTCTTGAATACACAATGTCTACCTGGAAAACAAATATTCAGTTACGGGTACAAATGGGTGATAACATCGTAACCAATCAAAAGGGGTATATTTCTAGGGGAATTTCCACCAGACATAGCTTTGGTATAAAAAGCAATGGCAGAGAGCAAATAAGTCTAAATCATCTGCTGTATGTGGATGATTTTAAGCCGATGGTCTCCACAAAGAACCACCAGGAACAATTCCTTAAAATCGTGGAAGGGTTTTCCAGTGATATTGGCATGCAGTTTGGGCTTGAAAAATTTCGCACCTTGTGTGTAGTTAGAGGTGAGATACAACCAGCTGTATGTGAAATGCAGAACTGCCAGCAAATTGTCTCTATGGATGTAGAAGACTGTTATATATAATATATATCTTGCAATACAGCAAATGAGGAAAATAAACCACTCGGTAATGAAAAACGATTTGACAAATGAGTTTACAAATTCAGTAAAGCAAGTGGTGCGATCATATCTTAACGGCAAAGATCTGGCTACATCTTTGAATACACATTCATGTTCTGCATTTTGCTATTCATTTGGGATTGTGAAATGGAGTAAAACAGACATCTAAAATCTACAACGGAAGGTGCGAACACTCCTAACAAAATCCAAAACGCATCACACCCATAGCGATATCGAGCGAGTAACCCTATCAAGACACCAAGGTGGAAGAGAAGTGTTGGATATTGGTAAACAGTTAGACCAACAGATATTGAATCTAGTACATATTTCCACCAGCGGGTGGTTACTTCTGAACAAAGAAATACAAAGTCACCATCGGACTGATAAGGACAAGCTGCAATCTTGGATGAAGGAGCCTCTACATGGGTGATATCTGAATCAGACCTCCCAGGCACATTTCGATAAATCTGCGTCGAACTACTGGCTAGTGTTCTGACAGATGTTTCCAAAGAAAGTGGGGTTTTGCTGGCCATACAAGATCAGGTCATCCCAACAAGAAACTACCTGAAGTATATAGTTTTAGATAATTCGGCCCAAGATGACAATGGCAGATTTTGGTGTCAGTCATCAGAGACTATCCAGCACGTCACCGGAAAATGTCAAGCGTTCGCTGCAAAACAGTATAAAGAGAGGCACGACGTAGTTGCGAGAAGACTTCATTAATAGCTGGCTCTGAATCTGGGACTTTTAAATCTTAATAAGTTGCCCTACTATATATTCACCCCTGAGTTTGTTCTAGAGAACTTTGGTTATACTGGAATCGGACCGTGCTCACAGGCCAACGAGTTGCACACAACAGGCCATATATAACATTGGTAGATAAGTCCTATAAACAAGTGACGCTGATTGATGTAGCTATTCCGAATACCAATAATATAGAGATAAAGTACAACGAGAAGCTCATTAAGTACAGAGTCCTCGAGATGCTGGTAAAGAGAGAGTGGAGGGAAGATAGTGTCCGAGTGATTCCAATAGTCATGTCGTCAACTGGTATGGCTCCTAAGAATCTTAGAGAAACCATTAAGAGACTGGGCCTTGGTGAGCATCTTTATAAGGTTATGCAGAAGGCAGTAATACTTGCAACTGCCCAGACCGTCCAGAGATTCCTGGGAAATGATGATGTGTCGCGTTGTCGTTGAGGGCCCGATAACTTGGTATCTGACATAGCTAGGATGAGTGAATATTCTCCTTTGAGGGAGTGTAAAAGCCCTTTAGGCTAAAGTCAATAATAGTGATTGTCGTATATACTGTGTTCACAAATTATACACTATATCATTCATAAAAGCATAGCTTGCGCATGTAAATATATGATTTTTAATTTAATACTGTCCAAATAAAAACACCAAAATATTTAAAACTCATGTTCTTCAAAATTCTAATAGCCAAACTCGATTATTGTAATCGCCAATACTTTTACTATATCCATATTAGTCAACATTCCTTTAACACAAAACTATAATCTAGTGATGAATCCTAACCAGGACGCAACCGGTCTATGTCTCCTGTTACCCGCAGCTTCCTTGTTGCTGTATTGGGTGTATGTGTAAGCTGTTGTGGAAGCCTATACCCTCACAAAACCAGAGTGGGCGCTTCGCGTCATTCACCATTGCATATAAAGGTAATACCTGGCTTAAGGTCAACTTGTTGGAGCATAGGTATTACATACTGATGGTTAATATACATATCTGACTTTATATTCATTTTTATCTTGAGACTTATCAACGGTTCTTGTATACGAACGAATGCAACACGGTAAACAAAACCGAATTTATTAGGCTAAATAATTAACCGTTGTGTTTTTATTCGAATAATTATTAGGAATCCGTATACATAATCATTATTATTTAGTAAATGTTAAAAAAGTATTATCGGATTGGCAACCCTGTCCAGTTGTTAAATCGATATACAAATACGGCAATTACGCCAGAGGTATACGTTGAAATATATGGAAGATAAACTTTGATGAACTGGACCCAGCCATTTCAACAGAAAAAATTGAAAACCGCTCAAAAAATTCATACGTGGGACAACTATTTTATAAAGATTTTTTTGGTAACTTTAGAACAGTTGAATATTTTCTAAATGATCAACAATAAGCAGCGATAATATTTTATAAAATTTTAAAACGTACCAAAGGTTGCTACCAAATATAGTATATCTCGTTTGAAATTAGCATATTGGTGACAACACTCTACGATGAGAACAGCAGTCTCAAAATTAATTAATCGTTGTTACCCTTACTTGGTGAAACGGTTCCATTCTAATTATTAGTCTTCAAATTATTTTAAATGGATATACTGCCTCAAGATATCCCTACAAAGCTTCAAAATAATAATAGATATTTTTTGACTAAACTCCTAATAGGTCTATGATTAAAATCCACTTATTCTTATAACGTATGCGATAAATTAGTTAGTGGTAGTGATTCCATGTTTTATTACGCCGAATAATATAAATCGCTAGCTATGTGCTGATTAAACGAATTTTGCTGACAACAGTAAATAATTAATTACTTGCCACTTATTAAGCTTCAGCTCAGTAATTCAGTATCATTCCCAAGGGCTTTGTAAATTTCGTCTAAAATGAAGGGACTATAAAGCACAACGATTTCGAGTAGCCGTATAAAAATCACTTCCTTCATAACTCTGATGCAGACAAAGACACTAAGTGGGCAATTTCGAAATCTTGTTACCGGATACAGCTTCTTCAGCTTCCGGATGACGATGTCCTCGAATATTCGGTTACATAATTTATCCGCTTCATACTGCAGCTTATACTCTTCTCTACCGTAAACGTAAAAATGGTTACTACGTTTTACTATCCACCAAATGATACAATGCATTCTTAGATTTGAATTATAGTTTGCTTTGTTGCGCTGTATTTAGGTAACGTAGAATTTATTATAAATAAATTTGTTTCGCGTAGTCATCTTCGGATTCTAAAAACGACAATGTCGTCTTATCATTGCAAATATGATTTAATATATCTCGACAGCTTTTTTTATTCCATTGAAGCTTCCGCAATTTATCAAATGGGCCAAATTTCTCCAAGTATGTGTTCTTCAAATAATGTTATTAGTAAGCTTTTCTGTCTCACAATAAGCTCAATAAATTTTGCTCTCCTTCTCTTAGTTTTTTATCAAGCCTCTTTCTTCTATCACCTCTTCTACAACACTTTTATTGGTCTTTCTTACGGTGTGCCTTGTGTCTCTTATTTCTCTTCATTTTAGAACCTTTTATTCTCTTAACATCCTGCCTATTCAAAGTTTAGCTTTACAGATCGTACATTATAACACGCCATACTTATGACTTGATGGACCTCTTTCTAAAGTCCATGTTGCTCTCTAATGAACCAAGGTGTTAAAAAGTGCGATGAACTTGTTTTACTGTAAAATTTCAACTAAAATGTGGTGAACCAGCAAAAAAAAATTCCGATTTTTACTTTTTGTATTTAACATATTGTGTCAAATGTGCAACAACGGTCTACGAAAATGATATATTACCCAAATGAGTCAAAACGGACAATAATTTTTACCCCGGAATAATTTTATTTCTAAACTACATATGAAAAGTAACAAAACGCTTTTCTAATACATAAATTCAGATGCGAAAAAAGCACTTGATTTAACCAGTAAAGACATGAATGGTATATACTTGAGTTTCAGAGATTTCACAAATATTGTTGGATCTGAAATATTATATGAATTTTGCCTGCGTGAACATGGTCCACATGAGCCACCTCTTTAAAATATGCGGAAAAATTTTGCACCGTTACAAGAAAAACGTAATGAGGTTGTTAAATATCCCAACTCGACTCAACCAATTACAGAAAATGTTATAATCGATTAGTTAATAAAAGTTTCTAATAAAGAAGAAATCAACTGAGATTTTCTTAATATAAATGATATGCCTATTAGGTTTCGGACAGAAAAAACGATTTTGAATCAGCTTGATACTGTGGGAGCAAGAATAAGTCGAACAGGTACACAAGTCACGATATCCAGGCAGTATGTCAAGAATCTTCAAAACGCAATTCTGAAACGAGGGTAAAATGAAACAAAGGGGTTCAAGATTGTTCGTTATCTCTAGAAAAAACATTGCGGTATGCTAAAACACCTTCTAGAAAGGGTAAAAGAGAACTACCCAACGGCTTAAAAGGAAGGCGGAAGAAGAGGATACGAGAAGAAACTACTTGAAATGGAAGGGAGAAAGAAGGTGAGACTTAAAAAAATGATTAAAAGAAGCTTAAAGATATTGAAGCTAAGACCAAGATTTACAAAAAGAGAACAATTTTTAATATCTGCTTAAAAAACGAAATACCGCACAAGTCCTTTAAATGCACTTGGAAAAATATCTGGAACAAACGAATAGTAAGAAAGTACGAAAAGAAAAAGTTGAGGCAAATACAATTTCAAAAACCTTGGATATAAGTTTGGCAGACTGCGCGATGAATGATAATCAACCCTTATTGAAGAAAATAACTCGAAGGTCAAACGAAAATTCTCAAAAAGCTGATATTGTATACTGCGAAAAAGAAAATCAAAATGTCCTTTCAAGTATACATACAAAAAAATTCATCCGAAAAAAAAAATGGAAAAAGTATAAACTGGAAGCACACAAAAAAGAGCTAAATCAGAAAATTGATGTTGAAATTGTCGAAAAATGTCTCTTTTCGGAAAACGATTGTGAAGCCGAAGCTGCTTTTACTTTCGCAAACAGAAATTGTATTACGGGTTGTGCTATTGCTGCACTAAAAATTTGAGTTATTAAAACTGTGGAGTAAGATGTAATTCATGTAAGCGTGTTTTCCATACCTTATGCATCAAACAAATAAACCTGCACAAATCGAACTCTAGTATATTTGCGTCTCAAATTTGTTTAAGGAATCAGAATTACAAATGATATAAATAAAAGAGAAATCCGTTTTGTTTCTGAACTACTTTTAAGTTTTTTGTTAAGTTGCGTTTTATTTGAAAGTTATATATATATATATATATATATATATATATATATATATATATATATATTTGTATTCTAATCAAATACAGTTTATTCTAAATGAAAAACCGCCAACTGATTTATTCCTGTTTGGTTACATTCAGTGGCCAATAAGTGGAACATCTGCGGTCAGTCGTTGAGTGAGCGGCGAATGACTAGTTTTTGGTATCCACAGAACTAATCAATTAATTCTGCAATATTTACTATAATATTAGTCAAAGTAAAACATGTTTTATAAATTTAGATCTATGACCTCACAAAAACCTAAAGCGTCATCGAAATTTTATAGAAGCCAGTGACATACAATGAACCTTTAAACCTTATTATCAGAAAGCGGGTCAATCATTGGCTGGTTTACCCTAATAGACTATTAACGCAAATAGTAATAATAGGTAAACCAATAGGACATGACAGCTTGTATGGTAGTTTTTAGTGAATTTTCATTAGGAAAATTCACTAATAAGAATGGTATCGATGGTGAGACTTTTGGAAAATGTTTTCAAATGAGCGCGAATTAGGGCCCCTAAAACACATATCCAAGGTCTGCTGAAATATCGTATAAGTGGTCCTATCCACCAACTTTGCACTCACTTGGTTTGGTAAATCTTGAGTTGTAACTAAATAAAAATAAATAATCTAGGATATGGTCTGAAATTACCTCTAAGTGGATGCCTATAATGTTAGACAAGGTCAGACAGATATATCGGGGTTACACTGCCGTTGCGAACACAATCTCAAAATTAAATTTTAATCGTGCAGGCTACAAAAATATGTCACAATAAACAATCAGACAAACAAGATATCAGAAAAATATATAGTAAGAAATGAATTTTTTAATAAAAATGATACAATTTGTTTACAAGCAATCTAGAACTACGTTTTACTATGCATAAAAATTAAGCTTCTTATTCTTCACGGTATTTAAAAGCCATCTTCCTCTCCTAGTTTAATCTAACGACGCTATTTAGCTGTTTGTCGTTTGTTATTATGCTAACTGAAAGCATCCTGAAAGAATCGTGTACGCTCTGCGCATAACTCCTAAATCGACTCCGCTAATGCTGATACCTTAGAATCTTAGAATATAAAGCAACTACCTATATTTTAAACCTAATACAAATAGTAGGTAAGTAATAACCCAATTATTGATTTTAACCCAACTTCAACAAATGCCCTCCGCTGTCGACTGTAATATATTGATTCTAACATCCAATGAAACAAATAAGAGAGGGTAGGTAAATAAAGCTGCGTAATGCATGTAGGAACTATATTAACAAACAAAATTATTTCAATAAGAAATATACCTACCTCAAACTAATACAGTAAGTACTTATAATACCTAGGTAGGTAAATATTGTTTTCTCTACTTTTGTTTTTACTCTTTATGTAGTGTATGGAAAATCTGAAGCAATACCATACAATATTTTAAATTATATAAACAGATGTTTAGTGTAAATTATAAAAATTTCAAATTCAATAATTTGTATTATATATATTTATTTCATTTTCAAATGGTATGGATACAGCAAATGTAAATAAGTGTTGAAAATAGTTTAGGTGTAGCCAGTGCGTTATGGTAGCGAGTTTTCGTAAAAATATTTCAAATTTTGATCACGGAAGTACCCCTTAAAGTATAATCTTCAGTTTTGATACTTAGTAAAACTTATATAAAAGCAGCGTGCGTATTAAATTTTAAAAATAACAGAATCAGCTTCACAGACTACAAATTGGTTATTTCGTTTGCAGAAACTGGTTCAATTGAGTTGAGTATAACATATCATCCAAGCGATTAATAAGGACAATACCTGACACATTTATAATTTTTCAGACATTCCTTCTGTAAATAAAATTAAAATTTCGGTAAATTTGCAGGTTAACGCACAGGCAGTTTTCAGAAATTTTTCTTTAGAAACATGCTCATAACCTCTTCGGAATGCACAAACAACAAGAAAAATTTCTTGCAAACAGCCGCCAAGGCAGTTTACGGGACCAGAAGTGAAGAGTGGTGCTGGGCAGGGAAGAAGATCAAAAGGAAATGTGAGCGGAGAGTGCAAAAAAAGCAACAGTTTGCCATTATACCTCCTTAAAATCTTGTTTATCTCTCCCAGAACCACTATTCACCGCAGGTCCCGTAACTTTCTTGGGGGTTGTTCGCAAGAAACTTTCTTGTTTACACTGTTCTTGTTTATGCGCACTGAGGGTGGTTGTAGGCATGTAGAAGGGGAATAAAAACCCCCGTGACGAAGCCGCGAACCAAGATCTTCAATTTATGTTTAAATTTTTACCTCATTTCATTTGTTTAAAATATGTTTCCAAAAATTAATTTGAGGTTGCCTTGTTTAGCAGTCTCATGTGGAGAGCGACAATATTTTATCATTTTCAAAAGGTATGGATACAGCAAAAGTAAATAAGTGTTGAAAAAGGTCTGGGTGCAGCAGGTATGTTATGGAAGAGAATTTTCGTAAAAATGGTTCAATTTCCCATTAAGCTAAAATCTTAAAATTTGAACCATAGTAAAACATATATAAACGCAGCGGCTACTAAATTAAAGAAAAAAACTGCTGCAGATTGAATCATAACTTCCACATAGCTATGATAGTCTACTTCCCCTATGATAATCTACTTTCCTTAGAGAGACATTATTATGTAATGAATTTATGGTCCATGACTTGATCACAAAGAATAAATTCATATTTCTGTACCCATAAACTTCTGAAACATGATATTACTTGAGTTTCAAGGGAAAAAACCATTTTCACTACATACCAAATTTGAAGACAATATCTCACATCCCTCTAAAGTTGTAGTGGCTACAAACAGACAGACATACAGATCGACAGACACAAAGAAATTCGTTTCCAAATCATGTTTTCTCTACGTTTTGACACTTAACGACGTCTGAGCGAAAAAAAATTATTTTTGTCGCCGACGCCATACTTCCACACGTATTAACGATGTAGAAGTAATAACATAATGAACCTACAAAGCTACAATTTTGTTTTAAAAAAACCTTTTTTGTTGTTTTGTTTACAAAACTAATTCAATTGGGTTGATTAAAACAAAACCGTCCAAGCAATTGATAAAGAAAAATACCTGCCATATTTATAATTTGACAGCTACATTCCTTTTTAAATGATTATTTTTTTCTAGAAGATTTATATAGGGTGGCGCATTGAAAACGAAACAGACCGATTTGCGTCCAGAGAATTTTTTTTAAGAAACGCTGAAACACGTCAATTTTAATATTGAGGGGGACATGTTTTGACATAAACCTCAACTTTATCACATCAACCCCTTAAGGGTGGTGATAACAACCCTTATATTTTAAATAGGGAACATGGGTCGAGTGTTACATCATTTGAAAGCTCTTTCTTCTCTGAATTTAGCACACTAATTTTTGGAAGTTTTATCATGTCTAAATTATTCACAGTTGAAGATGCAAAAACGCATTTCACTCATTCCGATAAGAAATGTGCTGATAGACAATGTTTTGTTGGTTTGTAAACAAAAAATTGACTATTAGAACATTTCTTATCGGAATGAGAGAAATGCAGTTTATTATTTCAGTTTATCGGTCGGTTTGATACTTGATAGTACTACCGAAAATTAATTTCACAATGGTGTATTCTATAGAAGAAAGAGTTGAAATAATTAGTCTTTTTTTCAAAAACGATGACTGTGCCAACCGTACCGCAAATTTGTTTAATGAAAGACACCCGAACAGACATGGTAACAGAAAATACATTTTGGAGTTAGTTGCAAAGTTTCGACAAAGTGGTTCAGGCGCCAACAAAAAAACGGGATCCTGAACATGAATTTCCGGTTAGAAATGAGACTACTGAGATTGCAGTTTTAGGACTAGTTGCTTCGGACCCAACTTTGAGCACGAGATAATTGGGCACTGTTTCAAACATCAAAAGAAGAACTATTCAGCGAATATTGAGCATAATAAATTTCACCCGTATAAAATTCATTCTGTACAAAAACTGAATAAAGATGATTTTGATCGGCGGTTGGAGTTTTGTGAAGTTATGACTGCACGAATAGCTGATAACGGTAACTTTCTGTTCAATATCTGTTTTTCAGACGAGTGTACGTTTTTAATGATTTTTTATTTAAAAAAAGTCACTAATAGAGAGGTATCGATGGTGAAACTTTGCAAAAATTTTTCAAATGAGCGCGACTTAGGACCCCTAGAACCCATATCCGGGGTCAGTTTCAATTTTTATATGTTTATATATATATATATATATATATATATATATATATATATATATATATATATATATATATATATATATATATATATATATATATATATATATATATATATGTATGTATGTATGTATGTATCCGTCTGATAACTCAAAAAATAATTAACCGATTTTAATGAAACTCGGCACGTGCCTTTCTTTTATTAATGGCTTGGATGAGTTCGTTAGGCAAGAAAGTCGGACGGGTTTTTCCGGAAAATTTGAGTTTTCTTTCAAAAAAAAAATTTTTCTTCGAAAATAACAAAGCAGTTTTAATGAAATTTACTATATATGTTGCCTTGGGAGTGACTTACTAAGTACCAAAATTCAACTTTCTCAGTTTATAGAAAATTGAGATATTCAAATTTTAAATTTTCTTTTGAAACAATTTTTTTTTCTCCAAAAATTACAAAGTTATTTTAATGAAATTTGGTGGATATCTTGTCCTAGGAAATACCTTACTACCTACCAAAATTAAACTTTCTAAGATTATAGAAAACTGAGTTAATCAAATTTTTATAGCTCACTGCAGTGTTAAAATCAATGGTATTTTCCTCACTATTTGTAACACGTGGATCAGGGACTGACCGAATTCATTCCCAGTTGCTATTGATCTACTCAGATTCTCTGAATATGTTAGAAACGTGGTATCTACTTCATTCCAAGTCACTATTAACCGACTATTTATGAAATCAAATAAGTAAATTAAATCGATTGTCATAAAATATGTAGTGTATTAAGACTAAGGGAAAAAGAAATAAAACATATATAACTGTGCACATTTTGAATATATTTTAGGGTGTGCGGCGCACACCTAGCTCACTAGGAGAAATCGCCACTGCTTGAGAGAGGTATTATTGTCACAGCATAATATCTTATTAAAGTTCATTTGTAAATAGGTTTAATTTTTATATGTTTATATATATATATATATATATATATATATATATATATATATATATATATATATATATATATATATATGTGTGTGTGTGTGTGTGTGTGTGTGTGTGTGTGTGTGTGTGTGTGTGTGTGTGTGTATATGTCTCATAACTCAAAAAAAATTAACCGATTTCGATGAAACTTGGAAAGTGCCTTTCTTTTATTAATGGCTTGGATGAGTTCGTTATCCAGAAAAATCGGACGTGGTTTCCCGAAAAAATTTTGAGTTTTCTTTCGAAATTTTTTTTTCAGAAAGTAACAAAGCTGTTTTAATGAAATTTACTATATATGTTGCCTCAGGAGAGATCTTACTACGTACCAAAATTCAACTTTCTATGTTTAGAGAAAATTGAGTTATTCAAATTTTAAATTTTCTTTCGAAAAAAATTTTTTTCTCCGAAAATTACAAAGCTATTTTAATGAAATTTTGTGGATATCTTGCCTTAGGAAAGACCTTACTACGCATTAAAATTCAACTCTCTAAGTTTATAAAAAATTTAGTTATTTAAATTTGAAGCATTTAATAAAAATTCACTACCATAACGCACTTGCAGCGTCCCGAGTTTTATTAAACTCTACAGTCAATCGTCATAATTGTCGTTATTGGGCAGATAATAATCCAAGAAATTTTTACGAAGTCAACACTCAAACTACACAGAAATTGAATGTCTGGACTGGCATTTTTGGAGACCGTTTAATCGGACAAATTTTTCTTGATGGCAATTTGAGTGGCGAAACGTATTTGGAGTTACTAGGAGATATCGTTTGCCCTCTACTAATTGACATTGTTGAAAATGATTATCGCTATCAAGAAAATCAATTAGTGTTTCAACAAGATGGATCTCCTCCGCATTTTTCACAACGTGTTAGGGAGTTTTTGAACAGACAGTTTCCAGGACAATAGATTGGGCGAAGAGGTGCTATTGAGTGGCCCTCTAGATCACCGGATTTAACTCATTTAGACTTATTTCTATGGGCCATTTAAAGAGTAAAATTTTCGCAACAGAACCGGAGTCTCTAAAAGAATTACGACTACACACTGTTGAAGAATGCCGTTTAATAACTCCACAAATGCTCCAGAATGTCAGAGCTCGTTTTGAACAAAATTTGTATTTCTGTATGGAAGCCGGTGGTCAAGAATTTGAACACTTACTTAACTGAATAAACATTTAAACAATTGACTAATTAGTGCATTTCTTATCACAATGAATGAAACACGTTCTTGCAACTCGAACTGTCAATAGTTTTTTAACGAGTTGATAAAACTTCAAAAAAAAAATTAGTGTGATGAATTCAGAAAAGAAAGAGCTTTCAAATGATGTAACACTCGACCCATGTTGCCTATTTAAAATATAAGGGTTGTTATCACCACCCTTAAGGGGTTGATGTGACAAAGTTGAGTTTTATGTCAAAACATGTGACCCTCAATATTAAAATTGACGTCTTTCAGAGTTTCTTAAAAAACATTTCTCTGGATGCAAATTTTAATGAATTTTGTAACACAAAAAGACTTGCAGTACTTATATATATATATATATATATATATATATATATATATATATATATATATATATATATATATATATATATATATATATCTGAGTACAAAATTTTAATGTTCTAGCTCCAGATAAAATATAAATTTCTCAAATAGTCGCTAACTGAGACCTCTGAAACCGATCTTCAAAGTCCATTTAAATTTTTATAATTAGTTTTAATAGTATACCGTACTAATAGTGTACAATTCTTATGAAAATTCACCGCTGGAATGCACCTGCTGCATCCCGAAATTTCTTTCCGTAAGTCTAACTTGATTGAAAAGACGGACATTTGAAGTAATCTAACGCGGTGAAAAATATTTACGTATTATACTTTGCTCTAAGTTTTTGGCCTAATGCTGGTAAACTCCTGGCATTCATATTAATTACATTTATAAACGCGAGAGTAAAACCGTAATTTACTTTACTTGAAAGTAAACATTCGTTCCTAATAACGTAACAGAGGCATCTACAACATACCACAAGTTCCAACTAATTTCTCCTTTGTACGATTAAACAGCGAGCATACATACAGAACAAATTGAATATATGATTTGTACATTCTTGCGTTAGTTTGTTGAATGCCGAATGAGGAGTTAGTGAAAGGAAATTCCATTCTCCAGGCTGAAGCTCAAAACGAGAAGCGCCTTGTATTTCATGTGATTGCGGTAGAAACTTACGGATCTGATGAATAATCAGATGTATAATGTTCCCCTATAACCAACTGCTTATATTCTGCGTACCCGCCCGCTTCTTGGTGTTTATATTTTTATACTTACCTGTTTAACCCTTGCTAATTTCAACACATTTAATTAAATATCGGGGCTGGTGTATATATCTTATTTATCAAATATTCCGCAGACAAATTTGGCTGATGAGAAGATTACGACTTGTGAATCTTGAAAACATTCTTTAAATGAGCGCGGAGTAGGCTAACTGATATCCGGTATAAATTTTTTTAGCTATAATGTGTGGAACAGCCAAATGGAATAAATTCACTAACCCAATTATTGTGCATATTTATAAAAAAAATTCGACCCAGTAATTTTAGATTAAAATACTACATTCTTCAACTTCACCCATACATTTCATCTCGTTCACGTGACAGTTGCAATCCCTCAAAATTTTAAATAGTAGGTGGGGAAAAGCTAGATATTCTCTCACCATAATTAGAACCGCAGACCGGTTTCGCTCTAGTTAGAGCTCACCAGTACGGTATACTAATTACAGCGAAAACACACCTATAAAGTAATACGTATATGGTATCTAACCTCACACAACATTGTGAGAGGTACGACAGGGTCGCCATCTTGGTGCGAAACCAGGTAGTATGTTCTCACAATACCTCTAAATGACACAAAATATTATAAAATAGAGATTATGTACAACCAACTAACAATTTTGTAGATTGTCAGCCTGTAGTATGTGGCGTATATGTAATTTGTCAGGTCTAGGTATAAGCCTACATTGCCTTAATTTTAATACTTATTCTCAGCAAACAGAAATTTTAAGGGGAGATAAAAGAAATAAGTTAAAAATAAAATTTAGGGATGCAAAAATTGCGTTTTGGTAGCGAATTTTCATTAAATGCTTCAAATTTGTATAAGTCAATTTTTTATAAACCTAGAAAGTTAAGTTTTTATGGAGTAAGGTATATATGAGGGCAACATACCAACCAAATTCGATCAAAATCACTTGGTTATTTTTTTGAAATACAAATTAATTTTCTAAAAAATATTTTTTTTTATAGAAAAACTGGACCGATAGGGCTGGCGTACCCTGCGTGCTTCTATGCGGATGAAATATAACAATCAGGCCGAGGTATCTATATTAACAAGGTAGGGTCGTGTTACGCATTACTGTTCAAAAAATATAAACACTTACCGAAAGTAAATATAATTGTCCCGAAACAACTGATCCGATTTTCTAGGCAACGAACCAAGTCAAGCGATTTACACAGAAACTACACTAGCCAAGATACAATTATTCACAAAAAGCTTTTTGACCAAAATTTTAAAAAAAATAAGAAAATTCACTAATAGGGAGGTCGCGATCGTAAGGTTTGCTATGTATCCGATCGATAACTTAAAAAAGTTCGGGACGCAGCAAATGCGTTATGGTAGCGAATTTTTATTAAATGCTTTAAATTTAAATAACTCAATTTCCTATAAACCTAGAAAGTTGAATTTTGTCATATAGTAAGTTTTTTAGAAAAGCTGGTCCAATTGGGCTGGCTAACGAACGTATACCACATCAGTTTGCAAAGTCTCGTATTCTGAGACGCGACGCCATAGCGTCGTTTCTGATACAGATGGGAAGCAGTGGTAGCATCAGCAAAACCTGTAGCGCGGCTGAGGGTGTCGTCTTCATAGCTCCGGTGATACGCAGACTTGCCAACCTTTGAAGTCGGTCTGACGATCGCAGTGTGAATCCAATGACGGATCCGAGATTTAAGTCCCCAGGTAACAAAGGTAAATAATAACAATAATAATAATAATGATAATAATAATAATAATAATAATAATAATAATAATAATAATAATAATAAACTTTCATACCTGGCGTATTCCTGGAGTCAGCAAGTTGTTCTATATGGTCACTGCGCTTTATTTTGATTCTTTACATAGGACTCACAACATAATACCACAGAATAATCGTCTTCTTTTGCTGTGATAATACGTGTCTTATTCTCACTCCTGGAGCCACATGACCCGATGGAAGATCGTAACATAGTAATCTCCACCTTCCCTCTCAGTTAAAACACATCCAGGGGCCCAATGTATACATATGGTCACTTGTCAATGCTCCCTCTTCATCCCAACCTGCTTAACTTCTTATTTCGTGATGGACTACAGACACATAAATTAAGGCGGGGGGCAGGGAAGAGGTCCGCCAACGTAAACACTTATTTCAATTAGACTACATTGTGAGCTATATAAAAGAATAAAATCGTAGACCTAATAACATTTTAGTACGTAAATTGCATTACGCTTATTTCTACCCTTACAAAATAGGTGGATAAATCGATAGATTTCATTGACCGTCAAATTTACACGGTAAGTCGCGGTCTACCTAAGTACAGTCAGACAATACCCATGTACATTTACAAACATCGAGTTGAAATGAAACTCAACTATAACTAGAAAGAATGAGAACGAATAGTAGGTAAAATCGTACACATTAGTTTGGAGCACTATTAGATTATTTCGCTCTATAAATAGTTTTCGGTTTTTGGTTCACTGGAAGCAGTTTTGCTCTATTATTTCGGATTGACTTAGATGTTCTATATATATATATATATATATATATATATATATATATATATATATATATATATATATATATATATATATATATATATATATATATATATATAAGGGTGGCGCATTGAAAACGAAACAACCGATTTGCGTCCAGAGAAATATTTTCTTAAAAAACGGTGAAATACGTCAATCTTAATACGGCGGGAGACATGTTTTGACATAAAACTCAACTTTGTCATATCAACCCCTTAAGGGTGGTGATAACAACCCTTATATTTTAAATAGGGAACATGGGTCGAGTGTTACATCATTTAAAAGCTCTTTCTTTTCTGAATTCAGCACACAAATTTTTTTGGAGGTTTTATCAACTCGTTTAAAAATTATTCACAGTTGAAAATGCAAAAACGCATTTCACTCATTCCGATGAGTAATGTGCTGATAGTCAATGTTTTGTTGGTTTGTAAACAAAAAATTGACTATCAGAACATTTCTTATCGGAATGAGGGAAATGCGGTTTATTATTTCAGTTTATCGGTCGGTTTGATACTTGATAGTACTACCGAAAATTTATGTCACAATGGTGTATTCTGTAGAAGAAAGGGTTGAAATAACTACCTTTTTTTTCAAAAACTATGACTGTGTCAACCGTACCGCAAGTTTGTTTAACGAACGACATCCGAACAGATATGTTAACAGAAAATACATTTTGGAGTTAGTTGCAAAGTTTCGACAAAGTGGTTCAGTAGCCAACAAAAAACGGGACCCTGAACGTGAATTTGCGGTTAGAAATGAAACTACTGAGATTGAAGTTTTAGGACAAATTGCTGCAGACCCAACATTGAGCACGAGAAAATTGGCCACTGTTTCAAACATCAAAAGAAAACTATTCAGCGAATATTGAAGCATCATAAATTTCACCCGTAAAAAGTTCATCTTGTACAACAACTGAATGAAGATGATTTTGATCGGCGGCTGGAGTATTGTGAAGTTATGACTGCATGAATACCTGATAACTGGAACTTTCTGTTCAATATCTATTTTTCAGACAAGTGGCGTTTTTATTAAACTCTACAGTCAATCGTCATAATTATCGTTATTGAGTTGATAGTAATCCAAGAAATTTTGACAAAGTCCACACTTAAACTCCACAGAAATTGAATGTCTGGACTGGCATTTTTGGAGACCGTTTAATCGGACCAAGTTTTCTAAATGGCAATTTGAGAAGCGAAACGTATTTGAAGATATCGTATACCCTCTACTAATTGACATTGTTGAAAATGATGATGGTTATAGAGAAAATAAATTAGTGTTTCAACAAGATGGAGCTCTTCCCCATTTTTCACAACGTGTTAGAGAGTTTTTAAACAGAAAGTTTCCAGGACAATGGATTGGGCGTAGAGGTGCTATTGGGTGGCCCCCTAGATCACCGGATTTAACTCATTTAGACCTCTTTCTATAGGGTCATTTAAAGGGTGGAATTTACGCAACAGAACCGGAGTCTCTGGGAGAATTACGACGACGCATTGTTGAAGAATGCCGTCTAATAACTCCACAAATGATCCAGAATGTAAGAGCGCGTTTTGAACAAAATTTGTACTTTTGTATGGAAGCTGGTGGCCAACAATTTAAACACTTACTTAACTGAATAAACATTTTTGAACGTTTAGTTTTGTTTTGTTTTTTTTTTTTAAGAAAAATTTACTAATTGGTGCATTTCTTATCACAATGAATGAAATACGTTCTTGCAACTTTAACTGTGAATAATTTTAAACGAGTTGATAAAACTTCCAAAAAAGTTAGTGTGCGGAATTCAGAAGAGAAAGGGCTTTCAAATGATGTAACACTCGACCCATGTTCCCTATTTAAAATATACGGGTTGTTATCACCACCCTCAAGGGGCTGATGTGACAAAGTTGAGTTCTATGTCAAAACATGTCCCCCTCAATATTAAAATTGACGTGTTTCAGCGTTTCTTAAAAAAAAATATTCTCTGGACGCAAATCGGTCTGTTTCGTTTTCAATGCGCCATCCTATATATATATATATATATATATATATATATATATATATATATATATATATATATATATATATATATATATATATATATATATATATATATTGTCACAGTCTTAAAAACCCATTACAATAACTTTTCTTTACTGCCCATTATTATTATTATGACAAATATCTCTTCTCTCTCTTATCAATGTCTCTTTCCCTTTTATTAAAATAAATTCATTCCAAAATAATTTAAAATGTGTAAAATTTCCCATTGCTTATCATCTCACTATCACTTCCTTATCTGAAAAAGGAATTTAAAAATTAGTGGTTATTCTATTAATTGGTAAAATGTGTTGTTAGCAGAAGCAAGTGAAGTATTTTGTTAGCTGTTAATGCTTTTCGTAGTGTACGGATTAAATACTCACTTGCACAGAAAGTCCTGTTATTAGGTAACTTTCTTCCGAAAGGGATAAAACTGCTACAACATTGTTTGCAGTGTAGAACCCCTCAAAAAATCAAGGGTAAGCAAAACACTTATTAGTTTATATTAGAGGTGAAGGAGATATTTTGTCCGATTGCAGGGTTCTTGGAACTTTCTTATACATCCCGCAGCTCTAGGCAGGTGTCCACTGTCAGTCACTTTTACCTGTCTTAAAGGGCATTCTATGATAGGCCCTCATACCAGCAGTCTTCATAATATTGATAGTTATACAGGGGAAACATAGGCTTCGTAGTTTCCACAGTTGTCTCTAACATCTGCAACCGACTGCAGCCTGGCACTAGTTTAGTCAATCTTCAACCAGGAAGGCTTGTAGACACCCCTCAGCCCCGTAGAACATCCTGGCGATGTCACAGTAACCAGATAAGTGGCACATATAACTGTATCTTTATTAAACTGTCTTTTACTATTTGTGTGAAGTGAAATTTGGTAAATACAGCTTAACATCAGTAATTTCTTTGCAACCATATAAATATTGACTACAAACCAACCTGTAATAGTTTTAAACTAATATAGTTTTATGTAGAGAATGTACACTTGCATAACGATCGTTTGTAGGTACACCTTTTATGCTGTTAGTTTAACATTATGCAAATAGTGCATTAAAATTACTTACCTTAATTTTCATTATAGTATAATATAGACTCAGTTATATACATCAAGTGATTGCTTATCATATATCTTGGTGGTTATCATTATCTTCTTTATAATTGATTTTCATAATTTATTAAATTCAGGCATACCGCATAACCTCTTTTATTTTCATGTTTATCTGTGTTGACGTTTGACATCAGGCATAACGGTAACGACGTAAGCAATAGAATTGGCTAGACCGCGGTCGGTTAGTTGTCTAGCAACCATAGAATTCCTTGCTTTGTCTATTACGAAACTGTTTTGGTATTTATTTGTTAAATAAGTTCATATATATATTTGAACCCAAGTGTTATTCATTACTTGTCACGAACGACGTGGCAATTCTGGCGCCCAACGTGGGGCTGGACACACACCTTTCTTTATCAACTTTGGTAGGCACTATATAGGAAATGGTGTGGAGTATAAGTACTTAGTAGATGACAGTTCATCCTCAGGCCAAGACAACTCTTCGAATCAACGCCAGAATTGTCAGGTCGTGGGTAAAAAAATAGAAACACGGTGCGCCAACGTGTTTCTATTTTCTACCCACGACCTGGCAATTCTGGCGCACCAACGTGTTTCTATTTTTTTACCCACAACCTGATCCAGTTTGATGTTGACGGATCACATCCCGGCTTCACCAGCCACAATCAAAATCCAGTGACAGCTGAGTCCGGCGAACAGCCAAGTGGAAATGAGTCAAATGTCCCAAGGCAGGGATCATTAAGCTCAGATCTCCACCAGAGGCTAAACCAATTGAGGCTTCATCAGTCACCAATAGCTCAAGCCCCGGAACTTTATCCACGAGTTTCATTTCCTTCATCTAGCTTGCTCCAAGCAGATGTTTTAAAACATCCGGAAGACATCGGGAACAGCAACCTACCTTTACCAACATTTTTGACAAATGGCGTAACAAATGTGCAGTCACCATTTAATGGCTTGATGCCCAACTTTACCACATTCTTTCGCGGAGTTAGTGTATCTTATGATGGCCATGGAAGTTTGACAGGATTTTTAGAAGATGTCGAAGACAAGGCAGACAAGAGACCAGTGAAAAGGTTAGTAATCCGGGGAACTACCAACCTAAGGTGATTAGTAGTAGGTATACCCTTCTATAATTTAATAGTTAAATTTATCGACATTAAAGGACAAAATTTTGACAAAGACATTACACACAGGTAAGTTGATCATTAAGCCCAGCCAGTGTTAGGTGATATCCGGTGCCGGTTTCAGATCTTGTACGTGCCATATTCCCAACGAAACACCATTACTATCTGCCAGTTCATATGCCCAGCTGCCTACCTTCCTTTTTATAAGATACGGGCCAATAAACTTGGGTGACAGTTTGGCTGCTATGGCTTTGGAAGCGTCTGACAAGACCTTGTTTCTTTTCCAGACCATATCTCCAATCTGATATTGCACAGGACGCCTTCGAAGATTATATGTCTTCCGATTTTGTTCCTGAGCTTTCTCGATTCGCGCTTTAACAGTGGCATATAACTTACGAAAGCCTTCAAGGCGTTGATTCGAAGAGTTGTCTTGGCCTGAGGATGAACTGTCATCTACTAAGTACTTATACTCCACACCATTTCCTATATAGTGCCTACCAAAGTTGATAAAGAAAGGTGTGTGTCCAGTCACTTCACTCTTGGATGTTCTAATTGCACATCCGACGTAAGCTAAATTCTGGTCCCATGCCCTGTGGTCGTCTGAAATGTAACATGACACCATAGTTTTCACTATTCTATTGTAGCGCTCTACGGGATCTGCACGTGGATAGTAGTTAGGTGTATAAATGATTTTAGTCTGATATTGTTGGCATAGATTTTGGAAGTCGCGGCTTTTCATTTGCGTTCCATTGTCGCAAATTAGGTATTGAGGAACCCCATATACACAGAACACCTCTTGTTCTAGGTAGTTGGTGAGTGACTTGGCTGTAGCAGTACGCAGAGGATGTAATAAAACATACTTGCTAAAATAGTCGCACACCACTAACAGATGTGTATGACCTTTCTTGCTACGTGGAAAGGGACCCATAAAATCTACACTAATCATTTGCCAGGGACGCTTAATCTCGGGACGAGTACCCATAAGACCCGCAGGAGCTTTCTGCTCAGGCTTGTGTTTGGCACAGGTTTGGCATCTTTGGATGTATCGACCCACGTCATTCCGCATTTTAGGCCAAGTGTACAATTGACAGAGTCTCCAGTACGTCTTATACATACCCACATGACCAGAGCTGGGCGGGTCATGGTAAGTTTGGATAATCATTTCACGTTTATCTTTTGGCACTACCACCTTCCAATAATCGGCCTGGGTAGACAGGTCTGGTGTTTGGCAGCGTACATATTTGTAGAGAATGTCATTATCAAGTCTCCACTGACGATATTTTAATGGATTTTCCAACACTTGCTGCTTCATTTTTATATACCACTGATCGCTGGTGTTTGATAAGCTGTCTAGGGGGTGTTGATGAATGGTGTGGACAGATACTGGAACAGCACGTGACAAACAATCGGGTACAACATTGTCCTTTCCCTTTCGATGGGTGATGGTGAAGTCATATTGTTGAAGCCTTACTGCCCATCGCGCTAATCGTCCGACTGGATCCTTCAAATTATGCAACCATAACAACGACGCATGATCGGTGACAACGGTGAAATGCCCACCTTCCAAATATGGTCAACCATAGAATTCCTTGCTTTGTCTATTACGAAACTGTTTTGGTATTTATTTGTTAAATAAGTTCATATATATATTTGAACCCAAGTGTTATTCATTACTTGTCACGAACGACGTGGCAATTCTGGCGCACCAACGTGTTTCTATTTTTTTACCCACGACCTGACAATTCTGGCGCAACGTGTTTCTATTTTTTTTACCCACGATTTCACAATTATTTCGCACCAACTTCACATTATCTGAATATTAGTTCTTTTTTTGGGAGTAACTTGTGAGGATCAACATTATTTTACATACGTTTTCACGGTGTAGGTTTTCTCTTTCTCAAGTAATATTTAGTGCATTTTATTAGGCGGTCATTGTTTTTTGTGTTGCGTATTTATAACAACCTTGCATTTTGAACGTTTATTTCTTTATTCTTGTTGTTTTTAACGTTTACTATTGAATACTGAAATTTTTTAAACCTACATTGGTTATAAGTTGATGCTTGTTTGTTTTTAATGGGATATTTTAGTTCCGACTTAACTTTCACACTCCTTATTTGAATAAATAAATCGATTTCTCTGTTTTTTCTCCTACCTTACATATATTGTTGTTGCTTGCATATAAGGATTTTGGTACATGCAATTTTATTTCTCCTGTGGGTCTTTATTTTATTTTTTCTTTAACCAAAGCTTTTCTCTTTAAAGAAGGGGAGGGGATTTGTGTAGTCTTAATAAGTCTAGCAATAATTTCGTTTTTTCTTGCCATTACATTTTGCATTGTGCTATCTATGCACACTTATATATTTTGGTAAAATTGGAAAAGCTGTGAGGTGGAAGAAAGGAAGGAAAAAAATTGACCTTTTTTTTGTAATATTTACGGAATTTATTTTGAAATTATTACCTTATTTGCCATTGACAAATTGACATTACTTACATAGTCTACAAATTTATTACAGATAGTACATTATATTTACAAATATTTTTATAGTATAAGCATTATAATATTCTGTTTTTTTTGCATTGCCTGTTGTTGTTGGATTCAGTAGCGGGTTAAGGGTTAATGTTTTAAATTAGGTAGTAATCCCAGATATTGTGTGCGATACTGAGTTTCAATAAAATACAACTAGTGCTTGGTTTGATTTTGTGTAGCGTAGTGTTGTTACTTGCGGTAGTTGAATTTTTTTCTGTACATATAGTATATATTACTATACGAGTAGGGATTAGTTATATAATAGTGTAGTGTAGTGTTTTTTGGTTTTTTTTTAAAAACAATTTTTTGTGGTTTGTGTTGCCTATCGACCATATATTACCATGGAGGTCAACCGTTTAGCTGGTGACGAACTCACTTATGAGCTTTTGGTTAGAGGGTGTGAAATAGGAAATACGGTCGCTCAGAAAAGAACGCTCCTGAGACAAGCGCTTCGTCTTGAGGAAAACCCTCCTATGACTCTACCAAAAGGCATTTTTGATGAGCGAAATGAACTTAATGTGTGTGCAGCTAAGCTAGAGCAGCTAACGGCTGATATTGAAGAATTTGATCCTACTAATATAGAGAATGACTACAAACGAATTCGCACCAAACTTACACACATTCAATATCGTTTACACCGGATTCATCCAGGAGAGAAGCACTTACTCTCTAAGCAACAAAATCTAATAATGATGGTGGGGGCTCTTTGCGAATCTCTGGTAGATGCAAGGAAGATTGCATTGCTTTGTCAACCAAAAGCCTCGGAAAGTTCTCTTTTGGATGAGCCAAACCTTTTGCTTCCTGAAATTGTGCATCAGAAAACCACATTTGGTGAACCGGTTACTGACCTGATCCAGTTTGATGTTGACGGATCACATCCCGGCTTCACCAGCCACAATCAAAATACAGTGACAGCTGAGTCCGGCGAACAGCCAAGTGGAAATGAGTCAAATGTCCCAAGGCAGGGATCATTAAGCTCAGATCTCCACCAGAGGCTAAACCAATTGAGGCTTCATCAGTCACCAATAGCTCAAGCCCCGGAACTTTATCCACGAGTTTCATTTCCTTCATCTACCTTGCTCCAAGCAGATGTTTTAAAACATCCGGAAGACATCGGGAACAGCAACCTACCTTTACCAACATTTTTGACAAATGGCGTAACAAATGTGCAGTCACCATTTAATGGCTTGATGCCCAACTTTACCACATTTTTTCGCGGAGTTAGTGTATCTTATGATGGCCATGGAAGTTTGACAGGATTTTTAGAAGATGTCGAAGACAAGGCAGACGTTAGAGGAATACCTCGTCAAAGACTGATTCAGCTTGCCCCCGAATTTTTAAAGGGCGATGCCTTAATTTGGTTCCGAACCAGAAAACATCTTTTCAAGTCTTGGGAAGAATTGAAAGCTGGTCTTCGGGATGCATTTCTACCCAGAGACTATGAGGAAACCTTAATGGAGGAAATTAAAAGACGAACTCAAGGTCCCGATGAAAAGTTGGTTATTTTTGTAGCCTGTATGCAAGCTCTTTTCAACAAGTTGAGCCGCAAAGTTCCTGAACAGGAACAAGTTCGTCTTATCCGCAGGAATCTCCTGCCCCATTTTGTGACCCATCTGGCATTCTGTGAAATTAAATCTGTCGAGGATCTCCTACGACTTGGACGTTCAATAGAAGATGCTCACTGGAGGGCGAGCCAGTATGTGCCACCAGTTACTGATAACAAACGTCTAGAAGAACCTGGCTTGGCATACAAACGGCCGCAGAAGACTAAAACTGCAGCTCTTGTGGAAAATGCCCCACAGAAGTCATCTGTGGTATGCTGGAAATGTAAACAGCCAGGTCATGTTAGGAAGGAGTGTAAGGTTACAAATGTTCCGATTTGCTCTAGGTGCGGAGGGCGTGGACTTACTTCTTCCAACTGCCCTTGGTGTTCGGGAAACGCCGGGAGGAGTCGCTAAAAGGTCGCTTAGTGGCTCAAGACAAGCTAGCGACCGACAACAATAGTTCCATGGAATATTATCAACATCG
The DNA here is from genome assembly GCA_964006375.1 of Tillus elongatus. Classification (NCBI taxonomy): domain Eukaryota; kingdom Metazoa; phylum Arthropoda; class Insecta; order Coleoptera; family Cleridae; genus Tillus; species Tillus elongatus. The sequence continues at coordinate 72,532,542 of OZ023265.1, forward strand.
AGCTATCGTGGATTACATTATAACCCACGCTCAAGGTGACCAAAGACCATATTTAAGGATAACCATCTTAGACTATCCAATGCTGGGTCTCTTGGACTCCGGCAGCACGAGTACCTTAATTGGGGAGAAAGGAATCAACATTCTGCTCGGGTTGGGTCTTTGCCTGGATCGATCACGTAAGACCGAGTGTACGGTGGCAAGTGGAGATACTTGTACGGCCCTGGGAGTGATAAAAACTCCGGTATGTCTAATGGGTAGGGTCAAAGTACTGGATGTTCTTGCCGTACCCACTCTGTCAAATGAGCTAATCCTGGGCATGGACTTTTGGCGAGAAATGGATGTGGTTCCTGATCTGAAGAATGACGTCTGGCATTTTGGTTCAGCCTTGGACATCGCTGTTAGCTCCATTCAGGCTGAGCATTCTTTGTCATCGTTGCAGCGGAATAGGCTGGAACAACTTTTAGCCGAAAATTTTGCAAAGATGGGCAGCAGTCTAGGATACACCACTGCAACGGAACACGAGATTATCTTGCAGCCTGGCACTACACCTATTAAACAGCGCTATTACCCTGTATCTCCACACAAACAGCGAATCATTGATGCAGAGTTGTCTCAGCTCTTAGAGCAAGACGTCATCGAACCTTCCAAAAGTGCTTGGTCTTCCCCGATTTTGCTGGTACCCAAGAAAGATAATACGTATCGTCTATGCATTGATTTTCGGACACTAAATAGCAAGACAAAGAAAGATGCATATCCACTCCCCTACATATCTAACATCCTAGACAGACTGAGAGGAGCTCGCTACATAAGCTCATTGGATATCAAATCAGCATACCATCAGGTCGGAGTAAAGGAATCCTGTAGGGAACTGACAGCGTTTACTGTGCCCGGCCGAGGCTTGTATCAATATAAACGGATGCCCTTTGGCTTATCAAACGCGCCGGCTACATTCCAAAGGCTGATAGACCGAATCCTGGGCATGGACCTGGAGCCTCACGTCTTTGTTTATCTAGACGATATCATTGTAATTACCCCAGATTTTGATACCCATCTATCAGTATTAGAGAAAGTATTTGACCGTTTGATTGCAGCAGGTCTGACGCTAGGTCGAGAAAAGTGTCAGTTTTGCAGACCTTCTTTACGATATCTGGGTTATGTAGTGGATGCACAAGGTCTTCATGTAGATGCTGATAAAGTCAACGCAATTTTACAGATACCAACACCAAAAACCGTAAAAGAGGTACGAAGATTCATTGGAATGGCCGGTTGGTACCGCCGCTTTGTACCCCACTTTTCTTCAATAATCGCCCCACTCAGCAAGTTAACTCAGAAGAATAATCGCTTTATTTGGACAGAGGAGTGTGAATCTGCTTTTAATAATCTGAAGAACTGTCTCAGTACTGCTCCGATATTGACGTGTCCAGATTTTAACCGACCATTTGTAGTACAAACAGATGCTTCAGCCTATGGTATTGCTGCTGTTCTAACCCAACAATTTGACGATGGTGAGCGTGTAATTTGTTTTCTGTCCAGAAGCCTGACGAAGCAGGAGCGCAACTATACAACCACGGAACGGGAATGCTTGGCCATGATCTGGGCTATAGAAAAATTGCGACCATATTTGGAAGGTGGGCATTTCACCGTTGTCACCGATCATGCGTCGTTGTTATGGTTGCATAATTTGAAGGATCCAGTAGGACGATTAGCGCGATGGGCAGTAAGGCTTCAACAATATGACTTCACCATCACCCATCGAAAGGGAAAGGACAATGTTGTACCCGATTGTTTGTCACGTGCTGTTCCAGTATCTGTCCACACCATTCATCAACACCCCCTAGACAGCTTATCCAACACCAGCGATCAGTGGTATATAAAAATGAAGCAGCAAGTGTTGGAAAATCCATTAAAATATCGTCAGTGGAGACTTGATAATGACATTCTCTACAAATATGTACGCTGCCAAACACCAGACCTGTCTACTCAGGCCGATTATTGGAAGGTGGTAGTGCCAAAAGATAAACGTGAAATGATTATCAAAACTTACCATGACCCGCCCAGCTCTGGTCATGTGGGTATGTATAAGACGTACTGGAGACTCTGTCAATTGTACACTTGGCCTAAAATGCGGAATGACGTGGGTCGATACATCCAAAGATGCCAAACCTGTGCCAAACACAAGCCTGAGCAGAAAGCTCCTGCGGGTCTTATGGGTACTCGTCCCGAGATTAAGCGTCCCTGGCAAATGATTAGTGTAGATTTTATGGGTCCCTTTCCACGTAGCAAGAAAGGTCATACACATCTGTTAGTGGTGTGCGACTATTTTAGCAAGTATGTTTTATTACATCCTCTGCGTACTGCTACAGCCAAGTCACTCACCAACTACCTAGAACAAGAGGTGTTCTGTGTATATTGGGTTCCTCAATACCTAATTTGCGACAATGGAACGCAAATGAAAAGCCGCGACTTCCAAAATCTATGCCAACAATATCAGACTAAAATCATTTATACACCTAACTACTATCCACGTGCAGATCCCGTAGAGCGCTACAATAGAATAGTGAAAACTATGGTGTCATGTTACATTTCAGACGACCACAGGGCATGGGACCAGAATTTAGCTTACGTCGGATGTGCAATTAGAACATCCAAGAGTGAAGTGACTGGACACACACCTTTCTTTATCAACTTTGGTAGGCACTATATAGGAAATGGTGTGGAGTATAAGTACTTAGTAGATGACAGTTCATCCTCAGGCCAAGACAACTCTTCGAATCAACGCCTTGAAGGCTTTCGTAAGTTATATGCCACTGTTAAAGCGCGAATCGAGAAAGCTCAGGAACAAAATCGGAAGACATATAATCTTCGAAGGCGTCCTGTGCAATATCAGATTGGAGATATGGTCTGGAAAAGAAACAAGGTCTTGTCAGACGCTTCCAAAGCCATAGCAGCCAAACTGTCACCCAAGTTTATTGGCCCGTATCTTATAAAAAGGAAAGTAGGCAGTTGGGCATATGAACTGGCAGATAGTAATGGTGTTTCGTTGGGAATATGGCACGTACAAGATCTGAAACCGGCACCGGATATCACCTAACACTGGCTGGGCTTAATGATCAACTTACCTGTGTGTAATGTCTTTGTCAAAATTTTGTCCTTTAATGTCGCTAAATTTAACTATTAAATTATAGAAGGGTATACCTACTACTCATCACCTTAGGTTGGTAGTTCCCCGGATTACTAACCTTTTCACTGGTCTCTTGTCTGCCATATAGTCACATATCGGTAACCTCCAAGTTTACCTCTTTCGAAGAAGAGGGGGGATTGTCACAGTCTTAAAAACCCATTACAATAACTTTTCTTTACTGCCCATTATTATTATTATTATTATTATTATTATTATTATTATTATTATTATGACAAATATCTCTTCTCTCTCTTATCAATGTCTCTTTCCCTTTTATTAAAATAAATTCATTCCAAAATAATTTAAAATGTGTAAAATTTCCCATTGCTTATCATCTCACTATCACTTCCTTATCTGAAAAAGGAATTTAAAAATTAGTGGTTATTCTATTAATTGGTAAAATGTGTTGTTAGCAGAAGCAAGTGAAGTATTTTTTTTAGCTGTTAATGCTTTTCGTAGTGTACGGATTAAATACTCACTTGCACAGAAAGTCCTGTTATTAGGTAACTTTCTTCCGAAAGGGATAAAACTGCTACAACATTGTTTGCAGTGTAGAACCCCTCAAAAAATCAAGGGTAAGCAAAACACTTATTAGTTTATATTAGAGGTGAAGGAGATATTTTGTCCGATTGCAGGGTTCTTGGAACTTTCTTATACATCCCGCAGCTCTAGGCAGGTGTCCACTGTCAGTCACTTTTACCTGTCTTAAAGGGCATTCTATGATAGGCCCTCATACCAGCAGTCTTCATAATATTGATAGTTATACAGGGGAAACATAGGCTTCGTAGTTTCCACAGTTGTCTCTAACATCTGCAACCGACTGCAGCCTGGCACTAGTTTAGTCAATCTTCAACCAGGAAGGCTTGTAGACACCCCTCAGCCCCGTAGAACATCCTGGCGATGTCACAGTAACCAGATAAGTGGCACATATAACTGTATCTTTATTAAACTGTCTTTTACTATTTGTGTGAAGTGAAATTTGGTAAATACAGCTTAACATCAGTAATTTCTTTGCAACCATATAAATATTGACTACAAACCAACCTGTAATAGTTTTAAACTAATATAGTTTTATGTAGAGAATGTACACTTGCATAACGATCGTTTGTAGGTACACCTTTTATGCTGTTAGTTTAACATTATGCAAATAGTGCATTAAAATTACTTACCTTAATTTTCATTATAGTATAATATAGACTCAGTTATATACATCAAGTGATTGCTTATCATATATCTTGGTGGTTATCATTATCTTCTTTATAATTGATTTTCATAATTTATTAAATTCAGGCATACCGCATAACCTCTTTTATTTTCATGTTTATCTGTGTTGACGTTTGACATCAGGCATAACGGTAACGACGTAAGCAATAGAATTGGCTAGACCGCGGTCGGTTAGTTGTCTAGCAACCATAGAATTCCTTGCTTTGTCTATTACGAAACTGTTTTGGTATTTATTTGTTAAATAAGTTCATATATATATTTGAACCCAAGTGTTATTCATTACTTGTCACGAACGACGTGGCAATATATATGATACACATATAAACATTGAAACTGACTCTGAGTATTTTAGGGGTACATTTACAGTAAATTTACAGTCTTCTCATAATCAAATTTTTTGTACGTAAATGTACTAAAAAAATACACAGACACAATTGTCAGAAAGCACAATGAATAGAAAATCGCATTTCCTTTATTTAAGCATATATCAGAAACCTTAAGCAAATTTTGTTCTGAAAGCTTCATAAAATTTCAAGATCCAATTTATAATTCCCTTTCCTTCCCTATTTAGAGAGTCGCGACTTTCATATCTTAGGGAAAGTATATTTGGTGAATATTAGTTTTACAATTTAAGAGCGTGGTCTGAGATGGAACTGACGACAGTATGAAAAATAAGCGGATAGAGTGCAATATAGATAAAATACTGCCTCTTTCTGCATGCAAAGCTCTCTTCTAAATCAACTCTATTCACCTTTGTTTACTTTACTCTAATGAAGCACAATACATCTCGAACCAAAATATCTGTTTGGCCACGTTGAAATTTTTCATTCAACGTTCTTTTCATTGTATTTGTAGCAAAAAGATCTCCACTTTAAGGAGAAATTTAGAAATTACCCCCAGGACAATGGCTGCTATTTTTAATTCTAGGAAGGAAAACGTGCTGAGCAATTGAGGTATAAGTGCATATAGAAAATGAACAGAGAGCATTTGTGTTAGTGTAATGCTACATTTTACTTTGCTCTTTATTAAACTACACCAGTTGTACAAGCTGTATCTTTACTGTTTTTTATGCTTAACAGAAGCCAGGAAACTTAAACTGACTACTCGATGAAATAAGAAAAACTCGCTCAAAAGTATAACTAATCATATATGTCAATTTCTAAAGTAAAGTATGGAAGTAGCAAGTGCGGTATAGTAGCCAATTTTCATAAGCTGTGTAATAATAAACCGTAAGTGAAGAGAAATATGAAAATTGGAAGTCGTCCAGAAAAGAGCCAGTAGAAATAAAAAATAAATGTCCTAAAGAAGCTCCAATTTTGACAAAATTGATAGTGACCATTCCAGAAAGTTGTATACATTTATTTTAGTTAGGCGTCGCATCTGTAGCTGAGTTTTTTTAATCTTATATACACAAGCAAAAGCTTATTTGTACAATACATTTTACCATCTATGTACAAAACAAACTATACTATACAAGCGGCAACTTACTTTGTCTCTAAGAATATCCTTCTTTTGCCGGGTGAGGAAACTCATGTTCTTACCTCTGCGCTCGAATTATATCGCGACAGATAGTGTGAGACTCAGAGTATTATAGGTACAAGTCTCTGCCTACCCGCCAAACCTCACCTCATTTCTTCATCATACCTAACGGAACCACTTTTAGTAAATCTTCAGGCTGTCTTTACAATTTGTCTCTTTTTAATCAGCTCGTCGTCTCTCCTCTTCAGTTCCTGGGACATTTCGGCCGTAGCTGTGGATTTTTTCCCGTTTTTCAAAATTTTCCATCATAATGTCAAGGATGTTGTACATGGTCAGGTCAGCCTGCATACCGTGCCTTAGGGTTTCTCTCTCGTTTTCCCATCTTGCGTAGTCAAATATGGTGTGTGATACCGTTTCTGCCGTCCCACAGTACAAACAAGCGTGGGTTACTGCTCTTCCTATCCGGATTAGGTATTCTCTGAAGGAGCCATGGCCTGTGAGCATTTGAGTCAGGAGATAATCAGTTCTTCTGTGCTTGCATTCAAACCATTTTTTCAGATCTGGAATTAACTGCTTGGTCCACTGAGCGACACTGTTTGTATAATCCTACATCTCCTGCGATTCTTGCAGCGTTCTGGCCCTCTCATATGCTTTTGCTTTCGGTGTGTTCGTATATCCTGTGATATAGCCATGGTCTTTCTTTTACCGTAAGTGGTACAATTCTTGCGACCACCTGTACCGCCTATGCCATACAGTGCGGTATGCGCTGGTAACTCTTAGCAACATTCTACTTTTGTAGCTTGTCTCTTATATGTATATTTCCGAATATGTTCGAACCAGATAGGTGGTCAATATAAAAGGATTGATTAGACCACGCTATATAGAATCTCCCTCTTTTTGGATCCGGGGCCTTTTCTATTTGGTGTTTTTCTAATCAATGCGGCCACCTGTTCTTATGCTTTTTGTATTGCTGTTTTTATGTGTCGTCCAAAGTTAAGGTTTTCCCCTATAGTTATACACAAATATAAAATATTTTGTTTGGAAAGCATCTATACTCCCCCACACATAAACCTGAGGGGCTAACCCTAATTCGCTGTTGCTCACCCACTTATTAATCTGCAGTAGTGCTTCATTTCCTTTCCATCCCAGCTCTTCCTTTGTTTTCGACGTGATGATAACTGTCAGGCCATCTGCATGGGCCAGCGTGGTAATTCCATCTGATATGAGTGCGTTTAGCACTCCATTATATATATATGTTCCAGAGGCTGGGTCCCAGGCCTGACCCCTATGACACTCCTGTTGTTTCCTGGCAGACATTTTATCTATCTGCAGGGATCTATCTTCTACGTAGTTGTCAATGGTATCTAACAGTTAATCTTCTATACCTCTTGTTTCCAGGTTTAGCGTTATTTTGTCCCCTGACGCTGAGTTAAATGCATTTTTTATATCAAGAGTTATAAGCGCTTCCCACCTGTTATTTATTAGTTCTTTAACTATATCTATCACCCTCTCCACTGCCTGGATGGTTGATTTGCCATTACGGAATCAGAATTGGTGATCTGAGAGACTTCTTCTTTCTTCTACATCTTTCTCGAGCCTGTCTCTTAGTAAACCCTCGTAAACTTTACTAATTGAGCTCAATAAACAGATGGGCCTGAACTTCATTTCCTCAATTTTGCCTTTCGGTATTAGGACCAATTTAGCTTTTTTCCATTCTTTAGAATATCTTCTTTCTCTAGGCTGAGGCCCTTTGGTGGATCCAGTATCACCTCTGGCTTAATTTCGCCAAACACTTTGATGACTTTCATTGGGATGCCGTCATGTCCAGGTGCCTTTCTATTCTTTCTTTTTGCTGGTACGTTTTCTAGGTCTTCTGTTGGAAACGGCTTAAATTCTTCAGATAGAGAGTTTTCTTCCCGGCAATATTTTTTGGAAACAAATCCTTTGCTATTCTAATTTGTCGTTCCATAGCCGTCTGAAGGGTGCATGCTCAACCAGGCTCTTTGCCACTATCATGTAATCCTTTCCCCAGATATCATCCTCGATTTCTTTACCTCAGCTATCCGAGTGCTGTCTTTCTGTTTTGATTATTAAGAGTTGTAGCTATTTTTTACATTTTTGGATTTGATGAAGAGTTTGGTCTGCCTTCATTTCACTTCTTGGCATACTCCTACCTACCTCTAAAATATCATAGATCTGTTTCAGCTTATTTATCTTACATTTAAATAACCGCCTCTTTTAACAATTCCTCCAAAGAATGTTAAGTGTTTCTGTCAATACAATATGATATGATTTGACAATCTGTTAACTACAAAAAGTTCGGACGCAGCAAGTGCGTTATGCTATTGAATTTTCATAGAAATGATCTGGCACCAAACGTTTTTTCATTAAATTCTTATAACATTCTTTCTTTCAACCTAGAGATCTACACATATGCCCAGTTTCCCAAAGCTCTATGCAATTTTTAACGGACAGTTAGCTAATCAAGGCTTGATACAGCCAATCACAGCTTCAACATATTTGGTTGTCATCGCAAAATCAAATCATAGTCTGTGATTGGTCGTCTGAAGCCTTGACTCACTAACCGTCCGTTAAATAATTAATCAAGCTTTGTAAAACTGGGCAAAGAACTTTCAGAAAACATTACACAGCTATATAGTCGAAAAATTTCTGGAAATCCTGGTGCAATTAATTACGTGCAAAAGTTGCCATGAAATACAGATATTTGCTGAAGACAGTCATAGTTGGGGCAATGTGGTAAATTTCTAATTCAGATTTGCAAAATTGGGCAATAGTTTACCTTTTATAACGTTAACCTACTAACCTAATTTGGTTACCAGAGCTTTTTTATTTTCTGAGAAATTCTGCGGTCTATTTTGGTAAATTAAATTTTTTACATGACCCCACAAAAAAAAGTCAAGCGGCGTCATGTCGGGAGACCTAGCTGGCCATTCAATAGTTCCCCTGCGCCCTATCCATCTGCCAGGAAAGGTTTGATTCAGATATTCCCGTACCTCAATTCCAAAATGAGGGGGTGCCCCATCCTGCTGAAACCATATTTCTTCCGCTGGTAGATTTGGGTCGTTATTGTTCGGAAATAATCGACTTACGTCTGGAACAATTGATTCTTGCAAAAGTGTCAAATATCGAGCAGAGTTCAAATTACCGTGTATAAAATAAGGTCCTATGATATGTCCACCAATAATAGCACACCAAAAATTTACTTTTTGCGGTCTTTGGGTGTGAATTTGTTCCATCCAATGTGGGTTTTCGTCTGACCAGTACCTACAGTTGTGTCGGTTGACTTGTCCATTCAAACAAAATGTAGATTCGTCGGAAAACAAAATGTGGTTGGCAAAGTTAAAATTTTGGCGTAACTTCTCCATAATAAGTTCACAGAACTCGATTCTGCGATCAAAATCGTCTTCACTCAGTTCTTGCAATAAATGAATTTTATATGGACGGAACTTTTCCCGCTTCGTAATCTTTTGAATTGAATATCGACTCATATTGTGATTTAAAGCCAATTGCTGTGCCGAAGTTTTCGGATTTTCCACCACATCCAATATTACATTCAAAGAATTTTCTTCATTTGTAACGGTTACTGGCCTTCCAGTTCTAGGTTTATCCTTGATACCGCCAGTTTCGTGAAAACGATGCAAAGTTTTCGAAACTGTGGATTTGGAGATCGATTCCCGCTCAGGATGCAACTCATTGAACATAATCACCACTTGAGCAAAACTTCGTGTTCTATCACCGTACCCTATCATCATTAAAATTTCGATACGTTCGGTTTCACTTAATCTTGCCATTTTGCACAAAAACTGTTGACACTAAATTACTAATGTTTCAAAACTGTTGACACTGAATGAATGTTTGACATTCGTTGTCCTGGAAACATTTTAAAACAAAAGAATAATACTGCGTTTCTTATGGGCATCTTATCTTATCTTGGGATTCCAAACAATGTTAAAAACATCGCAACCGGTTCTTTTCACACTCACAGATTGTTTTCAAGAGATATTCTACTTTTCAATTATTTTTGTTCTTCATCCAATAGATTTTAAAAACGGTAGCGTTTATTTTTATTTATTTTTTTACCCGGAAACGATTGAGTTTAGGTACATTATGCTTCTCATAAATGTTGCTCAAAATTAAGAGAAGGATTGAAATATCGAATAATATATAGGGTGTTCCATTAAAAAAAATTAATATTGGTGTGCCACGCCTGTATGACCAACCCTGTATAAATAAAATTATCACTGCCTAGTAGACATTGAAGAACCCAAAAACTTTTGTATAAAACTTTTTTCGACACCTTGTATATTTTCCCGGATAATCGACCGTTTCCAGACTTATCAGCGACCCTGTATATATCACGCCGGTAACTCAAATGACCCGGAAAATTTTATATTTTTATATCTCCGGAAATAAGTTCAAATGTTTCACATTTTTGGCACATATAAAAAATTACGATACGCTGTTTCTACCAATGTATAGTAGAGTCGCATGAAAATGAAGTGTTTAGAGAGGTTTTTGTTTATATTATCCGTGAAAAAAATCGAGGTCGCATACAATTTGTTTGTTTCCATACCATTCATTGTTTGTAAAATTTTTGTGAAATTTGGTAATTAATAATAAATGTTTGATAAGTTATTGTAAAAGATAATATTTTCTGTTTGTTTCTATTACTTACATCGTACGATTGCACAAAAAATGGCCGGTTTAAATTTCTTAGTAAGTAGACTAACAAAATTTCCTTTATGTAAAAGTAGATATAGTATAGAATTAAAATATATTAAAAACATGGCCAAACATAACGGATATTCGGACTGCTTAGTGGAAAAAATTAACTAATACATACAAAACAAAGAAAATGTTAACAGATTGCACGACATTCAGGACATTTAAAATAGAGAAAAATTTTGTTTGCCTACCTTTTGAACTGCATATCACAAGGGATCTCGAAGGCATTTTTAAGAAAGCCGATTTGCAGCAAACTTTTTCGACAAAAAATTATTTCACAAATTTGTTAGGTAATACGAAAGAATAAGATACAGCCACTGAAATGTCGGCTATCTGTGAGATAGGTTGTAAAGATTGTAATCATAAATACGTTAGGCAGACTAAGAGAACCATTGAGGCTAGATTTCGTGAACATCTGACGCAGGTGAGATACGGTAGTGTAGACAAGTCATGCGTGGCACAACATATTTGGGATAATAATCACCATATTGATAAAGAAAATCTGAAACTTATCAAAAATGTCAGGCATCCCGCTAAGCTAGATGCGTACGAAAGTATTTATATTTCTAAGGCAATAAAAAACAAAAGTTCCTTGAACCAAGCGCCGCCACTGATTTATTTTCCTTGGTTTGCGCTCTGTCTCTGATACAGATAATATATTTCGAATCTTGCAAGGTAAAGTTATAAAGGAAGTTCAAAAACCTGGTCCAGCAATAAAAATAAAATACACAGAAAATTTTCCTGCGATGTAGTTTCCCTCTCGGTATCGGTCTCTACCTAAAACTCAGTATATAATGTGATGTTTGTTAGTAAGTACTTTATAATTTTTCATCCTCTAATGACGCTAACCTTGTTAGTGAAACGATCGTAAGGTATTTAAAAACATGTGTTCTGGTGATGTCGGTTCTGCAAGTCTACTTACCAGTGCTCGTCACAGGTTTCAATATTTACTTAGTAAATTCTTGCCTACTAATTCCCGCTCATTAAATATATACTTTCACCCATCTCACTTTCACTGAGGTTTTTTGCATTAAGAACTATTATATTTATCTTGATAAGTGTACCTTCTCAGCGGATTAAGATAATTACTCAAAGCAAAACTTTCATCATTACTTTTTCATCCAAACCGTGAGATTATGCGCTATCCGCATTAAATACCCGCTAAGTCTTTACTTATTTGTAAGCCTCTAAAGACTTAGCGAAGTTGTGGATAAGGCCAGTTGAGTTCTCTCTGAGATCCTATTAAGGACCTGTTCCAGTGTGAAACGGTAAGTGACGGTCTGGCATAACGATGTCACAGCTCAGCGGGCAACAGCCCTGAAGACGTCAGATAAGATGAATTGACCATGATTTGCAACTGCCTGTGGCTAATACAGATTAATGTGTGGGAAAACGGCCTAAACCTCACACTGGCCCCGGATATAATACCATATTATCTGAATCTCCCATAAACTGAAACTGGATGAGATGAACATAGATTTACATAGTAAGAGATTTCCAATTAAAGGATGCACTCCGGCGGTGGAGAATAGCGCAAGCTGTAAAAGTTAACTGGAGTCGCATAGGGTTGTAATATGCATCACGCCGAACTTTGAGGAACGTTAGGAAGTGGAATGGAAGACATTAAATTTTTATGTTACATATTAAATTTTTCTTTTTTGCTATTGAAAGACCAGTTTTTATTTTATATGCACAACACGTTAAAGATGAAATTGGATGAATTGAGAATATGATAGCTTTTACAAGGAAAGTTCTGACAGAGAAAAATAATTGTGGTAGCGACTACATACCGCTCAACCACTTGAGTTAAGTCAAAATTTTACTTGGTCAATTATTTTCACAAACTGCTTTAATAAAATGCGTTAAATGTTATTTAAATCAAATTATCTTTGTATGCATTTTTGTTTAATATTTACAGCAAAATATTATTTAAGACCATACTTTTGAATCGTTTATGGTTGTCGCAGAAAACGTCCTACCCGCGACCTTCTAATTATTAACATTAACATAGACGTTGGCATTTATATGTTGTCTTAAGCTAGCGGTAGCGCTTGTTTGAATGATGGTTATGGTCTAAAATCAGTTTGCGGCTGCTTCGTAATATTGAATGTGGTATTCTATACAAAGCTAATAATAAAGTAAATTATAAAAATTTAAAAGCAAGTTCTGTGGCCGCTCAGGGCAGAACATGAGATTTAATGCAACTCTGAAAAGTATGTGGTTTTGTGTCTTATAACTTGTGTGGCGTCAGAGACACAAAGAAAAATCGAGACTCTGCTAACTTCATTTATTAATAAATAGTGATCTTATATAAGGCTAAAATGACTATAATTTATTGTAATAGATGGTAACAGTTATAAATAAAATAAATAAATTTAAATGGATGTTACAGATTAGCAGTATACTTAATTATGGTGTGTATGCCGGTACTCCTGTGATTAACTAGGTACTCAGGGCCAGCAAAACTGATCTACATGTCATCCTAGATTGACAAGATGTTAGAGAGGCTACTGAGGGCTGGCAAAGCCTATGGACATATTCTCCTGGACTGACGTGGTTAATGAACCCTGCTGCAACAGGTGCTTCTGCACGGCATGGTGTTAATCGCGGCTCCCCAAACAGTGGTTATAGATGGAGCTCCCAAAACGATGGTGTTACTGATGGGGCTACCAAAACAATGCTGTTACTGACAGGGCTCCCAAAACGGTGTTGTTATTAATGGGGCTCTTAAAACGGGATTGTTATTGATGTGGCTGCCAAAACGGAATATCTGAAAATAGTTGACTGTCTAGGCAAGGTGTTACATTTAAGATTATCCATACGTGATATGTTTGTAGAAGTATCCAAGTTAAGAAACAAAGTTAACCTGTATTCGTTATTTCAATTTATAGTAGTGACATTGTGTGAGACTACCGCTACAAGCAATCACAAAACAAGAAAAAAGTATCAAATAAATCAATCACATTTTAAATTAGCAGTTATTTTGAATTGTTACAAAGAAAAAAAACAGCATTTAGTATTTCAGATAGCAAAGCATTTAATTTGGCTCACCGCACATAAGCGTGCTGTCTTATTCTCTTAATAATTTTTTCTTAACATAGTTCTTATCGTGATTAAAATTTCGTTAAAAAAGAGTAGTTGAGTGCTACATAGCTTATAAAGAAGTCTGTTATTTGACAAACGAAAACAAAATATAGATATACCGAAACCAGCTACCAACTGCCAGTTTCAAGATATTCACGAACAACGCCACAGAATAGGCGTGTTTCTATGGGCATGAATTTATGTCATATTAATTTCATTGAATAGAAAAATAATAAATTTCGTTGACTAGAAAAATAATGTAATAATGTACCAATAAATGTTATAATAGGATTTTATAAGTTGTAAAACGTGTAACATTTTAGAAATTCTTGTAAACCATTTAGTATTGTGTGTCAGTGATCTTAGGTAATTGTCGAGGCACCATACTACAGGTGTCAGGTGATCCGCACCCCCATGTAGTTGCACTCGAGATGCATACTTTATTAGATCACGGTAGCGACGATGGTAACGGCATCGACAAACAGCTCGTGCACGGTAATTACTCCATCTGCCTCTTGCCCCGACCTGTCTCCTTACACAAGTTCCCGACTCCAGGTGCTTTCCTAAGTAAACAAATGACTACCAATACAGCCGACTCGCTGCCACTCTATGCATGTAATATTAATTGCCTCACCTCTACGAGGCACTACTCTTGTTTGTAACTTGCGGAAATGTTGGCGGGCTGCTACGTTAAACTTAAATTTTATTAATATTTCTTAATTGTAATAACAATGGTAAATTAACAACATAAAATAACTACTTTACATCTACATTTAGCTAGGAAATATGCTGAAAGGTCTTCTACACTCGAGTGGAAAAAGCAGAGTGGCCGTAATATATGATTCAAACATGCGACCTCATAAGCAAAATTATTACAGATTGTTAACTCGGCTATTAAACTTTCGTACTTTTAAGAATGTGTTCATGGAAACAGTTTGTCAGATTGATTGGTTCAAAATAAAATTAAGATTTAAAGAAAAGTTTTTTCACCTAAAGCATTCGTTATTTGGATAGAGAGGTTCTTTTAATAAAAGGTTGCGGACGAAGGGAGCAGTCGAGACACGTGTGAAGAGCCGCTTGGATAAAAATATCTAGATATGAACACAAATCACACCTTTCTTCTCTAACACAAACTGGAGGAACTAATTTAAACGGAATTTGGATGTGACACTAGTAGTAAACTTAATACAGTTTATGTAAACTGACTATTAATGATAATCTGAAACTTATGGACCTATAGAGCTAGACCTAATGACGAATTTTGGATAGGTATTTCAGGCACTTAAATATTTAGCACTGTTGACTCTTAAACGAGGACTTGGAAATTGTTGCAGTCCATTTATGGTAGTTAATGTAATTTCAAATTTAAACTTCTTATTCCTAACTTCGGGTCAACCATCTTGGATTCTGTCGGCTCAGGTTAGACCTTAATGTCCCATTCTGCAGCCCCAATCTTTTAGTGAGTTTCCTTTTAAAAAAATCATTAATGAGGAGACTTTTGAATTTAAAAAAAATCTTCTAATGAGCGCTAATTAGGCCCCCTAGAACACATATCTGAGGTCAGTTTCACTTTTTATATATATATATATATATATATATATATATATATATATATATATATATATATATATATATATATATATATATATATATATATATATATATATATATATATATATATCACAGCGATAAGTCAATAAATAAAGAGCCGATTTTGACCAAATATGGTGAGTACCCTCCTTTTGCAAGTGGCTTGGATGAGTTCGTTAGTCAGGAAAACCGGTTCAGCTTTTCCCGGGAAATTTTGTCTTTTCTTACGGAAAAAAATTATATCGCCGGAGATAACAATGCAAGGGCAACCAAATTAGGTACGCGTGTGTGTTTTACAAAGACTGAACCACGTACCAAAACTTAGGTCTGCAAAGACGAAAAAGTTATGAGCAATTAAAAAAACCAATTTGGAATTTTCCTCAAAACGCCCAAGTCGCGATTTTAAACGTCAAAATTAATAGTATTTAGCAAACGTGAAATAAATGCGGATAGTGAAAAGAAACTGTTGCAAGGATAGTATTCTGCGAACCCTTAAATTTCAGCTTCAACTGTCAGTGTCTCTCATTTTACTAAAATAATTACAGAAAATTCATTTCAAATACAGTAAGTCCTCGAATAAGGTCGTCTCATTTAACGTTGTTTCATTATAGCGTCGCAGTTTGTTGTAAGCAAATGTATCGTTTAACGTTGAAGCTGATTCGGTATATCGTTGTTATTCTAAAAAAGTCTAAAATAGTAGGTGAAAAAGGAGTACATAACATAATGTGTAGCCATGTACATAACATATACGTAAATGAATACTGTTTTAGTGAATTTTCACTAAGAAAATCCACCAAAGGGGTATCGATGGTAAGACTTTCAGATTACGGCAAATTTCTTCAAATGACCACGAATTGGGGCCCTGGAACCCATTTTCGTGGTCATTTAAAATGTTTATATATATATATATATATATATATATATATATATATATATATATATATATATATATATATATATATATATATGTATATGTATATAAGTATGTATCCCACCAATAACTCTAAAAATACTTCACTGATTTAGACCAAATTTGGAAAATACCGTTATTTTGCTAATGGCTTGGATGAGTTCCTTCATCAAATCTTAACGGCCTATTTTTTTTCATAAAAAATTTAAAAAATGCAATATCTCTCAAATTGTGGAAGTGATTGAAACGAAAATTTACAACTTAAAGGAAAATTAAGTTATTCGAAATTAGTAATAAAATAATTTTCGATATCACTTCAGATTCTGTAATGCAATATCTACAATGTTGAACAAAGACAGATGACGTTATCTGTACTGTTATGCTATTTAAATAAATCGTAGTAAAAGATCTAAAAAATGGAAGTTATTGCAAGGTGCCACACTGAAGAACAATTGTGAGAGATACGACAGTGACGCCATCTCGATGCAGGACCAGGTAGTATGTTGTCACGACAGCTCTAGTTAACACAAAATTTTATAGATAGAGCTGTGTACAATGTACAACCAACTAACAATTTTGTAAATTGTCAGCCTTGGACCATTTATTTTCTAATACCGGGACAAAGTTTGCGTTCAAATGCAGTAAATTTTAGCATGTGATTCAATTTGTTTAAAAGCAATTTGGAACGACGTTTCATTATGTATAAATATTAAGCTTCCCATTCTTCACGTTAACGGTATTTGAAATTAAAAGCAATCTCTCTCTCTCTCTCTCTCTCTCTATCTATCTATCTATTTCTCTCTCCTAGTTTAATCTGACCACACGAGATATTTGTCACAGAGAAGCGTGTACGCCTTGCGCATCGCATAACATCGAAAACGACTCAGCTGATGCTAATTGCTAATACCTTATTAGGATCTTATAATATAAAACAACTAGAAACCTATCCTCTAAGGTTAATAGGTACAAATAGTAGGTAGATAATAACCCAAATTTGATTTTAACTAATTCTTTAACAAAATGTCTGTAGCAGTATATTATGATTGTAACATCCAATGAAACAAATATGAAAGTGATAGGTAAACTGCATATAGTTTCTAGATATTGTATGTATTACCTAGTGAACTCTATACAGAATTCACTGGTAGGTGTTTCCAAAATGAAACAACATTATTTTAAGAATAAATATACCTTCCTCAAACTAATACAGTACTTATTATATCTAGGTAGGTACTACAAACCCTTGTTAAAATTATATAAACAAATGTTTAGGTTAAATTGTTAAAAGTTTGGTTTCAAAAGTTTGTATTGTTAATATTTATTTAGTTTTCAAAAAGCATGGATACAGCAATAGGAAATAAGTGTTGAAAAGAGTTTAAGTGCGTTATGGTAGCTAATTTTCATAAAAGTATTTCAAATGGTGATAACCCAATTTCCCATTAAACTAGAATCTTCAGTTTTGATACATATTAAAACCTATATAAAAGCAGCGTGGATACTAAAATTAAAAAATAACACAATGAGCTTCACAGATATTTGCAAATTTGTTTTAAGAAACCATTTTTGTTATTTTGCTACAGACCCTGGTTCAATTGAGTCGACTAAAACCGATCATTCCAGAGATTAATATGGAAAAATACTTACCTGTCACCTATAATTTTATAGATCTATTCCGTTTGTAAATAAAAATTAAATTTTCGGTAAATTTGCAGATTAGCATATGGGGGGTGTTTAGAAAAATCTTTTGAGAAATGTGCGTAGAACCCCTTCTGGATGCCCAAACCAAAAGAAGAATTTCTTGCAAACAGCCCACAAGAGAGTTACGGGACCAAGAGTGAATAAGGGTGCTGGGCGCAGAAGAATATAAAAAGGAAATGTGAGCAGAAAATGCGAAACAAACAGCTCAGTTGGACCTCTTTAAGCTGCTTTTATCCAATTTTGCAGGTATACCTCCTTAAAATTCTGTTTACCGCGCGCAGAACCTCTATATTTACCGCAGGTCCCGTATCTTTTTTAGGGGTTGCTCCAAAGGATTTTTTTCTTGTTTACAGTGTTCTTTTTTATGCATGGAGGGTGATTGTCGGCCGACAGAAGGGGAAGAAGAACCCCGCGACAAAGCAGCGAAACAAGATTTTCAGTTTATGTTTAAATTGTTATCTCATTAATTTTTTAAAATATTTTTCCGAAAATGATTTTAAGGTTGCCTTGTTTGTCAGTCTTACATAGTAAGCTGCAATATTTGATAATTTTAAAAAATTATGGATAAAGCAACCGTAAATAGGTGTTGGAAAGGGTGCAGCAAGTATGTTATAGTAGAAAATTTTCGTAAAAATATTTCAAATCCGATAGCTCAATTAATATCCCATTAACCTAGAATCTTAAATCTTGAACCATAGTAGCACCTATGTAAACGCACCGTGGGTACAAATTAAAGAAATAACATAAAGAGCTTCGCGAGTAACTACAAGTTTGTTTTAAAAAACCTTTTTTGTTATTTGTTGATTGCAAAAACTAGATGGACTGACTAAAACAAAACCATCAAAGTAATTAATAAGGAAAAATACCTGCCACATTTATAATTTGACAGGTACATTCCCTTTGTAAATAGTTTTTTTTCTGAAAATTTTTTGTAACTTTCATGAAATTTGCAACACATTTTTTAAAGACACTTGCAGTACTTACATATTATATCCAACACCAAATTTTAATTTTTTAATTCCATATACAATATATTTTTTTTCAAATAATCGCTAACTGGGACTCTAAAACCGATCTCCAAGGTCCATTAAATCTAAAGAATTAGTTTTAATAATATATCTTATTAATAGTGTACAATTCCTATGAAAATTCACTACTATAACGTACTTGCTGGGTCCCGAATTTTTTTTAAATTATTTTGCAGTCATAAATATGTACATATTATGTATGTACATTATATTCATTCCCAATGATTCATTTTACGTCGTTTCACAACGTCACTATCTACGACGTTAAGCGGGGACTTTCTGTAGACACTTTCTCTGATGCTTTGGCGGTAGTTTTAGTTAAATTTATGGTTTAACGGTCTATAATTTTTAGCTAATTTTCGTAGAAAAAATTCGTTAATGAGAAGACCGCGACTTTGAATTTTAAAAAGATTTCTTCAAATGATCGCAAACTAGGCCCCCTAGAATCCATATCCGGGTTTACATTCAGTTTTTCTCTGTTTACATATATACTTGGGTGACGCATTTCTACGGTAAAGCTCAATATAAGTGCTACTATACAAGATGCGAGAAGAAATTGTATACGTTAATTATATGGTTTCTTGATCTGCATCTTATAAAATTATTTTGACAAGCACAGGAAGGCCAGTAAGTCGTTGGTGATACGTACAAATTTTTTTTCGAACACCCTGACATTGTTGCATTTTTGCATTTTTTATCGAAATATGATGCATGTTTGTAAGAAAAAAAGACGGTATGCAGTAAGTGCGTTTTGCTGGCGATTTTTCATTAAATACTTCAAATTTCAACAACAAAATTTGCTATTAACCTAAGGTTTTTTGGCTAGGAGACCAGTTTTCTCGGAAACATTTTAAGTTACTTTTCGGATTTTTTTAAATTTTCAAACAATAACTTATTTTGATAAAATATAGTACATTGTTTTTACTATATAGGCTATACCGGTAACCAGATTGATGCCTGCTTGCATTAGAGAGACATATTTGCAATTAAAAACATTTTTATGAAAATTCACTTCCATAACGCACCTGCTGCGTCCAGACTTTTTTTGTCATAGTGGCGTCGCGGGTAGTAAGTTCGCTTTGCGCATGCGCTAACCGCCATATTGGTTGACGTCGTTTTTGGGGAAATGGAACTGGCGGACCTTCTTATCTTTAATAGATACCTTTTCAAATTTTAACTTCTTATCCTTAACTTCGGGTCGGCCATCTTGGATTACGTCATCTCACACTAGGCCATTCTGAAACCGCCTTTGTTTTGTCATAGTGACGTCACAGGTCAGTGCATTGACGCCTCCTCCAGAAGAGGAGGGGACAGAGTATACCATCTATACCTACTTAGGTGTTTCTCATTTGTCCACAAACGCAAAGTTTCGACACAACATTTACAAACTTTGTGAGGAATCTATGGCTTATCTTGTTTCACGATTTGGAGCCCAAAATAAGACGTATAAAGCTCCTCTACAGAAGCAGTAATATTTCATCTATTTGTTACTACGGTATACAGATCACAAATGTAGCAAAATGAATCAGACTGATGTCGGCATTGTCTTTGCGATAAACTTGTTACGTAAAATACATAGATATTTATCTACCTATGAGCACTGAGGCCAGCAAGTGAAGATTGGAACCTGTGATGAGCACTGATAAATACACTTGGAGAACCCAAATCACCACAACACATATTTTTAATCACCTGACGATCGTTTCACTAACAAGATTAACGTCATCAGAGGATAAAAAATAATAATTTTTCATCCTCCATTCAGGTCTTTGAAAAGATGTGTTGTGGTAATTTGGGTTATCCAAGTGTACTTACGGGGTCAGTTCTTTTGGATGTGGTATGCAGTCAATAAGAGGAGCGTTAATTAATTAGATATTGCAAAATTACTAAATAAAAACATATTCGCCTTCAACTAAAACCTGTTATAATAAATCTATTCTATGGTTTATTTTTCTGACTCATTAAATTATCTATTACATATGCTCTATTGCGTCTAAGATTATCATAATTCTACAAACTCTTAATCATTGACCTAACACCAAATTTTTAACCTCACAAGTCTAGAACTGTCTCTAAGGTAGAATAGCTTGTTACTTAATTTACTATTTGTAACGGGACTCTTAATATATGCATCAGAATTTTAATTCAGACAAGTGCTAATATTGCCTGCGTTCTATGATCATATATAAAGACGTCCAGGTAAGCCAACCTTTAAACCTTAGAACATATATATATATATATATATATATATATATATATATATATATATATATATATATATATATATATATATATATATATATATATATATATATAAGTTGGACAAACATTTTATTTGTCTTGTCACAGAATTGCTCAGCTGGCCATAATAGAAACTACCATTCCAATAACTGCAGAGTATGTGTTGACCAACTTAAAAATCATTAATCAAACCTTTAACAAAAAACCAGACTTTCATTCCAGCCATAAAATTGCGGGGTAACTAACCAGAAGACAGGCAAAAAAAAAGGACCTTACAAAGTGTTATACTGCTATAAGCAACATGTATCATTTAAAACTGCAGTATTTTAGAGAGCTGCAGAAGACTTTTTATACAATAACGAATACTTACTGTTCTGAGTGCTTCCATTCTTCACTGTGTGATTTATGTCCATGATAACAAGGATCGGTTTATAAGGAACAAAGATTTTCACACTTATAACACCGGACATAAAGACTATTTAAGATTGCAACATTTTGGGCTAACGTCCTCAGAGAGAAATATGATATACCTTGGAGTGAAGTTTATAATAAGTTGCCAAGCAATGTCAAAGACAGAAGCACCGCCAGGGGCTTTAAAATTCAAGTTAAGAATTGCTTCTTTCAAGAACCTGTTATACAATTGAGGAATTTCTGAATGCCAAAGGTGTGACCAGTTAGCTTTCAGTATTTGAATATTAAATTATTGGATTTTAGAAATTTGGACTGCATGTAGTCAAAATGTGTTATAATTAATTAATGTTTTTTTTTATAAGCACGAGTGATTTTGTGTTAGGTGTTATTGTTTATGTGTCCAGTGCTTTTTTTTATGTCTACTTTAGATATTTCTATACGGCGCGAACTTATCCCAATCACTTACAAAATAAAGATATGTGACAAATTTTATCAAAATCGTTCCATAATTTTTTGAGGTATCGGTGTCTTATATATATATATATATATATATATATATATATATATATATATATATATATATATATATATATATATATATATATATATATATATATTCAGACTCGAGCCTCACCATAAGGATGTGGCTCATTACCGAAGAAGGTTTAAATTCGACACAGTTCCTACATTTTGTACTCTTTAATATGCCGCAGCCAAAACCAATTTCCTGCAACTGTCGTTCAAGAGGTTCAAACAACTGAAAAAAGCTATTTTTAGGTTGGCTGTGAAATTTTAAAACGCAAATAAATAATTATGTCGTCGGTAATAACAATGGCTGAGTTCACCAGGCGCCAACAGATAAAATTTAGATACATTGAATTTGGCTAAGAAAAACAGTTCTGAAATGGCAGCCATAGAGCCTCGCTCCAAAAGGGCGTCTACCGCAATTTGTTTTAACTCTATATAGATTGCTTTACTTTTGGCATATTTATTTCTGTAAACAGAATAGCGAATAAGCTTATCTAAGTCGCAAAAATTCATTTTTCAACATACCTTTATGAGATACCCTTTTCTTTGAACAGAATCCAAAAATTGTTTTACTTTTTCCGCGAGATAACAATAGCCAACTCATACAATGTATATAAGAAGTACAGATCCCGATTCAACACCCAAGGTCGCTGACGAATGGGTTAATTAAAAGCAGCGCAATTAGAAGAATAAACTATTCATAGATGGGTAAACAACTAGACCTTCAAATCAGCAACCAGCCACCTGCTAAGATCACCTTCAAGAATGCAACTTAGGTGGAAACCGCCTATCGGTCCACGCCCCACCAGAGACTATATATGGAAGTTACCAGACCACGGACGGACATTCCTACATTGTTATTGCTTGAGTCTCTTTTAACTTGTCATAATTTATATTTATCTTTTTTTTATCATTCATAAGTATTTTATGTAACTATAATCAATAAATTCTTTTAAAAAGTCAAGTGTGTTAACAAGAAAGTTAACTGGCGCAGTCGCAACGGATAGTGCTGAAGAACCAAAAGTATATTGATTCTTTGCGTTTCAACGCTTAACAGCCAAAGAACCGATCAAGAGAGACGTCATGAAGACAGCAGCAATAGCATCGATTCTGTAAGTTGTTTGCTTCCTTTATTTCCTATATATATATATATATATATATATATATATATATATATATATATATATATATATATATATATATATATATATATATATATATATATATATACTGTATTTCCTCATATATTGATAATATTATATGTCTGATAGCGATATTGATAATTTAGAACATTTGGAATATAGATTAAGAAATATTAGTATTGGCGAAATTGATATTGTAGAACAACCCGATATAAATCATTCTAGAAACAATTTAAATATGGCAAATCAATTCCAAGAGTTTTACCTTAAAGCAATCCCCGAATTTAACGGACAACCTGAAAATGTAGGGAACTTCTTAAAAGCTTGTGATCTAGTAATGAACCAATTCTATGATGCAGATAATCCAAATTTATATCTTAACCATTTTCTATTGAATTACATTCAAACGAAACTAATTGCACAAGCCAGGTTAATTATTAACACTAAAATTATAAACACATGGGTAGACTTAAGACGGGCAATTGTTGAGAACTTCACTGACCAGCGTGATGAAATCAGCTTACTAGGCGAATTATTGACACTGAAACAGAGACATAACGAGGATGCCTTAGCGTTCAGTAATCGTTGCAGACACATTGAACAATTACTCATCTCTAATTTAATATCTAATGAACGTAACGAGGGAATTTTAGTATTAAAACAAAACATGTACAGACAACAGACACTGAAAGCGTTTATCGGTGGGTTAAAAAATCCCCTTGGTATGGTGGTCAGATCCACTAGACCAGACAGCATAGAACAAGCTTTAAAATTTATATTTTCCGAGGAAAATTATGAATATAGGGACAGATTATTACAACGGTCAAATGTCAACAATAATAACAATAACAGGCACGACAAACAACAAAAACCAGTTTTCCAAAGAAATACCCCAAATTTTAACAATATTCAATTTCAAAAACCTTTTCAACAACAAAATTATCGTGCACCTTTTAACTATAATTCAAACAGACCCCAAATGTCTCGCCCACAATTTCAGGGCAGCCCTTCAAATCAATATTCAATGAGAAGACCGACGTACAACCCTAATGACAATACTAGAAGATATCCACAGGCTATGGATGTCGGCAGTAATAACACGAGACATACTAATTTCAGTCGACAACAACCCTCACAAAATAGACGAAACAATTTTCCTTCCAACAATTTTCAAAAGACAAAATTTCATACCAGAAGAATTAAACTATAACGAAACGAATAATTCTTTTCCTTTCAACGAATTAGAACAAAGACAACATTTCTTACCAGAAGAATTAAATTATGACGTAACATATAATGAACAATCACCCTCTGAATTATACGATGCACAGCATCAAAATTTTCCGATAGCAGGGAGCTCAAAAACAGAACCGTAATAGATATTAATAATTTTAACACAGTATCCCAATTACCCTACGTAATAATAAAAGAACTACCCGGAAAAATACTGCTCGACTCCGGTAGTACTAAGAGCCTTTTAAACCCGTCCATAGCATATAACAACTTTTATAATAAGATATACAATCACCCGTTTTTAATAAAAAGTGCGCATGGCTACTCCAGTCATAATAATCGAGCTAAAATAATTTTAAACTCACTAACGGACAGTGAACAAGAGTTTTGCCTATTTGAATTTAACAAAAATTTCATAGCTCTTATTGGAATTGACTTCTTGATAAAAAATCAAGCGAACATTGATTTTAAAAACCAGAGACTCAATTTAAAAAATAGAAGCATTAAGATAAACTTCCCTTATACAAAGGATCATGAAGACAAAATGGGTAGTAATAGTAGTAGCAATAACAATCGGATAAGTAGGAACATCAAAGCAAATGATGAAATGAATCACCGTAACGTAAGTAATACAATAGACAGAAGCATTATTGCACTTGAACTCGACCGAGGAAAGCGTAATCAGCCATTAAACGATGACGATAGAAGGTTACAACGAGCAAATGACATAGGAGAAATCTTCACCCACAATAAATGTAAACGGGATCAAGTTTCATTAAACACATATGAATATCGTCGAAATAAAAATGTGAGTGATACGAGGACGATACAAAAAGGTATAACGGATCAAATTCAAAATAAAGAGAATAGGATATTAAATAATTCTTACTCTCACCAGAATTATAATAATAATTATACGGGGAGTGTACAAAAAAATATTACAAATCAAATCAGGATAAATCACTTAAATAAGCAGGAGAAAGAAATTTTAATTGATTTATGTACAGAATTTCAAGATATTTTTGCAAAAGAAAATGAACCACTGACGCATACAAACGTCATTAAACACAAAATTAGACTAAAAGACGATATACCAATAAACGCCAAACTATATAGATACCCATATATTCACAAACCAGAGGTAGACAAACAAATTAACGAAATGCTAAATCAAAGGATAATTAGGAACAGTCATAGCGCTTATAATAGTCCAATATGGGTGATCCCAAAAAAAGCAGATGCCAGCGGCAAACAAAAATGGCGGATCGTTGTGGATTACCGCAAGTTAAATGAGAAAACTATACCTGATAGACACCCTATACCAAAAATCGAAGAGATACTGGATAAACTCGGGCGTGCACAATATTTTTCGACCATAGATTTAATTTCGGGCTACCACCAGATTGAAATGGACCCAAATGACATTGAAAAAACGGCGTTTAGCACTGATACAGGCCATTATGAGTACCTCAGGATGCCGTTCGGGTTTTCAGCGGCGCCTGCTACATTTACCCGACTGATGCAACACGTTTTAAACGGTTTAATAGGAAAAACATGCTTAGTATACATGGATGACGTGATAGTGTTCTCGACATCATTACAAGAACATATCGAAAAATTAAGATTAGTATTCGAACGATTCGCCTAATCCAAAGAAACTAGACGCTATAAGAAAATTCCCAATACCCAAGACACCAAAAGAAATTAAATCCTTCCTAGGACTTATAGGCTACTACAGGAAATTTATAGAAAACTTTGCGCATGTCACAAAACCACTAACTAAATGTTTAAAGAAAAACGTAACAATCGACATTAACGACGGAGAATACATAAATGCCTTTAATACATGTAAAGACATATTGATGAATTCACCAGTATTAATACCTCCAGATTTTTCAAAGGAGTTCATTTTAACAACAGATGCATCAAACGTGGTAATCGCAGGGATTTTAAGCCAAGGAGATCCAAAATCGGACCAACCAATAGCTTACGCAAGCCGAACGCTAAACGAAACAGAATCTAGATACAGCACAATAGAAAAGGAACTACTGGCCATAGTATGGGCCACAAACTACTTTAGACCCTATCTATACGGCAGGAAATTTACAATATATACAGACCATAAACCATTAAAATTGCTATTTTCCCTGAAACAACCCAACTCAAAATTATTAAGGTGGAGACTCAAACTAGAAGAGTACGATTTCAAAATAGAATATAAAAAAGGTAAATTAAATAATGCAGCGGACGCACTTTCGAGAGTAGAGATAAACCCCTTAGACGTAGATAACCAATCAATGATAAACAATGTAGACGAAAATGACGACGTTATAACCATAAGCGACGGAGAAACAAGAAATTCCAACGCAGATTCTTATTCCGCGCCGGGCATGCCAATCTTAGAAGAAGAAATAATCAACAGTAAAACAAACCAGATATTCTTTAAAAATGCTGATACCCCGGAGATTTTATCACTCAGAAAGGACAAAAGAAATTTTATTCACGCCACATTCAATTTAAACGAACCAAATCAAATAGAACAATTTATCAAAGAATATTGCCTACCACAGAGAAAATATTACTGTCTATTTGTAAATGAACGAGATTATGAAATGATAAGTTCGGCAATTAATCAAAAATTTAATAACGTAGACTCACCTAAATTTTATAGATGTTTAGAAACTAGAGAAGAAATAAATAGCGAAGAAGAACTCCAAGAGAAAATAGTTCTATTTCACGAGGGAAAAAGTAATCATCGAGGCGCTGATGAGACCTATTTACGAATGAAACGCAAATACTATTTTCCGAATTTAAAGCGAAAAATAGAAGAGTTTATAAAAAGTTGCGAGTTATGTAAAACTTGTAAATACAACAGAAATCCGGCGCAAATTTCACTAGAACACACACCCACACCATCTAGGCCTTTAGAAATCTTACACCTAGACACTTTCCAAATTGAAACGTTTCAATTTCTAACAGTATTCGACCCCTTTAGTAAATTCGGGCAAGCATTTCCGATAAAAAGTAAAAATGCAACAGAAATCTCCAAGAACTTAATTAAATACTTTTCCCAATACGGAAGCTGTAAAACAATAATTTCGGACGCAGGAGCTGAATTCTCAAATATACTAATAAAAGAGCTATTAAAAGCTTACCAAATTGAATTACATGTGACAACACCGCAAAATCCTATGTCAAACGGACCGATAGAAAGATTTCACAGTACAATAATTGAGCACTATAGATTATTTAAAACAAAATTTAAAGAAATGAAACCAATTGACTTAATGCCTTATTGTATTTTCGCATATAACTCCTCCATACACTCGCAAACCTTAAAACCACCTTTTGAGCTAATATTCGGATACACACCTGAATTATTTAATTATGACCCAGAAGTAATTATCACCCAAGAATATAACACGAAACATAAAGACTTAATGAAAATTATATACGAAGTCATTCAAGACCGAATCGAAAACTCAAAATACAAAACGTTACAACGGACGAATAAAAATACTAACCAACCTTTTAAAGAAGGAGACATAGTATACAAAAAGATCCCTCCAGGATTTCACAAAAAACACAAAAACCCTTTTACTGGACCTTATTCAATAATTTCCCTGATTGAACATAATAAAGCCATAATACTAAATCACAGAACTGACGAACAGACAATCACCCATTTACGCAATCTTCGCCTTGCAGGTTCATTCTCTTCACCAGAGTAAAACCACAATTAGAAGACCTAACAGACAATCCAGGCATACTGCCACGCAAACTGGGACAAGCCTTTTCAGAAAACGATAAATGGAGAATGATTCATATACATGACCAAAGACAACTATACAACGACTTTAACAGACTAAAAACTTACTTTGACAACATAATAAGCGTAATGAATGTAGAATACAAGTTAGAATACAAAAATTTTATTTTAACAATCAATTTCACCATCAGCAATATTGATGACACATTTTATCGAATATTTCCAAGAACGATTAGGAACAAAAGAGGTATAATAAACGGACTAGGATCTATATTCAAATCAATAACTGGGAACTTAGATGCGGATGACGGCGACAGAATATATAAAGCTCTTGAAATTTTGAGGAAAGATCAAAATCAAGTACATCAACTTTTTAGTTCACAGACATCCCTAATGATAGATGCTATAACAGAGTTCAATAAAACAATAGACAACCTGAACCATAACCAAGAAGCCATAGTAGCGAGAATAAACGATTTGGAATATACAATAGATAGTCTAAAAAGTGACCAACTAACAAATTTTCATAGAGTAAAACATTTGGAATTACTCACTCAAATCAGTTATTTGTTAAATAATGTACTAAACATGATATTAACAACAGAAAATGCAATTACTTTTTCAAAATTGAACACGTATCATACGTCAATACTGAAACCGAAATTTATATCAAAAGAATTAGAAAATATTGAAAACCATATCTCAAAATCAAGATTAATAACAAAATCCGACATTTCACTTTATGAAAAAATATTTAACATAAAAACCGTTCAAATTGATTTTAAAATTATATTCCAAATAGATATACCCTTAGTAGACAAATCAGATTATATTTATTATCAATTGTATGCATTACCAGTCCCTAAAAATCAGTACACCTTCAGAATGATTGTCCCTAGAACCAAGTACCTAATCCTTAGCAGCAAACACTACGCTTACAGAAACGAAAAGTGTAGGAATCTAAAAGATCAGACATACTTTTGTGAAAATGACAACCCGACAGCACTTAACGAAAACAACCCATGCGAAATTAAACTGATCAACTTCCAGAAACCGATAAACAATTGCAAGCAAGAACTTGTCAAAATAACAAAAACAACAGTCTCTAAATATGGCAATACCCAATACATAATAGTGGCACCCGAAGAAACGAAAATCAAACTTAGCTGCGAAGAAAATGAAGAAACCAAAATAATCAGCGGAACAAAACTGGCGACTCTGAAACCCAAATGCCAACTTATCATCAATAACGAAAGATTTAGTTCAGTACAAATGGCATCGGAAACACAACAATCATTCAATCTCCCAAACATCGAATTGGTAACAAATAAAGCACCCATATTCCCTGACAAATTACCAGAACTAAAATTAGAAAATGTCCAACTGCACGACTTGAACAATATCAAATCCCAGTTACAATCCATCAATTGCAACATTCCAGGAACCATCGATTTGCCCATATACCACCCTAGTGTATGGACAATTATACTATACATTGTGATAATAATAACAATAATCACAATAACTTCAAGATACTTCTGGCAGAAATCAAAAACGAAAACTGCTGACTCCAAACCAATTACTGGATTCCCGATGACTATTCGGAACGAACCATAGGCTTCGTTCTCTAAAGGATGGAGGAGATAACAATAGCCAACTCATACAATGTATATAAGAAGTACAGATCCCGATTCAACACCCAAGGTCGCTGACGAATGGGTTAATTAAAAGCAGCGCAATTAGAAGAATAAACTATGCATAGATGGGTAAACAACTAGACCTTCAAATCAGCAACCAGCCACCTGCTAAGATCACCTTCAAGAATGCAACTTAGGTGGAAACCGCCTCTCGGTCCACGCCCCACCAGAGACTATATATGGAAGTTACCAGACCACGGACGGACATTCCTACATTGTTATTGCTTGAGTCTCTTTTAACTTGTCATAATTTATATTTAT
This sequence comes from Tillus elongatus, assembly GCA_964006375.1. NCBI lineage: Eukaryota > Metazoa > Arthropoda > Insecta > Coleoptera > Cleridae > Tillus > Tillus elongatus. The sequence goes on from OZ023265.1 coordinate 72,562,764, forward strand.
CATTTTTTTTATTATTCATAAGTATTTTATGTAACTATAATCAATAAATTCGTTTAAAAAGTCAAGTGTGTTAACAAGAAAGTTAACTCGCGATAAAACAATATATTGTTTGAGTTACTTATTTGACATTTAAAATCAACCATATTTCACCTGACAGCAGCCTACTACGAGCCTTGAAACCTAAAGGCTAGAACTTCGATCTGTGATCGTGTTTTATATCCGTAGTCAACTATCTGTAGAATTGTTATTTTATGCACTTCTGTTAAATAAACCATATTTCAATTGCATTTAACAACTGGCAACTACTTATAATCAACCGGCAAGTTGCGAAGGCGTTTTAAACAAAACTAGCATTGTCTACTATGAAGAATGCTTATATCTTATTATGTATTTTTTTAAATTGATAGGCACCGTCAAAAAAGCCACTGAAATTGTTTTGCTTGCTTTCTCGTTATCAAAAGTGAAACGCAATTAATTATTATTTTTTTCAATTTAGGCTGTTGAAAATTTAATTTTTGATACTCAAATATTTCAGATTATTTAAAAAATTGCATTACTTTTGTTCAATAGTGAATTGTGTATATGCAACACAAACTTTTGCAAAAATAATTTCTATGAAAATTCGCTACCATAACAAACTTGCTGAGTCCAATCTCTTAATAAAACCATGTAGATAGTAGAAACAAGTAATCGAATTAGTATCCACAGATAAATAAATAAATATAAATTAAAGAGTAAATTTATATCAGTTATCAACCGCAGCAATGAAGTTATTTTTTGCAAACTTACTGCGTCCAATCCCTTAATAAAATCACATGGGTAATAGAAATAGGCAATGGAATTAGTAGCCATAGATAAATTGCATTTAAATTAAAGACTAAATTTATATTAGTTATCAACATCCACAGCAATGAATTAATTTGATGCGGACACGTGTGGAGAATTGATCTAACATAATTACATTAGCACACAATATATGCTGACAGGTACACTGTCAATATTGTCATTTCTTCCAAAATTAATATTTAACATGTAAAACAGCCACAACGTCAATCTGAATTTTTAATTCAGGTCACTAAGGATGATTTATTGGGATTTCAGAACATGATTATTGTCATTTTAAATTATGGTGGAGAATTTACATATTGATGTTTTGTTGTTTCATTGAAATTAATGCTGATAACAGATATAACCTGCATCTTTATTTGCTAAATTCTGATTAACTATTTTTTGAGATTAGCGGTCACCAATATTGCAGTGTTAAAGCCAATGTAGCTATGTTATTGCACCATGACGCTTTACCCAGTACTAGTGAATTTTCATTAAGAAAATTCACTAATAGAGAGGTACCAATGGTAAGATTTTTGGAAAATTTATTGAAATGAGTGCGAATTAGGGTCCCTAGAACCCAAATCCAAGATCAGTTGAAAAGTTTATATATATACATATATATATATATATATATATATATATATATATATATATATATATATATATATATATATATATATATATATATATATATATATATATATATATATATATAAGAAGATTTGACTAAGCTTTATAAGAGTTTTTGTCCATATTTGTGTACACTTTCTGCGCTCGGCGACATTCAATTGAATTATATCCTTCTTCTGTTCTTCTTGTCTTCGCCCTGAGCAGTTTACTGGACGCGTTTGTTCCTTTATTAATCTTGTACCATTCACTATTTGCTTTTCATCCAGGACTGCCTTTAAATGTGTTAGTGAACTATTCCCTTTTTCTATTGCCTTTAGATATTTTACTATACTGTTTCTTCCTTCTATTGCCTTTGGGAATATGACTGGATTATTCTCTTCTTCTATTGTCTCTGGATATTCTAGTAGACTTGCGTCCTCCTCTTGGATGGCTTCTAGCGTCGCAAGTCTCGCCGTAAGCTCTGTACCATGACTTGCTTCCTTTACCTCTCTCAATTCTCTCAACAAGTTTGGAACTTGATCTGTTGTGTTTAGGTTCATTAACTATTTCAACACACGTGATGCTTGCCTTGTTATATTTCTTAACTCCTTCACTACGTATGAAATTTCTTTATTTTCTTCACTTCTATTTTTAGATGCTCTCTGGATTAGCTTCCACTATGAAAACGTCAGATGGTCAGTAGTTCTCCTAGAAAAATGGGTGGTTGACTTACAAAGTTTGCACCTTGCCAACCTTATTAAATGTGATAATGTGTCCAGCTTGTCAGTGTACCTTTCTATTGAGTGTTTGTACCTTTTTCGAGAATAGACCATTAGGTAATCTATTCTAATTTCTTGCTTCGCCTAACCATTCTCCAATAACTTTTCAATATAAATTCAAGTGCTTCACATCTGTAAACCTTGTTATTTCTATATATCTCTATTTCTACTTCTTCCAATTAAGATTCTGCACAAATTTCGTGTTTTCATATACATCAATTTTCCTCTATTTTTGCTTCTTGTGTAATAAGACTTTTCTGTGTCTGGATTAACTTATATATTTTGGTTTGTTCAGTTTGTAAGATTAAACGAACCGAATTGTTGACACTTATCTACTAGATACTTGTTTAAATTGACATTGTATTGGCTCGCTATTTATATATTTGTGAATGCTGTGTCCTGGATATTTATTTAATGAACCATGTATTGGCTCTTGGTTTGTATATTTGTGGACGTTTCTGTCCTGGATAATCGTTTCAATGGACCCTGTGTTAGCCCTTTATCTGTATATGTGTGAATGCTCCTGTCCTGGATATCTGTGTCAATGGTCCCTGCATTGTGCCTTGGTTTATATATTTTGGACGCTCCTATCCTAGATATTTTGTTTCAACGGACCCTGTATTGGCGCTTTATTTGTATATTTATTGTTAATTTAAAGTTAATGCGTTTGACCATAAGCCCAACAAATATATAATATATATATATATATATATATATATATATATATATATATATATATATATATATATATATATATATATATATACCTCTATTTGTTTCAATTTCAAATAGAACATAATATATATTTTTACATTTTTAGATTCCCTGTCAAATTTTTATATGATTTTGTGTACCATAGTTGGTACTCATCTCTAATAGTTTTCAGAACATGGCGACCTGAAGACAAACATCTGAAGAGGTGTCATAAAACTGTTTTTGTTAACTGATTTGTATCTGTTTAGCTATAATTTTCTTACATCCAAATGTCGAAATATTGCTTGATCTCAAGCAGTTTACAGTGCCCGAGAAATGTATACAGGTGCTCTTAAAACATTATTATTTTTTAGAAACTTGACTTTTTCAAATAAATAGCCTGTATATTATTGCATATTCAAATTCTGCGTTTAATTTTTGACGAAAATATATAATATTGTTTTATACTTTTTGTGCGTCCTAAACAAAACATTTAAATATTTTTGGAATTTGATTCATTTTTTCAGATCTGACCCCGTTTTTTTTTGATTTTATAAAATTAGTCGACGGGGAATAGTGCATCTACTCTGAAAAAAATACCTTTACTTCAATAGCTATTACCGACGGTAAATTAAAAAATACCCGAAACGTACATAATGGGAAAATAAAACAACCTTTTCTAGTTTTATGTGTCCAAAGCTGTCAAACTATTGTCCTTAACAATATTGCCATGGAATGCCTATATCAACGTCAGTTTGGGCGGATTTTAACTCACAAGGAAAGAATAACTTATTTTATAAACAGTTGACACTAAAAAGAACTCCCCACTTGTTGGAAATCAAATTCGTATTAGTCAAATGTGAATACAGAAGGTTGACCCAATACATTGAATTCACAATATTATTTAGCTAATTTGAATTTACTCCCAAAAGGGGATTTTTTTATAATAATAATAATAATAATAATAATAATAATAAAATAGCCTTTATTCACACAGTAAATAATACAATACTCAAATGCACAATTAAAAAGAAAAAATACAACAATACAACATACTTTACAAAAACACAGTTCCATGTGCATAAATAAAAGAAAAATAATAATAAACTGTGTGAATTGGGCGAAGTTCAGACGGGTGTAAAATCATCCCCTGCTCTACCACTTACGCCCATATGCTAAACTGGCAGTCAACAGCCAACCCGGCAACCTGCTCAAACACCACGCATAATCAGCAACAGTTTATTTTTGAAGGAACGCACAGAACAGCTCTTAACACTATCATTAAGACCGTTGTATATAGCGTATATCTGATAGATAAAAGACCGTTTAAACAATGTTAGCCTGTACTTAGGTGGTGAAATTAAGCCCTTCGACCGTATGTTAATGCTATGAACATCAGTTCTGTGCGTTACCTTTCTATACAAGTGGGGACTCTAGACACAATAATAGAATGGAACAATGTTGCTGCTCTCAGCGTAAAACGATTACGCATATTAAGCCACTTCGTTTCATTTAGTTTATGCGAGATCTGTACCATACGCGAACCTCAGACAGGAATTTTGCAGTCTCTGTATCCGATTAAAATCGTCCAAGCATGGCGAATATAGTTCCGAGCAATAGGGAAACTGCGAGAGGACTAAGGTATTCTCAAGCATTAGCTTAACATCAGTCGGAAGATAAGTCCTTTGCGGGTACAGCAGACGCAGGTTGTTGTAGGCCCGCTGAAGGCAGGCACTAGCATGCCGCTTATATCTAAACTTGTTATCCATTATCACACCCAAGTTTCGTACCTCATCCAAAAGTTCTAGAGGCTCCTTATTGATCATGGCCCTCACATTTACCTTTAAGCGCTCTACAACAATCTGACTCCCAAACAAAATAGCAGCCGACTTCTTCGCATTTAGACACAGCGATTGATCTTTGGACACTTTGTACAATGAATCAAGATCGGAATTCACCTTTCCCAGTGCATCCAAAAGCTCTCTGGCATTGAAGGACATGTATATTTGAATGCCGTCAGCGTACATATGTACTTTAGAATACTGAATGACCCTAGGGAAATGATTTACGTAAATAGCGAAAAGCAGGGGCCCAAGGACCGAGCCCAGCGGCACATCACTCTCCACGCGACGAGCATCCGACTCGCAGCTGCCAATTCTCACAATAAGGTAGCGTTCCCGCAAGTAATTTCTGATCAAAGTCAGAGCCTCCGAGCCCATCCCAACAGCTCTTAATATTTTTACCAATATATTATGATTTATGGTGTCGAAGGTCTTGGAAAAATCCAACAGCACCAGTAGTGTCAGCATACCCTGGTCCGTCGCCCGCAAAATGTCGTCTGTAACCCTTAGCAGTACAGTGTCACAGCTATGATTAGCCCGGAACCCAGACTGAAAGTCAGATAAGATGTTCTTGTCACTCAAGTAAGTCCTAAGTTGCGAGTCCAGCACCCTTTCCAGCAGCTTTGATAATATGGGCAATAAACTGATTATCTGCAGTTAATTCAGCTCCGTAGGATTGTTTTATAGTGAAATTTAAAAAATTGAGACTTCACTGTTTTACATTCATTATTTTTGGTTTGAGTAAAGACATTGTTTTATAGAATTGCCAACTACCTATGTGATAGTTGTAACAAAGCTACTAAAAATTGGTTGTCCAATTGAGCATTATGTTTTTAAATTTTACCAGGGAGGGTTCCTAATGCCACTAGAAGCACTTGTTTAACTATCTTCGTTGTAGGTCTATGTCAACTTGTGAAGCATTATGAAAATATGGAATATTATCTGATATTCACCATAAATTATTAATAAACTTAGCTGGTCGTTATTACTATATCTTCCAAATGACAAAGTCATAACGATTTTCACTTAACTGGAAAAATCAAAGAACAGTTCTGTCACTTAGATAGTTATAAGCTGTCAAATATGACCACTGGTTTAGGCAAAACGGTAGTTCTGGACACGTAATACTAGAAATAGTTGATCTAGTTCCCATTATACAATTTTCCGCATATTTTGTGGAATTGTTTACTAAATAACTGAATGACAGTCATATTCTACAAAGTTGGTGCATTTTCTCACCCGGAATTTATTTTATAGTATCAAGTCTAAGGGAAAATCTGAAAAAGTCACTCAACTTCCCAAAATAACGAAATATTTTGGTTAAGATGCATAAATAGTATACAGAATAATATATTTCCGTCAAATATTAAACTCAGAATTTGAATATGTAATAATATACAAGGTGTTTCGTTTGACAAAGTCTAGTTACAGCTGTTTCAAGTTTGGAAAAAAAATGTTTTAGGAGAACGTTGTATAAATTTCTCAGGTACTGTCAACTGCACGAGATCAGGCAATTTTTCAGCATTAAGATGTAAAAATTGTATCTGGAGTCTTAAAACTCAGTTAACAAAAACAGTTTTATTAGACCTCTTCCGATGCCAATCTTTGTCTTCAGCTTTCCATATTCTGGAAGCTATTATAGATAAGTACCAATTGTGGTACATGAAGTAATATTAAAATTCGACAGGGAATATAAAAATATTATAATATATAGTGTGTTATTTGAAATAAGGAAGTTGATGTTCACTTCCGGTATAACCGGAAACGATCTAAAGCTATAACAATTTTTTTGAACAGATAATTATAGAAAACATACCTCTGGAAATTTTCAGATTTCAGATCAGAGCAGCAAAGTAAGGTCACAAAGAAAAACAAGTTTAATTGCAACGAATTATGCACCGTTGGAAAGCGTGGACCGTCTATTATTTTCACGGATTCCCCGTTGCAATCAATACGACCTCTTTTTTCACTCTTGGTTGGTCTCGAAATTATTTCCACCCAGGTATGATTCCAACGCAGGTAAGAGATGAAATGCACTTGGTGCTAAGTAGAAGCTGTTTGGGTTTGACGATCCATCGAATTTGGTTAAGGCCATCGGTTGTTGCACGGGCGGTGTGGGGACAGGCGTTTTCCTGATGAAAACCCACTCCCTTCTTCAGCATCCGACTTTTCTTGTTTTGATGTGCACGACCAAAGTTTAAACCCCAAAAGCTCCAGACGATACAACAACATTTTTGGAAGATGACCACCATAGGCCACGTACCAAGTTCTGTTTAGGAGTAAGGAAAAAAGTAACTAATTGAGGGGACCATTCCAGCCTGTCCAGGTTTGACAAAATGCTCTCATGAATAATTATCTCGAAAGCCTTTGAAAAGTGTATAAATTACATCGACTTGACACTGTTATCCAAAAGGTTGGAAATATGTTGTGTCATCACAATAAGATTGGTACAAGTGAAACTTTTTGGTACAAAACCGTGCTGGAAGAAGGCCATGTAATATTTGATCGATGGATAGAACACATCTCGTATACCTTTTTGAAAGCAGAAAGTATTGTAATTGGTCGGTAATTAGGAACTTCAAATCTGCTACCACTTCTATGTACAGGCGTAGTTCTGGAAATTTTCCACAAATTGAGAAATGTGCATGCTTGGACTGACAAACTGATAATGTAGAATAGAAGAGCCAAGAAAATAGTCCCTACAAGAAAGCTTGAAACCTACTCATGGCCAAAAGTAAAGATGTTTAAATTATATGGTCTGAATGTTGGTAAGATAGATACGGCAGGATTATAATTTTGTTCGGTTTGATGCCTTTTATGTTAATAAAGTCGCAGCTGGCGGTGGTGACAAGCGGGAGCTTCATTCCAAATAGCTACCAAGCCATGACTGAACACACAGCAGGTCAGCAGGCTGAGCGATCCTTTGTCTATGAGTGAGCATAGCAACAAACACAGCAGTGTGGCCAGCAGCTGCTCGAACAGTTTCTCAGCGAGCCAAGCGCTTTGGAGAGCTTACTTTTGGCACCCCCCTCGTATATATAATAGAGTGTATTCATTTTTCCAAAGATGTTATTTTCGTATAACTTTGCTTACGCCCCGAGTCTCAGTGATAATAGAAAACGGTACACACAATAAAGAGTACTGATAAAAAGTAATGTAAGGGTAGGTTTTTTCACCCTCTTGTGATAACATTATAGGGTTACAAAATCCATTTAAAACTGTCATTTTGTTAGCCTTATGCATCTGCAAAATTTCGTTTTTTTAAATTATTTCATATCGGAGAAATTTAATGAAAACTTTTTTTTTGCCAAAATTTCAAAGGGCTGTAACTTGGAGGAGAAGGGGTATCAAAAAAACCTTTGTAAAAGAGACACCCGTTATTTTTCTCCAAAGAAACACCCTGTATATATATATATATATATATATATATATATATATATATATATATATATATATATATATATATATATATATATATATGTGCCAAATGTAAAGAAGATCGGATAATATTTAGGGGTGCACACAATGATCACTTTTATCTCAATGCACATTTGGTCTTGCATTGGGATAATAAACTGTTGCCCTCAGTTTCCCATGGGAGCGTTAAAACTTTGTAAGATACAGTTTCAGTTCGAATGACTGGCAAAAATTTTGAGCATGTGTTTGGCGTACCTTTTGCCCTGAAAGGCACTGGTGTACAGATGCCTGAAGTAGCTATTTGGGAAGTGGACCGATTTGAGCTACGAGACAATATCATCGGTATATCTTTTGATACTACAGCATCTAATACAGGACTGATACAAAGGGCATGTACCATATTTGAAAGGGAAATCGTACGAACATTGTTGTAATTGCCGTCATCACATTCATGAACCAATATTAAAAGGAATGTTATGGTATGGCATCAAGTCGTCCCGACTTGATAATATATACGACAATGGAGAAGGTCCCGTTCAAGACTTTGTAGATAAACAACAAGTGAAAATGGTTAACTACATACAAAATCTCTTTAAATATGTAATTCATTCAAGGCAAAAACTACATGAAGTTATTACAACTCTTTCTCCTGTACCCAGGAGGTTGGCCTGCTCGGTCTGAAACTAACTTCAGCTTCAGGACCTCAGTGGCTCTGCATCAAGCAAGGTAAATGGCAAAGGCAATATATGCAGTTAAAATTTTCCTCTTCGCTAAATAGTTGAATATTCCTCAATGATAATTGAAAGGAATGAAACGAGTTGCACATTTTGTCAGCCTCATATGTATTCGCTTTTGGCGTCAAAAAAGAGCTCCAACAGTTGCTAAAAGACACCTTTGGTATATATATATATATATATATATATATATATATATATATATATATATATATATATATATATATATATATATATATATATATATATATATATAGAAACAAACAAAGGATTGGCTTTTTTTGGACGAACGTATTACTCAGGCTGATAAGAAAATGCGACTAGAAATTTAGAAACCTGCAAAGAAAAAGTAAATAAAACGATTAGAAACTAAAAACCTAATTTTAGAAGGAAAAGACCTAAGCCATTTTGTCACTAATGAAACGAAGACGATGTTTGAATTGTTTGGGATCCACGACGTGACAGAATACCACAGTGATTCTCTAAGAAGCTATGTGGACGCTCTGAAGGTGGTCAATGATACTGAAGAAAGAGGAATTGCTCTGTTAAAAAAGTTTCATGAACCAGTCAGGGACAAAGAAGAAAAACAATTATTGTGAAGGGTACTCGCAGAAAAGTCGTCACCAAGCGTACAAAAGGAGGGATTGCATGGTTAAAAATTGATTAATATAACGGATCGCACTGCCTATTAATCTTAGTATCTAGTTTTAATATTATTTAAAGTTTATTAGTTCTAGTTGCCCCAATAAAAGTAATTAACATTGAAAAATCATATTTTTGCCTACTTTTACAAAAGTGATCAAAGTGTGTAACATCTAAATACTATCAAATCTTCTTGAAGTTTGGCATATGTATCACTGAGACTCGGAGCGTACGCAAAGTCTGCAAAAATTTTACATTTTATTTTTTGCCTTAAAAATGAAACACCCTGAGATATAAACGTATTGAAATTTTAATGGACCATAAATATGGGTCATGGCGCCCTAATTTGTGCTCATTTAAAGAAATTTCCACCATCGTAACCTCTCTGTTAGTGAATTTTTACAATAAAAATTTATGGTTTTAGGACTAAAAAGCTCTTTTAGAACAATGTTTGAGGGACACATACCTACGTGGAAAATGGGAAAGATGTAGACCAAGAGGGCACTTCTGAAAAAAACTCAGCAAATTAGTGAAGTACGTACGGAAACTACAATGAAATAAAAAGAGTTGATGAAGACAAAAACATGATTATGATGTGCATGAGAACAAAAAGTTATAACAATATAAACACTTAAGATTTCATACCATTGGAGTTTTAAATATTATATAAGAGTTGATAGACTATTAACCATAGGACTGAAACGCAAGCATATTTTATGATTTTCACATATAACGGAAGGCCATTTCTAAGGCACAATAACTTGACGATGACAGAAAATCAATTTTACAAACAGATACTTTCTCCCTCACACATACACACATTTAGACAAAGAGCATTTACATTGATACAAATTGTGGATATAATGTATTATATAACACTAACATGGTGTATTCCATTTTCTTCCACCACTGTAATCTATCACCAGCCAAATCAAGACAGATATATTACGCACTCTACGTTAATACATCATTTGTTTCTGCGATGAGTTTCTTCGCAATGGTAAGTATTTAACTGTCTACCGCAATGAAATTACTTCGACAGCTACTGCAACCACGTCCGTTTAAAGTTTACTGGCGCGATATTTAGGTACGTACAGGTGTCCACGGTAAACGTATTTCCTCCATATGTTTTTTATTAATACAGGGTTCCCAACTAAAACTTGCACACGTTAAAATGTCAGATTTCGTCCGAGTGTGAGAAAAATGATCAGTTTTAACTTGAAGAGAGGCCAAATTTTTTTGTTTCGAAGTTGTCTCTACATCCCTCTAGAGCCACCACTTCAAAAAAATTTAACGACAAGAATAGTCGAGTGACACATTGTTTTGAAACTACTTTCGTTCTCTACGCAATCATGTTTTCTTACTTAAATTTTGAGCGATTTTCTGAGAATCCTGCCTAGATTATTGTGTAAGGAAACAAAAGTTATCAAAAAACCATTTAACTCAACGAATATCTTGCTAAAAATCTCCAATCCCAACTTTCATACAATAGCACAATCGATTTTCAGAAGCTTGTCTAAGGTTTTTCAACATTTCTGGCGTGATCAAATGGCACCCTGAGACGATTCGTTCTTAAAGCATTTAAAGAGATTCAGGTGAGGTAGCATAAACCTTAGACTCTAAGTGGCCCCACAAAAAAAATATCCCAAGGGGTTATGGCGGGCGACCTAAATGACCATTCAAAGGGACCTCTCCGACCCATCTATTGTCTGGGAAAATGAGCATCTAAGAAAGCGCGTACTCGTACATGATAATGGTGAGGCGCTCCATCATACTGAAAGAAAAGTTGGTTTTCTTGGAGATTTAGGTCCTCTTCCAGTGCTTGGGTGATTAAAGGGCCAATAAGGTCTTCTAACAATTTCAAGTAACTTTCACCAGTCAAATTGCCTCGCAAAAAAGTGGTCCGATAATGTGGTCATCCAGAATACCTACCCACGGGTTTAATTTTTTAGGCGTTTGGGTGTGACTTCCACTAAAGTATACGTGTCTGTTTTACTCCAGTAACGACAATTATGCCTGCTCAGTTTACGATTCAACATAGACGTACTTTTATCAGAGAAACAAATGGTGTACAGTAGATATAGGTCATTCATCAAACGCTCTGTTAAATTTTCACAAATCTGTAAACGTCAATCCGGTTCATCTTCGTTTAATTCTTGGACAAGTGTTATATTGAATGAACAAAACTAATTTTTTTGATAATCCGATGAACACTACTTTTTGACACACCATTTTCTTGAGCTATTTATATTAGAGTTTACCTGTTGTACATTAAAAGCTGACCAAAAACAGCCACTGCAGCACCATCATTTTGGATAAGATGTTGACGGTTGTCTTTTTAGTGAATTTTTATTTAAAAAAATTCACTAATAGAGAGGTATCGATGCTGAGACTTTGCAAAAATTCTTTCAAATGAGTGCGAACTAGGACCCCTAGAACCCATATCCGGGGTCAGTTTCAATTTTTATATGTTTATATATATATATATATATATATATATATATATATATATATATATATATATATATATATATATATATATATATATATATATATATATATATATATATATATATCCAACCGCTAACTCAAAAAATAATTAACCGATTTCGATTAAACTTTGCAAGTGCCTTTCTTTTATTAATGGCTTGGATGAGTTCGTTAGTCAGAAAAATCGGACGGGGTTTTCCGGGAAAATTTTGAGTTTTCTTTCGAAAAAAAATATTTTTTCTCTGAAAGTAACAAAGCTGTTTTAATGAAATTTAGTATATATGTTGCCTCAGGAGAGATTGTACTGCGTACCAAAATTCAACTGTCTAAGTTTAGAGAAATTTATTCAAATTTTAAATTTTCTTTTGAAACAATTTTTTTCTCCAAAAATTACAAAGTTATTTTAATCAAATTTGGTGGATATCTTGTCCTAGGTTATCTTACTGTCTACCAAAATTAAACTTTCTAAGATTATATAAAACTGAGTTAATCCAATATTTATAGCTCACTGCAGTGTTAAAATCAATCGTATTTTCCTCACTAGTCTAAACACGTGGCTGGGGGACTGACCGAATTCATTCCCAGTTGCTATTGATCTACTCATATTCTCTGAATATGTTACTTAGACGTGGTATCTACTTCATTCCAAGTCACTATTAACCGACTATTTATGAAATCAAATAAGTAAATTAAATCGATTGTCATTATATATGTAGTGTATTACTAAGGGAAAAAGAAATAAAACATATATAACTGTGCACATTTTGATTATATTTTAGGGTGTTCGGCGCACACCTAGCTCACTAGGAGAAATCGCCACTGCTTGAGAGAGGTATTGTCACAGCATATCTTATTAAAGTTCATTTGTAAATAGGTTTAATTTTTATATGTTTATATATATATATATATATATATATATATATATATATATATATATATATATATATATATATATATATATATATATATATATATATATATATATATGTCTGATAACTTAAAAATAATTAATCGATTTCGATGAAACTTGGCGAGTGTCTTTCTTTTATTAATGGCTTGGATGAGTTAGTTATCCAGAAAAATCGGACAGGGTTTTCCGGAAAATTTTTGAGTTTTCTTTCAAAAAAAAATTTTTCTCAGAAAGTAACAAAGCTCTTTTAATGAAATTTACTATGTATGTTGCCTCAGGAGAGATCTTACTACGTACCAAAATTCAACTTTCTCAGTTTAGAGAAAATTGAGTTATTCAAATTTTAAATTTTCTTTCGAAAAAAATTTTTTTCTCCGAAAATTACAAAGTTATTTTAATGAAATTTTGTGGATATGTTGCCTTAGGAAAGACCTTACTACGTATTAAAACTAAACTCTCTAAGTTTATAGAAAATTGAGTTATTTAAATTTGAAGCATTTAATAAAAATTCACTACCATAACGCACTTGCTGCGTCTCGAGTTTTTTTGTTTGTAACAGAGCCAGTTGCTTTAAATTTTATAATTAAATGAATGACGTACTGACAATTAACCTACTGTTCCACATGATTTTGGTTGAAAAGTCTAGCAGCAAGACTGGCACAATTGTTATTTCCATAGCGCAGTTTTACTAGTTTAATTCTTTGTTTGGTGCTATAAACCGTTTTAAAAATTACGGTTTTTCTTTTTAGCATAATTACTGAACAACGCTCATTCATGATATCCAGTAGAAATTGTAAAGATTATAATTTTAGTACGTTAAGCCAATATTTTTTGTTCCTCTAAAAATTTAAAACATTCGTGCAGATAAAATAACAATTCTGAGTCTGTTTCTACAAAATCAAATTGGTTACAATTTAAACCAGAGTGTAGTCTTGCAAATTACAATGAACCTAAAACAATTTCGTGATTCTCAAAAACCAGCCGCCCAAAATGGAAAAAAAACAATGTTCCCCTATCACTTTTACAATTGAATTCGATTTCAAATTGAATCTTATAATGATTTTGTATGTGTTACTAACATAAAACTTTCATTTGTTTATATTTGAGAATTTAATTAATATGTTGTTTAATTCTCAATGTGGTTATAACTTGCAAGTTTAGTTTTAATATTATAAAGCATGTTGCGAACCAAATATTTTTAGAGGTGTAGACTATTGTATCGTACTTGCTTCTTTTACTTTCATTTACATACACTTGTATGTCTAGGACGCTTTTTTGAGCTTATCATGTTTATTTGTAATCTAATTTTGCTTTCCTAAATGGCGCTTGTATGTAATTGGTTTTTGTGCAAAATATATAACTTAAAACCATACATGAAATAAGCCACATTGTACAAATTTTTGACCAACTTTGAGCACCGCTGCCAACAAGGCCTTATATATATATATATATATATATATATATATATATATATATATATATATATATATATATATATATATATATATATATATATATATTGAAAACTTTTATTATCAATAAATATATATTATTGCATGCACAGACCTAGCGATATTTATTAATAATAAAAGTTTTCAAATAAATACCTGGAAGTAAGAATACATTTTGTTGTCTCAGCTACATTCAGATACAGGGAGTAAATTCCAGACTAATAACTAACTGAACCTGAAATTTAAATTAATTAACTATATGTATTCGTCAATGAATGGATCAAGACATCATTAAAAGTTCCCAGATAAGATATAATTTTTTTTTGTATTGCACATATATTGAACAATTCAAGTCAATGAATGAACTGCTTAACAATGTACAAAGTTATAAAAGTGATATAAATCACAGACACAAAACGTTGTAGACAGTTATAAAACAAGCCAGTGAATGGACAAGTTTCATAAACTGTCTTCGGCGAAGTAAAAACTAGTGAATTTAAAAGCAATGTGTTTAGTAATAAATTTGTGAATATGTAAGGAAAATTATGTAAGGACAGGTAAATGTGTCAAATTAGTGAATAAGGAAAGAGTTTGTTAATAATTATAATAATAAGAATGATTAAGGATTGATTTTTTTATTGATGAAAATGATAGGTTAGAAATTTTCAATAGAAACAATTTTTGACTAACCTGACTCTAAAATTCAATTATTGAATTATCAAAAGGAAATGACTCTCTCTTGACTCATTTGGTGAAATCTATAATGCTATTGGCCTTATCTGAAACAGAAACAATAATTGGTTGATAAGCAAATTTAAATAGTAAATAACAAATTTGATTCGTCATATAAAACAAAAACGAAACGAATCCTAATATCCGCGTAAAGAAGGAGGATTGTTAAGAAGAAGCGATCGAGACAACAAGCTAGTAGCTTATAGATGAAGAAAAATGTTCAAAAAAGTGAAATAAATGTGTAAACAGTAGTCAAAGTCAAATAAAAAGGTTATACCTACCAGTAAACAACATCACAACAACTTCAAGCAAAAATAGCAGTACATATGGTGTATATCACAGTTTCAAATCAAGGTAATTAATCAAATATTGATAAAAACTGCAGTATAATTCCAAAATAAGATCGTAAACTCCATCAACGCTATAATAGAATGTCAATTTAAGAAGTATATGTCATTTCTGAAGCTATTGGGCCAAGTATAGGAAAATTAATCAGATCTATATAAGAAGTACTCGAAAGAACCAAAGGAGGGCGCTACTCACAAGTTCACGTAAGAAATATAAAACCTTTTCAACCATTTTAAGATTCAATTTCCTAGGTTACCAGATTAAGCAAAAGCAATGTTGCTATGGTGATAGATATTGCAAATGAAATTAATTGGATTCGTTATAGAAAGCAGAGTCAAATTTTAGGCATCGTATTGAAAATAATAATCATAATCAAAATTAGTAATATCCTTAACAAAAGCTGACATATTTGTATTTAAAAATAAGAAATATAATGGATCCCAATTAAGATTTTAAACTTAACAAAAAAAGAAAGTAAAAATTCATTTAAGATAAGTCCATAAGAAATTTTGATAACCAGAATAAATGGTTTTTTTAAAGATTTAAATAGTATATTGCTCAATGTTTCATTTTTCTACCGCTGTCAAATACGTCTGTCCATTGACTAATCAATCCTCAAATAAGTAGATAGGTTCAGCAAATAAAATATAGAGGCTGCAAGTTTAAGGATTTTCGGCTTTGCGGAACTCAAATATAAAACATTCCCTGTAGAGAAAAGAGAAACTCAACTATAGCTAGCTGTGGTAAAGTAAATATATCCATAAAAGGACCAGGTAGATATTTATTTTAGTAGAACATCTTTTAACAATAAACATATAATAAAAAATTTATACTTTGACATTCAAAAGCAATACAACTTTAGCTATAAAGGTATAAGTGGCGAGTGTCCTAAAATAAACAGGCATTCGTGTTTAAGTTAATATTTAATTCAATATAAGTAAAAAAATGAAAGACGCCCATCATAAATACACAATAAAACAAACAAAATATTTACAAATACATTTATTCAATATAAAATACAATTGCGACCATATTTATTTTCTATAAAATACACACAAATATTCAATAATATAAATTACATTATTTCCTATAAAATAAATAAATAAATACAAACTTATAAATACAATTATATTCTGCCTCTGCAGAAACTTTACTGTGTATCGCAATTGAAGTTTCTAGGTTACCAGAAATATATGTTACTAGAATTTAAATTATTTTCTATAAAATCTCATTTATGTCGCAATTGCTCCATTTTGACTTATTTAATGATTTCTACGTTCTAACAAGTATCTCCTTTTTTTCTAGGCTTACCATGGTTCAGTGTGAGGAATGGGAGGACAGTAACTGGGATAGAAGGTTACCTAAGAGGCCTACACAACTTGAACGATGAGCTGCTGCGTGGGTCTCAGATGGACCTCCCCACGACGAAACAGGTGTTCTTTAGTGTGGGGCCGCGCCACGAGACTGCCCTATTCCGCTCCGACACACCCTCGGAGCAAGTTAAAGGTAAAAAGCTATATACTAGTTATTAAGTATTATTAGCCTAAGTGAATTAGTGTGAATATAGGTAAGTTATATTTCTCGAAAAAAAAAACTAGTAATACCTTCGGCTGAGGTGCTCCGAGTTGTTTGCACTAAAGAGGTTACATAGAAAAAATAAACCTGCAGAAAAAGGAAATCGTTTTACAGCTATCCAAAATCAAACTCAGGTTTTCAACGCTAATAGGGCATGCAAACTTCAGCGTCAAACGAAGGTATGTAGGATATGTAGCTTATGTTAAGAAATATGCGGGACTAAAAGTATTATCAAAGAAAGTAACTGCGAACAATGCATTTGGGGTGATGGTAGTTTAAATTGTGGGATATATTGCTTATTTCTGCACGTTACGACATTACCTTTATTACAACTGCGATGGAGGCATATACCATCATGTTTACAGTATAAAACCGATCAGAGACTAAAAATGATTGGCCTTGTTACTATCTGTCCCAGAGAGCGATAACTAGTGTGGTACTCGATCACCATAAAACACAGGTCTGAGCCACCTTCAATCTTCAACAAGACTCGCCGTTATACCATACCCATAAGAACCATAACAAATTAGCAAGATGCTGCTAGATTTTGGGATGTTTTGTACAAGCGCAGTGTTTGATTTACGCATGAGTCAACCTTGCCATGGAGCAGGGCGGCAAATTTTAATATGCATCAAATGTTAAAGTACATTAGACATTCTTCTTTTGTAAATTTAAAGATTTATTTTGGGCACTAGCCGACGACTAGTATGTCAATAATAATGTTTGACAAACTACAATGAGTAAAGTATGTTGTTAGAGGATGATAATATTTATTTTATGATAATAACTTGCTAAGTACGATGTTTACGTCTAACTACTACCTTAACAAAATCAGTAGTTCATTAAAGTCAATAGGGTGTCGATAAGTACACTTGGAGTACCCAAGTCACCACAACATATATTACTAAAGACCTGACGATCGTTTCACTAACAAAGTTAGCGTCATCGGATGATTAAAAGTTCTAACTACCTTCTACTACAGCACCACCACTTTATATTGATTTTTACGTAAAGAACGATACCGAGAGAGAGATTAAATCGCAGGCAAATTTTCTCTGTATTGTATCTTTGTTGCCGGACAAGGTTATTAAACTTCCTTTATTACATTACCTAACAGGTTTATCTGTTTACCTGCTTCAATGTAGACCGCAGAGGACTGCAGATCAGTGGCGAGGCTCGATGTAAGAACCTTTTGCTTTTTATTGCCCTAGAAATATAAATACTCTCGTGCGCATCGAGCCTCGCTTACTGTGTAATATTTTTATACATTTATGATTTGCCTTCTTTTTTTTTTCTCCCTCAGGGCTCGCCCGCGTCTTTGCCTCCCCGAAAGCACTGCAGCCTTTGGCTTATGGTGCATGCCCTTGGTTTTTTCTACTCCACCCATTTCAAAATCACTGTGCCTTGAACTAGCCTGCACAGCAATTGATAGGGTGAAGTTTTATATGGCTCTGTCTCCGGTCTAGACTGGCTGTAGATCAGGTGCCTTTTGCGGTACAGAGCTTTACACTAGCACAATATGTGCTGGGCTGATTCCTCCTCCTCGCCGCAGAGTCTGCATGCGAGGTCCCCCTCGAACCGCCCCACTGTATGCAGGTGTTTCTTGACGGCCATGTGTCCCGTCAAGAGACCTGTTATGATTCTGAGCTGCCCTCTGCTAAGATTTAGCAGCTCCACAGCTCTCTTTGAACTGACTTCCCATGTCTGAGCCCTGGACAGTCTGCCCAGTACACATTGTGTTCGTTTCTGACCCAGGACTTAATGGCACCCCTGACCGTGCTCTTTGTCACGCCCAGATCCAGTTCTGGTCCCATAACTGGTTCGGCTGACCCTCTCTCCGCGAGGCTGTCGGCTTCTTCATTTCCTTTGACCACCGAGTGACCCGGCACCCAGCACCCAGATGAGGGTGACCTCATTCTGCCCAGCCAGGTCGCTCGTCTCGTCTCGGCACTCACTTAGCAGCCTGGAATTTACCCGTGGGCTACGTAGGGCCTTAAGGGCTGCCTGGCTGTCTGTGGCCATGAGGATCCGCTTGTTGCTGTAGCCTCTCCTCTTGTTCTCCCGCACACAGTGCAGGATGGCGTACATTTCGGCCTAAAAGACCGTTGCATGGGCTCCGAGGGAAATACTATGACTTACTCTCGGTCCTTCCAAGTAAACACCTGCCCCCGTCCCACGCTCTCCGCCGGATCCGTCCGTGAACCAGACGAGCGCGTCCCGTGGTAAGTCGGGCGTCTCCTCCGGCTATGCCTCGCGGTCGGGGATTTTCACTGTACAATTGTTTACTATGCAGATTCGCGGGCTCGCGAGGTCTGACCTCATTTCAAGCCTGGGCTCCTTTACGATCTCCTGAATTTTGTAGTGGCCCCTGAGGCCTGGGTTGATCTTCAGTCTACCATTGCAGGCTAGTCTGTATAGTCCTAGCCTGGCCTCCTCCATGATAACTAAGTGCGTGGGGGGGGGGGTCCAGCAACACCTCCATGGCGGCTGCTGGGGGTTGAAGTCATGGCCCCTGTGGTGCCCAGGCAAGCCATCCTTTGGATCTTGCCTAGTTTTGTTTGGCACTGGATTGTGTTACCTTAGGCCACCAGACCAGTACCGGGTATGTTAACGATGGTCTGACCACCCTTGTGGACAGCCAGTGGTGTAAGTCCCTACGTTTTTCCATATAGCCGCCTAGTGACGGCTAGGGTCATGACTGCCTTACGCAGTATTTTTCAACATGACCATTCCAGGTTAGCTTAGAGTCCAATAAGACCCCAAGATATTTTACCTCCCTGTCCGTTGGGATGTTTCTCACGTATAGAGTGAGAGTTCTGTGGCTCTCCTACTTCCTCCTGCTCGTAAACTGTATGACGGTTGCTTTTTCGGGGCTCACCCCGAGCCCTTGGCCAACGATCCACCTTTCCACCACTTTCAGTGCTCTCTGCATGCGCTCCCGCACTGACTGTGTAAGCTTTCCTCGGACTATGATGACAATGTCGTCCGCATAGCCCTGTAGCCGAGAGCCTCCCTAGCAGGACGTCCACGACTAGGCACGAGTAAAATACCGATTTAGGGTATGTTTGTTAGAAAACCTTCAATTTCATCCAACATCAGGTATTCTGTGCTGAAATTAAGTTAGGAGTTGAATGTGTAGGGGTGGATAATCGGTGACAGAAATTTCAAAAAAAAAATTTTTGCTAATATGTGTCAAACACATAGAAAACTTGATTTTGGAACGATTTTTTTTTGTCTGTCAGCCTGTATATCTGTCTGTTAGTAGGTGCAATAACTTACGAACAAATTGAGATATTACCTTCAAATTTGGTATCCCGAAAATAAAACGCTTGGAATTTTTGGGTAAGATCGCTTACCAAAAGGTGATTTGATGAAAATGAACATTTTTTCGTTAAAACTCGAGTAATATATCGTTTCAGAAGTTCATGGGTACAGAGATATGATTATTTTCTTTGTTGTCAAGTCATGGACCCCAAATTCATTTCATGAAAATGCCTTTCTGAGGAGGATAGGTTATTACAGATATGTGGAACTTATTATTTAATTTGCAGTACTATTTTTTGTGTGGATACATATATGAAACTCGTGATAACTGCTCAGATTTATAAGGCGAAATTTAAAGAGCATGTGGTGCTTTAAATCGAGGTGTTTTAAGAAATATATAACAGAGTTCAACATAATTTTTCCCTGAAGCATACTTTTAAGGTGAATATAAAATCCTACTTCTGAAAACTATTTCATATTTAGCTAGTATTCTGTATTGCGTGCAGTTTCTAAAAGAATATGAAATCGTGGCTTTATTAAAACTATAACCTCTATTAAAATTATTTTAACCAGATATCAAGCATATTTCTTTAAAAGTTAAATTTCTTTTAAAGTTAGTTCAGTAGCAATATGTGTGATTATAAAGTTTGGAACATAATTCTTAAATGCGTTATTTAATTTTTTCAACAAAATCGCAAGGACAGGTTAATTTTATCTTTACAATTGCCAACGTATGACGTAAAAATTACATTTATGACGTCACCTTTTTCTGAATGATGTCGTCATCATAAGTTTTTTAAATGATATCTATATTTATTTGCTGTTTTTCCATAGACCTGCTTACCACTTAAATGATGATGACAAAAAATGATACCTGATATAATTTTTTTTAAATCTCATTATTTACTTAACGTAAATTAAAAAAAAAATCAGAAATATTTCTCACCGTTTTTAATTGGGACGAGATTTCTTTAGAATAATGAGGTTTTTGTTCACATTTGCAAAGTAATAAACACTTGATTTTGTGATTTTGATACGCTGTAATGTAACTATTTTACAAGTGGGACAAAAGGTAAGAGTCAAAATCAATTTTCAACAACACTCGTTGTGATTATTTATTGATTATTTGCTGTTATTAGTATTTAGCTATCGGACTTTTATCGCAGTATGAATTTGTAATTCGGTGAATAGAGACAAAAATGTTAAATCGTGAATTAATTTTAATAATTACCTGCCGCTTAAATTAATCATAGTGGTGAAAGCGTAAAAGTGGTCAATTCTAATTGCAATTTAACAAAAATGGCACGTTTAACCAAATGGGAATGAAAAGATATATGAATTATGATTGGATATGGCGACAGGCGTAGAAGTCATCAGGAACCATGCGAGTTATTTAACCAACGACATCCTGATATACTGCCAATTGCAAGATCTACAGTAAGTAAATTGGTTGCCAAATTCACAGAAACGGGATCCATTAAAGGTTTGCCTCGTTATGGTCAACTTAGAATAAGTGAATTGGATATAATGCTTGAATCTGAAGAAAATCCTCACCATTCTACAAGGCAATTAGCACTAAATAACAAGGTCGATCAATCTTTAGTGGTAAAATTATTCGAAGAAGAGAAGTACCATCATGACGAAGTGCAATTGATAGACAAGTTGAACGATGATTCAGACCGTCGTTTACAGTTTTGTGAACAATTAATGTTACGCTGCGATAAAGATCCCGATTTTCTTAATAACCTTCCCCTTTCTGATAAAGCTACTTTTTGCCTGAATTCGACAATAAATCGTCACAACTCAAGATATTGGTCACGAGAAAACCCTCATTGGACTCAAGACTCCCATAGTCACGGTAACGTGAATGGATGTATGTGAATAATCACACGGTGTTTTATAGGGACTTTTTTCAAGGAAATCTTACAGCAGGACGTTACCTAAATTTCTCGCGATTGGACTTAGTGCCAGCTCTGGCAGTAATTTTTTAAATAATTATGAGGTAGATGTGCCCCATCAAGATATTTGGTGTAGACTGCCATCAATATCTAAATGCAACGTTTCCTAAAATATGGATAGGGCGTCGAGAAGCAATTGACTGGCCACCGCGTTCCCCAAACTTGGCTCCCTTGGATTTTTTCCTGGGGGGGGGGGTATTGAAAATCTAAAAGTTATTTCAACTGACCAAATAATCTGGAGGAGCTACAGCAAAGAATTCGCGCTGAAGTGGAGCAAATTAGTCCTGACATTGAGCGCAGCATACAAAGTGTTTACAGTCAGTGCCAAATGGTCGGTAGAGAACAATTTGAACATATTTGCAAAATTTTGTTTATTTTTGTTGGTTCAATAATTTTTTCGATTAAACTTTTTTCATTTTCTTAAGTAAATAATGCTATTTTTTCAACAACAAAAAATGTCCGGTACTCATTTTTTATAATCATTTAACCATTATGTGGCTGACGGTGGTACCCGGGTACTTTTAAGGCGTACAAATTGGAATTTTGAATTTTCGAGAAGCCCAATCAAGTCGAGCTTCTAGGACGTCTTCAACTAGATCATTTTATATACAACTTGTAAATTTTAGACATTAGGAATATACAGAACTCGATTTTTTTGCCTTGAAAAAAAATTTGCACAGTCCTGGCGGACGGTCTTACCAGGGTACCACTGAGTAATTGATACAAGAAAACAGTAAAAAGGACTTTACTTTCAATATATTTTATTGTATTCATTGCTATATTCACAAACGAATCTCACAAATATCAAATGGGGTTTTATCCTTGCATTCAAGGCAATGCACTGTTTGATCCGTGTGCTGGAGGCATACAGGATTCTTGTAAACAGCGCACATCTTGCGAGTTTTTCTTTTCAGTTTGTCGTCTCCGCCATAGCATATTTTGCATATACCTTTCACCGAAATGCGTCCAGGAGAATCTCGATCGGTCACAGGATTGGAGTTATGTGGCACTTCCAGGGAAACAGCCAGGACGCTTTCAATGGCGTTTTTCGTAAATCGATTTCGCAATACAACTGTATTTACGCTTCTTTGGGTCAGAGCAAACACAAGTCACGCGCTAGGTCTTTCAGGAAATTTCGCCTTTTATTAGTGCTCTGGTAACAAGTGGGATTGTTTTCCGTATAAATTACATAGGCAGCCAAAGCTGCTACATCCAGTATGTTGAAAAAAAAAGCCAACGGCCACCGACTTGTTCGCCTTTTGCAGGTATAAGTTCCCAACATTTTGTCCATAATGTCTACACCTGACTTAGTTTAATTGTAAAAAGAAATAACCTCAGGTTTTTTCTTTAAGGTGTCATCAACTACGTATGTAGAGTGCATTGTGGATAATAAGATTACGGCTTTGTTGACCTTTGAGATATACGAAGATAACATGGCATCTCTATGAAAAGCAAACATTGTCGAAAAGGCGGGCCGTTCCTTATTAGGTAGAAGATATTAAGGAATATAGGGTTTGTTCTTCCTTAGTGTGCCAACCAGAGTGAGCCCATCTGATTTAAGCATGCGAGCAAGAGGAAGTGATGTAAAGAAGTTGTCGGTAGTGATATTACCTCCTGAACCCTTGTAAGGTTGACATAAGCGCATCACAGTTTTTTCACCAATATTCACTTGCCGCTCATTGCCTGCCAACCTTCCTGTGTAAATTGAGCCTTGACACGGATAAAAAGTTATTGCATCGCATACCCAGAACACCTTTATGCCATACTTGGCAGGTTTTGAAGGAATGTACTGAGTGAACTTAGTTGTTCCGCGGTAGGGGAAGAGTTGTTCGTCAACAGTTAGATGTCCATTGGCCTTGTAAAGCTTCAAGAGATTTTGGTTTAGAAGCAACCAAATATCGCTTATTGCAGCAGCTTTTTCATTTTCAAGTCTAGTTGGTCGTGTTGTGGGGTTATAAAATCTAATAAAGCGAAGAATCTGCTTGAAGCGGTCCCTACTCATTGCTGCTTTGTACAGTGGTAAGGCGTCTGACTTCCACAATTCATCAATGTGTTCAGTATTAGATTTATAAAAACAAGTCATTAGTAAGATCTCAAAGAAAGCATCAAGTTCCTCATAAGTGATACGTTTCCACTGTTTTGGTGCTGATGGTGAATTCTTATTGAAATCATAATACACTTGATTTGCGTTGCGATTTGACTCCCTTATGATAATCGATTTCATTTCGGGTGTCACCAAAGCATTGAATGTATCGGTACGAGTATACAAAGCAGTTGTACTACTCGGGCCACCTAAAATTTACAAACAGGAAATTAGAATCAAAATTTGGAGAGAACAGAATACTATTACACACCTGACTCTCGAATACTATTATACGATCGGGTTTGGGATGATGGTAATGGTGTCTTATTCCAGATAGTTGAATCCGGACTCCGATATGCATCAGCTGGTGGTGGAGATGTTGTATGTTCTGCCTCTGGGATTAGCTCCTCCTCTACGTCGCTGTCAACCTCCACTTCTCTTTCGATAGGAACCGTCTCGCCTGCGCGAACGTCTTCAATATCTGATTCTTCATCGTTTGCCGGCGGCACATAATCCTTGTCATTATCATCTTCAAATTGTTCACTGAATTCCTCATCAGACATCTCACATACCCTGAACATCTGTTCATCTGTTATTCTGTATCGAAAACAGGTTAGATTATAAGGGAAAAAAGTTTATGAGTATAATTGTGTGCATAATGTGCTGCATGTTAGCTGAGCTGTCACGGGTTATGGCAAGCAAGTGATAAAAACAACCATAATAGTACATCCAAGATATATGAATTTAAGACTGTAACATCTCATTATTCCAGCACCAAATCCTGCGTTCCCAGGAGTTATTTTCTAAACT
Source organism: Tillus elongatus (assembly GCA_964006375.1). Taxonomy (NCBI): domain Eukaryota; kingdom Metazoa; phylum Arthropoda; class Insecta; order Coleoptera; family Cleridae; genus Tillus; species Tillus elongatus. The sequence goes on from OZ023265.1 coordinate 72,587,931, forward strand.
TGTGCCAGAGGAGGCCTTACAAATAATTACACAATAGCAAGGTTTCTAAATAATATCTACTATAAAGCTAGACTATGAAATTATAACATACAAAGAATAAAACATACTTATCTAGTTGAAGGTGACCTCTGGAATCGTACGGAAGATCATCAACAGTAGACCGACGGGTGTTGTACTTTTTAGAAGCTCCACTGCACTCTCCGCCATCAAATCCACCTCCTGTGTTGGTTTGCAAGCGAGACATTTCCGTTTCTCCCACTAAAACTGCTCTCTAGTAAATCACAACACACACTAAATGCAAAATTGTTGTGGTTATTACGGTATGCTCGCGCAGTTGCACACATATACGATACACGACACGCCTCATTTATTTAAATGCACAGTGGCACCCGGGTACCACCTCCCGCCATTTACGTTGCATTATTTGTGCTGCCACATAAGGGTTAAGCAGTAAGAAAGTCTATGGCAAAACGTCAAAAAATATGGTTGTCATTTAAAAAAATATTTGATGACCTCATCAGTCAGAAATCACCTATTTTTTCATAAAAGTAATTTTTATGTCATAAGTTGGCAATTAAAAAGATAAAATTAAATAACTCGTAAATAAGTTATGTTCCAAACATTATCATCACACTGTATACGAACGTCCATTAATGTGGTTTAAAGATGACTTGATTATTGGAATTGGCGCTATAATATTCATGTGTGTGCGATAGACATGACATAATCATCGTCTGGCTCATAAAATAACAAAAAAAAAAGTTCGGGGCGCAGCAAGTGCGTTATGGTAGTGAATTTTCATAAGAATAATATATTATAGTGATTAGGCTTATATTAAAAGTTACCAAACATTTAAAAACTTTATTTAAAGAGGAACAGTAAAAAATAGGGTAAAGAAGGACAAGCAAAAACATGATTTCTAACATAAATATTTATACAGTCATTTGGATACAAAACTCAAATAAAACAATTGATATACAGGAACTATACTCAACAAAAAATACCCCAGACAGCTGAACATGACAAAAATTCCCGTGGTTCATGCATTGAGGGTGATTGTATGCATGCAGAAGGGGAAAAAGAACCCCCAGGAGGAAGAGGGTTTCTGCCCCTTCACCCAAAAATACGGGTGGTTTTCCTTCCCTTGTGCATAAAGCTTCAAAGCATAAAGCACCAAAAAAATTCGTGGGAGCAACCCCCAAGAAAGTTACTGGACCTGGGCGAATATGGGTGTTGATCAGGGTGGACAGGGTTTAAAGGAGGTATTGCTGCAAAATGTGAAAAACGCATCTTTTCAAAGTCCAACTCGTCTTTTTTTAGTATTTCCGCTCATAAATTCCTCCCCGCCTAGAACCCCTATTAATTCTTGGTCCCTTAAGTTTCTTGTGTGCTGTTTGCAGCAAATTTGCCTTATGTTTCTGAAAAAATTTCTAAAAACCCTGCGTGCAGTAAACTGCAATTACATTCCACTTCGCCCCCTGTAATGTCTTTTTCAGAGAATATCGAATACAGCAGTAAAGTAAACAAATTCACTTGTTGTTTCACTTCTTTTTTATTATTATATTACATATATATGCACAAGCTAAGTAAGTATAATAAAGGGGGGACCTTAATTAGCATTGAGGCTACATAAACTTAAAAGTAGAGAAGACATTTAGATCGTGTCTAATTGTGTGCACACAAAAATTAGTAAAATAGATTTATAAAATCTAATAAAAAACAACAGTTTTACGATATTATTTTAAATACCCCAATAGGAATACACTTCGCGGCGATTTCAAAATTCGCGAGTGTACTAATCTAGCTTTTGTCCAAAACTACACCGAAAACCGGTCGCAAAATTGTATTGTTTTAGGTTACAATTTTTATTTATAACCATCGCCCAATATTTATTTTCAATATACAAGTTTTAAATATGTTAGGTTACTTAAAAGTCTGTTGTAAAAAGTCAACAAGCTACGTAATAAGCGCAAGCAACAAATCGTAGAAATAGTGCGCTTGTTAAGCTTACAAGCTACTTGCTGCTGCTAAAAATCAGAGGTTGCGTCTGAGGTCAGCCAGCTATCAAGCCGTTTGCAGTCGCATCCTATAATTTAGCGCTTTTGAAAGGAAACATTGTCCCGGTATTAGGGAAAAAATGGGCCATAGCTGACAATTTACTAAATTGTTAGTTGATTGTACACAGTCTGCGTCTATAACATTTTGTGTTAACTAAATACTACCTGGTTCTACACCAAATTGGCGTCCCTGTCGTACATTTCACAATGTTTTACATTCTGCCATCTTGCAATGATACTTGTAACTTCAATTGTTCACATTTTTATCCACTATTTATTTAAATAGCATAACCGTACAAGTAGCGTCATCTGTCTTTGTCTAACATTGTTGATATTGCATTACAGAATCTGAAGTAATGTCGAGGATTATTTTGATTTTAATTTCGAATAACTTTATTTGTCTTTGATCAAAAGACTTGAAAATTGGTACGCAACTACGTCTGTCTATGTTCTTTTAAGTTGTAGATTTTTGTTGCAATCACTTAAAGAATTTGAGAGATATTGCGTTTTAAAAAATGCTTTTTGATTGTTTAAGAAAAATTGGGCGTGAACGAACTCATCCTAACCATCAACAAAATAAAACTAATTCCCAAATTTTGATCAAATCGGTGTAGTATATTTGAGTTACACACACACACACACACACACACACACACACACACACACACACACACACACACACACACACACACACACACACACACACACACACACACACACACACACATACACGCACACACAGATATATATATATATATATATATATATATATATATATATATATATATATATATATATATATATATATATATATATATATATATATATATATATATATATTTATGAAAACATTTTAACTACCATAGAAATGGGGTCCAGGGGCCCTAATTCGCGCTCATTTGAAGAATTTATTTTCGAAAGTCTCACCATTGATACCTTTTTTGTAGCGAATTTTCTTAGTGAAAAATTCACTAAAAAGAGCTATGCGATAAGAATTTGCGGTCCAAAGTTAATTATTAGTGAACCACTTACTGATTAATTAATTTAATACAGTATCGACAAGTAACTCTCGTATCTGGATGTCTGTTTCACGTGACGATACGAAGGGTCGATTTTCACTTTCACACTTTCCATGAAGAATGAAGTGTTGATTGACAACCCTCAACAAGGATGGAGAGCTCGCCGCCCTCGTTGAAAGGGACAGTTCTCCAATCTGATGTGTGGAGAATAGTACATGTCATAGTTGAGATGTGCACCCTCTGGCACAAGATTGTCATAGGGATATCTACGTTGAAGGGTTGCTTTTGTCGCCTACCCTCAAATACACCTATTATGACAGAGAGTTCCTTCTGCTGTCTAAAATGGGTAAAATCAATTTATTGATTAAACGTCGCATATAATTTCAGCTCATTTCAGGTGAAGGGGTTTAATTTCAGTTCGTCACTATACTCACTCTATATTAGAATGTTATTATAAGTATGCATTAGTGGTGTACTTGTTATACCATTTTCTTTGTTTCCACTTTTTGAACGTGCCGCGAAATAAAAGAATATCTGATGACATATAAAATAAATTTTCGGGACGCAGCAAGTGCGTTATGGTAGCTAAATTTCAGTAAATGCTTCAAATTTGCATAACTCAATTTTCTATAAACCTAGAAAGTTGAGTTTTGGTATGTAGTAAGGTATTTACGAGTGCAACATACCAACCATCAAAATCTGGCGTTATAATCTGTTCAGTTCTTGACGTCAAGGATACGTACACTTATAATTTGGATATATATCTAGTGTGTGCAACCAGAGAAACCATACCAACCAAACAATCGCACATCAGACGTTGTTAAAAGAATGGTAAAACCACTCAACAATACAAATCGGAATATAATCATGGACAATTGGTTTTGTAATTTAATCGCATTAACATTAAAACGCTTCCCGAAGAGATTAGACAAAGGTGCCAATGTTTTTTGAACCTATGTGATTCTTCAAGTTCTCAAAAACAAGACATAAAAGAAAAAAGACCAGCGATAGGCAGCGGTCCTCGAAACCAAACCCAATACCCTTCGGTTCTGAGGCACACGTTCGTACCACTGACAAACCAAGGCTTTAAAGTTAAGTTTCACAAATTAAAATTAGTACTTTCTACGTGTTTTACTGGCTTAGCTTTTAAGACCTATAAAATAGCGATTTTAAAAACTGGGGTATCTCCGTGGAGATATCCCGCGCGACTAGCGAAAGGTTAATACAAATAAAGTGCGGCGTCTAAGACCGCCGTGCTACTGATATTTTAAAATATCCCGACGACTTGAACTTAAAACAGTATTAGAAGCTGAGACGAACAGACTGTAAATATATATATATATAAACACATACAAGCTCTTGTACTTTTTATGAAGTCATTAATATAAACTTGAACTGTCGTCAGGTCAGGTCAAGTCCAGTCAGGTCAGGTCAGTGTGTTATGAATTTTCATTAAAATGGTTTTAATAACTACAGAATAGGTGTTTTTTGAATGAAAGCAGGCATCAAATCTGGTAACGAATTTAACCTATATAGTAGAAACAATGTACAAATATTAGCAAATAATTTAAATGAAAGCATCTCCGTAGACTTCATTTTAATGAGATCCGCTATCTATTGGTAAAAACGCCGTTTCATAATTTTTGATATGTGACAGAATTGTGAAAAGTTGCAAAAGAATTGAAAACAAGAACACTGTATTTTTTCCTTACAAACATGCATTATATTTCGATGGAAAATGCAAAAATGCAATAAGATAGGGGTATTCGATTAACCCCTGTCTTTCTGTAAGGAAGGTAGGATCTTTAACGTGTCCAACATCGCATGGACACGGGACCGATGGCTTCACGTCCCCTAAGAAGGTCTAAACGTGCAAACATTCAACTTGCTTAAATACAATGCCACAACCTCGGTTGGTGTTAATTTTACAGTATGTACTGAAAAAATGAAAGGAGAACCCTGTGCCCCTCGGTTCGGAGGCGCTGGTTCTTACCACTATATCACTGAGGCTCTCTAGATACATCATCAATCTACCTTATTTTAATCTATTGTAATAATATTAGTTAAATCTATTTAATCGCTTTCATTCGCCCATTGGTAGTCCATGTGGTACGTAACGTTCTGCATACTCTAATTTAAAACCTAACTTACCATTATCACGCTACGTGTAGCTTAAATTGTCTCTTTCTACTGCAGATGTCTGTTCAATTAGCCCCCACTGCATTGTTACAGGACACCTTACTAAAATGTAAGAGGCAATTAAGACGCAGACAATCCCTATTAAAAAGTATTTTCCTGATTAAATCGCTAAGACAAAAAGGAAACTCCAGCTATAAGATTGGCAGTAACATTTGCAGCAGTTGCGCTGCAACGGACAGTTTTACTTGATGAAATCCAATACGATAATTGAATGGATGGAAAGTTTGCGGTTGAGGTGTGGGGGTACATGGGGTTTAATGGGGGTTTCTATATAGGGATTACCCTAGTCCTGTCGTAAGTTTCATTAGAAGCCCCATGTAAAACAGCTGGTTGGAGCTAAACAGTGTAACCGTAGCTGTAACCACATATCTCACTGACTTCAGCCTGTTTCCACACTGATAATAACATAAATTCTGTAGCCAGCGCCACAGTTATTCGGGGAATTCTAACGTCTGCATTTGCTGAAAATCAAAACGTATGGTGTAAAAACCTTATATTACCTACATTGGACATAAAAGTTTAATGATTTTTTGTAAACGTTGAGTTAATTAAAACAAACGGTTTCGGCCTCTTTTATACGGGTGCTTCACGGTGAGTGACCTATTAGACATCTCTGGAGAACTACATCTATTTAAATTCTGAAAATTGGTATCCGCACGTTTTTGATACTGATATCTCTAATTAAGATATTTTTAATTAGCCTGCACTTCCGGTTATACCGGAAGTTGACACAAACTTTGTTTTTTTAAATGGAACACCTTATATATTATTAGCTTTTTAAATTACACGTTTAATTTAAGGGCCACTTTTATCACAACATATTTGGACTAGTTTGTATCGTTTCGGATTTATTCGCCATTTTGTAGAAAAAATTACGTTTGGAGCGCTTTAAAAAAATTCTGATATCTTTAAAGACATGCAAGATAAAAACATGCGGTTTCCACTATCCCATAGAGCGTAAAAATTCCTACATACTGTTATAAACACAATACGATTTTAAGATAATAGTTATTTATAACATACATTTAAATTTGAAAATTTTCAATCATAGATAACTTGATTATTTTTTTTTTAATGGAACGGTACCCATATGTCCCCAGCATCTGATTCAGCGTTAAATTCTCTATCTTTTAAGTATACATTACCCTATACCTATCTCATACAGTTTGCTTTGAAAATTGATTTGAAATAGTAATTGTTAGCGGGGCGATGTCATTTTTTGTACGTAACAAAAAAAAAACAGTAGAAACAAAAATATTTCATGTTCAAGTTAAAAATTATAATAAAGAAATATTGTTACTGTGTTTGAAAATTATGTGTGTAGAATATTTTTAAAAAATTTAAAAAAATTCTAAGTATTATAACAGTGATATTATTACCTTACACAATCTTATAAATTCTCGAAGTATTATTACAACACGAGTAACAAAACAACTCACACCTCCTAAACTAGTAACTATTCAAAATGGTTTCCATTAACGCTCAAATATTTTAATATTCGTGTCGTAATGCCGCTAGTGGTTGCTGACAGAACCTCATTTCTATCTAACTCTTCAAACGCCCTTCTTATTCTCATCTCTAATTCTTCGCGTCAATTGACGGGCGTTTCATATACTTTGGTTTTCATCTTTCCCCAAAGATGGAAATCAAGCGGGGTAAGATCTGGACCTCTTGCGGGCCATATCCAGGGACCGCACTTTCCAGTCCCTCTATCTTCAAATAAATCGAGTGTGTTAGATATTTCTCGTGTAGAGTGAGCAGGAGCTTCGTCATGTTGATACGAAAAAGTTCGATATTCTGATAATGGTAAATTGTCTAAAAAGTCTGTAACTATTGTTCTTAATATTTCCATGTAACGATTACAAGTTTAAGGTTCCATCATAAATATGATAATAAAAGTTATTACCTTTCAATAAACAAAACACATTGAAACTAAATTTTACTTGAAATCCCCTTTCCCCAATAGCATGAGGGTTTTGATTTGCCCAAACATGACTCTTATGTCTATTGAAAACTCCTTTATGAGTAATGTATGTCATAAATAAGAGTTTTCTTTAAATCGTATTGTGTTTATAACAGTATAATTTTTCTAAAGCGCTCCAACCGTAATTTTTTCTACAAAATGGCGAATAAATCCGAAACGGTACGAACTAGCCCGAATATGTTGTAATCAAAGTGTCCCTTAAATTGAACGTGTAATTCAAAAAGCTCATAATATACGGAGGGTTTTATTTAAAAAAACAAAGTTTGTGTCGACTTCCGGTATAACCGGAAGCGCAGGTTAATTGAAAATATTTTAGTTAGAAAGATCAGTATCAAAAACGTGCCGATATCAATTTTCAGAATTTAAATAGATGTAGTTCTCCAGAAACGTCTAATAGGCCACTCACCATGAAGCACCCTGTATTCCATAAATTAAGTTTAGTATCTAATGAACACATTTCCAGATATATTACATATTCATTGCATTATATGTACAGGTGTTCAAAAAGTAAACCGCCATATTTTAATTATCGTTTCTTTATCAAAAAATATTACTAGTTTGCTATACAAATCATGCTTCAAAAATGCTTGGTTATAAAAATACAGGAATTTCAAGAATTATTTAAAAAACCAGCAGTAATTAATATCTGTGAAACCGTTTGTTATATTTTCATGGGACCTAATAGGCATTCGCATACATGGAAAGCCCACACTGCGCAATAAAAAATATTTCTAGGCCCACCAATGGCGTCCGCACTATCGCTTAACTATATATATATATATATATATATATATATATATATATATATATATATATATATATATATATATATATATATATATATATATATATATATATATATATTCTTGTAATAAATAAAAAAAGTTAAAACTCATTTCAAACTCCCTGCTCAATGTTTAAGAAGGAAGCTCTCCTAAGTTGTTTTCGTACGAGGCACTATTGTTGAGTAAAAGAAATAAAAACCGATTACAGGCGTTCCATAATACTTACGAGTAGGTATACGAGTAGTATCGCAGTAGACATTTTAAACTGGCAGTTGTTAAGACTGGGGTTTCAACAGCATACAGTACAAGCGACATTTTTGTCTCACAATTGAATCAACAATTCAAAAATAATTTATGTAATGAGAAAAATCATTAATTCCTTGATGAAAAAAAGTCTGGACGCAGCAAGTGCGTGAAGTGAATTTTCATAAAAAAGTGTTTAATAGCAAATATGTCTTTAATGCAAGCAGGCATCAACTTGGTTACCGGTATTACCTATATAGTAGAAACAATGTACGATATTTTATCAAAATAACTTAATATTTCAAAATGTACAAAAATGTTTCGAAAATAGACTTAAAATGTTTCCGAGAAATTTCGTTGTCTAGCCAACGAACCTTAGGTTAATAGCAAATTGAGTTATTTAATTTGAACCATTTAATGAAAGTTTGTTACCAAAACGCACTTACTGCGTTTAAATTCTTTTAAACATGCATCATATCGCCATAATATAAGGGTTGTTCGAAAAAAAGTGTAGGTATCACCAACGACTTATGGGAAATCCTGTGATTCTCAAAATAATTTTATAAAATGCAGCTAAAGACACCCTATAATTAACGTATAAATTTTTTTCTCGTGTATTGTATAATAACAATTATATTGAGCTTTACCGTAGAAATGCGTCACCCTGTATATATGCAAACAGATAAAAACCGAAACTAATATGGATTCTCGGGGGCCTAGTTTGTACTTATTTGAAGAAATCTTGTTGAAATTCGGAAGTCGAGTTTTTCTACGATAATTAGATAAGAATTACAGACCGTTTAAACACAAACTTAACTAAAATTATTTCGAAAGGATCAGAGAAAGGATCTATTTGAAATGAATTTTCTGGAAATATTTTACTAAAATGAAGGACAATGTCGGTTTAAGCTGAAATTCATAGGTTTGTAGAACCTCTTCACGCGACATTTTCTTTAGATAACCCGTATTTTTTAGGTTCTTTGTCTAAATGGTAATTTTGACGTTTCAAATCGCAACTTTAACGTTTTGAGGAAAACCGCATTTTTTTAAATGCCTATAACTTTTTTGTCTTTTAACTTACAGACTTAACTTTTGTTACGTGGTTCACTTTTTACAATAGAAAAACGCATACGAAATTTGGTTCCTATTGCTGTGTTACTTCTGGAGATACAAAAATTTTCCGAACGAAAATGTTTTCAAAATTCAAAAGTGGCTATCTCTTCGTTAGTAAATTTTTTAAAGAAAATTCATTAAACCACAATTAAAATAACTTTTATTGAAAGTAAACTGAAAGTAAAGTAAAATCAGCTTGCTATTGTCTCTAATGCACGCTTCTAAGTACCTAACTACCGAGTTAGCCACATTAAAATGTCGCAGATTTTGTCTTATCGCAATTGTTATTGCACAAACTATTTTCATTACTCCTAGGGGTTGTTTATTTCTTTGGAACACATTAGTTGCTTTATGTTGCCGCAAACATAAAATGCAGACACGATAGATCTGGTTAATGGGGCGGCCATTCGATAGGTCCATATTGTCCAATACATCTTCCTGGATACTCACATTTATCTACTTGCGCCCGTTTCTGCCACACAATGACCTGACAAAACCATATTTTGCCTTGCATTTAATGGAGCTTATTTCCGCAGATTGTTTAGGTGGTTCTGTAAAAAAAACAGATAATTAGCACCTTTTAAACGTTTGGGGAGAACATAGGGGCCAAACAACTAATTGGTGACAATACCTGCCAATACATTTATAGAAAATCTATGTTGAAAATCGTGCATTCGAGGTTTTGCCCACCCTAGAAATGACCGTTGATAAAAATTCAAAATTCCGTTATTTCTAAACATTTATTAGTCCACAGTACGATAATTGGTGCAACGTGATTCTCTAACAACCAGCTGCAGAAGGCAACAAGAGAGGCAAAATCTGTTTATTTTAAAGCTTGAAGTAATGAAAGGAATGACGTTTTTGTTCTGTTAGAATTCAACTCACTCGAGTCTCCGGGATTTTGGTATTTGGGACAGTCAATTATTTTTAATCTGAGCAAGAATTGCTTCTTGATCTTCTGGCGATGCACGGAGTCTTCCAATGTTATTTTATTAAAGTTCACATCTTCGCGCAAATGTTGGTGAGTTCTTGTGAAAACCGAACGATCTGGGAATCTTTTATCTGGGTGGCGATATTTTGCTATACCCCGCATTGAATTGCTGTTGCAAAACCCAGACATAAAATGCACTTCAATGTACTCATTGTTTTCGATCGTATACTATGGGATTTTAAAAAGCTTGTAAGTATTATTGACATAACTTTTACTTACTATTAGGTGATAACAGTTTTTTGTCAATTTCATAGTAGCAAGTAATTGAAACTTGTTATTAAGCAACACATCTTTTTTGTTTTATCACGGTCGACTTAAACAAAACGTTTATTAAAATAGGAATAAGCTTATCTCTAGAAATTTATATTTGATTTTCGCGGTAGAAGTATGTCGTTTTATTTTCGGAAGACAGATATATAAACATCTCAAAAATTTCTTTTTGTGGTACCTAGTCTAATATAAATTACAATTGTCGGTTTAAAATGTACACTGCAATACTACTCGTATACTCGTACGTTTGTAGATGCAAATTTAAATGATTATATTTTATTTACTCAACAATAGTGTATCTTGCAAAAGTCTGGACACAGCAAGTGCGTTATGTTTGTGAATTTTCATAGAAATGATCCGGCACCAAATATGGTTTAATAACTTTTTTCTTGTAACATATAAATCCAAATTTTTGTATATAGTTTATAAACCTACCCACCAAATTTTTTTTTCGTAGATTTTTTATTTTTGGGGAGAAAAGTTTTTTCCAAAAGAAAATTTAAAATGTTTTCCAATTTTCCTGACTAACGAACTTATCCAAGCTACTTTCAAAAGCAGGGTACGTATCAAATTTTATTGAAATCGGCCCATTATTTTTTTTAGTTATCAGCGTGCTACATATACATACATACGTACATACATACATATATATATATATATATATATATATATATATATATATATATATATATATATATATATATATATATATATATATATATATATATATATATATATATATAAACCCATATAAATTGAAACTGACCCGGTTCTAGGGGGCCTAGTCCGCGCTCATTTAAAAAAAAATTCAAAATTTTAATTGGGATCTCCAGAATTTTCTGTAGGAAAATTCACTAGAAGTTTGAGTTTTTTTCTTCAACACTAAACTTGGAATTACAAACTAATTTTCAGTTTGCAAAAACGCAGTGGCATACAATTTTTTGTTAAAAAATTTCCAGTGAAGTGAGACGCTAATAGTGGGCCTAAAAATATTTTTATTGCGCAGTATGAGCTTCCCATAAATGTTAGTGCGTACAAAATTCTATTAAAATATCTCCACGATTGCAAACCCGCAAACATTAATAAATTTTAATTTTTTAAATAACACGCTGTATTTTCATAACTGAACATTTTTTAGCATGGTTATACAGTGTATCCACACTTCAATCCTCACCATTGGTATATCTATTATTATAAGAGATAGAGCAACGGTCAAATGAAAAATGTTTTGCGGAATTCAATGCTCGCAACAATTATCATTTCAAATTCATTCAGACTTTTTTGATTTTGAGACATTTTGAGAAAACTAAAATTTTCCATTTTCATTTTTCTTCGATCTCAACAAAGCTTTATGCGACCGCTTTTGAACTTTCACATTGTGGAGGCACTTTTTTACGACAAATTCATTCGCAAGCAGGCATCAATCTGGTATTTCCTATATAGTAGAAACAATGTACCATATTTTATCAAAATAACTTATTGTTTGCATATACACAAATATTTTCCGAAAATAAGCTTAAAATGTTGGCGAAGAAACTGGTTTGCTAGCCAACAAGCCTTGGGTTAATAGCAGATTGAGTTATTGAAATTTGAAGCATTTGATGAAAATTGGCTACCATAACTCACTTCCGCGTCTTTTTTTTTTCTTTTAAACATGCATCATATTTCGATAAAAAATGAAAAAATTAAAATATTAAATAATATAAGGATGTTCGAAAAAAATGTGTAAGTATCAACAACCACTTATGGACCCCCCTGTGATTATCATAATAACTTTATAAAATGCAGCCCAAGACACCCGATAATTAACGTATCCAACAATTTTTTCTCGTATCTTGTATAATTACAATTATATTGAGCTTTACCGTATAAATACGTTACACTGTATATATGTAAACAAGTAAAAACAAACCAAACCAGGATATGGATTCTAGGGGGACAGGTTGAGCTAATTTGAAGAAATATTTTTAAAATTCAAAAGTCGCAGTCTCGTCAATAACAAATTTTTTATACGAAAATTAGTTAAAAATTATAGACCGTTAAACCATAAACGTCACTAAAACTACCGCCCAAGTATCAGAGAAAGAGTCTGTTTGTAATGAAATTTCTGGAAATATTTTAGTAAAATGAAGGACAATGACGATTGAAGCTGAAACTTAAGGGTTTGCAGAACTCTTCTTGCGATATTTTCTTTCCATAATCCGTATTTGTTTTAGGTTCTTTCGGTAAATGTCGCCAATTTTGACGTTTCAAATCGCTACCTTGGCATTTTGAGGAAACCCAGAAATTGTTTTCTTTAAATGCCCATAACTTTTTTCTCTTGAAACATACAGGCCTAAATATTCGTGCGTTGTTCACTCTTCATAATACAAACATGCGTAGCAAATTAGGTTGCCCTTACTTTATTATTTCCGGAGACAAATTTTCTGCGATAGAAAACAAAAAAGAAAAAAAGATTTCCGGGCAAACCTTTGCCGATTTTCCTGGACAACGAACTTACCCAAGCCACTTGCGAAAGGAAGGTACTCAGAAATAGTGATCAAAGTCGGCCCATTATTTTTTGAGTTATCGGTGTGACACACACTCACACACACACACACATACATAATATATATATATATATATATATATATATATATATATATATATATATATATACACTTTATTTGTTTGCTATACGTTTGTGATTACTTAATCTTAATTAAGAAATCACAAACGTACAGCAAACAAATAAAGTGTATATTTAAAAGTGATTACAGTGTAGTGCAATATTCCTAAAGATATATATATATATATATATATATATATATATATATATATATATATATATATATATATATATATATATATATATATATATAAATTGAAAGTGAGCCTGGATATGGGTTCTAGAGGGCTAGTTCGCGCTCATTTGAAGAAGTTTTTTCAAGAGTCCAGAGCTCCTCATTACTGATTTTTTTAAAGAAAATTCACAAAATAGAACCAGTTTTTTTTCTGGAAAATTGTATTTCCAGAAATAACAAAGCTATGACAACCAAAGTTGAAAGAAATAAAAGTTATCAACATTTAAAGAAAAAAGATGGGTGCCACTGATGACCAGACGCATGCACAACGAAACGACAAAATTGGCAACTTTTAGGCAAACAACCTGAACCAACTACGGGTTATGTAGATAAAATGTCGCAAAAAGTGAATTTACTTCTTCTTGGATTTAATTTGTTTAAACGTTCTCTGAAAGTTCTACTCAGCTCTGCAGCCTGCCTGGCTTTTTGTGTTGTCTTAGTTTCTTTGCTTTTAGTGATTGATTATTGGCTTTTAATTTATAATGGCTGCTTGAGAGTGTTCTAATTATGGAACTTAGTCCTGTTGTAATATGTAAAAATGCTGTTTTAGCTTCTTATGTTCTGACAGCTCAATTTGCATGGCCTTGTAGGTTCAGTTTTAAATGTTTAACAGTAGCTTTTGTGGATCTTTGAGCTTTTTGTAGCTGTTTGATGCTCCACTACATGCACCTAATTGATGTCGGTCAGAAAACTGAGTGCCGGCTGTGTATGGAGAGCAACGAAACAGTAGAGTACGTGCTGTGTTTCTGTCCGGCTGCGGACAGGACAAGACACCTGCTCTTTGGCAAGACACAGCTTGCACCAGAAGATTTTGATAAACTTTCGCCCACAAAGATGTTAGGCGAAATTTAAGACAATTAGGCGTGAGCCACAATAGACCTTAAGATCGCAGTGTAGGAACCGTTATGGCATACTCACAATTTAACCTAACCTAACCAAACCTAAGTGTTCTATTAGCCTGTGTAATACTCGCATATTAAACCTACCAGAAACATAGTTATTTTATATTCTAGGTTTTTGACCCCTGAAGATGATTTAGATCAACCGAAACGCGTAGGCCTGTTTAGAAATAAAAATACTCTCTGGTAGAAAAAACCTTTGGTTCTTGTTCCTTTAATCATGTCAAACGTCAGACGTATTGACGTTTATAAATTATAGATTGTATTTTATAGAGCCTTAAGTTTTAGCCTGAAACGTCACTGTCCTTCATTTAACTAAAATATTTCCAGAAAATGCATCCCTTTTTTCTGATACTTTGGCAGTAGTTTTAGTTATATAGTTTATGGTTTAATAGTCTCTAATTTTTAGCGAATTTTCGTATAAAAACTTCGCACTTAGAGAGAACGCGACTGTCGCATTTTGATAAGATTTCTCCAAATGAGCGTGAACTAGGCCTACTAGAACCCATATCCAGGGTTAGCTTCAGTTTTTTATCTGTTAACGTAAATACAGGGGTACGCACTTCTACGGTAAAGCTCAATATATTCGTTTATTATGTAAGATACGAGAAAAAAATTGTATACATTAATTATAGGTGTCTGGAGCTATCTTATCAAATTATTTTAAAAATCACAGGTGGGCCCATAAGTCGTTGGTGATACAGAGTTTCGTTTTTTTTTAATCGAATACCCGTATAATGCATTGTTGCATTTTTCATCGAATTATAATGCATGTTTTTCAGAAAAAAATATGATAGCGATCATCGTTTTTGAGTTATTTGAATTGGTTTGCAACTTTTCACATTTTTGACACATATTAAAAATTATAGTGCGGCATTGTTACCAACACATAGCAGAGTCCCTAAAAAATGACGGATTCAGAGAGATTTTCGTTTAGATTATTCGTCGAAAAAATCGAGATTTCGTATACAGGGCGCTCTCAAATAATGGCTGGATTCAAAACGCCGTAGCCAATTTTTCCATCGAACCGCCTGTATCTTGTATTTCAAAAATGAAGGGCATGCCCTCTGCTACAAGTTTGGTATATCACTCCCTATACCTACAGACTCTAGTTTTGAAAATATTTGCAATCATAATCCTCTGATTCATGTAGGGATCAGTTTTAATAATTTTTTTCAGTTTCTCGGTTCTAATAACCGATCTGATTATGTGATTAGTTATCAAATTTTCGAAAACAATTAATCAAAATATTTAAATTAACTTTGATACAAAAAAAGTAAGTAATAATTAATTTGATAGGGTTAACTATGTTAGCTTTCGAAAAAATGTTTTTGTGTTTCCGTAGAAATCATTTTTTGTAAGATTATTGTGAACTTTTGGTAATTAAAAATACATGTTTGATAGGTTATTGTAAATAAATATTTCCTGATTTTTGTGAAAAAAATTGTTTGCAAATTTTCATGCAAACATTTTTGTGGTAGTTTCGTAGAAAATTATATCTTGGCAGGTGCGTAAATAGCTTGAAGATCTTTGCCGGACACGAATATCGCATAAGTTTTTTTCGGAACAAGTTTAATTTCGGGAAATGTTCGCAGGACTTATTTCTTAAAATAAAGCTCTTTTTATAAAATATGACACATTCTTTCTACTATATAGGTAATACGGTAACCAAATTTGATGACTGCTTTCATCATAAAATGATATATTTGCTATTAAAAACATTTTTATCGAAATTCACCGCGATAACGCAATTGCTGCGTCCAGACTTTTCTTAGTTTTGACTTGACTGCTTCTGTTTCTGTCAGCTGACACTGTTGCCACTCACATCAGGTAGTGACAACATGACAGCGGTAATAGGGATCAGTGTGTGGGGATATGTATTAGGTATACTTAGTTATTTCTTCTTCTACTTTCCTTTAAAACGGTGACTTGCATGAAGCGGGACGAGGCTAGGATTTATTCCCGTGTGGATACTTTCTTTTAATAAAATTTATAAACCATTGTGTTGTATAATAAATACCTATAATAAAGGTGACTAGCAGGTATAGATTATCTAAACTCGCCAGAATTAGAACATTACTAGATTGCGCTAAATATTAGAAAAGAGCAGGCTATGTCGTTAAGAACGCGTTGAGGCATGAGTATTGAACTGTTTTATTGAACCGTTTATGACCTCCTGTACAACTTCATAGATACACCCTGCTTTATCCCGCCTCTCGTTTAGATGTCCCGTCTCTTGTATGCGGTTTCTTATCTGTCGTCTGTCCTGGACATCGTTCCACACACCACAATCTTATCTGCTGGTGCTCAGAGCAGCTTTGCCGTTGAAACGTCAATTGATAATAGTTAAGTGCGATAATCTGCTATAGAATTACTTGAAAGCTGTAAACCTGTATATTTCATCAAGGAAACATAATTGTTCTCCTAAAAGCATGATATCTTTGAAATATGGAATTATGTTGGTACAATCTAAATCAAAACTGAATATATAATGTCATTTATTACGTTTATTGTAATAAATATAACCACATTGTGGCCGAAAATTGAAAAAGTCTGGACGCTGCATTATAACAGTGAATTTTCATTTAAAGCTGTTAAATCGCAAAAGATCCCAAAAAATGTATCTCCTACAATAATGAAGCTGGTTTGATAAAACTCGGTTCATTTATTAAGATTTTGTTACATACCAAAATTGAATTTACTGGGCTGAGAGAAAAATCAATTATTAAAATATTAAAAAAATTATATTAAAATGCGCCACCATAAAGCTTCGTCCAAACACTACTGGTTATATGTACAGAGATGGGATAATGTGTGGAACCAAGTAAATATGTCTGGAATTTTTAGAAATATTGAAATGAATTTTTGGCGGCATATATTGCAAAAAATTTCGTATTTACTTTTAATTTTCTTCAACTATTTTGAACTTCCGGTTTATAATGTATAATGTATAATGTGTAATGTATAGAGTATAAATGTATAAATGTATAAATGTATTAATGTATAATGTATAATGTGTAATGTGTAATGTGTAATGTGTAATGTGTAATGTGTAATGTGTAATGTGTAATCTGTAATGTATAATGTATAATGTGTAATGTGTAATGTATAATGGATAATGTATAATGTATAATGTATAATGTATAATGTACAATGCATAATGTATAAAGTATAACGTATATATATATATATATATATATATATATATATATATATATATATATATATATATATATATATATATATATTTTAATTTCAACAACACACCACGAGGGCTTACAGCCTAAATACTATCGTACTGTGGGTGTTGACAGGGAGGAAAGAAGCAACTTGTTAATTCTGGACTTGAAGGTTTGGAGGCTCGGAAGAGAAGGAAACACATGTGCCGGCAAGGAATTCCACAACTTGGAAGTCCTCGGGACAAAAGAGCGGGCACAACAAGAAGTTCTATGTCTGGTGACCTGGACAGTAAATGGGTGCCTTCGCTCTGTTCCTCTGGTAGATCTGTTGGGGGCAGCAGGTGGTAGAACTATGGAGAAAAGCTCCTCTGAGCAGTGCCCGTGCAGATATCTATAAAATAGAGAGAGGTTACCAACGCCACGTCGCTGGGCAAGGGATGGCAGCCTTTGGGTGAGGGTAGGGTCACCGATGAGACGTATAGTTCTATTTTTAATGGAGTCCAGGATATCGAGTGTAGAAGCGGCAGCTGCACCCCAGATGTGGGAGCAGTATTCGAGGTTTGGCCTTATTTGTGAAGTATATAAGGTATAGAGATTAGCTGGTGAAAAGTATTTGCGAGCCCGGAAGAGGAAACCTAATTTCTTAGCAGCCGCTTCTGCAATTGATGTGACATGTTGGTGCGAATTAAGATTTCTATCCACAGAAATGCCAACAAGAGAAAAGGACTCATTACTTTGAATAACTTGGTTGTTCATTGTGATGGGTCTAGGGCTGGTGTATCTCTTATGAGAAAGAAAGCAAGACTGAGATTTGCCGGGTTGAATTGTACAAGATTTCTACTTCCCCAATCTAATATTTTTTGGAGATCCACGGAGACAGAACTCTCCATGAGTCTGCGATCCTCATCTAATTGGGCTAAAGAGACAGGCTTAGAATATTGTATATTTGAGTGGAGGGTGCTGTCGTCCGCGTCACTGTGAAGTGGGTTGGATGTGCTAGAGAGGAGGTCAATTTCATCCCCTGAGACAAGAGGTGGGAACGTGCTTTTGCAGAAATTATTCCCAATAGATTTAGCAAGAGTCCAGAAGGGTTTGCCGTCGTTGGAGCTTAATAGGACTTTGTTATTGATGTGGTTATTAAACGAGTTTTTTGCCTCAGAAAGAATGCGGACATAGCGGTTTCTTGCGTCGTTAAATGCTTGACGGTTTTCTTGACTGGGATTGTGTAGAAGCGTTTTGTGGGCTTTGACCTTTTCAAGTCTGACCTTGTCACAGAATTTAGAGAACCAGGGCTTTTGAGTGGCTAAAGAGGTTTTGTGTGTACGTGGAATAACTAGCTCCATGCCAGCGTGGATAATTTCGGTGACGTTTTGTGAGATATCAGACGGGTCAGGATGAGAGAAGCAGACAGACGCCCATGGAAATGAGGAAAAGTAATCCCGCATTTCGTCCCAGTTTGCGGAGTTGTAGTGCCAAACGATACGTGGGTGTGATGACTGTGTGACCTCGGATTGCATTGCGCAGGAAGCAGTGACCATGCCGTGGTCTGAGCGGCCAAGGGGGGCGGTGACTGATATCTTATAGCATTCAGGTTTTGTAGTAAGAAGGAGATCCAAGTGATTTGAGCTGTGTGTTGGGATACGAGGAAAGTAAGCAGGTTGCTGAACCATATTGGCTAAAGAATTGCTGACTGCAAAGGCCTCTGCTGCTCTCCCTTGTGGATCGGTTTTTGAAGATCTTAGCCATTCCTTATTATGGATATTGAAGTCACCAAGAATAGTGACCTCGGAGGAAGGATACTCAGAAATCAGATAGTCGGTTTTTTCAGAAAGGTAGTCAAAGAGCTGTACAAAGTTGTTGTCAGAAGGTGACTGGTAAATGCAACAGATGAATTTAGTTGCAGCCCTGAGAGAGAGTTTTATCCTTAGTATGTCTTTTCTTCCAGCTTCTAAATTGGGGAGTCTGGTGCAGGGTGGATTGCTACGGACGTATGCGCACACTCCTCCATGCAATCTAAAGGAAGTAATGAGCTCATACCCCGGGAAATTAAGGTGATTAGTGGCTGCTTTGGCACTGATTTGGGTTTCGGTGAGGAAGAGGAGTTGGGACCTGTTAGCCTGGAGGAAATGGTGGACGGAGTTCAGGTTATAATTTAGGCCACATATATTTGAAAAGGATATGTTAAATCTTGATGTTGGCGCCCCCTGTACAACCCTCTCCCGGAGATCCGAATGGAGGGGTATTTTGTCTCCGGAATCTTTTGTACAAGGAGGAGCCATCATCATTTTTGCTTATAAGGGAAACCGACTCATACACCAGAACCGGAAACGTTCGTCGGGACTTCACCGGCCCCTTGATGTATGTGGTGGTACCTCCTCGGGCGTGAAATAATCCTTTACTATTACGTGAAGGAAAATTCCACTACCACCTGCTAGGGATTGGATTGGATCAATGTCTACCCCTTTAAAAATAAGATTGATACAGGGACTATTAATTGTCCAATAGTTATGCTTTTCGACATAGTAGGAGGATACAAAACATTATCATTTTGCATCCATGCCTATTGTCGGCGTGTATAATGTATAATGTGTAATGTGTAATGTGTAATGTGTAATGTGTAATGTGTAATGTGTAATGTATAATGTATAATGCATAATATATAATGTATAATGTAAAATGTAAAATGTAAAATGTAAAATGTAAGATGTAAAATGTAAAATGTAAAATGTAAAATGTAAAATGTAAAATGTAAAATGTAAAATGTAAAATGTAAAATGTAAAATGTAAAATGTAAAATGTAAAATGTAAAATGTAAAATGTAAAATGTAAAATGTAAAATGTAAAATGTAAAATGTAAAATGTAAAATGTAAAATGTAAAATGTAAAATGTAAAATGTAAAATGTAAAATGTAAAATGTAAAATGTAAAATGTAAAATGTAAAATGTAAAATGTAAAATGTAAAATGTAAAATGTAAAATGTAAAATGTAAAATGTAAAATGTAAAATGTAAAATGTAAAATGTAAAATGTAAAATGTAAAATGTAAAATGTAAAATGTAAAATGTAAAATGTAAAATGTAAAATGTAAAATGTAAAATGTAAAATGTAAAATGTAAAATGTAAAATGTAAAATGTAAAATGTAAAATGTAAAATGTAAAATGTAAAATGTAAAATGTAAAATGTAAAATGTAAAATGTAAAATGTAAAATGTAAAATGTAAAATGTAAAATGTAAAATGTAAAATGTAAAATGTAAAATGTAAAATGTAAAATGTAAAATGTAAAATGTAAAATGTAAAATGTAAAATGTAAAATGTAAAATGTAAAATGTAAAATGTAAAATGTAAAATGTAAAATGTAAAATGTAAAATGTAAAATGTAAAATGTAAAATGTAAAATGTAAAATGTAAAATGTAAAATGTAAAATGTAAAATGTAAAATGTAAAATGTAAAATGTAAAATGTAAAATGTAAAATGTAAAATGTAAAATGTAAAATGTAAAATGTAAAATGTAAAATGTAAAATGTAAAATGTAAAATGTAAAATGTAAAATGTAAAATGTAAAATGTAAAATGTAAAATGTAAAATGTAAAATGTAAAATGTAAAATGTAAAATGTAAAATGTAAAATGTAAAATGTAAAATGTAAAATGTAAAATGTAAAATGTAAAATGTAAAATGTAAAATGTAAAATGTAAAATGTAAAATGTAAAATGTAAAATGTAAAATGTAAAATGTAAAATGTAAAATGTAAAATGTAAAATGTAAAATGTAAAATGTAAAATGTAAAATGTAAAATGTAAAATGTAAAATGTAAAATGTAAAATGTAAAATGTAAAATGTAAAATGTAAAATGTAAAATGTAAAATGTAAAATGTAAAATGTAAAATGTAAAATGTAAAATGTAAAATGTAAAATGTAAGATGTAAGATGTAAGATGTAAGATGTAAGATGTAAGATGTAAGATGTAAGATGTAAGATGTAAGATGTAAGATGTAAGATGTAAGATGTAAGATGTAAGATGTAAGATGTAAGATGTAAGATGTAAGATGTAAGATGTAAGATGTAAGATGTAAGATGTAAGATGTAAGATGTAAGATGTAAGATGTAAGATGTAAGATGTAAGATGTAAGATGTAAGATGTAAGATGTAAGATGTAAGATGTAAGATGTAAGATGTAAGATGTAAGATGTAAGATGTAAGATGTAAGATGTAAGATGTAAGATGTAAGATGTAAGATGTAAGATGTAAGATGTAAGATGTAAGATGTAAGATGTAAGATGTAAGATGTAAGATGTAAGATGTAAGATGTAAGATGTAAAATGTAAAATGTAAAATGTAAAATGTAAAATGTAAAATGTAAAATGTAAAATGTAAAATGTAAAATGTAAAATGTAAAATGTAAAATGTAAAATGTAAAATGTAAAATGTAAAATGTAAAATGTAAAATGTAAAATGTAAAATGTAAAATGTAAAATGTAAAATGTAAAATGTAAAATGTAAAATGTAAAATGTAAAATGTAAAATGTAAAATGTAAAATGTAAAATGTAAAATGTAAAATGTAAAATGTAAAATGTAAAATGTAAAATGTAAAATGTAAAATGTAAAATGTAAAATGTAAAATGTAAAATGTAAAATGTAAAATGTAAAATGTAAAATGTAAAATGTAAAATGTAAAATGTAAAATGTAAAATGTAAAATGTAAAATGTAAAATGTAAAATGTAAAATGTAAAATGTAAAATGTAAAATGTAAAATGTAAAATGTAAAATGTAAAATGTAAAATGTAAAATGCGCAATGTGCAATGTACACTGTACACTGTACAATGTACTATGTACAAAGTGCGATGTACAATGTACAAAGTACAAAGTACAACATACAACGTATAATGTATATATTAACAATGAAACAGGCCAATGTCACCTTAGTGACAGGAATGTTCATGCACGTCTAGAGGTTAACAATAAAAATAACATACCGCATACAATCATATAACAATTAAGAAAAATATTCCTCAAATAACACACAAAAGCAAAACAAGAATAATTATAAAATACACAAGAAGGTTCCAAAGAAAAGCTTCAGAATACAGATCTAAATCCAATGTTGTTTTTTAGAAACACTAGGTGCAAAAAGTGGTATGCCATGGTAACTGTTACAAATTAAAAGTGCATATTACTAAAAAAAACTTGAAAATTGAAGATAGCTTAGTTGTAGTTTATATGTAAAAATCGTCCATAGGGTAGCACGTCTTGTTTAGGATAATTGTTTTAGTCTCTTATTGAAAACTTGGAAAGAGTCTACATTCCGTACATCTTCTGGCAATGCATTAAACAATTTGCAGCCATTGTAGAACAGTGACTTTTGGTACAGAGCTGTGTGATATTTGTCAGTTATTTTTACTTCTTGTGGTATAGCCACGTTTAACTGCATTGCCTGTTTATTTGGTCTTATTTTGAAAAACATGAGTTGTGCTAACTCATGAATGTAGATGCTGAGTGTAAGGGTACCCTGTTCCTTAAAAGTATGTCTGCAAGTGTGTCTATGCGGAATATTCAATATGATTTCCATTACTTGTTTTTGTTGTTGAAAGACTCAATTTGCTTCAGTTGATAATCCCCAGTGTATAATACCAAACCTTTGCGTTTTCTTTGGGAAAATTTTTATATCTCCGGAAATAACAAAGTAATGGCAACCAAATTTGGTACGTATGTTTGTATTATAAAAAGTGTGTAAAATCTAGGTGTGTAAGTTAAAAGACAAAAAAGTTTTAGGCATTTAAAAAAAGGGGCGTATTCCTTAAAACGTCAAACAGTTAGGCAAATAACCTGAAACGAAAACAGGTTGTGTAAAGAAAGTGTCGCAAGAAAAATGTTCTACAAACCCTCAGGTTTCAGCTTCAACCATCATTGTCTTTCATTATACTAAAATAATTCCAGAAAATTCATTTCAAATTGACCCTTTCTCCGATGCTTTGGCAGTGGTTCTGGTTAAGTTTAGAGTTTAACGCTCCATAATTTTGAGCTAGTTTTCGTTGAAAAAATTCGGCTGTGTCTTTTGAATTTTAAAAATAATTCTTCAAATGTTCGCAAACTGGGCCCCTTAAAGTCCATATCCGGGTTTGCATTCAGTTTTTATCTGTTTATATATATATATATACAGGGTGACGCATTTCTACGGCAAACCTCAATATTCTTGTTGTTATACAAAAGACGAAAAAACTGTATATGTTAATTATAGGGTGTCTTGAGGTGCATCTTATAAAATTATTTTAACAATCACAGGATGGCCCATAAGTCGCTGGTGATACCTGCAATTCTTTTTTCGAGCATCCTTTATATTATGGCATTTTTGAATTTTTCATAGAAATATGACGCATGTTTGTAAGAAAATAATCGAGACGCAGACTTTTATTAAATGTTTCAAATTTAAATAACTCAATTTGCTATTAACCTAAGGTTTGTTGGCTAGAAAACTAGTTTTCTCGGAAACATTTCAAGTTTTTGACTTGCATTATTTCAATATACAATTGACTAACTGGGACTTGCATCTGGCTCTTGATCGCCTGCTCAAATCGTCAACTCCAGGGAACCGCGAGCTTTGATACAACAACCTATCTATTTCCTGACAATAAATCCAATTAGGAATAATATTGTTCGAATTTTTTGTTGTACTGGAGCACCACAACACTTATGTACAAGCCGCCGCTGATCGAAATTGATGCCTGTTTGCATCAAAGAAACATATTTGCCATTAAAAACATGTTAATGAAAATTCACTGTCATAACGCACTTACTGCGTCCACGCTGTTTTCATTTTATGCTTGGCTTAGTATTAATCTCAGATTATGGGATAATAACGCTTACAGCGTCCGCTGTGTGTGGCTCATAAGTCGTTGGTAATACCTACAATTATTTTTTCGAACATCCCTTATATTATTGCATTTTTGAATTTTTCATCTAAATACGATGCATATTTGAAAAAAAATTCGAGACACCATAAATGGATTTTGGTAGCAAATGTTCATTAAATGTTTCAAATTTCAATAACTCAATTAATCTAAGGTTTGTTGTTTTCTCGGAAACATTTCAAAATTATTTTCGGAGAATGTTTGTACATTTTCAAACAATCCGTGATTTTGATAAAATATGGTACGATGTTTCTACTATATAGGTTATACACGGTAACCAAATTTATGCCTGCTTGCATTAAAGACATATTTGCTATTGAAAACATTTTAATGAAAATTCGAAAATTCACTTCCACAAGGTACTTGCTACGACCAGACTTTTTCCAATTTATGCTTGCCTTAGTAATTATCCGAGATCATGGCAATAACGATTATACTTGACGCTTACAGCGTGCGCTTTAAGACTTAAATAGGCTTGCCCATTAAAGATCTGGAAGTAGATTCTAAGGAAGCAATTTCTGAGGGGCAATATTGGTGATCGTGTGGATAGAAAAGATAGCAATATCCAGCTTTTCTCCTGTCGTCTAGCGAAGTAGGATTAACTCTGGTAGATAAATCTCCTAAAGGGAGAACAATACAATCTAGGAGGGACACGGTCGGCTTTGGGGTAGCCTTGAGTCATGAAAGAGTATTCCAACTATTGGACGTTTATGTGACCTATACAGCGTAAGAAATGGTAAAAAATTATCTGGTGTGAATATTCCGTAGATCAGTGATTTCGATAGCTTATTCTTTATTAAAGAGAACTACAACATATATTTTTCAATCCTTAGGAAGCGTAGGTGTTTAGATTGAATGTCTTTCTACTCTGGTGCAATATTATGTTGGCTTGCTTGCTATTTTTATTAGAGGCAGTTATTTTATTCAGTAGTTTAATTTGTCCTCAATACTTGTTGTTAATTTTTCCTTAATACTTGGTACTTGGCTTCCAGAATACAAAATATAATGTGCGCTTAAAATCCCCCCCTTCAAGTGTTAAAGTTGAGTATTTTCTTGCCAACAAATAAATTTGATAATTTTCTATGAGTGCAGTGCCGGCAATAAAAATAAGTTGACATTTCAAGTAAACTAGCCATCGCTTTGCCTTTTCAGTTTACGTAATTTTTAAATATCGAATAGTAAGATTGAATCGACAATGTGTAAAGAAATACTATTTCTGGAATCTCAATTAACTTAAACCATTTTATCATATTTTAATTGTTTTTCTCCTTAAATGCGTAAATTTCTTTACAGTCTGCTTTCCACCACTGACAGTTTGATTTATACGAGTTAATAGCCATCTCGTCGGTACAAGCCTAACAAATTTTCCTTCTGGCAAACTTGTAATATTTATCATGAAGACGTCAGAAAATTCGTCGAAATTGTTACATAACTAGACAAACCTTTTTCATTAGGCCTTAAAAGTTTAAGATTTATTACTTTTGTAAAGATATAATCATCAGTCGACGTAGCCCATCCTGTTCACGAATTTTCTAATGTAATCATATCGTGTTCCTGGAAGTTTTTTAGCAAGGTGGTGATTTTTCAAGCAGCGCTCCTTCAGGGATTAAAGCGTACCGCCTGTTTCGATCGAGTGAAAGAGTAATAAGTATTTGCCGGTCGAATGCTCGGCTCATCTACTTCTAGCTTCTACACTTTATTTCCTTTCTTGTGTCGAATCCTTTTCATTTCCGCATTACCCTCCTCCCATAGGGCACCGGGTGCACTGGGGAAGGTATGTTCCGGGAAGTTTCACACAATGTAAGGCAAGAAAATCGCCAACGAGATGTATCGTTTCTGTCTACGCCTCTTGTACAATCTCCAGCACAACTAAAAGAGGGTTAATGTTGCTTATTTGCTGTGACCGAAGACGTTCTATTATTGTGAGAGGTGTCGACAAGTGCTCACCGGGATTTGCCCTCCCTCGACATATGTTCGGTGTTGTTGTCAGTGTCCATTCGCTTTCACGTGTTTGACTTTCTTGGCAGACGTATCACTTTAGGTTTTCCTCGTTTCAACTTTAGATATACGTATTGTTGGGACAAGTTAAAAATCCCCAAAGTCTAGAACCTAAAATTTTACAGATTTAATTAAAACCACCGTTTTCTTTTAAAGCAAATGCTTTATAACATTTTACGAAACAAATTTACTAAATAAAATTTGTTATTTATGAAAAGAAACAAGGACACCCTCTTAACAATATAAAATAAAGTAACAATGATAATTATAATGATCTTGGTAATTGAGTAAATTGATTAAACTATTTTTTTTTCTAGGAACACCCTAAAAATGTGATATGAAAAGCAATTATGTCTAGTTGTGGCGCCGAAATAACATCATTTTGACCACAAGGTTCACAAAAAAAAATAGCTTGTTGTTGGGCATTTTTTATTCTGCTGCAGATTACGCATTTGCGTCGGAGTCTCTGCTTGTCTGTTATTGTACTAAATGCTACAAAGAACACTCGGTATGAATCGCAGTACCTTTTCTTTAGATAACTAGGTAGTGGTTACTGAATTAGGATTCCTTTGACCTCTATTTTGATTGGTGTTACTGGATTCCCATTCATGTCTAACCAACTAAAGTGAAATCAGCGTGTTACAGTTTAGCAACCTTTCTAAAATACTTAATGACTAGATAAGCATTTGTTTCTATAATTTTCAAGAGGGACGCATATATACTGTGTTTCTAGTTCTAAATGTGCCAGACTAGGCGACTAATTGGAGCCGAGCACTGGCGGGGGTCTTGTCCAGAAGAGCCTGGAGGGAGGCAGATATCTTTGGTGAGTGCTATACACCCGGATTTCAAGGCCTTTACTGCGGGCTTCGAGATGGAGAATTGACCTCGCTTGGTTCTTACTTGGAAACGGGCTGCCAGATGAAACCGCCTTGGGTTAAGCACTGGAGGGTGTCGCTTGTCCAAACAATCCATAGGGGTTGATATCTCTGGGGAGTGGCATACACCCGGATTTTGAGGCCTTTACTGTGGGCTTCGAAATGGACAACTGACGTCGCTTGGTTGTTACCCAGGAACGGGGTTCCAGATAATACCGAATTGCGTTACGCGCTGGCGGGTGTTGGGTGTCCAAACAAGCCGGAGGTCGTTGAGATATCTGGTGAGTGGTAAACAACCGGGGTTTGAGGCCTCCACTATGTGCTTCGAAACGGACAAGCGACCTCGTTTCGAAGATGCTCGTGAGCGGAACCCGGTGATATGTCGCCTTGAGTCCAACACAGGTGGATGTCGGGTCTGAATGAACCAGAAGGATAGCTGAGATCTCTAGGGATAGGCTACAACTGGAGATTGAGGCCTCTTCTGTAAGCGTCGGAACGGGCAAACTACTCGCTCGGATGCAGCTCGGGTGCGGGACTTCATGATACCGCCTCGAGTCAAACACTGACTGATGTCGGGTCCAGAAAGGTTATCTCTCTGTGCGCTTCGAAACGGGCAGGTGACTTCACCCAGGTGGCAGTGCACCTGTCAAACCAATTTTTACACTCAAACATATCGTCTCTTATCGGGCGTTCGATTTGTTGTAAAATTTAAGCAAACACCTGCGGGTATCGGGTCTAGACGAACCCGTAGGAGAGCTGAGATCTCTAGGGGTAAAAAGGTAAGATGCTTACTGGCAATTAGGCCATTGCTGACCCTTTTTGCTCATCTAAACTAACCTACCCTCCACCTTGAGCTCGATCTCAACGACGACAGTGATTTTGAAAAATCATCCGCCGCCGGTGAGGCTCGAACCGTCGACCCCCGAGTCCGTATTGGAAAGTCTGAATCGACTTTCCCGCACGTCCACGGAGGCGCTGATCTCTAGGGGTACATTACACCTAGAAATTGTGGCCTTCTCTGTGAGCTTCGGAATGGGCTAGCGACCTCGCTTGGATGCTGCTCGAGAGCGGGACTTTATGATGCCGCCTCGAGTCAAGACTGACGGATGTCGGGTGCAGATGATCTCGGAGAGAGGTTATCTCTTTTTGAGTTCTTTCGAAACGAACAAGCGACGTCACTCAGATGAAAGTAAACCTACAAGCCAACTTAAACTCATAAAAAAAGATCAACTCTCGCAAGGAGCTGGAAATCATGGGTGAAATATAAGTAATTAGACCTAAGCCACAATTGACCTAAGGTTGCGGTGAATTGATTGGAGTAGCCCACTCACACTGAATATAATCTAGTCTAATCTATGTCAGATTCCCTCTAGGGCTACGCCATATTGACGTAAATGATTGTGTACGTCTACTGATGGTGCACCTTGAAAATATTATCCAATTAATTCAATTCAAGGCACTAGTAACATATTTCTGACCATCTTCGTAAGTTAGTTTGTTTGGCAGGGGTGCCGTCTTATGTACTGTATGACCCTGCAAAAATGTGTATTAATATATCGGGCCATACGCAGCTAATAGTATTTACTTTATTAATGGTTTTTTATAAAATAATAGTAGCTTCTCTTTGCTCTACACATTTCTCTTTCGAAAGTTTAATGGAGAACCGCTAAGTATGCTGGGAAGTATGTTAAAACGAATCAAACTAAAGATCAATATAATGAAATCAAAAGTAATGAAGTTAACTAAAGATAGAACGGTGAAAATCAAAGTAAAGCTAAAAGTCCAACAACTTGAAACACCTGAAATGTTCACGTTCCTTTGGGGTATTGTTACTAATGGTGCAAGATGTAGCAAAGAACTGAGAAGAAGGATTGCATAGCAAGGATTCAACAAAGTAATATTCTTACTAATACGCGCCCTAATTTGACCTGAGGAGGTTCATCACGTCGTACGTACCGAGTCTGGTAGTGTATCGGTGACAACCTAGGCGTTAACAAAGCAAAACATGAAGAGAATAGATGCTTTTAAAATAGGGACATGAAAAAAAAATGATAGAGATAGGATAATACGATAGAATGGTGAATAAAATTTTGCTGGAAGCGAAGATAGATGCTTGGCGAAATATATTTAAAGAAGGAAGGCTAAATTTGTGGGTCATATTCTAAGACATAACAGGACACATATTTGAAAACCCAGCAAAACTGATAAAGTGTGGCAGTTATAATGAACTAAGGAGATCTGTTGGAGAGAGAGGATCATGTTTGCAATGATAGCGCGACATGCCTTGTTATTATGATGATACTGTACATTTGACTTGAAGTGAAAACTAACACGGTGAATTAAAGAGACCTCCAATGTTGCTTACATCGTAAGTTGCTCTTTAGAAAATGTTTGCAACTAATACAAACAATAATTGGAGTAAGAATCTGAAAATCAATATTTTTACACAAAATTGCCAAATATTTTTTTTTCAGAAATCCTTCTATGTAAACTGATAATAAATATAAAGAAAACTATGGGACACATAAATAATCTAAACTAAAATTACTAATATCGTCCTTACACGCATTATACTTGAAAAATATTTTCAACCTGAGTTTACTAAAAGAAAAAATGTACTCATTTTCGAGGTGCTGTTACGATATGCGATGGGTGAAAGTTAAAAAACCGTTTTCTTTTCTGTACCAAATTAGGTATATTAACCAAAAAAAATATGCTATGGCTCTGTACTTCCAAATATGTAGGTCAAACTACCTGATCAATAAAGAATGAGTATGTTCAAATAAAATAACAGAGGTCTTTACGCATGACTATGCCACGCTTAGTTTAACAAGCAATAATACACACGCTTTGAATTATCAATCACAAACCAGCAAATAATTATCCCATGTAATTTATCAAGTATTATGTTTGCTGATTACCTAGATAATTAATTGTAAGCTTGTTCCATTTTATTGTTATTGGACCTTTTGACATGAGAAGCTTCTAGCAAAACGGTCTATATTCCTTGTTGTTAGTGAAATAATCCCTCCTATGACAAGGCATAAGCGCCTCTTGATGACATTCTATTATACCAGGCATACAAACGTACGCATATTCAGTCAGTAATTAAGCTATTACTACATGTTCCCTCTGTAAATAATTGTTCTAAAGACTCTTACTATAACGGTGTGTTGCGGAAACTCCTCTTTTGTCAGTCCTGAATGAATTGTTTGGTTTATTCGCTTGTTAAAGACAAAGTTAGTTCTCCAGTCTGTCTAGATTGAATTGAAGCCGTTTTATACCTTTCTTTGTTGAATCATGTACACCACAACATTTGTATATACCATGTTTTTTTAAGAAAAATACCTGTTTTCGGATTAGTCAATTTAGCAATTCAAAGCACTACTACAGTGTATTGCGTAAAAGGAATTCTGTTTGTGTAGGCTGTTATTCAAAGTATTAGACTGTTAGAAACAATAGGAACGAGAAAATTTGGTACCCACACAACTTGCTTTAATGGAGATTTTATTATATTTACATATAAGAGATTCTTAGGGTGCTAGCAAATATGGGATTTAGAGTTTACCGTATGATTTAATGACAAGCTTTCTTTTAGAGACTTCTTAAACTGTGAGGAGTAAGTATGTATGGGGTTCCACAAGGAACTATTCTTGCACCATTGTTTTTCAACATTTATATAAATGATATTTTATATTGAGAATTCGTGAGGAGATTATAAGTTTTCTCTGTGCCAATTACTTGGGAGAACTTAAAAAGTCCGACGA
Organism: Tillus elongatus; assembly: GCA_964006375.1. Lineage (NCBI taxonomy): Eukaryota > Metazoa > Arthropoda > Insecta > Coleoptera > Cleridae > Tillus > Tillus elongatus. The sequence goes on from OZ023265.1 coordinate 72,619,063, forward strand.
AAGAAGACTATGTTAATGTACTTACATTTTTTTAAACCGACATTTAGGTGTTAATCTAAACAACTCTGTTTGTTCGCTTCACTTTGCACAGATAATATACCATTATTTTCTACACGGGATATTCGGATGCGTAGTGTAATTGTGCAGTTTGAATGTTCAGACCACATTAAATATTTAAGCATATAACCTTAGATAGCCATTTAAGGTGGGATCTACACATAAGTAGCCTGGTTAAAAAGTGTGTGTGTGTGTGTGTTTTGTTTCTTTAACGTCGGCCTATTTCCGAGACTATGGCCAATCACCGACGCCAGGGAGCAGTTTCACCTTACTATCCTGGAAATTTTGCCGAACCCCTGCCTTTCTGTAAGGAGGGTAGGGATCTTTAACGTGCTTAACATCGCATGGACACGGGACCGTCGTCTTTACGCCCCCTAAGAAGGGCGGAACGTGCAGACATTCAACTTGCTCAAATACAATGCCAGAACCTCGGTTGATGTTAATTTTACAGTTTGTACTGAAAAAGTGAAAGGAGTACCCTGGGATCGAACCCAGCACCCTTCGGTTCAGAGGCACACGTTCTTACCCCTGAACCACCGAGGTTCTCTGGTTGAAAAGTGAAGACATATGTTGTTTAGATTTAAACTGTATAAGAAATTTATTTCTATTGAATATTTAAATGTTTTATATCATGACTCGCTCAAGAGTCAACTCACGTATGGTGTAATAGTGTGGGGTAGAGTAAATGACTGCCACTTGCATAGCCTTGATGTGCTGCAGAAATTGATTATTAAAATTATCCTTGGCAAACCAACAGTATATCTGACATAACAACTCTTTGACGAATCAAAACTATTTAGTATGAGACAACTCTATGCCTACTGTCTCTGTGTGTGGCAGAACAGAAACAGATCGTTGTTGACATCCATATAACACCGATATGAGCCGAGCCATAAGAACACCGTGCACTCCCGAACACACAAAGTGAATAAAACTATAGGACAAAGGTCCTTTACCTACTTGGCACCAAAACTGTTTTCCAAACTACCTTGTGACATTAAAAACACTCACTTAAAAAAATTAAATTAAACTTAAAAACTGGAATTTGGCTCAGACTGTCTGAAAGATACATGAGATGCTATATAATGTGATAATATAATGCAAAATGTATGCTTGCCTGAGAAGAGAATGTGCTTTTAACTTTTGAATTGGTGTTGTAGCAAGAAAACTGATATATCATATGATATATGATATATGATATATGATATATGATATATGATATATGATATATGATATATGATATATGATATATGATATATGATATATGATATATGATATATGATATATGATATATGATATATGATATATGATATATGATATATGATATATGATATATGATATATGATATATGATATATGATATACGATATACGATATACGATATATGATATATGATATTGGGTATATGGTATATGATATATGATATATTAGTTATTTTTTTCCAAATAACACACCACTAGGGCTTACAACCTAAATACTATCGTACCGTGGGTGTCGACAAGGAGGAAAGAGGCAACTTGTTAATTCTGGACTTGAAGGTTTGGAGGTTCGGGGGAGAAGGAAAAACATGTGCCGGCAAGGAATTCCACAACTTGGAAGTCCTCGGGACAAAAGAGCGGGCATAACAAGATGTTCGATGTCTGGTGACCTGGGCAGTAAAAGGGTGCATTCGCTCTGTTCCCCTGGTAGATCTGTTGGGGGCAGCAGGTGGAGAAACTATAAAAGAAAGCTCCTCCAACGGCACGTCGGTGGGCAAGCGATGGCATCCTTTGGGTGAGGGTAGGGTCACCGATGACACGTATTCTGAATGGAGTCCAGGATAGCGAGTGTAGAAGCGGCATCAGCACCCCAGATGTGGGAGCAGTAATAGAGGTTTGGTCTTATTTGTGAAGTATATAAGGTATAGAGATTAGCTGGTGAAAAGTATTTGCGAGCCCGGAAGAGGAAACCTAATTTCTTAGCAGCCGCTTTTGCAATTGATGTGACATGTTGGTGCCAATTGAGATTTCGATGACATGACATGGCATGATATGGCGTGACGTGACATGACATGACATGACATGACATGACATGACATGACATGACATGACATGACATGACATGTCTATAGGACAAATGTCCTTTACCTACTTGGCACCACAACTGTTTTCCAAACTACCTTGTTACATTAAAAACACTTACTTAAGAAATTAAACCGAAGGTCAAAAACTGGATTTTGGCTCAGACTGTCGGAAAGATGCATGAGATTCTATATATTATGCTAATATAATGCGAAATGTATGTGTGCTTTTAACTTATGAATTGATGTTGCAGCAAGGAAGCTGACATGACATGACATTAAAAGTCCAAACCATCGTTTGTTGAAACTGTTAAACTCCTGGGATTAAGAATTTGTTTCATTTATTTGTGAAACTGACGATAACAAGGTAGGTCACTGACTCGGTTCTTTTCGAAATTGTAGTATATTTTAACCCTCAATGACCCAGGTACCAAAAGTACTATATTAGTATTGTTTGGCCATCAGGTGATTTTATGTCTCATTTATTGATCTAAAGTATTTTTTGAGTTGAGAAACTTTTAGGTCACTATACTGGATGTGCGGCATATAACAACTGTTGCCCATTAAATAGTTCAAAGAAGGTTGTGGTGTAAAAAAGTGTCATTTCAGCACCGAGTAGATATTCCGAATTGTAACACCCTATGTTCTTCTGTATTTAGCAAAGCTGAGAACTTCAGCGAAACTGCGGTCATACATACAATATAATAAATATAAGTGAAAATCAATTTGTTTACTTCTTGTTTTTTTTTTAATGCAATTTGGCGATCATCGGTACGGCACAGATGAGCTCCAATATGAACGAACCCGGTACGTGTCTAATGGCCAGAGTGCATCTAATGTTTGCAAGCTCTAGTGAACCAATATTTTGACTAAGAATTTGACACGTTTGGTTAAATCTAAAATAAAAGTTTTCATGGCTAATGAGATAAGTTCAGGGATAACAGATAATCGCAGTTGCTCGAATACACTTTTTTTTTGGAATAATGGAAACTAACCGTAAAAAATAGGATCATCTTTTAAATACCGTTTTATACTTCATTGAGAATAGATTTTCTTGGAATTGGTCATACCTTTTGATTACTCTAAGTTTTATTAAAACAAGGCATTCGAGCTACGTCACCTTACGTCTGCAATAATGTATTTGGCAACAACACTCTCATTAGCAAACGCAACAAAATTTATTACCGGCTACCTGTTGAAATGTGGTTGTATAATATATATGTAAGTAATTCGGAGCCCACAAACCCATTTAAACGCCTTAAGAAAGCCATTCCACGTCAGCGGAGTGTATTATTCGCTGCGTATATCTAGGGACAGAGTGGTGTGTATCTGCAGTGAGCTTTGGGGGTTACACCCACTGCATCGGATAGTACATACCTGGCCACCTTATCGATCCGTCCGTTTATACTTATCACCATGTGAACCATCTGCAAACAAACATAATAATGGTTCTCATTTATCTTTGGCATTTTCTGTTATCGTTACTCACTAATTATGAAGTTTGTGAATAAAAAACAGTTCTTATTTTTACTTGCAAATCCAAATTTACTTATTTGACAGAACAGACATTTAGCAGTCAGATTAAAATTGCAAATATTTTATTCATTTTAGTGAGTTTTCTTAAAAACAATTCACTAATGAGGAGATCCCGACTTTTGAATTTTGAAAAAAAATTCTTCAAATGAGCGCTAATTAGGCCCCCCAGAATACATATCCGGGGTCAGTTTCAATTTTTATATGTTTATATATATATATATATATATATATATATATATATATATATATATATATATATATATATATATATATATATATATATATATATATATATATATATGTATGTATCACACTGATAACTCAAAAAATAATGGGCCGATTTTGATTAAATTTGGTGGATAAATTCCTTTTGCAAATGGCTTGGATAAGTTCGTTATCCAGGAAAATCTGCCAAGGTTTGCCCGGAAAATGTTGTGTTTTTTTCGAAAAAAATTTATATCTCCGGAATTAAAAAAGTAAGGGCCACCGAATTTGGTACGCGGGTTTATGTCATTATAGGTAAGTTATCTACCAAAACTATGCTATGTAGGCCAAAAGGCAAAAAAGTTATCGGCATTTAAAGAAAAATAAATTGGGGATTTCCTCAAAACGTCAAAGTTGCGATTTAAAACGTCAAAATCGGCAACATTTAGGAAAATAACTTGAATCTAATACGGGCTATGGAAATCAAATGTCTTAAGGATGTTTTACAAACCCTGAAGTCTTAGTTTCAACCGTCATTGTCCTTTATTTTACTAAAATATTTCCAGAAAATTCATTTCAAATAGACCCTTTCTCTGATGCTTGGCAGTAGTCTTAGCTATAGAGTTTATCGTTTAATGGTGTATAATTTTTGTCGAATTTTCGTAAAAAATTAATAAAGCTCAATATATCCGTTATTACACAAGATATGAAAAAAATTTGTATATATTATTTATAAGGTGTCTTGAGCTACATCTTAAAAATTATTTCTAAAATCACAGAATGGCTCATAAGTCGTTGGTGATACAAATTTTCTTTTTTTTTTAATCAAACACGCTTTATGTTATTGCATTTTTGCATTTTACATCAAAATATAATGCATGTTTATAAGAAAAGAAATTCTGGATGCAGCAAGTGCATTATGGTAGCGAATTTTGATCAAATGCTTCATATTCGAATAGCCCAATTTGCTATTAACCTCTAAGGTTGACCAAGAAACGAGTTTTTCCGGGAACACTTTAAGTTTACTTTTGAAAACTTTTGTACATTTTCACACAATAAACTTATTTTTATGAAACATGGCACATTGTTTTTACTATATAGGTTATACTGGTAACCAAAATTGATGCCTGCTTTCTTAAAAAAACAGACATATTTGCAATAAAAACTTTTAATGAAAATTCACTACCATAACGAACTTGCTGCGTCCAGAGCTTTTACTTATAATTAATAGTAGTACAATATAATTTATTAAATAAAACACACTTCCAAAATGTTCACAGGCATATATTAAAATTGAGACAAGGGTTGCCTAAACAGTAGCTTCATAACATACGGACTGGTTATTTACATAGCAACCAGTTTGTATTGCGATAAAGTAACTTTGTAGCGAAACCTGTGATAGAGTTTCCAATTTCGCTTTAAAAACTGTAAGGTTTGTTAGGTACATGTAGATCCATTATGACATATACTCGAAAGGAAAGTGAGTCAGTACAGAATAAACAGATTTTTAGAACATATAGTAACTGTAGTTTCAGAAGCAAAATAATATTCTCATGGCTACATTCATCCTTTATATGAATGATGTATCCTACTCGTATATACCTACGCCCCTCACTTGTTCTCTAATGAATAATTCGAACATATAGCACAAACAAATTGCTAGCATATACTGAGCTACTATTTTTATGGATACCCTATCGTAGATACAATCAAAAGATTGACCGTGATAACATCAGTTAAAAACACTGCTAACAATTAACAAATTGTTATCTCTATACAAAGTCGAATCGCATTTAAATAGCATAATATATAACCTAAAGGATTTTAAATAAAGGAATATTAAGGTTCACTAACTGATATATAAGACACGAAGCACGTGGCGCCATCTCGTTGCGGAACCAAGTAGTATGTTGTCACGGCAGCTCCAAATAACACAGAGTGTTAAAAAATAGAGACTGTAAACAACCAACCAACAATTTAGTAAGTTGTCAGTCCTGGCCCATTTCTACCCCAATATAGGGAAAAAGTATGTAAGGCTAGATGCATTCTCACCACAATTAGAACCGTAGACCGGTTTCGCTCTAATTAGAGCTCGTCAGTACGGCATATTAATTGCAGGGAAAATACACCTATAAAATAATACGGCTATTTACTAAATTGTTAGTTGGTTGTATACAGTCTCTATGTTTAACACTCTGTGTTATTTGGAGCTGCCGTGACAACATACTACTTGGTTCCGCAACGAGGTGGAGGCACGTGCTTCGTGTCTTATATCTCACTTAGTGCTGGAAGGCTGGCTGCCATAGCCGTATTACTTTATAGGTGTAATTTCTCTGCAATTAGTATGCCGTACTGACGATCTCTAATTAGAGCGAAACCGCTCTAAGGTTCTAATTGTGGTGAGAATGAATCTAGCCTTACAATATTAAGGTTTTTCAAAGGCGGCTCCAAATATTTAAATATCTGATAACACTACCTAATAAGAAACCAGCGAATAACATATTTTGCTTCCTCCTAGAACAAAGACAACTCAGTGACTAACTTCGTATTATTTATTTGCTAGTGTGTATATAATAGCTTATTTGAGCTAAATCGACTCTGACTTCATAAAATTGTCATCTTGTTTATTTAAAATCCACTAAATAATTTCAATCTTTTTAGAAGACTTTTTCAGTTCACTAAACGGTCTACTAATAAGGACTCCAGAACATTTCCCCTTAAATAGAATAAATTTCTAGAGGCATCAAGTGCGTTATCATAGTGAATTTGAATAACAATTGTACACTATTAGTACTGCATATTACTAAAACTGGTACTTTCAATTTAAACAGACCTTGAAGATCGGTTTTAAAGGTCCTTATACGCGCTTATTTGAAGAATGTCTGGGAAAGTGTTACCATCGATATCTCTCTATTATCAAAAAAAGAATTTTAATCTTTTGTTCTAGCTCTTGTTGAGACAATTGGCCATGACCCAATTTTCTACGACGCTAGAAAATTAACATTTGGTATATTTAGTTAGAGTAAGTCTCTTCAAAAGAGACCTGTATTACAAATTTCATCAAACCTACAAAAGCTTTCTAAAAGATGACTTGTGTGTGTGTTTTGTTTCTTTAACGTCGGCCTATTTCCGCGACTATGGCCAATCACCGACGCCAGGGAGCAGTTTCACCTCACTATCTTCGAAATTTTGCCGAACCCCTGCCTTTCTGTGAAGAGAGTAAGGATCGTTAACGTGCCCAACATCGCATGGACACGGGACCGACGGCTTTACGCCCCCTCCGAAGGGCGGAACGTGCAGACATTCAACTTGCTCAAATACAATGCCAGAACGTCGGTTGATGTTAATGTTACAGTTTGTACTGAAAAAGTGAAAGGAGAACCCTGGGATCGAACCCAATACCCTTCTGTTCAGAGACACACCCTGAACCACCGAGGTTTTAAAAGAAGACTTAATTCATATTTAGAAAAGTCTGGACGCAGCAAGTGCGTTATGGTAGCGAATTTTCGGGAAAATGTTTTTAATGGCAAATATGTCTTGTTTTTTAAAGAATGACATTTGTTTGGCAGTATAACCTATGTACCATATTTCATTAAAAGAGCTTTTTTGTTTCAAAAAGTACAAACATTTTCCGAAAATAAACTTAAGAAGTTCAAGAAAAAACTGGTCCGATTATCCCAGCCAACGAACTTCTACGCACTATTTACGCACCTGCCAAGACATAATTATTCACAAACAGCTTTAGAACCAAAAATGGAAACAAAATATATGAAAATTTTCAAAAATTTCTCTTACAAAAATGAACCATTTATTTAATAAAAAGTGCCTTCAGTAATGTTATACTAAGTTATATTTTTCACATAAATTCGACATCGTTTTTACAATAAATTAATAATATTTATAATTAATTACCAATATATAAAAAAAAATGATTTCTACGGATACACTAAAAAGATTTCTGTGAAAACGTTTCAAATTCAGCCACTATTTTGGAGTGCCTCTATATGGCAACTCGATTCTTTCGACGGGTAATGCAAAAGATCTCTGAAGGCGTCATTTCCATGCAGCTCCGCCATCTATTGGTAAAAACGCCGTATCACAATTTGTGATATATGTTAGTGATATGTGCCAAAAGCGTGAAAAGTTGCAAAACAGTTGTTTTTTCTCACAAATATGCATTAGGATTTGATGGAAAATACTAAAATGCAATAACACAAGGGGTGTTCTATTAATAAAAAAAAATGTGTATCATCAACGACTTATGGGCCATCCTCCGATTGTCAAAATAGGTTTATAAAATGCAGCTCGAAACACCCTATAATTAACGTATATAATTTTTTTCTCGTATATTCTATAACAACGGATATATTGAGCTTTGCCGTAGAAATGCGTCACCCTGTATATGTGTAAACAGACAAAGACTGAAACTGACCCTTATATGGGTTTTAGGAGTTCTAGTTTGCGCTCATTTAAAGAAATTTTGTTAAAATTCATAAGTCGCGGTCTTCTCAATAGCGAATTTTTTCTACGAAAATTTGTTAAAATATAGACCAATAGACCATAAACTCTATAGCTGAAACTACAGCCAAACCACTAGAAAGAGGCTCTTCTTGAAATGTACTTTCCGAAAACATTTTGGTAAAATGAAGGGCAATGCGGGTTGAACCTGAAACTTAGGGCTTTGTAAAACACATTTATTATGAAATTTTTTCTACATAATCAATATTTATTTCAGATACGTTGTCTGAAAATTTCAAATTTTGACGTTTAAAGTCGCAACTTCGAAGTTTTAGGAATAAAAATTATAAAAGTAAGTAAAAAAGTATTTCTTCTGCTATTTGTTGACCTTTTTGCGTCAAGAAAACTTAACTGCTGTGTGTAATATTCAATTGATTTTGTTAATCACACAAAATATTTGACCTTGTGCTTTCCTCTAATCACCAGTGGCACCCAATTTTTTTAAATGCCTATAACTTTTTTTTCTTTTAAATTAGAGGTCTGAATTTGGGCATTTAGGATAAGTTTGATAGTGGAAACGCACATGCCAAATTTGGATGTTATAATTGTGTTACTTTTGGAGATACGAAAATTCTCCGAAAGAAAACACAAAATTTTCCGGAAAACTAGTCCGATTTCCCAGGATAACGAAGTTATGCAAGCTACTTGCAAAAGGAAGGTAGTGTTGGAGAAACATAATTGGTACGCCCCTGTCTCTTCACTTTCATTCGGTTGCACTATCCTTTAAGTTTCTACCTGGAATTAGTTATCTCTGGATTTCACAATCATTTCTAATTTGCTGGTAATCTTTATCCTCTAGCCGTCTGTATCGCATTAGGTTTACGCATGAACAATGCCATACAAAAAATACTTATATACCATTAGGTCCTTTATTGTAAATAGCTTTAGCTCTCTTTAACGTATTCTTAAGATGCACCCAGTGGATTTTATTCACTAGGAAAAATGCTTCTACCTAGTTGGCCATTCTGTATTACTGACATTATGTTATGTCAACTACGTCACCTAGCGTTACGCGAAAGCTCGATAAAAGCAAGCCTTTCGCAAGGTACAAGTCAGTTCTACGCCAGATCTCATCTTCTTTGCTTCTTGGAACCCCGAGTTCCCAATCTTCCATTTAAACATCGCTCGTGTGTTTAAGCCAGTTCAATTCTACAGTTCAGTTCTACGTTTGATGTCCTCTTCTTAAATTCTTGGGACTCCGAGTTCCCAATTTTCTACTTCGTTTAATTATTCACAGTTGGAGTTGCAAAAAGTAGTCCATTCATTGTGATAACAATTGCACTAATTAGTCAATTTTTCGTTAAAAAAACTAAAAAAACAAAACCAAACGTTCAAAAATGTTTATTCAGTTAAGTAAGTGTTCAAATTGTTGACCACCAGCTTCCATACAAAAGTACAAATTTTGTTCAATACAAGCTCTGACATTCTGCAACATTTGTGGAGTTATTAGACGGCGTTTCTCAACAATGCGTCGTCGTTATTCTTCCAGAGACTCCGGTTCTGTTGCGTAAATTCTACTCTTTTAATAGCCCCATAGAAAGAAGTCTAAAGGAGTTAAATCCGGTGATCTAGGGGGGGCACTCAATAGCACCTCTACACCCAATCCATTGCTCTGGAAACTCTTTGTTCAAAAACTCCCTAACACATTGTGAAAAATGCGGAGGAGCTCCATCTTGTTTAAACACTAATTGATTTTCTTGATAACGATCATCATGTTCAACAATGTCAATTAGTAGAGGGTAAACGATATCTTCTAGTAACTCCAAATACGTTTCGCCACTCAAATTGCCATCAAGAAAAATTGGTCCGAATCTAGACATTCAATTTCTGTGGCGTTTGAGTGCGGATTTCGTGAAAATTTCTTGGATTATTATCTGCCCAATAACGACAATTATGACAATCGACTGTAAAGTTTAATAAAAACGTACCCTCGTCTGAAAAACAGATATGGAACAGAAAGTTCCCGTTATCAGCTATCACAAAACTCCAGCCGCCGATCAAAATCATCTTCATTCAGTTGTACAAGAATTATATACGGGTGAAATTTATGATGGTTCAATATTCGCTGAATAGTTCTTCTTTTGATGTTTGAAACAGTAGCCAATTTTCTCGCGCTCAAAGTTGGGTCTGCAGCATTTTGTCCTAAAACTTCAATCTCAGTAGTGTCATTTCTAACCGGAAATTCACGTTCAAGATTCCGTTTCTTGTTGACTACTAAACCACTGTGCCGAAACTTTGCAACTAACTCCAAAATGTATTTTCTGTTAACATGTCTGTTCGGATGTTGTTCATTAAACAAATTTTCAGTACGGTTGGCACACTCATCGTTTTTGAAAAAAGGAGTAATTATTTCAACTCTTTCTTCTACAGAATATACCACTGTGAAATTAATTTTCGGTAGTACTATCAAGTATCAAACCGACCAATAAACTAAAATAATAAACCGCATTTGTCTCATTCCGATAAGAAATGTTCTGGTAGTCAATTTTTTGCTTACAAACCAACAAAACATTGACTATCAGCACATTTCTTATCGGAATGAGTGAAATGTGTTTTTGCATTTTCAACTGTGAATAATTTTTAAACGGGTTGATAAAACTTCCAAAAAAATTTGTGTGCTGAATTCAGAAAAGAAAGAGCTTTCAAATGATGTAACATTTAAAATATAAGGGTTGTTAGCGCCACCCTTAAGGGGTTGATATGACAAAGTTGAGTCTTATGTCAAAAGATATCCCCCTCAATATTAAAATTGAAGTGTTTCAGCGTTTCTTAAAAAAACATTTCTCTGGACGCATAGCGGTCTGTTTCGTTTTCAATGCGCTACCCTATATAGGGTGGTGCATTTTTACTGTAAAGCTCGATATATCTGCTATTATACAAGATACGGGAACGTGTTATAATAGTTATTTATAGGGTGTTGTGAGCTGCATCTTACAAAATTATGTTGGCAATCAAAAGCTGGCCCGTAAGTCGTTGGTGCTACAAGTTTTCTTTTTTTTACCCTTTTTATTGTAGCATTATTGCATTTTCTATCAAACTTTAATGCATGCTTGTAAGGAGATCAAATTGATATAGCCCATCGTTTTTGAGTTATTTCAATTCTATTTCGACTTTTTACATTTTGGAACATATCAAAAATTTTGTTTTTACCAATGTAAATCGGAGTCCCATGAAAATGGCGCATTTAAGGAGGTTCTCAATTATATTATTTGTCAAAAAAAAAATCAAGGTGCCATATACAGGACACTTTCAAATTACTCATCCAGTCTTTGTAAAAAAATGGAGAATTTTCATGAAACAGATTGTTTACAAATCTTCATGTAAGCATTTCTTTAATTTCTGTCAAAAAGCTTTCTGTCAATAATTGTATCTCGGCTCGTGTAGTTTTTGTGTGGATAGGTTTGTTGGCCAGGAAAGGTAGACTAGTTTTATTGGGAAATTTTTCAATTTTCTTTAGAAAATTTGTGTATTTTTTCAAACAAAAAGTTAATTTTATGAAATACAGTACATTGTTTCTACTATAAAGGTTACACTATTTACTAAATGTCATGCCTTTCTTTAAAAAACATATTTAACATTATCAACAGTTCTATGAAAATTCTCTACCAAAATGCACTTACTGCGTCCAGACTTTAGTGAATTTTGCTCAGATATTTCCAAAAAATTCATTTAAATTAGACCTATCTCTAATACTTTGGCAGTAGTTTTAGCTGGAGTTTATGATTTAATAGTCTATAATTTTTAGCGAATTATCGTAGAAAAAAGCTCAATATATCCGTTAATATTCAAGATACGAGAAAAATTTTTATATGTTAGGCTGTCTTGTGCTGCATCTTACAAAATTAATTTAAAGATCTCAGCGTGGTTTGTAAGTCGTTGGTGATACAATTTTTTTTAAATCGAACCCCTCGTATGCAATTTTGTCTTTTGCATCGAAATATAATACATGTTTGTGAGAAAAGAAATTCTGGACGCGGCAACTGCGTTTTGGTAGGGAATTTTCATTAAATGCTTTAAATTTCAATAACACAAACATTTAAAGTTTATTTTCGGAAACTGTTTGTACATTTTCAAACAATAAAGTTATTTTGATGTAATACGGTACATTGTTTCTACCATAATATAGGTTATACTGGTAACCAAATTTGACACCCAGTTTCATTACAAAAAGACATATTTGCTATACAAAATATTTTTATGAAAATTCACTTCCATAACGCACTTGCTGCGTCCAGACTTTTTTTTGTTTTCGATTGTCAAAGTTCTTTATCCGCCAGTCCGTATATTTGTTTCTGCTTTAGTTGTTTTTATTTAGTTTGCAAAAAAAAATCGTACAAAAATTGGTACAACGTTTTCGTACAGTTTTGTTCATGTGACTAGGTTAGGAGGTCATTTTAATTCAGTAGATATGTGAATCTGTTGTATATTAAAGTCAACCTAATATCCATCGTGTACCGAGTCAACCTAATATCCATCGTGTACCGGCTTCATATAATAAATACAGCATGTGGCAACATAGCACATCTAGCAGTCTCCTGTGGTTGTCGGGGTCTTGTCAAGGTCCCAGTAACGTCATTAATCCCCCCAGTAAGTGACCACTTGACAGCCACGGCCTACTGCAATCATACGCAAATGGGTTTTCACTAGCGCCTTTTCCACTTTACCTTTCTAATACAATTCCATTCGACACCAAATCGAATTTGTCGTCAGTTCACTTGGCTACTGCCCTCTGTCCTCTGAGGACAAAAAAGGTGACATTGCAAACATTCAATCATGTTTTTTTTAAACTGTGTGTGTTGAATGGCAGGTAACCATTGTAGCTTAAAACTTGCTGAGAGGCAATTTTTTTAGATATTGCTTGTTTGTTATTTGTAGTGGAAAGCAGATTGAATTAGAAGTTCTAATCCAACAGCTGCTGACGTTAGTGTATTTTCATAGGGATTTTAATTATCTTTATACTAAGTAAGCTAATGCGTTATGTTCTCAAAATTTTTGGGTTTCCTCACAAAAATGCAGTTAGTGTGTAAATCAAACTCGAGAAATTCATGTAAGTTTAAGGTTGTGGCCAAGTTTATGGTTGCTAAATATATAGAAAAACTGATGCCTTTTTCCTAAATGGAGCTGGCGGACCCGAAGTATAATATTCTTTAAACAAGTGTCTACCTATTGTAGTATCTTTCTGATAGGGGAAGTCTATTATGTCATTTAAACGTAACCTTCATACATTGGCAGCCTAATAAATTAAAGAATACCTACTCATTTAATCAATCCGCGACTATAGATAGTAATTCAACCCTGCACGCTGCACGAAGCAAACTTAATATACAGGCTGCCCAATATGTATGGAACAATGGTTATAACTGTATATAAAAATGCTTTAGACAAAACCTTTTTAATATCTTTTTGACACCTAGTAACAAATGGCAACATATTATCATCTGCTTTTATTTGGGATCAACCTTATTTTTTTGTTTTCGAACGGTTGTGCAAAATTTTTATTGTGTGCATTAGAAAGTTTTTTAAATAACCTCGATACTCAGTGCAAATTCTGAATTCCGAATTAAGGAATGGGTTAAGGTTTTCATTTGGGGCGCGTCTTCTATTTTAATGAAATTTTTTATATAGACGTGTCTTATGATATAGATGACTAAAATCACAATAAAAATGAGGGCTCAAGCGAACTTTTTGAAATATTTGGACATTTTTGTAGGAAAAACGTAAGTTGTACTCACTTTTGCGACATGTTTTACACATTTTCGGGGGTCGTTCGTTTTATATCAAGCTAAAGAAGGGTGTATTCCACTATTATAATTCATTTTCACATAGTTAGTGCACCCCCTTAACTGTTTATGTGTCTCTGAAAATTACCTCGTTTGATTGTATAACCGATCCTAAGTTGAAATTGACATTTGAGCAAACTTAATGTCAAATGTCAATTCCATACTGTGAAATAGAGGGTAATTTTCGGAGACACGTAAACACTCAAGGGTGTGCACTAGCTATGTGAAAATGAATTAGAGTAGTGGAATACACCCTTCTTTAACTTGATATAAAACGAACGACCCCAGAAAATGTGTAACATATTACAAAAACATGCCGCAAAAGTGAGTGCAACTTACGTTTTTCCTAAAAAAATGTCCAAATAATTCCAAAACTTGGCTTCTGCCCTCATTTTTATTGTGATTTTCCTCATCTATACCCCAAAACACGTATATGTGCAAAATTTCATAAAAATCTAACACGGGCCCGGAAAGTAAACCTTTCCCAAGGAATGTTATCGAACAGAGGGCCGTACCTACTGAAAGCCTTGACATTTGCATGTAATGTCATCTTGTTAACGTTATTAGTCGTATTATTAGTTACCACATCAGAAAACTACCCATAACTTTTTGCGCCAGTGTGAAAGATGATTCATTTAGGTGAAACAGAAAGAATTTAGTTTCTAATAATAGTTGGATACGGCGATCGAAAAAGAACACCATTAGAGGTCTCCACCATTTTCAATTAACTTTGTTTCCACAGAGAACCAATTTCCCAGTGTGTGTAAAACATGAGATTTAGAGAAATATGTAGTGTAACGGACCTGCAAAACTCGGGCTTCAGAATCATGCCACAAATAAGGAGGAAAGGTTAGAAGTTAGATCTATTGCTAGAAGTAACAAAAAATACCCATGTGCCAACACGCCAATTGTCATTGAATCGGGATATAAGTAAAGGTTCTACGAAAAGAAGGACATGTTCGTCCATATAAAGCTGTCAACGACGATAATTATGGTACGGGTGATGGATTTTGAAAAACTATGATGGGCCGTATTAATATTAATAATGGAAACTCTTTTACGTGCTTTTAGTGAATTGTAGAAAAAATTCACTAATGGGGAGATCCCGACTTTTGAATTTTGAAATTTTTTTTGCAAATGAGCCCGAACTAGGACCCCTAGACCCCTAGAACCCATATCCGGGGTCAGTTTCAATTTTTATATGTTTATATATATATATATATATATATATATATATATATATATATATATATATATATATATATATATATATATATATATATATATATATATACTTATGCCTATGCGGAAGTAGCTGGACCATTTCGTATACCAAGTGTATAATAGCTGGACGTCCAGCTATTAACATGCTGGTATTAATATGTACATGCGTTATTGGCTGGACCTATTTCATGAGAACATTAAAAGTAAAAATTTATGCGCCTGTGCGGTGTTGCCAAATGCCCAAAATATTAATTATATTTAAATATTTACATGTTTTAGTGAATTTTATGTACACTAGGACCGCAAAAAGCATGAGGTTACTTAAGACTTTATTTAATAATAATATCGTCAGGATATTTCTTACGAATTTCTGGATTTAAAATGATTATTGCATAAGTTACTATTCATGTAATATAGCAAAAAATCTACAGGTGGTTTGTAAAAATAATGTTCTGGAAGAGACAAAATATGAATTATTTTTTGATATTTGCAGTAGATGTGCCAAAAGCATAAAAACACAAAATGATTACCAAGGCCCTAGTGTATAATAAGATTGCAAATTATATTTTGTCACCCTTTGCAAAAGTGAGAAAAATGCATATGAAGATCGGGATAGCAATTAAGACCTTTCCGAAATATGAATTATTTTTTGATATTTGCAGTAGATGTGACAAAGTCATAAAAACAAAACAAAAAATGACTACCAAGGCCCTAGTGTATAATAAGATACGAAAGATATTTTTTGTCACCCTTTACAAAAGTGAAAAAAATGCATATGAAGATCGGGATAGCAATTAAGACGTTTTCCAAATATTTATTATTTTATCGCATTTGCAGTTAATGGGCCAAAATCATAAAAACAAAAAATTATTACTTAAGCCCTTATGTATGAAAAACCATGCAAATTATTTTTTGTCACCTTTTTCAAAAGCGAAAAAATGCATATGAAGATCGGGATAGCAATTAAGACGTTTCCGAAATATGAATTATTTTTTGATATTTGCAGTAGATGTGCCAAAATCATAAAAACAAAAAATGATTGCCAAGGTGTTAGTGTATAATAAGATATTCAAATTATTTTTTGTCACCTTTTGAAAAAGTGAAAAAAATTCATATGAAAATCGGGATAGCAATTAAGACGTTTTCCAAATATGTATTATTTTTTCGCATGTGTCAAAATCATAAACACCAAAAATGACTTCCAAGGCTCTAGTGTATAATAAGATATGCAAATGATTTTTTGTCACCCTTTGCAAAAGTAAAAAAAAATGGATAAACAGATCCGGATAGCAATTGAGACGTTTCCGCAATATGCATTATTTTTTGACATTTGCAATTTTTTAAACAGGAATCTTTTTTTTAATATTTACATTTAAAATCATAAAATCACAAAACTATTACCAAAGCCCTAGTGTATAATACTACAGCATACACAACTCTCAACTCGGACAGTTTTAGAATGAATTGAATATGATTCTATTCCCATTTTTCAAGTTGCAGATTTTTTAACGCGCTAAAATCTAATATACAGTCACAGCATAATAATTGATTGATTATGCTGTGCTACAGTTACTTTTCAATTTTTTCTAAACATATGTTTGACAGGTCAGGTAAAAGCTTTGAAATTTACAAAAGGAGGGTACAGAAACAGAGCTGTAAAACTTTCTGGGATCAACGTCGTAAAAGCGGTATATCAAAGCCCAAACGTTCTTTATCTATGCGATGCTTTTATATACAAATACATAATATTTGAGAAAAAATGCTAGGTTTGATATTTGAATATGACCAGCCACTAACTGCTATACTAAAGTGACTAACATTAATTAGATTCTCATAATTTTTATGTTGCATTGTTCAAGTATGCAGTACAGCATAAGAAACAGTCTTCTTATGCTATGTAACCAAGATTTATGCCACTACAAATAAGTTGCACTTTAAACCTAATTTATAGCAAATTTTTATAATAAACATATTCTTATAACGAGATTGGGGTAGTTTCTTTGTATACACAACATGTTTATTAAATTTATTTAAATTCATCATTTTTTCAAAACAATAAAAATAATCTGTATCACTCACTCACTGACTGAAGGCAAAGTCGCTTAGTAGTCGCAACGATAGGTTAAAATAAGGTGGTTTCCCGTTGCCTTTCATGTGACATTGACTGAAAAAAAATACATTTTTGGAAAACCTCTTAACTGCTATCCCGATGTTTAAATTCTTTTTTTTTCTTACTTTTGCAAAGGGTGACAAAAAATAAATTTGGTGTAGTATTACATAATAGGGCCTTGGTAATGATTTTTGGTTTTGTGATTTTACCACATTAACAGTAAGTATCACAGAATCATTAATGTTGAAATGAAAAACGTGGTAGTAACTATCCCGGTGTTCAAATGCATTTTTTTATATTTCCAAAGGGTGACAGAAAATTATTTGCATGAGCTTTTATGCGTCAGGCCCTTAGTGATATTTTTTGTTTCTATGAATTTGACAGATTAACTGCAAATGCGAAAAAATAATACATATTTGGAAAACGTCGTAATTGCTATCCCGATGTTCATATGCATTTTTCTCACTTTTGCAAAGGGCGACAAAAAATAATTTGCATATCTTATTATACACTAGGGCCATGGTAATCATTTTTTGTTTTTATAATTTTGGCACATCTACTGCAAATATCAAAAAATAATTCATATTTCGGAAACGTCTTAATTTCTATCCCGATTTTCATATGCATTTTTCTCATTTTTGCAAAAGGTGACAAAAAATAGTTTGCATCTCTTATTATACACTAGCGCCTTGGTAATCATTTTGTGTTTTTATCATTTTGGCACATTTACTGCAAATATCAAAAAATATGACATATTTCGGAAACGTTTTAATTGCTATCCCGAATTTCTTATGCGTTTTTTTCACTTTTGAAAAAGGTGACAAAAAAATAATTTGCATGGTTTTTCATACATAAGGGCCTTAGTAATAATTTTTTGTTTTTATGATTTTGGCACGTTAACTGCCAATGCGAAAAAATAATACATATTTGGAAAACGTCTTAATTGCTATCCCGATTTTCATATGCATTTTTCTCACTTTTGCAAAGGGTGACAATAAATAATTTGCATATCTCATTATACACTAGGGCCTTGGTAATCATTTTTTGTTTTTATGATTTTGGCACATCTACTGCAAATATCAAAAAATAATTCATATTTCGGAAACGTCTTAATTGCTATCCCGATCTCCATATGCATTTTTCTCACTTTTTCAAAAGGTGACAAAAAACAATTTGCATATCTTATTATACACTAGGGCCTTGGTAATCATTTTTGGTTTTTATGATTTTGGCTCATCTACTGCAAATATCAAAAAATAAATCATATTACCGAAACTTCTGAATAGTTATCCCGATCTTCATATGCATTTTTCTCACTTTTGCAAAGGGTGACAAAATATAATTTGCAATCTTATTATACACTAGGGCCTTGGTAGTCATTTTGTGTTTATATGATTTTGGCACATCTACTGCAAATATCAAAAATTAATTCATATTTCGGAAACGTCTTAATTGCTATCCCGATCTTCGTTTTTGTGATTTTGGCACATCTACTGCAAATGCGAAAAAATAAACGTGGTAATAGCTATTTCGATCTTAATATACAGGCTGCCCAATATGTATGGAACAATGGTTATAACTGTATATAAAAATGCTTTAGACAAAACCTTTTTAATATCTTTTTGACACCTAGTAACAAATGGCAACATATTATCATCTGCTTTTATTTGGGATCAACCTTATTTTTTTGTTTTCGAACGGTTGTGCAAAATTTTTATTGTGTGCATTAGAAAGTTTTTTAAATAACCTCGATACTCAGTGCAAATTCTGAATTCCGAATTAAGGAATGGGTTAAGGTTTTCATTTGGGGCGCGTCTTCTATTTTAATGAAATTTTTTATATAGACGTGTCTTATGATATAGATGACTAAAATCACAATAAAAATGAGGGCTCAAGCGAACTTTTTGAAATATTTGGACATTTTTGTAGGAAAAACGTAAGTTGTACTCACTTTTGCGACATGTTTTACACATTTTCGGGGGTCGTTCGTTTTATATCAAGCTAAAGAAGGGTGTATTCCACTATTATAATTCATTTTCACATAGTTAGTGCACCCCCTTAACTGTTTATGTGTCTCTGAAAATTACCTCGTTTGATTGTATAACCGATCCTAAGTTGAAATTGACATTTGAGCAAACTTAATGTCAAATGTCAATTCCATACTGTGAAATAGAGGGTAATTTTCGGAGACACGTAAACACTCAAGGGTGTGCACTAGCTATGTGAAAATGAATTAGAGTAGTGGAATACACCCTTCTTTAACTTGATATAAAACGAACGACCCCAGAAAATGTGTAACATATTACAAAAACATGCCGCAAAAGTGAGTGCAACTTACGTTTTTCCTAAAAAAATGTCCAAATAATTCCAAAACTTGGCTTCTGCCCTCATTTTTATTGTGATTTTCCTCATCTATACCCCAAAACACGTATATGTGCAAAATTTCATAAAAATCTAACACGGGCCCGGAAAGTAAACCTTTCCCAAGGAATGTTATCGAACAGAGGGCCGTACCTACTGAAAGCCTTGACATTTGCATGTAATGTCATCTTGTTAACGTTATTAGTCGTATTATTAGTTACCACATCAGAAAACTACCCATAACTTTTTGCGCCAGTGTGAAAGATGATTCATTTAGGTGAAACAGAAAGAATTTAGTTTCTAATAATAGTTGGATACGGCGATCGAAAAAGAACACCATTAGAGGTCTCCACCATTTTCAATTAACTTTGTTTCCACAGAGAACCAATTTCCCAGTGTGTGTAAAACATGAGATTTAGAGAAATATGTAGTGTAACGGACCTGCAAAACTCGGGCTTCAGAATCATGCCACAAATAAGGAGGAAAGGTTAGAAGTTAGATCTATTGCTAGAAGTAACAAAAAATACCCATGTGCCAACACGCCAATTGTCATTGAATCGGGATATAAGTAAAGGTTCTACGAAAAGAAGGACATGTTCGTCCATATAAAGCTGTCAACGACGATAATTATGGTACGGTGATGGATTTTGAAAAACTATGATGGGCCGTATTAATATTAATAATGGAAACTCTTTTACGTGCTTTCAGTGAATTGTAGAAAAAATTCACTAATGGGGAGATCCCGACTTTTGAATTTTGAAATTTTTTTTGCAAATGAGCCCGAACTAGGACCCCTAGACCCCTAGAACCCATATCCGGGGTCAGTTTCAATTTTTATATGTTTATATATATATATATATATATATATATATATATATATATATATATATATATATATATATATATATATATATATATATATATATATACTTATGCCTATGCGGAAGTAGCTGGACCATTTCGTATACCAAGTGTATAATAGCTGGACGTCCAGCTATTAACATGCTGGTATTAATATGTACATGCGTTATTGGCTGGACCTATTTCATGAGAACATTAAAAGTAAAAATTAATGCGCCTGTGCGGTGTTGCCAAATGCCCAAAATATTAATTATATTTAAATATTTACATGTTTTAGTGAATTTTATGTACACTAGGACCGCAAAAAGCATGAGGTTACTTAAGACTTTATTTAATAATAATATCGTCAGGATATTTCTTACGAATTTCTGGATTTAAAATGATTATTGCATAAGTTACTATTCATGTAATATAGCAAAAAATCTACAGGTGGTTTGTAAAAATAATGTTCTGGAAGAGACAAAATATGAATTATTTTTTGATATTTGCAGTAGATGTGCCAAAAGCATAAAAACACAAAATGATTACCAAGGCCCTAGTGTATAATAAGATTGCAAATTATATTTTGTCACCCTTTGCAAAAGTGAGAAAAATGCATATGAAGATCGGGATAGCAATTAAGACCTTTCCGAAATATGAATTATTTTTTGATATTTGCAGTAGATGTGACAAAGTCATAAAAACAAAACAAAAAATGACTACCAAGGCCCTAGTGTATAATAAGATACGAAAGATATTTTTTGTCACCCTTTACAAAAGTGAAAAAAATGCATATGAAGATCGGGATAGCAATTAAGACGTTTTCCAAATATTTATTATTTTATCGCATTTGCAGTTAATGGGCCAAAATCATAAAAACAAAAAATTATTACTTAAGCCCTTATGTATGAAAAACCATGCAAATTATTTTTTGTCACCTTTTTCAAAAGCGAAAAAATGCATATGAAGATCGGGATAGCAATTAAGACGTTTCCGAAATATGAATTATTTTTTGATATTTGCAGTAGATGTGCCAAAATCATAAAAACAAAAAATGATTGCCAAGGTGTTAGTGTATAATAAGATATTCAAATTATTTTTTGTCACCTTTTGAAAAAGTGAAAAAAATTCATATGAAAATCGGGATAGCAATTAAGACGTTTTCCAAATATGTATTATTTTTTCGCATGTGTCAAAATCATAAACACCAAAAATGACTTCCAAGGCTCTAGTGTATAATAAGATATGCAAATGATTTTTTGTCACCCTTTGCAAAAGTAAAAAAAAATGGATAAACAGATCCGGATAGCAATTGAGACGTTTCCGCAATATGCATTATTTTTTGACATTTGCAATTTTTTAAACAGGAATCTTTTTTTTAATATTTACATTTAAAATCATAAAATCACAAAACTATTACCAAAGCCCTAGTGTATAATACTACAGCATACACAACTCTCAACTCGGACAGTTTTAGAATGAATTGAATATGATTCTATTCCCATTTTTCAAGTTGCAGATTTTTTAACGCGCTAAAATCTAATATACAGTCACAGCATAATAATTGATTGATTATGCTGTGCTACAGTTACTTTTCAATTTTTTCTAAACATATGTTTGACAGGTCAGGTAAAAGCTTTGAAATTTACAAAAGGAGGGTACAGAAACAGAGCTGTAAAACTTTCTGGGATCAACGTCGTAAAAGCGGTATATCAAAGCCCAAACGTTCTTTATCTATGCGATGCTTTTATATACAAATACATAATATTTGAGAAAAAATGCTAGGTTTGATATTTGAATATGACCAGCCACTAACTGCTATACTAAAGTGACTAACATTAATTAGATTCTCATAATTTTTATGTTGCATTGTTCAAGTATGCAGTACAGCATAAGAAACAGTCTTCTTATGCTATGTAACCAAGATTTATGCCACTACAAATAAGTTGCACTTTAAACCTAATTTATAGCAAATTTTTATAATAAACATATTCTTATAACGAGATTGGGGTAGTTTCTTTGTATACACAACATGTTTATTAAATTTATTTAAATTCATCATTTTTTCAAAACAATAAAAATAATCTGTATCACTCACTCACTGACTGAAGGCAAAGTCGCTTAGTAGTCGCAACGATAGGTTAAAATAAGGTGGTTTCCCGTTGCCTTTCATGTGACATTGACTGAAAAAAAATACATTTTTGGAAAACCTCTTAACTGCTATCCCGATGTTTAAATTCTTTTTTTTTCTTACTTTTGCAAAGGGTGACAAAAAATAAATTTGGTGTAGTATTACATAATAGGGCCTTGGTAATGATTTTTGGTTTTGTGATTTTACCACATTAACAGTAAGTATCACAGAATCATTAATGTTGAAATGAAAAACGTGGTAGTAACTATCCCGGTGTTCAAATGCATTTTTTTATATTTCCAAAGGGTGACAGAAAATTATTTGCATGAGCTTTTATGCGTCAGGCCCTTAGTGATATTTTTTGTTTCTATGAATTTGACAGATTAACTGCAAATGCGAAAAAATAATACATATTTGGAAAACGTCGTAATTGCTATCCCGATGTTCATATGCATTTTTCTCACTTTTGCAAAGGGCGACAAAAAATAATTTGCATATCTTATTATACACTAGGGCCATGGTAATCATTTTTTGTTTTTATAATTTTGGCACATCTACTGCAAATATCAAAAAATAATTCATATTTCGGAAACGTCTTAATTTCTATCCCGATTTTCATATGCATTTTTCTCATTTTTGCAAAAGGTGACAAAAAATAGTTTGCATCTCTTATTATACACTAGCGCCTTGGTAATCATTTTGTGTTTTTATCATTTTGGCACATTTACTGCAAATATCAAAAAATATGACATATTTCGGAAACGTTTTAATTGCTATCCCGAATTTCTTATGCGTTTTTTTCACTTTTGAAAAAGGTGACAAAAAAATAATTTGCATGGTTTTTCATACATAAGGGCCTTAGTAATAATTTTTTGTTTTTATGATTTTGGCACGTTAACTGCCAATGCGAAAAAATAATACATATTTGGAAAACGTCTTAATTGCTATCCCGATTTTCATATGCATTTTTCTCACTTTTGCAAAGGGTGACAATAAATAATTTGCATATCTCATTATACACTAGGGCCTTGGTAATCATTTTTTGTTTTTATGATTTTGGCACATCTACTGCAAATATCAAAAAATAATTCATATTTCGGAAACGTCTTAATTGCTATCCCGATCTCCATATGCATTTTTCTCACTTTTTCAAAAGGTGACAAAAAACAATTTGCATATCTTATTATACACTAGGGCCTTGGTAATCATTTTTGGTTTTTATGATTTTGGCTCATCTACTGCAAATATCAAAAAATAAATCATATTACCGAAACTTCTGAATAGTTATCCCGATCTTCATATGCATTTTTCTCACTTTTGCAAAGGGTGACAAAATATAATTTGCAATCTTATTATACACTAGGGCCTTGGTAGTCATTTTGTGTTTATATGATTTTGGCACATCTACTGCAAATATCAAAAATTAATTCATATTTCGGAAACGTCTTAATTGCTATCCCGATCTTCGTTTTTGTGATTTTGGCACATCTACTGCAAATGCGAAAAAATAAACGTGGTAATAGCTATTTCGATCTTCATATGTATTTTTTTCACTTTTGCAAAAAGTGATAAAAAATAATTTGCATGAGTTATTACACATTAGGGCCTTGGTAATAATTTTGCGGTTTTATGATTTTGCACATTAACTGTAAATATCAAAAAATAAGTCATATTTGAAAAAACTTAGCAATAAGTATCTCGATGTTCAAATGATTTTCTTTTATTTTCCAGAGTGTGACAAAAAATAATTTGCTTAGGTTGCTATACACTAGGTCTTTCGTAACTTGTTTTTGTGTCTATTTTTATATTGCGGCCTAGGCTTTATTGTCCAATATTTGTCATTTGTGTACATGTAACCAAAATAACAAATAATACATACTAAAATTTAGTTTTCCTCTATGACTATGTTAATAATAAACGATTGGTTTAGTGTTATTATGTTATTGCAAAACACTTAAGACAAATTCTTTTTTCTTCGGTAAGGTGTAGTAGCATATAGAAATATATGGCTGGCATCTATGGCTAGCCATAAATTTACTACGTTGAATCCGCTTCACTGATATTGTGATAGCGAAGATCCATCCCGCTTTCTGCTGACCCTACGTGTAAATCTATGGCTCGGAATTTATGGATAACTTCACGCAAACTTTATCCCAGTTATATTCAGCAAACATGTCTTATCTCTGCTGCATCGAACATGATGCAAATGCAACTATGTGAATCTTAAAATGCAGCGGCTTTCCAGGAAATAAAGCTTTTAACTTATTTACTTACCAATGCTACTATTTCTACCCCTACGACTTTTTATTTATAATAAAAAATATGTACATTGTTTGCCTAAACCTGCCAGTATAATTTTTTGACAGCTATATACATATAGCGCGAGTTTAAAACATGGAATAAATTCAGTTAATCAGATACAGCTATCTTTTTCCAATAATTCGCAGACATGTCGATAAGACATTTTATGTTGCGGTCTTTTCAAAAAATAAAATAAATATCATACAGTGTGTGCCAAATTTAAGGTACGACCTCATCGATATTTTTTTTTAAATCCTACCCTAGTTTGTTTTTGTTAAATAGGTTTAACCTACACATTAATTTGAAAAAAACAGCAGATTTTAAGTTTTTATTTATTTATTATTATAAATCTAAAGGAATTAGTAGCACGAATAAGAAATGAATGTTGACTTATTTTCCCAAGATAACCAGAAATATGTAAAACGAATTTCAATTCCGTTTATACTACTAACAAATAGTCAATCGACAACAACCTAAGCATTTATTAAAGAAAATTGATTTAGATTATCTATTTTTTATTTCTGTTTTTAAAATAATATAATGTATATTTTTGTGGGAAGGAATATAAACTTGGTAGTTTATCATAACTTGACATGTACTTTAGAAATAGCCAACAAAACAGTAGGATTATCGGTTAAACAAATTATCGACGTCATTACTCAAATTTGGGACAACTTCATATTATTAAAGAAAGATCACAGCTTAAAAAAACACTAATTGACGTGTTCGCGCATTTGAAAAAGGTGTATTTGATTAACTGAATGTATTCTAAGTTACCAACATGCATTGTGTAATATGGCAGTAATAATGCTGATAATTGTTTATCTGTTTTTGTCTTTTCCTCAACGGCGACGTATTTCTGCGACTATGGTCAATCACCGACGACAGGGAGCACTTTCAACTTACTTTCCTTTAAATTTGGCCGAACCCCGTTTTTTCTATAAGGAGGGTAGGGATATTCAGCGTGCCCAACCTCGCACGGTACACGGGACTAACGACTTCACGACTCCTCAGTGAATCGGAACCTGCAGAAATTCAACCTGCTCCAACTAAATGATAATTTTACAGTAAGGGCTGAAAAAATGAATGGGGAACCCTGGAAATCGAACCCAGTACCCTTGGATCCAGCGGCATACTTTCCTACCACTGGATCACTCAGGCTTTTTAATAATAATTATAAAATATATTTTGCAACAATTGGATACAATAATCTAAAATATATAACTCTATAACACTAAAAGTAGATCTCGTAAGTTTAGAAAACAACAGTCATTATACACCTTGTCCTATTTTCGAATTAAGTTTTTGTGTTATCTTTTAAAAAAAGCAGGAGCTGGATTAATTTTAATTCAAAATACTATATTACAAAACAAAAAAAGGTACGAAAGATGCTCTCTTCTCTTAATACCAGGAAAGCCTCTGGCCTTGACGAGATCCCAGCAATTGTTCTCAAAAAATACGCACCAGAACTTGCTCCTGTCCTGACCTGTCTGTTTTAGACATCTTACAATAGAGGCATATTCCCTAGTAACTGGAAAACTGCTCGAGTACAACCCGTCCCCAAGAAAGGATCCAAAGCGCTTCCTAGCAACTACAGGCCTATTTCTCTCCTTTTAGTCGTCTCTAAAGTGATGGAAAAGTATATAAACACCGAATTACTAAAATTTCTTGAAAAACACAGTCTAATCCACGACAGGCAGTATGGATTCCGTCAGTGCAGATCAACTGCCGACCTCCTTTCCTTTGTCACCCATTCTTGGAACAAGTATATGAAACTACACGGTGAATGTCAGATTGTCGCTCTAGACATATCCAAAGCATTCGACCAGGTTTGGCACGCAGCGCTGCTTAATAAACCTCCGGCCTATGACCTACCACCAAAACTCTGTACGTGGACAGCAAATTTCCTCTCCAACCGGAGCATTTCTGTTGTCGTTGATGGCCATTCCCCTAAACTGTATCCAATTAATGCAGAAGTCCCTCAAGGTTCAGCTTGAGCCCCTACTTTGTTTCTTCTCCACATCAATGACCTCCTCTCTAGCACATCTAACCCAGTTCACAGTTACGCGGACGACAGCACCTTCCTCTCAAATATACAATATTCTAAGCCTGTCTCTTTAGCCCAATTAGATGAGGAACGCAGACTCATGGAGGGTTATCTCTCCGTGGATCTTCAAAAAATATTATACTGGGGAAGTAGAAATCTTGTACAATTCAACTCCACCAAATCTCAGTCTTGCTTTCTATTTCATAAGAGATGCACCAGCCCTAGACCCATCACAATGAACAACCAAGTTATTCAAAGTAATGAGACCTTTACACTTTTTGGCATATCTGTGGATCGAAATCTCAATTGGCACCAACATGTCACATCAATTGCAGAAGTGGCTGCTAAGAAATTAGGTTTCCTCGTCCGGGCTCGCAAATACTTTTCACCAGATAATCTCTATACCTTATATACTTTACAAATAAGGCCAAACCTCGAATACTGTTCCCACATCTGGGTTGCTGCTGCCGCTTTTACACTCGCTATTCTGGACTCCATTCAAAAGAGAGCTATACGTCTCATCGGTGACACTACCATCACCCAAAGGCTGCCACCTCTTGCCCACCGACGTGCCGTTGGTGACCTCGTTCTCTTTTATAGATATCTGCACGGGCACTGCTCAGATGAGCTTTCTTCCATAGTTCCTCCACCTGCTGCCCCCAACAGATCTACCAAGAACAAAGCGAATGCACCGTTTTACTGTCCAGGTCACCAGACATAGAACATCTTGTTATGCCCGTTCTTTTGTCCCGCGGCCTTCCAAGTTGTGGAATTCCTTGACAGCACATGTTTTTCCTTCTCCTCAGAACCTCCAAACCTTCAAGTCCAGAATTAACAAGTTGCCCCTTTCCTCCTTCCCGACACCCACGGCACGATAGTATTTAGGCTGTAAGCCCTCGTGGTGTGTTGTTGAAAAATTGAAAAATAATAGTAATAACCCTTTAAGTACGTTACGCCCCAAAATCTACTATAATTACTGAAAATAATTTAGACACCATGTCCATTTATAAATTTCGGTCGGAATATTTTTTGAGAATAAACTTTGGCAGAAAATTTTTAAAACAAGTTTCATTTCTTAGGCAGGCTAAATAGTTGTAAGTTTTAAATTACCAGTGCTTTCTTTAGACACAGTCTACAATATGTTTTGTTGGTGTACTCATTAATCAAATGACCTTGTGGTTAGAAAACATTTTATGTCCGAATTTTCTTAAAGGGTTTCTTAAGCAATTACGGAGCAAGGGGGTTGGATACTGCCCACTAGACGATGTGCGTGAACTAAACGTTTATTATGAGACTAGTATAACAGTTAAATAATGTAAGTACATATATTTATAATCTCGGAACCAAGACACCCTACAAAAATGCATTATGGGAGCCGAGACTATAATGTAATATGTGGGAAGTGTCATCGTTGCATTTTGTATTATAAAATACATATCGTGTCGGATGACTCCTCCCCTGTTAGTTGGGATTTTATGGGGTGCATAAAATTTAATTTGCAAAAATTTATATTCTAAGGTAAAACATTTAAAATTATCAAAAATTGAAAACAATTACATCAATAGATCAATAATTCGATAAAATTTAGAAAATATAACATATAACATGGTTATTCTTTAGGCAAACGAAAAGCCTTTTGTTTGCTGCATTTTCGTTAACCTGTACGGAAATTTAAATATCAAGTATTTAAAGTTAACAATAAACAATGATTATGAAACACCCATTAAAAGTAGCTTCCGCAGTATACACTCTATCAATGTTGCACTTCTTACTATAAGCTTAGCATAAACAATATGCTACTGTTTTCCTCTAGGTAAAGGAATAATGTCTTCAATTTCTGCGTCTTCCTTAAAGTAATTTTTTAATTTTTAAAATTTGTTTCTTTTATTCATCCCCAAAACGATCGTCGGGTCAAAAAACTGTATTGTGATGAATTGGGTTCTCCAAATTGTACTTATCGGTGCTCATCACAGGTTCCAATCTTCACCCATTGTACAAAGCTAATTTCAATGATTATTGTTTCACAGTAGCACGACCCAGATGGAGTTCTCCTCAAAGAGAAGCAGTTAAGGAGACCATTAGAAGACATTTAAAGGACGGAAGCAACCCCTCGATAGCTGAATGTGAACTTCTGATTGAAAATTGTCCAGTGTTAAACAAACGAACTCCCCAGTCTCTAACACCTTACATTTCTAGTAGCACGAAAAAAGACAGACAATATGATAAATATTTCTTTTTAGCTATATTGAAATAAAATAACATAAAAATACATCAATGACTATTTATATTACATTTTACAAATTTGCCTACTTTGTACAAATTTTCTTCTACTAAATTCCTGAGTTCTCCACTTTTTCTGCATTTTCTATTTATTTACGACAACTATTTTCACTGATTTCTCACGTTCAATTCAAACCATAACACAAGAATTGTGTTTTATATGTAACCTATGCAAAAGCTTTGGTCGTCATAGTTTTGTTAAGAGTTTGAATTATGTTACTTACATTATGAAAACAGATCACATGCAATGTATTCAGATCCAGAAAACTAATTACATTAATTTTGTTTTCTAGAAACTCAATGTATTACATTTTGAGATAAAACACGTGTGTTTTTAGACAAGACTGTCATAAATACATTTTTATACACAATTTATTTAATTTAAAATAACTGCTAAAAAATTACAACACAAAATTTGTCTTTTATCATTTTTCTGCTTTACCACACCGGTGTGATCATTTATGTAGGCAAATAGATTAAAAATATTTTGTAGTCAATTTATAATTTTCATATTATTCACGAAGTACTTCACTGTAAAACTGTCAAGGTAAAGAGAATAAATATTGTATTAATTAAAACATATCATCTTTGTATACTAGCACGCAGACCTTAAAACCGTAATGCTACCTGTTTTATGCGTACAACATAAAACTAACCAGAAAACTTTTATATATCCTACTAAAAAGTGCGGCAACACTGTGAGGTTAGGTCCAGCTACTTCCTTTTGGACATATCAATTTTTATGGCTAAAATGTCCAGCTACTTCCTTATAAGCATATATAAATCCCAAGAGAGAAAGGTCCAGCTACTTCCGCATAGACACAAATATATATATATATATATATATATATATATATATATATATATATATATATATATATATATATATATATATATATATGTATATATATATATATGTATATATATATATATATATATATATATATATATATATATATATATATATATATATATATATATATGTAAGCATCTAACTGTCGCGACTGCTTGACATTTTTTATTAACTTTAGATTTTCTCTATCTATATGATGATTGTTATCCTAAATATGCTAAGCAATACATGATTCTGCCCTTACAATCTTTTTTATAGTTTTGCGACACTTCTGTGGTTTTATCTCTATCCTTGGGGTTACCTAGCAATTTTTCAACGTATTATTTGTAGAAAATGTTAGCTGTAAATTATTTTTCTTAAAAATGCTATTAAAACTTTTCGTGATTCACCGTTTATGAGTAGATTTGAAACAGACATAGAAAATGAAAATGACTATTTTCCTAGAGTATGATTTCGTTATGTGGCAGAATTGGTCAACAAGTACGAGAAAAACAGTTTTTAATTTTTTTTTCCATTTTTTTTTGTTTTATTTAATTTTTACGTTACTTGATCATAATGTCATACCAATAAAATTGTTTAGGGAATTTTTATAGAAAAATGTATAAATGAGGAGATGAGTAATTTTAAAATTCAATTCTTGCTGAAGCCGTTTCATACTTAATACAGACCTAGAAACCTTTTATGGGGCTTCAGAAGAGCTTGTTTTACATCGGCAACCGGTGTCTCTATTTATATCAGATTGTATAACTTTTTATATTATTTTATCCGCCCCTCGGAGAGGGTATAAAGCCGTCGGTCTCGTGTCCGTGCGACGTTGGGCACGTTAAAGCTCCCTACCCCCCTTACAGAAAGAATGGGCTTCGGCAAAATTTCCAAAATAGTGAGGTGAAGCTGCTCCCTGGCGTCGGTGACTGGCCATAGTCGCGGAAATAGGCCGAGGTTAAAGTTAAAAAAACAACAAATATTATTTTATTACTAAACTCCCATGTAAACAATGTTCTTGTTATAGCGACTATTCTTAACAAATGTGCTTGAAAGAAACCATTGCTTCCTTTTTTTTTTTAAAGAAAAATTGGTTTTTAATTTTCGTGTGTTTTGCAAAGTTTTGATGAAATAGTTTTTTTAGCGAATTTTGTGCAAAATAATATTTTAACAAAATTTGTTTTAAAAAATATTTTAAGCGGTTTTCATGAGGAATTATCTAATTTTTTTACGTAAGTAACATTCTTTCAGCCAGTTTTGTAAAAGTAGTATTTTTTTTATTAAAAAAAATCACTAATAGAGAGGTCACGATGGTGAGACTTTGTAAAAATTTTTTCAAATGAGCGTGAACTAGGTCCCCTAAAATCCATATCCGGGGTCAGTTTCAATTTATATATATATATATATATATATATATATATATATATATATATATATATATATATATATATATATATATATATATATATATATATATATATATATATATATATGTGTGTGTGTGTATATATAGTATTAAGTTTTTGTGTAATAGTGTTATTTACTCAAAAAATTGTGGAAAAGCCGTCAGTTGCAAAATAAAACTTTTTATTAAAAGCCGACATTTTAGAAAAGTTTATTCAATTCTCAAGGCTACAACATGGAAAGAAAAGTTTACAATTTGCATAGGAAAAATATAAAAGTTTAAAATACTTACATATAACGTGACTGTTGCTATGACTAATTATGCAATAACAAACATGAAAAAATATTTTATTTAAATTTGAGTAAAGGAGAAAGTGCCAAGCTGACATATAAGCTACCTATTGTGTATTTGATTTTTTTTATTATTTTTTTTTTGTCTAGGAAATATAAATTTTAATAATTTTTCTATTTTACACTGTGAAACCTTAAGTAATAAAAGAATGTGTTTAGAAGAATTTGAAATTACTTTTAACGACAATTTAATAAACTTAAAGAAAGATAATAATTTTAGAAATCACTACCCCTATTTATATTTCCTAGACAAAAAAAAAATCAAATACTCAATAGGTAGTTTATATGTCAGCTTGGCACTTTCTCCTTCACTCAAATTTGAATAAAAGATTTTTTCATGTTTGTTTTTGCATAATTAGTCATAGTAAAACTCACGTTATATGTAAGTATTTTAAACTTTTATATTTTTCCTATGTAAATTGTAAACTTTTCTTTCCATGTTGTAGCCTTGAGTATGGAATAAACTTTTCTGAAAGCTCGGCTTTTAATAAAGAGTTTTATTTTGCAACTGACCATGACGGCTTTCCCACAATTTTTGAGTATATATGTATATATGTATCCACACGATAACTCAAAAAGTTATTAACCGATTTTGATGAAACTCGGCAAGAATCTTTCATTGATTAATAACTTGGATGAGTTTGTTAGCCAGGAAAATCGGACAAGGTTTTCCGGGAAAATTTTGCGTTTTCTATAAAAAAATAACTTTAACTCCGAAATTTACAAAGCTATTTTGATGAAATTTGGTGGATATGTTGTCTTGGGAAAGACCTTACTACATACCGAAACATTCTAGGTTTATAGAAAATTGAGTTATTCAAATATGAAGCATTTAATGAAAATTCACTACCATAACGCACTTGCTGCGTTCCGAACTTGTTTATTTATAAGACTCTTATTAAAAAAAAATACCGTTTATTTGTAAATATTTTCACTAATTTTAATAGAGCATTTTGTTGCGAATCTGCGTAGAAAACATCCACTTGACGAGATCACGACTTTGATACTGTTGAAAAAGTTCTTAAGTTGAATGTGAACTAAGACCTCCAGAACACATATCAAAGGTCAGTTTATATATATATATATATATATATATATATATATATATATATATATATATATATATATATACATATATATATATATATATATATATATATATATATATATATATATATATATATATATATATATATATATATATATAAATTACGTGAAAAACTACTTAGATCGTTTTTATAAAAATTCGCTACCATACTGTAGTTGCTGCGTCCAGACTTTTTAGGCATATCTTAGCCACACATAATTTAATGATGGATTAATGGGATGGTAAGTAAAAACCTCACTTAAGCAATCAAGTGTTTTTATTCCGCATTATATAACTCCATCACAAAACAAGAAGGGAAACGACCTAAGCTTTTTGAGTCCCACTATTACCACAGTGTAGCAATTCTGTCCATAAACAACGTGAAAACAAGGACTCCGACAACAATACAGCTTCATATAGTGGCGACCCTGCAAATAGCTTGCTGGGCCATAAAGGAAGAGAACAAGGCAAGTGTTGATTAGTGTTTGCCATAAATGATTTGCGGCACAATCTGAGCCAATTACTGAGGATTTCGGCAAATCATAAGCGACTGCGATCAGAGGAAAACCAAACTGACAGGATCTCTTGTGTCTGCAGGGTCATAAACATATCTAATTAAACAGTTTGTGAGATTCTGCTTTCTATGAGTGAATGCGAGTGACTCATACTGGCCCGGGTCAACTTAATTAAGAGGCGTTCCCTTACACATTTGATAAGCAAAAGCTGCCCTGTTGAAATTATTATGTTCTCAGTGCGAGCCTATCATCATGGCCCTTTGTGCATCATCCCTCTGACCCGTCTGCGATGCTAAATATTCAAATTATATGTAATAAACTCTTCACAAATTTAATAAACTTATTAATTATCTTTATGGTGGAATGCTGAGTGCTTTAACAATTTTATCATATTTTTGGCTTATGCGCAATAAAACATTAAATCACAAAAGAGCAAAGTTAGAGTGCAGCTGCCTGGGTGTATATTAAATTTATGATTTGATTCGCTAAACATTTCATGTGGGTGGCAGTGGGTCGTCGTCTTGTTAGTCGTATACTAAATTTAAAAAATTTGGAATCTAATAAGCATAGGTTTTTATGATTTAAATTATAGATACGTATACAGGCAAGCCCGAAAGTAATGGTTCGCAGAGCAGTAGTGTGTTCTTGATATCAAAATATTACGATTTAGTGAAACTTACCTCAGTTGATATCTAGACAAGTATTTGACGTATTGTCATGAAAATTGCTACAGATAGGATATTTGTAGTGACAAAACTAATTAGTTCCCAATCTGACACAAGCGTATAAAAAACGATAGATGCAATGCTCTTCAAATCGTAAAAATACTCACACTTTTAGCGAATTTTTTTTTCGCTAATGAGGAGATCTGTGTTTATATATATATATATATATATATATATATATATATATATATATATATATATATATATATATATATATATATATATATATATATATATATATATATATGTATACATCCGACCGATAACTCAAATTTTGCAAGAAGTGGCTTGGATAAGTTCGTTAGCCAGGAAAATCGGACCAGGTTTTCCCGGAAATTTTTGTGTTTTCTTTCTAAAAAAAAATCATATCTCCGGAAATAACAAAGTAAGGACAACCAAATGGTAAACCTATTTGTATTATAAATAGTAAACCCTGTACCAAAATTTATGTCGCTAGCTTTAAAGTTATGGGCAGTTAAAGAAATAAATTTTGGAGTTTTTCTCAAAAGGCAATATTAAACGTCAAAATTGGCAATGTTTAGGCAAAGAACGTGAAACAAATACGAATTTTGAAAAGAAAATGTTGCAAGAAGAGTGTTCTGCAAACCCTTAAGTTTCAGATTCAACCGTCATTGCCCTTTATTTTACTAAAATATTTACAGAAAATTCATTTGAAATAGACCCTTTCTCTGAAGCTCTGGCTGTCGGTTTAGTTAAGTTGATGCTTTCGCTGTAGGTTTAGTGAAGTTTCTGGTTTAACGGTCTATAATTTTTTTTGTTAATTTTCGTAGATGCGTTTTTGCATTTTTATTCGAAATATGATGCGGGCGATATGCGTTTGTAAGAAAAAATCTGGACGCAGTAAGTGCGTTTTGGTAGCGAATTTTCGGTAAATTTGCAGTTTAGTTCCCGAACGTTTTTCAAAAAACTGTTTTCAGAAACCTGCCCAGACCCCCCCCCTCCCCTTGGATCCACAAACCCCAAGAAAAATTTCTTGTTCACACCCTCCAAGGAAGTTATGGACAGGAGTGAGTAGCGGTGTATAATTTTTTTAGCTAATTTTCGTAGAACAAATTCCTTAGTGCATTTTTGCATTTTTTATCGAAATATGGTGCGTTTCTAAGAAAAAAAATCTGGACGCAGTAAGTGCGTTTTGGTAGCGAATTTTCGGTAAATTTGCAGTTTAGCTCCCGAACGCTTTAAAAAAAACTGTTTTCAGAAATCTGCCCCCCTGGATCCACAAACCCCAAGAAAATTTTCTTGCTCACACTCCCCAAGAAGTTACGGGACCAGGAGTGAGTAGGGGTGTATAATGTTTTTTAGCTAATTTTCGTAGAACAAATTCGTTAATGCATTTTTTTAATTTTTTATCGAAATATGATGCGTGTTTGTAAGAAAAAAAACTGGACGCAGTAAGTGTGTTTTGGTAGCGAATTTTCGGTAAAATTTACAGTTGACCTCCCGGACGCCACAAACCCCAAGAAAAATTTCTTGTTCACAACCCCCCCAAGGAAGTTACGGGTCGAGGAGTGAGTAGGGGTGCTGGGCGGGGTAGATAGTAAAAAGGAAATATGAGGAGAAAATTCGAATAAAACGGGCTTGAAAGCTATCTTTTTCACATCTTGAAGCCATATCCCCCTTAAACCCTGCCTACCCTCCACAGCACCCCTATCCCCCCAGATACCGTAACTTCCTTGATGGGTAGGAACAAGACATTTTTCTTGTGGTTTATGCAGCGAGAGTGGTTGTATGCACGCGAGGGGGAACGAAAATCCTCACGACAAAGCAGACCCCGATCACCTCACCCCACCCATCCCCACACATAACCCCCCGCACCCACCCACCCCCACACCCCTGCCACAAGTCGACCTGGGGGGGGGGGCATCGCCGTAGGCATCCCCCCTCGTGTGCATACAACCACCCTCGTTGCATAAACCACAAGAAAAACTTCATACCCCCCAAGGAAGTTACGTGGCCTGGGACAAATAGGGGTGTTTTGCGGGGTAGGCAGAGTTTAATGTCTTCCAATATACAGCTTTCAAGCAGTTTTCTTCGCATTTTCTGCTCATATTTCGTTTTTACTACCTATCCCGCCCAGCACCCCTATTCACTTCCCAGTCCGGTAACTTCCTTGGGCGGTGTGAACAAGAAATTTTTCTTGTGGTTTGTACATCCAAGTGGGGTCCTTGTAATGTTTCTGAAAACATTTTTTTTTAAAGCGTTCGGGAGATAATCTGCAAATTTACCAAATTTTCATTAAATCCTTCAAATTTCAATAACTCAATTTGCTATTAACGTAAGCTTTGTTGGTTAGGAAACCAACATTTAAGTTTATTTTCGGAAAATTTGTGTATACTTTCAAACCCTAAGTAATTTTTATAAAATATAGTACTTTGTTTCTACTACATAGGCTATACCAGTAATCAGATTGATGCCTGCTCGCATTTGCTATTAAAAAGATTTTTATGGAAATTCACTTCCATAACACACTTGCTGCATCCAGACTTTTGAAAAATGTATATATTTTCAAACAATAAAGTTATTTCGATCAAATATGGTACATTGTTTCTACTATATAGGCAACCAAGTTTGATGCCTACTTTCATCAAAGAAAGACATTTGCCCTTAAAAATATTAAAAAAAATTCGCTATCATAACGCACTTGCTGCGTCCCGAACTTTTTTGTTAGTGTCGATAGGAAACTTTTGTAAAAAGAATTGAGTTCGGTTTTACTTTCTTAACAAAAAAGGTATACTTGTTTAATGACGCTAAAATCGACCATTTTTGTAACGGTAGCTGCAACAACTTCGTAATGATTTTCAAATCATATTTTATTTACCACATAGTAGTAGAATAATTTATGACAATGTTTCTGTCAAAATCGTGTCTTAGTGTGATTATTTGTCATTTTGATAAGCCTTTGTACAAGATTACCTGCTAAAGTGTGCGATGGACTGGTTGTTTTTTCAATGAAGAAAATCTGGACGCAGCAAGTGCCTTATGGTATTGAATTTTCATAAAAATGCTGTTATTGGAAACATGACTTTTTTAAATTAAAGCAGGCATCAAATTTGGTTACCAGTATAACCTATATAGTAGAAACGATGTACCACATTTCATCCAAATGACTTTATTGTTGGAAAAAGTACCAAAATTTTCCAAAAATAAACTTAAAATATTCCCTAAAAAAACTGATCCCATTTTCCTGGCTAACCTATTTAATCTCAAAAAGCTTTTCGTCAAAAATCGCAAAAAAATTTGCATGAAACTTTACAAACAATTTTTCGAAAAACCGAAAACATTTTTTTACAATTACTTATTTAACATTATGTATATTACATGTGCCCTTCACTTCTGAAACACAAAATACATGATGTTCCATTTAAATCAATTGAGTTATGGCAGTTTGACCTTTTTTATACGGCAATTTTTCGTTAAATAATATCAACAAAGACCTCTCTGAGTGCGTCAGTTTTATGGGACTCTGTTATCTATTGGCTAAAACACCGTATCGTAATTTTTGAGATGTGCCAAAAATGTTAAAAGTTGCCTAACAATTGAAAGAACTTGAAAACGATGATCGCTATCAAACTGTTTTCCCTACAAACAGGCATTATAGTTCGATATATAATACAAAAATGCAATGATACATTTACCAACAACGGCATGTTCTATATTACTTTTTTAATATAGGTGTTTGTCACCCCGTAGGAAGTCCACAAAAAAATTACGGTAGTGTGATATTTTTCGGGACCACCGGTACAGCCAACTTACAATAATGAAACATTCGTTAATTAAAGTTGTACCTTTGTGAACCTATAAACAATGATATTCTCTATATAACCGTTATAACTGACATGTTTGTCATCCCGTCCAAAAAAGAAACATTAAACTTCAGCGTCATATTCTTCGAGTACATCGATTTAGCCAACTTAGAATAATAAAAAAAATGTTTATAAAAGATGTCTAAAGACATTTTGACACTAATATATAATGACATGGTATCTACTACTGTTGTAACAGAAGTGTTTCTCACACGGTAGAGAGTCCAGAAGGAATTTTCACCTGTAGTGTCATATTCTTGGAGACCATCGGTACGGCTAATTTACTAAATATAAAATTGTTAATAAAAACTATCCGTCTCTGCAAATTTACACACTAATGAACAATGGAAGACTCTACATTACCATTGTAACAGGCTTGTTTTTTACCCCGTAGGAAGTGCAAAAAAACACTAAAGTGAAGCGTTATGTTCTTCGACACCATCGGTTTAGCTTTACTTACAATAATAAGAAACTAGTTAATAAAAGCTGCCTGTCACTGAAAATTTGCACACTTATTACCAATGACATAGTATTTACTGTTGTAACAGAAGTGTTTGTCACCCCGTGGGAAGTCCAAAAAAGTTATAATTGCAGTGGCATATTCTTCGAGACCACTGGTATAGCCAATTTACAATAATCAAAAAAATAGTTAATAGAGCTGCCCCTATCTGGAAATATGTACACTTATAAACAATGATATGGTCTATATCATGTTGTAACAGCAATGGTTGTCACTCCGTAGGAGGTCCAAAAACATTTACTGCAGCGTCATATTCTTCGAGACCATCGGTACACCCAACTTACAACAAGTAAAAAAAAAGGTTAATTAAACTTGGACGCCTCTAAAAATTTGCACCCTTATAAGCAATGATATGATCTATATTGCCGTTATAACAGACGTGTCTGTCACCCCGTAGGAAGTCAAAGAAATAACTATACTCCAGGGTCATAAACTTCGAGACCATCCTCTTAAGCCAATTCACAATAATCAAAAATTTATTAAGAAGACTACCCGTCGCTGAATTGGTGCGTACTACTACTACCCGTCGCTGAAAATTTGCACTCTTATAAACAGCGATATCGTCTATGTGACAGAAGCATTTGTCACTCCTTAGGAGGTCTAGAAAAAAGTTAAACTCCAGTCATACACTTCGATGTTATCGGTATCACAGGCTTAATACACAATACCTATAATGTATATTACTTTAAAAACAGAAATGTTTGTCACTCCCTAGCTTGTTTAAAGGAATATTAGAACTAGGCTGTAAATTTCTCTGTCTAGAATCAAAGTATGCAGTTTATACGTTCAATTGAGGGTTAAAGAAATATTTTGTTTGTGTATGTTCTCGCTTCCAGGTGAATACATTTAGCCACGGCTATTTTTATTTTAGTTGGCTTCTTTGTAGACATCCCTTACACTTCGGGGATTTATATTATTTATTACCTTAAGCTGGACACTCGCTTCATGTCTTGGGGTCGCTCATAACGACTTTATAAAAACACAGAACAGTTAACCACATGTAAGATGCATGTAGACATAGCGATAGACATTAGGAATTTTAAAATCTTATTTAATACTAAGAAACTGCAAATATACAACTTCAAATTAGATGTAACATAATTTTCACTAATATGCACCCTCAAAAAACATATTTGTTTGCCCTCTTGGATACGGAGCTCTCAATTTTATTAAACCACATGGTGTCTTTTACTGTTTTAATAAATTTTAGTTTGTATAGATTTTTCTTCGTTAAAAGTAATATGGAGTAGGCTGTAGTGATGGGTCGTTATTTAACTATCTGTTATTTCTAAACGGTTGTCGAGCCGCAACGGTAACCACCAGTTATGGATTTAAAAAAAGTAACAGGTACAAAATAACGCTTTTTACACTAAACTAGAATTCGGACTCGTATTTGTTTCAGTTCCACTGCAATGAGGTTCAATGAATAAACATCGGTTTTCATCGGCAACTGTTAAATTTAACTATTTAACGGGATGAATGGACATGAGACTGGGAATGCTAAATATGTATGGGTATGGGGTATACAGTATAGCTAGCTGGTATGGAATTATCTATTCCACATACACAGAAAACCTCTTCAGTCACTCAAAAGCCCTGGTTCTCTAAATCCTGTAACAAAGCCAGATCAAAGCTCACAAAACGCTTCTACACAATTCCAGTCAAGAAAATCGTCAAGCATTTAACGACGCAAGAAACCGCTATGTCCGCATTATTTCTGAGGCAAAGAACTCGTTTAATAACCACATCAAAAACAAAGTCCTCTCAAGCTCCAACGGCAGCAAACCCTTCTGGACTCTCGCTAAATCTATTGGGAATAATTTCTGCAAAAGCACGTTCCCACCTCTTGTCTTAGGGGATGAAATTGTTTCTACCGCCCTGGGCAAGGCTGAACTTTTTGCTTCGTTGTTCGCCGGCAATTCTACTATCAACCCACCTCCAAATGTTCAACCACCAGCAGTCCCCAATGTCGCGCATAAAATGACTGATATCATTTTCAAAACTAAAAAGGTACGAAAGATGCTCTCTTCTCTTAATACCAGGAAAGCCTCTGGCCTTGACGAGATCCAGCAATTGTTCTCAAAAATTGCGCACCAGCACTTGTCCTGACTCGTCTGTTTCAGATATCTTACAATAAATGCATATTCCCTAGTAACTGGAAAACTGCTCGAGTACAACCCATCCCCAAGAAAGGATCCAAAGCGCTTCCTAGCAACTACAGGCCTATTTCTCTTCTTTCAGTCGTCTCTAAAGTAATGGAATTACTAAAATTTCTTGAAAAACACAGTCTAATCCACGACAGGCAGTATGGATTCCGTCAGCGCAGATCGACTGCCGACCTCCTTTCCTTTGTTACCCATTCTTGGAACAAGTCTATGGAACTACACGGTGAATCCCAGATTGTTGCTCTAGACATATCCAAAGCATTCGACCAGGTCTGGCACGCAGCTCTGCTTAATAAACTTCCGGCCTATGGCCTACCACCAAAACTTTGTACCTGAGCAGCAAATTTCCTCTCCAACAGGAGCATTTATGTTGTTGTGGATGGCCATTCCTCTAAACTGTATCCAATTAATGCAGGAGTTCCTCAAGGTTCAGCTTTAGCCCCTACGTTGTTTCTTCTCCACATCAATGACCTCCTCTCTAGCACATCCAACCCAGTTCACAGTTACGCGGACGACAGCACCCTCCACTCAAATATACAATATTCTAAGCCTGTCTCTTTAGCACAATAGATGAGGATCGCAGACTCATGGAGGGTTCTGTCTCCGTGGATCTCCAAAACATATTAGACTGGGGAAGTAGAAATCTTGTACAATTCAACCCCACCAAATCTCAGTCTTGCTTTCTTTCTCATAAGAGATACACCAGCCCTAGACCCATCACAATGAGCAACCAAGTTATTCAAAGTAATGAGTACTTTTCTCTTGTTGGCATTTCTGTGGATCGAAATCTTAATTGGCACCAACATGTCACATTAATTGCAGAAGCGACTGCTCAGAAATTAGGTTTCCTCTTCCGGGCTCGCAAATACTTTTTACCAGCTAATCTCTATACCTTATATACTTCACAAATAAGGCCAAACCTCGAATACTGCTCCCACATCTGGGGTGCAGCTGCCGCTTCTACACTCGCTATCCTGGACTCCATTCAAAAGAGAGCTATACGTCTCATCGGTGACCCTACCCTCACCCAAAGGCTGCCATCCCTTGCCCATTGACGTCCACATCTGGGGTGCAGCTGCCGCTTCTACATTCGCTATCCTGGACTCCATTCGAAAGAGAGCTATACGTCTCATCGGTGACCCTACCCTCACCCAAAGGCTGCCATCCCTTGCCCATTGACGTGCCGTTGGTGACCTCTCTCTCTTTTATAGATATCTGCACGGGCACTGCTCAGAGGAGCTTTCCTCCATAGTTCCCCCACCTGCTGCCCCCAACAGATCTACCAGGGGAACAGAGCGAATGCACCCTTTTACTGTCCAGGTCCGCAGACATAGAACATCTTGTTATGCCCGCTATTTTGTCCCAAGGACTTCCAAATTGTGGAATTCCTTGAGGGCACATGTTTTTCCTTCTCCTCCGAACCTCCAAACCTTCAAGTCCAGAATTAACAAGTTGCCTCTTTCCTCCTTGTCAACACCCATGGTACGATAGTATTTAGGCTGTAAGCCCTCGTGGTGTGTTGTTAAAATTAAAAAAAAAAAATAGAGCGGACTTTACTTCATAACATATTACTTAAGACTTAACACGTTATTTATACTAGTGTGCTCGCTCTCGCTCACAGCTTTGGGAATGTAGGATACTATCGATCGACCATCCAGTTCAAAATAACAGATAAATACTGAAGCTGTTATTTTCAACGGTTATTGTTAAATAACGTTAACGGCTTCAACTGTTAATAGAAAATAACCGTTTTGCCCATCACTAGTAGACTGTTGGTATATATTGGTAATTGTATACTGAACCTTAAGATATATGAAAATAACTCCCTAATTTGAGTTGTGCGTTTTTGATAGCTAAAAACATGATTGTTATCGCACACACTTGGTCTATCACATTCACAGTACAGGTTGTCTGCAAACTTCATTCATCAAAAGACGATATTTGCAAGCGGTGTAGCATACACTTATTGTGACCAGCGCCGTATGGATAGGTCCGGCGAGTTCTGCTATATTCACTGTAGGTCTTCTAATAAAAGATGCTAGGATTTGTTTGACACATTTTCCTCTATCAACTCGTTCCAGTGATCACATGCTTTTTGGTTTATGCAGTGTTTTACTTTTACTGCGTAGTCTTCTAATCTCACTAACAAGCAATCTTCTAAGTCCTTTGACCGATGCAAATACACATATCAAACCATTTTGCTTAATTATAAATAGTATACGCATAATCTTGCAAGTTAGTTGGTTGATAAATATACTTTTTGGGTTATTCAGGGCTGATAGTAAATATTATCTGTAAACTATTTCTTTCTTGGTCAATTTGTCCGCTTCTTCATTGCCGCTGATAGCTTCGTGTCCCATGAAAATACACATCTCAAACCCTTTTGCTTGATTTTAAATGGTTTTCCATACTCTTGTAAATTAGTGGATTGATAAATATACTTTTTGAGTTGTTTAGGACTGACAGTAAAAATAATGAGTCGGTAATAATGAGATATGTACTCTAAGGGCCAGGAGAAAGTAAATCGAGGGCCTTTGACACAGCAGTTGTCTCAGCAGTGTAGATAGATCCTTTCTCACATAATTTAACTTTCTGTTGTTATTGTCACAAGCTATTGCGGTAAAGTAATCTTAGTGTTATTATTTACTAACGAGGTCAAGATTTGACAGTTTTATTGCAGCTGGCCGTCGTTTAATATAGAAATGTGGACAGCCACACATTCAGGCGATCTCCGCTTCATTTGATACAGGAATTGACTCTGTAAACTGTCTTAACATTGATACACCCCATAACGTGTGGCTGGAAAAGTGTGACGACTTCATTCTAACACAAAAGTTACTTTTTTCTTTCCATGGAAGATGATACAAGCTAAACATTTTTTTGTTACTTTAAACACATGAATGGAACCAAAATGCAGATCATTTAGAATTATTATAGATATTTAAAATGTTTACGGAATAAATTTGTGTGTTTTCTTTTCCTATCTTTTAGTTGGACTTTCCGCGAGTCCAGAATAAAGCTATTTATTTATGATATTTCAATATTGACCAACCTGGCTCGCCTCTAGAGAACTCGTATGAGTTTTCCCTTGTTACGTATCGAGCGAGAGGCCCGTCGGATTCCCGTCTCCCCGTTTCCGCCACATAAAACAAAAATTTCCTTTGTTGTTCTTCTCTCAACTGGACTCCAAACATAAAAAATGTGTTTTTGTGTTTGCTTAGTCCGGTTATTGTATCATGCGGCAAATTTATGTATGTTACTGCAAAACTCAAATTTATAAGAGGGACTTTCACTCGGCTTTGTGTTCTCAAAATGTATTGCCCATGTTTCCCAATGATGTGTCCAAATGTTTCTTCTAATTTAATTTAGCCGGCTTAATTTTAAGTTGACCTAGTTAAAACATTTTATTGAAGTTTCAATATTTTACCTCAGAGGAAATAAAATTACACAACTTTACGTGTTATAGTGTCTTGGACTTTCGATTATATATGCTTTATTACTTTACATTTTTTGTTGTTGAAAAAACCTTTAGCAACGTGAAAACATCTTAATTTACTTATATTATCTATTTCTGTGATTAACGAAAATATATAACATGAAAATACGAATCTATACTTAAACGTAAAGTGCTAATGATAATAATTTAAATATTTTAAATAAATCGTAAACTTATTCCGGTAGTAATTATTTTGAGTTCGGTAAGAAATACGTTTTCAGGCAAACTGTGATAGTATTATGTAAACTATTTGGGTGTAATCATTGCCTTTATATATATATATATATATATATATATATATATATATATATATATATATATATATATATATATATAATATATATTTTTCTTCTGCTTATTTGGCCAAGCCCAACGTAAATGACTATCTGAATATTTTTAATATAATAGAGTCTAAAATTTATAATGGTTCTAAATGCTTTATTATCGGAGATTTTATTGTTCATATATTTCGTAGGGAAATTGTTGGTTATCAGTACGAGCACATAAAAAGTGAACTTCTTGATTTTATTGATGTTGTGGGATTAACACA
Organism: Tillus elongatus; assembly: GCA_964006375.1. NCBI lineage: Eukaryota > Metazoa > Arthropoda > Insecta > Coleoptera > Cleridae > Tillus > Tillus elongatus. The sequence goes on from OZ023265.1 coordinate 72,663,982, forward strand.
GATAAATATTGTGTTGAATGAAAACCGTAGGTTACTTGATTTGGTTTTGACACATGTACTTGAATATCAGGTGTCTCTTGAGGAGTCTATTGTTAAAAGTGAAGACGCCACTATTGTGTGTATTGCCCTTTTCTATGGCTATAAATAGGATGGATGTACGGAAAGATGCCTATGATTTCAGAAAGGGTTGGTATTTAGCTTTGTATGATTATATAAAGGATATCAACTGGAATAAACTTTACGCTATAGATGATGTGGGTTCAGCAGTTGAATGGCTAAATGCTGTATTTTATCAGGGTTTCGATAGAACAGTTCTTTAGTTTATACATCATAAAAGAAATTATGCGCGGTGGTTTACGTCTCAAATGATTAAATATATTCGGAAGAAGCAAAAGTGTAGAAAACTATTCATGAGGACAGGGAACACAGAGTCTAATTAAAGGTTCAAGCAAATAAGACGGGAAATAAAGAGTATTTATGAATCATATCAGGCGTGTTTGTCTGGTTTGGAAGAAAAGATTGTGGTCAATCCAGGTGTTTTTTGGGAACATGTAGAGCATTGTCGAAATGCATATGACAGGTTGTGAAATTAATGTTGGTAATGAAGTTTTATCGTGACAGTAAGAGCATTTTGGTGATGGCTATCTTATTTGATTGGAAGGGCACAATGTGTGGTTTATACTGAAAGCGAGTCCTCTTTGTTCTTGTCAAACTTGGGACCCTTTATTGCTCTTACTGTTTGTCAATGATGTGTCGAAAAGGACAGCTGACTCTCTTTTGTTTGTTGTTTACTGGAGATTTAAAGATCTTTCGTCTTATTTCGAGCATGGGTGATAATAAGGAACTACAGCAGGGCCTTGATGCATTTTCAGACTGATGTGCTGTAAATACAATATTCCTGAATATTGATAAATGTTTTGTTATTACAAGGCGTCTTGCTCCTGCTAAGTACTATTATACTTTTGGAGGTGGTCAACCTTTGCGTAAGACCAAGATTTCGGAATTGGGAACTGGTTCAACTCTAAATTAGCATTTGCTGAGCACGTGGAAAGAATTGCTGCCTCGCAGTTGAAAACTTTGGGTTTTGTTATACGAAACTCAAAAGGATTCCTTAGAGTGGATAAAGTTAAAATTATTTTTAATGCATTTATACGTTCTAAAATGGAATATTTATGTGTGGTATGGAATCCTTTTTACAAAGTTTATTCTAATATTGGGTGAGGGGAGATTCAGAAGAGATTTAATCTATTTCTGCGTTTTAATTTTTTTTAGACCTATTTCTGTTTGAAGTCGTCAGAAACCTGGAAATTTTTTCCGAATTCTTAAGAAGGATTCACTTCAGGGTTCCTCAAAGACTCAACTAAAACAACTAATTTACATTCCAAGATACAGAACAAATAGTCTATTCAGCTCTACGCTCTGTAGGCTGTGCCAAATTTATATGTTTTGTAAATATGTTAACATTTTTTGCATAAATTTTAAAACATTTAAGATCATATTGACTGAGCATTTAACCACGTTCTTCTGTTGTCTTTATTGTGTCTTTAAATTACCCTCAGTGATTTAGATATACAATTTACTGTAATTGACGGACTGCATGTGAAGCCTGAAATGGAATTTAGGTTTTCCGAATTGTTTTTTTATTTTGTTTTGTTATTGATTTAACGTATTATTATTTATTACGTGAGATTAATTAGTTATAAGTATATACCATGATGATAATCTTTATCTTGTTAGGCGACACGTAAATGGTTTTATAAACTGTGTATTGGCATATTAAATAAATAAATAAGTAAGTAAATGAATGAATGAATGAATGAATGAATGAATGAATGAATAAATAAATGAATAAATGACTAAATATATAAATGAATAAATAAATAAATAAAAGTTGTTTGATTTACTCTTTCACTTTCAGTAAGTTAAGTAATATTGTCTGCATGTTTAATTTGAACTAAACTATGATCTGACACAGAAGCTACGTGTTAAATTATTGATTATATCAAATTTTCGAGGCAGAAATTATTATTAACGAATTTCAATAAACTCTTATTGTAAATTATTCTATGAAATCTTCGTGGATTTCTGATGTTCATGAAAGAGCCTTCTTGCAACTTCTGCAGGAAAAAGATTTTCTAACGACAGTGAACTTTGTTTTTATCAGAGAAATCATTTAATATTGCGCTCCTTTTATTGTCTCGAAAAAATGACTTAAGCCACACAAATATATATATATATATATATATATATATATATATATATATATATATATATATATATATATATATATATACTTACATCCTACGGTGGATATGGCGTCAGTACGAAGACAAGTTATTTGGCGTCCACCAGAATTAACGCGAATTTATTAAAATTTGTTCATATATATTTATTATTAGTTACAAAATTTGGCGTTATATTGGAATGAGTTCTCTTAATGGTAGATGAATACTAGTGGCAGCTGTAGGAGTGTTATTGGTAGAAATGCTGAAAAAGAAACATACGTTGAACAACATTTTTAAAGTGACATTTTATAAAAATATTTTGGCAGTTTAGTTGGGAACATAAAACAAAATTGTGTTAAGTTGCAAGCACAAGCTTATGCTTATTTGTAGAACATACTGTAAAATTTAAATGAATAAACATTAACATACTATATACATACATATATATATATATATATATATATATATATATATATATATATATATATATATATTAATCTTTTAGTAATGTATATTAGCAAACCGAATTTTAATTAGCAAAAAAATTTTTTGGTTGATTGATCATTCAGACTACAGCGATATCAGCTCCTTATGGTATATATTTCCCAATCTACAGTGGATACGGCGTCATACGTCGTTGCCACTTTATATACCTATATATACCTACTAAATACATATATTAACAGGATAAAAGAGCTAAGCTTAAAAGAGGAAATCAAGCATATAGATAATTTAGTTTCGGTATCAGAATCGCTATCAATTAAAATCGGGGTAATTATTTTATTGTCGAACCAATTAGGTTATTATATTTCATTGCTCTTCCTAATACATTTGAAAATGTTTTAGTCACTTCTTTACTTAAGTTTTGGGGAAATGATTTTATAAAATTTTAATTAAAATAGTTTTTTTTTTAATTTCTCTTTGCATTGCCACAGTTATTGCAAGTAGCTTTAACATAAGCATATAGTTATAAGAAAAGAGTCGACTATATTATTCTTACTGGCCGCAGGACCGAAGCAGTAGTTAAGGCAATTATTTATTTAGTTTTTTTTACTCAACGCAGTTAATCTAATTATGTTAAAATAGAAAATCAAATTAACTATTACTTCCACATCGTGAGGTGTGGAAGTATCGCATCGGTGACAAAATTTTCCATTTTTTTTCGCTTAAACGTCGTAAATAGTATAAAACATATATAAAACATGATTTGGGAACGAAATTTTTTGTCTGTCGGTCTGTATGTCTGTTTGTAGCCATGATAACTTTAGAACGAATTGAGATATCATCTTCAAATTTGGTATACAGTTAGCAGTCAACAAACGAACGGTTCAGATTGTTTTAAGATAAAATCACTTTTTAGGTTGTTTAGGGTGGCTTTGTATTTGGATAAAATTAACATTTTTTCGTTAAAACTCGAGTAGTATAACGTTTTAGGGTTTATTTATTAGAAAACTTTTAATCTCATCAAACATGTGGTATTCTGTGCTCAAATTAAATTAGGGGCTGAATCTGTGGGGTGGAATATTGTTGACAAAAATTTTGAATTTTTTCCTAAAACAGCGTAAAAAGTCTCAAAACATATAGAAACTTGAGTCTGGAAACAAATTTTTTTGTCTGTCGGTCGGTCGGTCTGTACGTGTCTGTTAATAGGCGCAATTACTTTCGAACGAATTGAGATATCATCTTCAAATTTGGTATCCGGTTAGCAACCGACAAAGGAACGCTCCGAATTGTTTTGAGGGTAAGATCGCTTCAGGGGGTAGGGCATAAATAAGGGATGATTTGGTGAAAATAGAAATTTTTTCAATAAAACTCGAGTAATATAACGTTTCAAAAGTTTATAGGTACAGGAATACAAATATTTTCTTTGTAGTTAAGTCATGGTCCCTAAACTTATTCCATGAGAGTGTCTTTCTGAAGGGAACAAATTATCACAGCTAGGTGGCAGATATGATTCAATTTGCAGCACTATTTTTTTAAGTTCTACGTGCTCCTGAAATCCAAGTCCTGAAAACGTTTTCCCAAACCACGCTTATTAAGTATTCTCTGTTTTTCATGCGTAACCTGAAACCTCTCATTATAAACCCCGTCTATTTAGTAGCTCTAATTCGGTAGAGGAGTGACTCTAAGAATCCGGGTCCGTGTATTATCACATCCTAAGAAACTAAAATGCTTTTAGGCTCCCACTTCAGCGGGGTGTAAAGCCGTTTGTGAGTTATCATTTACTTATTACTCTTTAAAAAAAGACTTATATTAGTGATCACTGAACATAGTAGTGGAAACAGCTGTATATCAAATAAAGCAGGACGTATATGTGTTTTATTAAATAACCTTGGAAATTAAGTCTATTAGTGATAAATTAATAATTATATATCTTTACAATTTTTTTGTATATATCGAGATAATATGCCCACAGAATGCGTCTTATTTTATGCATAGAAACCTATATTCCTCATTCATCAAAACATGTCGATTCGAAATCAAAATAAAGCTTGCCGAAAAGCAGTAGTTACTGAAAATTCTGCCTACAAACTTTGGCGCAAAAACCGTAGCAGCGAAACTCACGCCACCTTTGCATCAGCAAGGAACCAAACAGACAATCGATCAAGCCAAAAAGTAAGTGACAAAGCCATCTCTTGTCCAAACTACACCCGACATTTCTGGCTTATGACAAAAATTATAGGTAGAAATTTCACCAGCAGCTCCTTTCCTCCCCTGGCATCAAATAATGGCGTATTCGCCGTATATTCAGAAGAAAGGCCGATATATTCGCGCGTGATTTGCTTCTAATTCCACGCTTGTTTTTCAGTAAAAGAGCCCACCAACTATTTCAGCTGTAAAGGCTAAAATGGGAAAAATATTATTTAGGCATCGTACTGTTAAGCACATATTTGAAAATTTAAACATCAAAAAGGCATCAGGATCCGATGTAATATCAGAAATAGTTCTTAAAATGTATGCTCCTGCACTGACTCCAATTTTATGTCGCTTCCTTTCAAAGTCCTATAAAATGAAGGAGTTTCATCTTCCTGGAAACCAGCTGGAGTTCAGCCTGTCTCTAAATATGGGGACAAATCCGATGTACGGAGCTATCGAACAATTTATACTCGTCAGTTTTGTGATCGTCAATACAGCTTTTGTTAAAATCAGTCTACTGGCGATATTCTGACATACGTCACTCTTTGGTGTTCTGCTTTAGAAAAAATTGGAGCTGGTCATGCAATTTCGTTGTACATTTCTAAAGCATTCGATGAGATCTGCTATGCGGCACTCTTCAATAAACTTTCATCATGCTGATTGCTTTTAAAACTATGCGTATGGTTATCTAGTTTTCTGAAGGGGCGCTTCTTGCATATTGTTGTAGATGGTTCTTTATCAGATGAATTAAAAATTAATGCGGGTGTTCCACAGAGGCCCATTTTAGCTATCACACTTTTTCCTTTGCACATAAATTACCTTCTGTCAACAACCAACAATCCAATCCACAGCTTCGCTGATGATAGTACTCTTCGCAGCACGTTCTCATCGACGCGCCCAATAACTGCTTCTAGCTCCTTATCATTGAGAGTTGAAGTAACAAACTCCCTAAACGATGACCCGTCTAAGATTCTCAGCTGGGGCTCTGCAAATTTGGTTCTGTTTAATGCCTGATAAATACAGAATTGCCTCTTCTCTAGAACGGGTGACATGCAGGGCTCAGACGTCCAGATGGCTGGCAAAATATTGCCCAAAAATCCATAATCTCTACATTAGGTATAACTTTTGGAGAGGATCTTTGCTGGCACCTACAAGCTTCGACAGCAAAAAAGCTTGGGTGTCTGTTTAAGGTGAAAAGTTTCCTTTCATCACAGCAGCTTTTGATCCTGTATAAAGCACAGATACCGCCACAGTTGGAATACTGATTGCGTATCTGGGGTGCTGCCCCCTAAACAAACTTGTCCCTCCTATATTCCATTAAGAAACGAGCTGTTCGCTTTATAGGAGATTTATTATATCACAGGCAATCTCACTTATCTCGGCCACAAAAGAAAGGCTTCAGATCTCTGCCTCTTCTATCGATATTACTGCCGACGTTGCTCCTTACAAATTGCTTGTTTGGTACCTCCGCTTGTAGCCTTTAATCGGCCAACCCGTTTTAGTCAAAATACACATGTTCTAGTGTCAAATTATCTACCTGTCGAACGGTTTATTACGAATCTTTGTTTTTTCCTAGACCATCTAAGCTTTGGAATGCCCTCCCAGCAGACATATTTCCGAAGACATATAGCCTAACTATTTAAGAAGCGAGCAAACAACCATCTTGTGGCAGAACAATCAAATTCATGATGTCTTGGGGGCACATAACTAGCTTTACCTTTTATGAACTCTATCATAAAAAGAGAAAAGCTTTAATTAAAACTTCATTTAGTGGGAAGTTAAGTTATTTTTGACATTATGCTGATCATGAATAGATACAGCTGGAAAACACTTAAGAGCCCAATCTAAGTATTATTACGATAATTATTGGGACTGAAATAAAATAAATTCCATCGCTTTTAATATGTTTTTTGTTAAATTAATTATGAAATGTTGGAAATAGTTAAAATAAACTGGATTTATATTCAAGCTGATATTCATCCTAAATACATTCAGTAGGAAGTTGTTCTATACTTAAACATATTGTTTATTTGCTACTTTGATAATACATTATAAATTTTTATACTTTACCTCTAAGCAAAAAATGATTTGCCAATTAATACAGTACCAAATTTTGCGAGATTTTGGTATAAATGAATCAAGTTTTCAGGTTACTTAATTTCAATTAAATAAAACTTTTACAAAATTAAAAACATAACTCAGAATAAACAAGAGGTCTTTTAAAACAAACCTAAAATATTTTTAAAAATTTTTTTAACCAACTGGAAAATAGGTAAGACAACCTGACGGTATCAAAGCCTAGACAGTTATATTATTGGAATTTAAAAAAAACTCGCCAACTGATAGGATTCACAAACACATTTTTGATTATACAGGTAATCATATTACTCATTGTTGTTTTGGATTATATCTGGCGAGTTTTAAAGAGCATACCACGTAAACATACAGTAGGCATTTAGCTGCAATATGTATTTCTGATATCACATTTTACATTATTTTAACATACAATGTAATTTTTACCTTGGTTAGGTTTTATAGACTTTTCTGATAAGGAGGTATGCAGTTGCTACAGCATATTTATAATAAATTATAGCAAGTGTCAATAGATACATGCCAGAAAACCAAACAAAAACACATTCGACCTTGCTGAATGTTGAATACATATTTGACGTGTTTCATCGATGTTATTTTAACTAATAAGATATATATTTCTTTAGAACCTCGGTGGTTCAGGGGTAAGAACGTGTGCCTCTGAACCGAAGGGTACTGGGTTCGATCCCAGGGTACTCCTTTCACTTTTTCAATACAAACTGTAAATATAACATTAACCGAGGTTCTGGCATTGTATTTGAGCAAGTTGAATGTCTGCATCTTCCGCCCTTCGGAGGGGGCGTAAAGCCGTCGGTCCCGTGTCCATGCGATGTTGAGCACGTTAAAGATCCCTACTCTCTTTGCAGAAAGGCAGGGGTTCGGCAAAATTTCCAGGATAGTGAGGTGATACTGCTCCCTGGCGTCGGTGATCGGCCATAGTCGCGGAAATTAATTAACACGCAAACTTAAAAGTAGAGAAGACATTTTGATCGTGTGAAGAGCGATAAGTTTGAGTTCATGTCACAGTAGCATTTTGATCATAAAAAATATTTCTAACTGTATGCACACAAAAATTAGTAAAATGCATTTATAAGATCTAATAAAAAACAACAGTTTTACGATATTATTTTAAATCAATCAATAGGAATACGTTTCCAGCGATTTCGCAATTTGCGAGTGTATGGACCTAGTTTTGTCCAAGACTACACTGAAATCCGGTCAAACGCATGCAAGCAGCTTGTAAATTAAGCTCGATAGGCTTGGACGGTTAACAAACGTAGGTATATCTAATTGTAAGCGTGAGACTGTACCTGTTTGAGACATACAATATGAGAAATACAGAGATACGCTTTAAAATGCTATTTATTAAAAAAAGATTGACCAACTAACCTGCAAAATCATCGATAATAAAAACGATGTATTTAGTAACTTATATATCAGTACCCTGCTCATTTTGTAAGCAGGTTTTGATACTTGCAAAGAACATTGACGCCCGCGATACTAAATTTGACCCAACGAACCTAACAAATATTGTCTTCCGCACGGAGACAAACTATAAAAAATGCTGACACTGTTACTATTACTACTGCGTTAGTTATTTCCCCCGGTTATACAATATACATAATAATATCTATGGGATCCTGTTTTCGTGGCCCAATTAAGAAACATTAAAAGCAGAGTGTTAAAACTGCTCTTAGAATATGCTTACTGATATATTGATCTTCTATTTTAAGCAAAATATATTGTTTTAAGCCATTAGCTCACAATTTTCATTTATAACCATCGTCCAATATTTATTTTAAATACTTAATATTTATATCCATATTTTAAATATGTCCGGTTAGTTAAAAGTCATTAACTCACAATTTTCATGTATAACCATCGTCCCATATTTATTTTTAATACTTAATATTTATATCCATATTTTAAATGTTAGGTTAGTTAAAAGTCAGTTGTAAACGCTACATAACAAGCGTAGAAATAATGCGCTTGTCAAGCTTGCAAGCAACTTGCTGCTTTTAAAAATCAGAACCAAATTTGCAGAGCCCCAGCTGAGAATCTTAGACGGGTCATCGTTTAGGGAGTTGGTTACTTCAACTCTCAATGATAAGGAGCTAGAAGCAGATATTTGGCGCGTCGATGAGAACGTGCTGCGAAGAGTACTATCATCAGCGAAGCTGTGGATTGGATTGTTGGTTGTTGACAGAAGGTCATTTATGTGCAAAGGAAAAAGTGTGATAGCTAAAATGGGCCTCTGTGGAACACCAGCAATAATTTTTAATTCATCTGATAGAGAACCATCGACAACAATATGCAAGAAGCGCCCCTTCAAAAAACTAGATATATAATATAAATATATAAATTAATATTTATATCCATATTTTAAATGTTAGGTTAGTTAAAAGTCAGTTTTAAACGCTACATAACAAGCGTAGAAATAATGCGCTTGTCAAGCTTGCAAGCAACTTGCTGCTTTTAAAAATCAGGGGTGTCATCTAACGTCAACCAGCTATCAAGCCGCTTGTAGTCGCAGGCTAGCGCTTTTGGACGCAAACATTGTCTCGGTATTAGGAACGAAATGAGCCGGGGCTATTGTTAGTTGATTGTACACTCTCCACCTATAACATTTGTGTTAACTAGAGCAGTACCTGGTTCCGCACCGAGATGGCGACCTTGTACATTTCACAATGTTATGCGCTCTGACATCTTGCAATGCTGATTATGTAACTTCCATTGTGTATATTTTTATCTACCATTTATTTACATATGATATCAGTGCAGGAAACATCATCTGCCTTTGTCCAACATTGTAGATATTACAGTACAGAATCTGCAGTGATTTCGATGATTATTTTAATATCAATTTCGAATAACTTTATTTTCCTTTGATCAAAAGACTTGAAAATTGGAACACAACCACGCCTGTCTATGATCTCTTAAGGTGTAAATTCTCGTTTCAATGGCTTAACCAATTTGAGAGATATTGCGTTTTCAAAAATATCTTTAAAGTTGAGCATCAAGATCTGATGAACGAACTCATCCAAGCCATTAACAAAATGAGGGTAATTCCCAAATTTGGTGCAAATCAGTGAAGTATTTTTTGAATTATCGGTTGGATATATATATATATATATATATATATATATATATATATATATATATATATATATATATATATACTTTTTAAATGACCATGTAAGTGGGTTCCAGGGGGGCGTAATTCGCGCTCATTTGAAGAAATGTCACGAAAGTCTCACCATCGATACCTCTTTATTAGTGAATTTTCTTAATGAAAATTCACTAAAAACTAAATCGTTTCACTTAAAAACTTAGGATAGTATTTAAGTAAATGTCGAAAACAATTATGACCAATTATACTATTAAATCAGCACACCAACATACCAACGAATTGAACTTTTATCGAATAAATGTTCAAATTGTATACATTTCGTTCACATTTTTGCAAATACTACAGGAGTAATTCTCCGGCATTCATCACTAATGTGCTGACGTACCTTTTCCAATTAATCGCACTCGTTAGCATAAACTTTTTATTTTAAGTGCCCCCACAAAAAAAGTCTAAAGGGGACAGGTCTGGAGATCGGGCTGGCCGTTCTACAGCACCTCTTCGACCTATCCATTGACCGGGAAAGTGTCTATAGAAGAACTCCCTAACAGTAACGGCATAATGCGGTGGAGCACCATCTTGTTGATAAAATAAATGTTCTTCCGAGTATCTATCATCCTTCTCAACAATGTCAATTAGCATAGGGTGAACAAAGTCTTGCAATATTTATAAATATCGTTCTCCTGTCAAAGTGTCAGCCAAGAAGGTTGGTCCAACGATGTTATCACCATAAATACCCGCCCATTGTGGACTTCATGAAAAACACGAAAGTTTTGATCTGACTAGAACGGGCAATTATGACGATTAACAGTATCATTCAGAAAGAAAGAACAAGTGTTAAGATGTTGCTAAGTATTCTTTGAGAAATATTTTCGCAAAATTCCAAGCGCCGGTCATAATCATCTTCATCTAATCCCTGAAGTACGCTGAATTTTATATGAAACTTAATTTTTTCCGAAATCGTTGAATTGTCGTTCTACGTAGAGGAGTGATCTCAAATCATTTTCGTGTACGTAATGTTGGATCTGCACTTGACCTATCACTTTCAGGCTTGTAGCTTCACTCAATATAGAAAATTCACGTTCAGAGTTTCGTTTCTTATTAGCCACTGATCCAGTTTCGTGTAGCAACTCTAGCACGTACTTGTGACGAAAACCCATATCATGATGGAGATTATTGAATACACGTGCTGTTTCCTTTGGGTTTTCATGATTACAAAAGTGCCCACAATTTTAATTCTTTCGGCGCTTGAATACACCATATGTCTGATTATAAAGAACCACTCAACAATACGAAGCAATTATCACAACTGGATTCTTCATCGATCGAGTTACTTCAATTCACATGTAGGCATAAAAATTTGCCATCAAGGATGCGTTATCACAAGACATACTTTGCTGAGGTTTTTTGGAGTACCTTATACTAAATGACTTTTTATTACCTGCGCACACCTTGTACAACATCTGTATCTTGTAATGAACGCTAGTGAGGCCAAACTCAAGCATTATGAACTCCTCGGGAAATGCATTAGTGATATGCCAAAAATACATATCCTCTAAACGAATAGACCGAATTTCAAAAATAAAAAAGCAATGTACATGGAATCAAAATCTCTTTTCAACGAGCAATCACATGACCCATATTTTTATTTGAAAAAATTTGAGGGATGACATCTCCGCTTAGGAGGATAAAGTTTCGGCTATACTTTTTGCGGCAAAAGTTGTCCCTCTCACAAGCAAAATTGACACGTTTCAGGTTTTTTTGAGAAAATATTTTTCTGGCAGTTATGACTGCCAGCTTGTTTTTAATAGGTCACTCTGTATGGTTGTCATAGAGACTAGTGTGAAACTCCCAACCAAGGTTTACAATCGACCGTGTGGTGGAAAACTCTGTCTTATAAAGCTACAATCCTCAAATGACGATCCTCCCGTGCTGACGTTGCTCGAGGTCGTCCGTTGACACACTACGTCCTATTCTGTCGGAAATTTGTCTGAATGAAAAACCGGCTTCTCGCATACTAAGAAGGCGCCCCCTTTCGAATTCACTTAAATAATTGTAATATCTCCGTAAATGGCGCTTGGGCATAATAACTTAAGGACATTATAAATTAAGCACAAACCGTTATGAAATATTGCTTTAAAAAGATATTTTTTTATAAAACAATATTTAAGAAATCTACATCTGTTAAAAATGTTTGTCCATATTGTTATGGTTTCTTATCAGAGACAAAACAGAGTAGAAGGTGTAGAAAATTTCATTACAATTGGTCGGCTCTTATTGGGTATTCGGATTTTTTGGAGGGTTAGTTTATTATTATGATTTCGAATGACGTGCATTTTCGTTTAACAAGTTTAGTGTGGGCTCACTACAAAACTCGTTTTTACTGATAATTGTCTATTGATTTGTGTAAAAACTTTATTTGTACATCAGCTTACATCACCAATAACGTCAATAAAAGTCGAGACAATTTAATTATTACAATTCACTGCAGTCTCTTCATTAATTTCAGTAAGCTCAGTCTCCATCATTATCTGCGCTATTTTAAGCTTGGCAAATACCTGCGATTTTCTGTTAAATGTTTTCATCTTTTTTGCGTAGCTAAGGAAAAGTAGAGCAGTATCGTCGATTTTTAAGTAGTCAGTAACATCTCTCAGCTGCTGCTGAGAAAATAAATTATAATTAACCTCAGATTCCACGGATTTGTTAGGGTAAGCCAGTTCCTCTTCGTGAATATATACACTTTCTTGTTCATCATTTTCTCGTTCTTCTTGTATTGCAATTTCTTCTTGTTTTATTTCGTCACTCTTTACTAGAAACTTATTTTCTATGCCACTTTTACTGCAACAAAACACAAAATGAGTATTAATGTCCTATTAATTATTTTTTAAGACAGGAAATATATTTTCATTTTCTAATTAATGCGAAGATATAGAACTATAAAACACAAAACTCTATATCTTGTAATTAAACGTCTGCCATAAATAGTAGGGACTACAGCTTAGAATAAGTTAAAGTATGAAATTTAACATCATAACGTCACCAATTTAATCATAGTTACTGATCCTGTTATTCTTTAAAGACAAAAAAGCACCTAATGTACAACTAAAAGTGCAGGCTTTGCAATTAAATTCTTAACAAAATAAATTACATATGCCCCGTTTTACAAAGCTCAATCAAATATTTAACGGGCGGTTAGTTAATCCAGGCAATGACAACCAAATATTTTGAAGCTGCGATTGGTTGTACTAAGCCTTGATTAACTAACCGGCCGTTCAATGTTTAATCGAACTTTGTGAAACTGGGCATTTGTCCAACAATTGAAAATATTTTACCTAAAACAGCCGTTCTATACGCAGTACTAACCTGTTAATTCTTCGTGCAATGAAAGGACGCATAAATTCAAAATTTTTAGCCCATCGCCAGTTTTTTGGTGGTTGTCCTTTCTTTCGCATATTCGCCATATGTCGCAAATACTTGAAGTATGAATCCTTCAAATTTCGAAATTTTCCTTTGACCAGGTCAACTAAAAATAAATTTAAAATGCTAGATATAATTGGAGCTAAATAAACGGTGTATAAAAGTACATAAAAAAACAGACTTCGTTTAGTTTCAACCCTTATCTACGGTGAGGTCGAAAAAACCTAGACAAATATTTTAAAAAACCCTATGTAATTGGTGCAAAGACAAAGGGTAAACATATAGCTGTAAAGTCACAACCCAGAATTTTAGTATTTATGTTATATTTAGTGTGAAAATATACTGATTTTCCAAAATATCCGAACACCCAGTAGAAGTTTTCGACCGATTGCAATGAAAGTTTGTCTACTACTCTGTTTTGTCACTGATAAGAAATGTTAACAATATGGACAAAACGTTTTAGCAGGTGTACAGTCTTTAAATTTGGTTTTATCAACAGTGTTACAGCGATGGTCGGGGGGTCTGAAGAAGAAACCCACATCCGTGGTTGTGGATCAAGACGACTTCGAGCAACGAGTTTCTACAACACGACGATTGTAAATGCTTGTTTGGGAGTTTGACAAACAAGAGTGTTTATGGCAACGATACATTGCAAAATACGCGCTTTTGGGCTTCGTTTGTATAGATCCTTTTTAGGTCTCCCACTGACACCTAGACATCGTGCTGCTCAGCTTGAGTGGTGTACTGGCAGATCAAATTAGGATGGTGAATGGAACCGTGTTGTGTTCTGTGACGAGTCCTGATGCTGTCTATGGATCCGTGATGGTTGCAGAAGAATAAGACAATTACGTGGAGAAGACAGAAATTTAAAATTTGCTGAGCAACGCCATATGGCACTCACAGGGGAGAGGGGGGAGTCATGGTGTGAGGGCGATAATATACGCTAGCAGATTACCTCTAATTTTCATTGACAGATATTTGAATGCAAATGATTATGCAGCCTGTTGGACTGTCATATCTACGAGGGTTAATTCAATAGATTTTACAACAAGACAACGCACGTCCTCAGAGAGCAAGGGTTACTAAAAGGTTCTTACAAAAAAAAAAAAACGACGTGACCCAGTTTCCGCGGTTTTCTCGCTTTCCGGACTTAGCACCTATCTAACATGTCTGGTATATGATGGTCAATCGGCTGGGTACGTTACAACAACCGCCGAATAACCTAGTTGACTGTCGTCGCCTAATTCCAAAAGCCGACATTACTAAGGATACAATAAATCATTTATGGCAATCATACCTCGAAGAGTTATCGAATGCATGAGAAACCGCAGCGGACCCACTCATTATTCAATACATTTGTTATTTATTACTTTATTAGTTTTACAATGTAATAATTTTTTAATTTGATTAAACACACATTGTGTATAGATCTTATTAAAATTGATCAACTTTTACTGGGTGTTCGGATTTTTTTGAAAGTCAGTGTATCTACGTAGATTCTTCGCATTATTATAATATATATGTTACCATTTTTATCTACATTACTATGGCTTCTTCAGATAGCGGTCTCGATGGAACATTTTTACCAAAGAAATTACTAATCAATAAGCTCATTGTATTGCAAGAGATGTACCAAACTCCATTTAGTGATAACCTTCAAAAACACTAATAAAATGATACATAAGACAATGTAAGAGGTGAAGGCCAAAATTGCCCGGCCTGACTGTGAAAGAAACGGCGATGCTCATAATTAAATTTTATTTTTCAGTATGGTCCCCTCCTAACATCAGTGCACTTATTACGTCGTTTCAGCTAAAATTCGAAATATTTTTCGGTTTTTCCTCGAAATATGCCCGAACTGCAGGTTTTATCTCTTCGTCGTCACTGAAATGGCTTTGGAAAAGGTCTTTTTTCAAATTTCCCAATAGGTGGTGATTACAGGGGGCCATATCTGAACTCTACTGAGCATGATCGGTTTGTTCGAAACCGCAGTCAAGAATTGTGGCTTGTGCAATTACTGCTGTGTGCACGGTTGCATTGTCATGCTCTGGTCAATTTCCCTCGTCTTTTCTCCCGAATATTTTGTCGTGATTTATGCAAGAGTGTTGCATAATATGCCTCGTTGGCTGTGGTGTTACGGTCTTTAAAGTCTATGAGAGGAATACAGTTTACGATTTTGGGGCCGAAGCTCCTGCCTTTCCTCTCTTTCTCTGTGGTTTGTCTCAATCGCACTTCGCGTTTACTTTTCCAGCTCTATTTCTGCGGCACATTCATTGAAATTCCTGATTTCCTCGTTCTTGGTGGACCTATTTAACTTGAACGGGTAGGAACCCTCAACCCTGTTCTGGTTTCTCGCAAAGTGTTCTCTTGCCGCCCTACGATTTTCCATCTGGCAGTCGTCCAGCACATGTCTTACTGTCTTAGGTTAAACCTACTAAAGTAGCCCTTGAAGGGCCCGTTGCCAGTCAGCAAGCTGTGACTCCAGCACTTGAGGCCCACACCCACGCTGTCTATGTATAGATAAGTAGTCCTACCCTTTGTCTCATCGTCCCAGAGCTTCTGCCACTCTACTTCAGTGTTCTCCTTGGCACTTCTTTTGAGCATTCTACTCGTTACCGGAGCCTCTACCCTCTCGTGACCTAGAGGGTCACTTCTGGCGGCTTTTGGTCTCTCATCGACCTTTGCGATGCCTTCTAACTGGTCGCTACCCCACCACAGATTTATTTTTGTTCCCGCGCATTCCACCTCTTGCATCTTCCTGTTGATTTTGTCGGCCGTTCCCCCTTTCCTCCTGGTGAGCATGTCCAGGGCAACTCTGCTATCGGAAACGATGTTGACGGTTCCACCCAGTAGAGTGGCGGCCTTTTCCACTGCCGTACCCACCGCGAACAATTCCGCCATGTGCACCGGGTACCCGTCCTGGAGCTTTAGCCCTTTGATTTCGACCACTGCATTGTTTTCATAGGCCACCAGGCCTATTCCAACCGCGTCTCCGGCTCTGGACGCGTCTGTGTATATCCACCGCCCTGTTGTCTTTTCCGCCCTTTCTATTATCGCCCAGGTTTTCCTCTGCTCCGCCGGGTGCGATCCTCCCTACGCCGGTTTTTCCTCAAAATTTGCCGCCTTAGAGTATTCCCATCTTATATGCCGATCCTCTGCTTCCAGCCACAAAGGTGGGCACCCCGCCAGCACCGCCAGTTCTGTGTTGGAAGTCGTGCTGTAGGCCTTCGTTATGCCCAACAGAAATGTCCTTTTAGTAACCCTAGAATACCTCGCTCGTTCAACCCAGATTTCGGCGCCGTACAGGAGAGCTGGTTTCACTGATCCCTCATATATGACCCTAAGGGTCTTTGGATCTGTTCCCCATGTCTTTCCCGCTACAGCTCGTACCCTAACGCCGCCCCCGCTATCTTGCCCGCTACGTATTTGGTATGCTTCACTCAAAGTAGACCTGAGTCAAGCATCACTCCCAGATATTTTATTTTGGCTTCTGGCCTTATGGTTACGTCTCCCATTTTAATCACAGGGTGCCTTTGTGTTCGCGCTTTGGTACCTTTCCTCGCACCCCTGTAGAGAGCCTGCGTCTTCTCGGGGGCATATTCCAGTTTGTGAGCCGATGCCCACTTCTGGCAAGCGTCCCAGGTACGCTGTCAAGCTGCTTCGAGTTTCCTTCTTGACAGCGCCGTTATAGTGATGAGCTGGGTGATGAGCTGGTCGTCCGCAAAAGCCTGGACCTCGATTTTTGCTTCCGTCTTGCCCGGTTCTATGGAGTCGATTTAATTAAACCAGTGCTCCATTATAAGTAGCCACAGGATCGAGCCTAAACATGACCCTTGTCGGCAGCCTTTGCTGGTGTTTTTCGTAACTCCTTCAGAAGTAACGCTTCTGTCCTCCAGGAACCGCTCTGGCCAGGTTTCCCGGACATCCAGATTCTGCCAGTAGTTTCCTGAGCATGGGGTGCCAGGTCGAGTTGAAGGAATTTTTAATGTCTAACGTTACCAGCAGGACATGCTGCCCAGTCTGGTCCGCCTTTTTGATTCCGTTCACTGTTTTAGCCGGCGCATCCATTGTCCCGCGTCCCTTACGGAAGCCGTACTGTCTGTCAGACAGCCTTCCGTTTTTCTCCAAGTGATATGACAGTCTTGTCGCCAACAGCTTGTCATAGACCTTTCCGATAACGGGAACAAGCACAGCGGTCTTTGCCCTTCGTCGCTGGTTTGGGTAGCCACGCAATCTGTGCCTGCTTCCAAATCCTCGGAAAAATTCCCTCCTTCAAGCAGGCATTTAATACTTCTAAGAGTTCTTCCCCTGCCACCTCCAGTAAATGCTGCAGACCCGCTGACAGAAACCCGTCGATGCCCGGGGCTTTACCTTTTGGTCTTAATCTGACCGTTTCCTCCAGTTCTTGTTTTGAGAAGTCGAGGTCCGTGTTTCCGCTCCAGATGACGGTTTCCGCACGCCTCACTCTATATTCTTCGGAATCACTACCGGCGTCGTCTTCTGGGAAGTATTTATCGATCAGTGCCCGGCTGTTTCGCATATATCCTGCGTCCAATTTCCAGTAGCATTTTGCACCGTGGTCCACGATGTCGGTTCTCTTTTCTTTGTTGCCGAAACGATTTTGTGAGCCAGTCCCCAGGGGTCGTCGTCGCTTCCTTCAGAGAGCATTTGCCTCAGCAATTCTAGCTTTGCTTCTTTAATCGCTTTTTTGTATTCAAACCGGACCTGTTTAAAGCATTCGAAGAACTCACGGCGACGATCCTGGTCCTGCTCCCGTTGCGCATTTGCTCTCGCTCTTCCTGTTTCTCGTTTCTTTCTACGGATCTCCTAGTCCCACCACACAATCTTTCGCCCTTTTGTTCTTTTCCAAGGGATACTTGCGTCGCACGCACGTATTGCAGCGTCTTGAAACCGCAGAGCCCTGTTCTCCGCAGATATTTCATGAATACAGTCACAATCTCAAAAAAATTGTAGCCATTACCTTTTTTGTAGACTGACAGGCCGAACTTTTTTGGCGATGCTTCTCCTTCACGCCTCCATTCCATCGACTCCCACGTCCACAGTATTTTCTCCACAGAGGTCCAAAATGGATCGGGCACATTCAACACGACACTGGCACTAAACTGCTGAAAAATGTTTGGATATCCACCCTGCACTAGCTTTATTCATGCCTAAATGTTCGGGAAGGATTCGGCGAACGCATGTATCTGAAATCCCACACATGTTTTAGAATTCTTTCATCTTCAAGTGTTGCTCGTTTAATACGAGATCCTCAACGAGGGCAATCTTGTTGTCCGTCACTACATCCAATGTCCTTTCTCTTCTTGTGTCGTCATACAAGGATTCCGGCCCCATTCTAAACCGTTTTAACCAATATTTTGCTACAGAATAAGACAGAGAATTTTCCCTGTACACTCCATCCAGCCGATTTGTTGCTTTGATGTGGAAGATCTTCACGAGTAAGGAATTTAATAGCTTTATTCTAAGTTTTCTTGTCCGTCACCACATCCAATGTCCTTTCTCTTCTTGTGTCATCTTACAAGGATTCCGGCCCCATTCTAAACCGTTTTAACCAATATTTTGCTACAGAATAAGACAGATAATTTTCCCCGTACACTCCATCCAGCCGATTTGGTGCTTTGATGTGGAAGATCTTCACGAGCAAGGAATTTAATAGCTTTATTCTAAGTTTTCGTGATTTCTGACATCGTGATTAACAAGTGTCTGTTATAAGAAAACTAATTGACATAAATCATCTTTGTTTTTTCCAAGACTAAGAAGACTCTAGCCAAACTTATCATATTTTGACACGCTGCGATACCGTGGATCTATGTTTGGCGCTTATTACCTCGTATGTACAGGCTGTTTCGGATAACATCACCCTTTCTAAAAAAACTTCGAGAGGTTGATCAAAATATTAAATACAAAACTTATTTCTATTTACGCAGTCCTTAATTTTATACTAATTGCATGTATATAGGGTGCTTATTTCCTTCGATACTGCGGTCACCTTTGCTATTTTTAATGGATCATACTGTATGTATTTTATTGCATATTTGAATTATACATAAAATTTTAGTACGAATTGTCCCAACTTTAATGTAACCTATCTCTTACCGGTTTTGGGGTAACTGACTTTATCTCACAAGTACAATTGGATAACCCAAGTCACCATAACAGTTTTTAACGACCTGACGTTTGGCTAACAAAGTCAGGGGATGAATAATTTTTATCCCCTGATGATGTTAACTTTGTAGTTGCAAGTAAGTCATTGTTTATAATAACATTCTAATACTGCAATGACCATGTGGAAGCATGGTACTTTGCTGTTATGCATTGGTATTTTTATAAGTGTGTTCATGAAATTTTCTTTAATTTTTAAAATCAAAAACTGGCCCGATTTCATTTTTTGTTTTTAAGTGAACCTGGTTATAGTGAATTTTCTTAGAAAACGTTTATAATAAGGAGATTCCGGGTTTGAATTTTGAAAAAAAAAATGAGCGCAAACTAAGACTCCTAGAACCCATATCCGGGGCCAGTTTCAATTATATATATATATATATATATATATATATATATATATATATATATATATATATATATATATATATATATATATATATATATATATATATATATTGCTATGGTGCTATGGTAAGTCTAAACACTAAACTATAATAATAGAAATATTTAGCGTCAAATCTATCATTTACAAATTAGTTGTCAGAGATGTATAAACGAAGCCCATCAAATAAGACATGACAAAATGCCAAAGTAACAAACAACACCAAGCAAGATATTTTGCGACCATATGGCAAAATCAAAATGTCATGAGTTAGCATGGCAAAGGAAAAAAAGAGGGTGAGAAATTAACAAGACAGAAAAAGTCAGATAGAAAAAAGTTTTGAAAATTAGATATTTTACATTTTAAATCCCTTATAAAAAATTAAATATATACAATCATACCGACGCAACCATCTAGTCCCTATAAGACATTGCCGATTACAGGAAAAGGCGGATTTAGAAAATTTCAATGACCGTCTGTTTCGTTATATAGTTAGTGTCAGATATTGTAGAGCACGGGAGTCAACATAGATCGACAACATAAGGAAATAAAGTACGCTGAACAATTATAGCCAGTAAAAAAGTAGTGTTATTGATATAAAGAACCCGTACAAATTATACAATTTGATGATACTAGGAACGTTTGATAATTTTTATTTAAATTTCGCTGTTACATATATTAGGTATAAGATTTCATTGTAAGCCTAGATGCATTTTCGCAACAATCAGAACCGTATACCGGTTTCACTCTCATTAAAGCTCTTCAGTACGGCATACTAATTGCAGCAAAAATGCACCAAGTAATACGGCTATAGTATAGCCAGCCTTTCAACACTACGTGTCACCTAGTTGCGGAACCAAGTAGTATGTAGTCACGCCATGTCATCTTAACTTAAAAAAATTACTTTCGAAACCTCGACTGTCGACTCTCGACCAATATCAACCTAAAATTGACAATCGGTGGATTATACCTTCACACGTACTGTTGAAAGGCTGGCTATACTATAGCCGTATTACTTTTGGTGTATTTTTGCTGCAATTAGTATGCCGTACTGAAGAGCTCTGATGAGAGCGAAACCGGTCTGCGGTTCTAATTGTTGCAAAAATGCATCTACCCTTACATACTTTGTCCCTATATTGGGGTATAAATGGGCCAGGGCTGACAATTTTCTAAATTGTTAGTTAGTTGTATACAGGCTCTATTTTTTTAACACTTTGTGTTATTTGGAGCTGGCGTGACAACATACTACTTGGTTCCGCGACTAGGTGGCGGCACGTCCACCACTTACTGAGTATTTTAAGACTGGCTATACGATAGCCGTATTACTTTTGGTGCATTTTTGCTGCAATTAGTATGCCGTACTGAAGAGCTCTAATGAGAGCGAAACCGGTCTACGGTTCTAATTGTTGCGAAAATGCATCTAGCCTTACATATTTTGTCCCTATATTGGGGTAGAAATGGGACAGGGCTGACAATTTTCTAAATTGTTAGTTAGTTGTATACAGAATCTATTTTTTAACACTTGGTGTTATTTGGAGCTGGCGTGACAACATACCACTTGGCTCCGCAACTAGGTGACGACACGTCCACCAGTCACGTAGTGTTGATAAGATTTCATTGTACTAAATTAAGTTCCTGTTCTGAATTCATAATTTGATCATTTAAACCGAATCCTTATTGTTTGTTCGTTTTTATATAATCCAGAATCACGCTGTAGAAAAGAGGACTCATGCTCCGAGAGTCATTATGAGCTAAGCCGTGGAAAACTTAATATACAAAATTTAATAAATACATATATAGAGTAGAAGATTATTATTATTTTAATAATATATATATATATATATATATATATATATATATATATATATATATATATATATATATATATATATATTTGTGTGTGTGTGTGTCACACTCATATCTCAAAAATTAAAGGGCCGATGTTGATAAAATTTGGCATGTAACTTTATTTTGTAACTGGCTTGGATAAGTTCGTTGGCCAGGAAATCGGACCAGGTATATAAAAATTAAACTCTATACCAGAATTTAGATCTCTATGTTATAAGAAAAAAAGTTTTAAAAATATTTCTATGAAAATTCACTACCATATCGCACTTGCTGCCTCCAGACTTTTTGATACTGGTATATGGTTTTACTTTACATTTTAGGCACATAGTATATAATGTACTCGGTATCTAAAATTCATCGCAAGATATTCATAATTTTTCTCATAATCCTATGTTTTCATGAGATTTTTTTTATTTTGCCATGAAACAATTTGTGTTATATTATTTCATTTCGACAAGGATTTGATTATTGTCAGCGGGGATGTATTTATTGTGTGCTAACCAATTAACATTTATTGTAAAAGAGACAAAAAATGGCTTATAATCGTTTAGAAAAACTAAATCTATACAGGTGTGCGGAAATGATGAACAAAAAGTTCAGGTTACGCTATTTGAAAAATCATTGCCGCAGGTTCATATATATATTTTTTTTGAAAACTCAAAGGACGCGGAGTTACAGGGTCTCAAAAAATTATTTTTATAATTTTGTTGATAACTTTTTTTGTCGTGAATCGATTCTTTTCAAATTTGATGCACTCGTATATAATAAAACTGCCCTTGAGCAACAGCTAATGATCATAACTTTTTTGCTTCATTTTTTATCTCAAATGTAACAAGACGCGACTGAAGAGAATCACAAAATTTTCAAAGAAGACCCTCTTATACCCCGAGAAAACTTACCGTTTTCGAGAAAAACATTTTTAAAGATTTACTGATATTAATTGAATACGAAATCACCCAATCTCATTTTATATAGCAAAGTAGTGTGCTTTGAAAACATTGCTAATAAACAAGATCATGTGGCGTCAGTTTTGACAGAGAGTGGTTTGTTGTGATTTTACTTGCGAAGTAGTCCAGAAAATATAAAATGACATGAATAATAATAATAATAGTAATACGTTTTTAGACCCTGTAACTCCGTTATTTTCGAGTTTTTAAAAAAATCCTATAGAAGTTTGCGGTATTAATTTTTCGAGTACCATAACTCTCTGAATTTTTTTCGGACACTCTCTATCGATTTTATTTATCAAAAAATAGAAACTCAGCTTTGGCTCTAAAACAATTTAGAAATACGAGTCGAAATCGTCCAATGTCTGATTGTAGGGTTTTTAATAGAATAGAAAATACGGTGAAACTGGATGCAAAATTGATAACAGACACAAGATTGAGAGACGAAATATTCTTAATGAAAACATCCAACTACAAATTTAGTATATCTACAAGAAAATCCGAAAGCATCAATAAGAGATGCGTTTTTTAAATTTATGTAATGTACCTGTTATTAATACACTCACAACTTACAAATTTAGATCGTTTATAATTCATCCCCTTCAGAAACTTTCCAAAAATGAATTTATTTCAAGAATGGAATTTTTCAATATTATAATGGATAAGTGTTTTCATGAGGCTACATTTTCTACTTCCAGTATTTATAATCGAAAAAATACACATTATTGACTACGGACAACAAAAAATAGAACTATAGAAATTCCGTTAATATATGGTGTGCAATATTTAAAAATAATATAGACCAATTTTTTTCAAGAATATTTAAACAGTCAACAATATCTTCCATTGTTTCAAACTAAAATAGGGAAAATATTTGACACAGTATCTTTGAACGATAGAGACAATTTAGTGTATCAGCATGATGGTGCACCATACCATAGTACTGACAAAATTAAAATTATATAAATGAAACTTTTCACGAATTCATAGGGCGAAATGGAACAATATCTTGACCACTATCGAATTCATATTTAACCCCATTATATTTCTTCCTTTGAGGCACATTGGAAGACGAGGTATATGCTACAGCCACTAGTGACATAGAAGAAATTATCTTCTTTCATAGTTAATCTTACTTTACTAGACTACAGAGGAAAGCGTGGAGATCTATATCTCTATCTCTTTTATGCTGCGCTTGCTACCTTTAATCCGTAAACAAATTTCTGTCAATAAGCGTTCGCTTTTAGTGTTAAATTATCCACTTGTCAAATAGTTCATTACGAATCCTCGTTCTTTCCTAGAGCATCTAAGCTTTGGAATGCCCTCCCGGCAGAGATATTTCGGAAGACATATAATCTCGACCTATTCAAGATGCGAGTAAACACCTATATTGTGTCACAACATACAAGTTCATGATGTCTTAACAGATACATAGGCTCTACTTTCATGAACTACTACACAAAAATATTCTGAGAACATTATTTAAAGGACACATACTTGCAAAAAAGAAAAAAATCGGGACGCAGCAATTGCGTTATGGTAGCGAATTTACATTAAATGCTTCAAATTTGTATAACTCAATTTTCTATAAACCTAGAAAGTTGAGTTTTCGTGGAGTAAGGTATTTACAAGGGCAACATACCAACCAAATGTGATCAAAATAACTTGGTTATTTTTTTGAGATACAAATTTTTTTTTTCGGAAAAAATATTTTTTTTAGAAAAACTTGTCCTATAGGGCTGATGTACCCTGCATGCTTCTATGGGGATGAGATATAACACTCAGGCTAAGATATCCATGTAAACAAGGTAAGGTCGTGTTACACATTATTGTTCAAAAAATATAAACATTTTCCGAAAATAAATATAATTGTCCCGAAACAACTGATCGGATTTTCTGGACAACGAACCAATTCAAGCGATTTACACAAAAGTACACTAGCCAAGATATAATTCACAAAAAGCTTTTTGCCAAAAATTTTCAAAGAATTATACAAAAATTTGCAAACAACCCCTTTTACGAAAATTAACCATTTTCTTACGAAAATCGGCTTAAATGTTCACAAAATTTATATAAAATTCTTTTTACAAAAATTAGCATTAGGCAAAAATAATTACATAATTTGCTAAACAAATTACATTTAAAGAAAATTCGAAAACCGATTTTCGATGTGAATTTGCAAACACCTATTTTTACAATAATTTATTAAACAGTACTTGATAATCACTAACATTTCACAATAATTCGACAAGAAATGATTTCTGCGAAAACTGACATATATTTTACACGAAAATTTGCTGATAAAATACATAAAACTTAAATTACATAATCTGTAATTAAATTTGAAATACCATACGGGCTGCCGGATTTGAAAAACGAACTCATGCAAGCTCTTAATGCAATAAAAATTCTTGCCGAGTTAATAACTTTTTTAGTTATCGTGTGGATACACACACACACACACATATATATATATATATATATATATATATATATATATATATATATATATATATATATATATATATATATATATATATATATATATATATTATGACATTGTGGCGGTATTAAATGTACAATTTTAAAGCATGATATCTAAAATTTTTGCAAAGTCTCACCATCGATTCCTCTCTATTAGCGATTTTTTAAAATAAAATACGCTTAATTTTTTTAATAAAAATTTGCTAATAAGAACAAAACAGAAATGTCACTACCTAAAAAAATAGAGGTAACAGTACACGATTCTCCCAGGTGGTCACCCATCTAATAAAAGAGCGTGCCCGAATTTGCTTAACTTCGGAGATCGAACGCCAATGGGTTTTTTCAACGGGGTAAAGCCGCTCGCTTGACATGTTAATTTATCCCAGGTTTATATAGTCATTATTAATTTATATGTTTCGATTTCAAATAAAGAATTAAATTCTTTTCAAATTTTGCTATATTTACACAATTTTTAACAGTCCTGGGTACATGCGTACTGTTCCTATGTCAAAGAATTAATTTCATAAAATAACTTATTTTATCGATTAGTGTCTTGGACAACTAGGATGATCAAACAAGTTTGTTATTTTCGGCCATGATGTAGCTAGTTCATAAAAACTAAAATTATTAATCGAAAAACAACTTTCTCATTAACCTAAGATAAAACAATCAAATGGCAAATTTAATTTCATGTCGTCTGTCATTTTCCATAACTGCGGCCGACATTGCACGATTGTTGGTTCGGGTAGTATGTTTATGCCTGGTATATATTTAGTTTGGCTACCGTTGATGTATCGTTAATACCTGTTGTATGAATCAATCGACGCGTGGCAGTTAACTACTGTGTCTGTCCGGCATCGGACTTTAACCACTAAGTCGTCTCAACGCATGTCTTTGGCATTTTATTTTTTATTTGGAAAAAACTCTAAATATTGTGCACCAAATTACTTAAAATTCACAACATAGGTTTACTTTCACCATTTCTAGCCGCACGTAAAATCTCATTCGAGTTACCCTGATACTTACAAAAATATAGCGTATTCAAAAAGTTTTCCCCGATTTTCCACTGGAAAAACATGAGCATAAAGGCTGATTAACGAACTCGACCTCGTTTTTTACTCAAACAAGTATCGCTCGGATATATATATATATATATATATATATATATATATATATATATATATATATATATATATATATATATATATATATATGTATACATATATATATATATATATATATATATATATATATATATATATATATATATATATATATATATATATATATACAGTCTGAAACATACTTATGGAATAAAATTCATTATTCAGCAAAAAATAGTGTTTGTGGAAAACACTGAGACACATGGAGTTTAATTTGTCGAACATTATCTTATAATCATAGTTAAAAATATTAAACTCCCACCTTTTTACCCCCACCACTTTATGATTTTTTTTTAATAGCAGCCCTACATTTTTTCATCACAATTCGATGGATCACATTTTTCTGAATGCGGAGATACCCCATATGTATGGTCTAATATTACAGTTTTAAATACAGTGTGGAAATTTAATACCGGAATATTAAAACTAAACCATTTACCCTGAAATTCAAATTTCAAAAATAAACTTAATAAAAATGTCCCTTTCTTATAATAAATGTCAAAAATGTTCTTCATTCACTTGCGCACAACGAAATAATCTGCTCTGACATTCTTCCCTAGCTCTGTTCAACACGTCAGGCGTTCGTTTCTAATTTCTGTTGTTATTTTTAAATTTCAAATTTTCGAATCATCTAAATCAGCAGGTTGCGTTTTATACACTCTGTTTTTAAGGTATCCTGATAAAACGAAATCAGAAGGTGTAAGATCTGGTGATCTAGTGGGCCATTCTACAAAACCTCTTCGTCCAATCCATCTTTGTGGAAAGACTTCGTGTAAATACACCCGTACTTGATGAGCAAAGTGGGGCGGTGCATCGTCTTGTTGAAACCATGTCTTTTCATGGGGAATATTAGGTTCCATTACATTTAGATACAATTCTGCTAACATTGGGACAACCTGTTCTCTTAGCATTTCTAAATATCTTGGACCGTTTAGATTTTCTATAAAAACAGGTCCAACTATGTGATCACCAATGATACCAGCTCAAACGTTCAATTTCTGAGGATGCTGAGTGTGTGTTTGTCGCAACCAGTGGGGGTTTTCGGCAGCCCAGTAACTGCAATTTTGCCTGTTTACATCGCCATTCAAAATAAATGTTGATTCATTGGAAAACAGAACGTCAGTAGAAGAAATAACATTTCTATGTAACACGTCCAGCAGGTGTTCACAAAATTCCAGTCTTCTATCAGAATTACAGTCAATCAACTCTTGAACGTATTGTAGTTGTAGTTTATAGGGGTGCATTTTTTCGTTTTTGAGACACCTTAAAACTGTTGATTAACTAACATTATTTTCACGTGCAACTTGACGGGTAGAAGTTGTTGGTTCTTCTTGAAAAGCCAATAAAGTATTGAGTTTTACATCTTCTTCAACAAACTTGGGTCTTCTAGGCAGTGGTTTAACGTGTCTATAATCACGAAACTGTGAATGTATCTTAGACACAGTGACCTGGCTTAGTGGGGGCAAATCTGGATGTTTTTTTATTAAATAGGTTAACAACTTGTGGCTGTGTTCTACATATAATACCATACCCAATCATCACTAATATTTCTGTTCGCAGAGTTTCAGTTAAGTATCGCATTATTAGACCAAAAATTAATTGAAATTATCGGAACAAAATTACGACTAATTTATTAGGCGACCGTGCATTCAACACAATACACCACAAAATAAACAGAACTGTTAAAGTTCACCTTTCACACTGCAAAAATTGGTAGTTAATAAGAAACGATCAATGATACCAAGTACGTTTTAGATAAAAGAGAAGATAAGAAATTCAAGATAAGAGTCGGTGAAGAATTCCAGAGCAGATTATCTCGTTGTGTGCAAGTGAATGGAGAACATTTTGAACCTTTATTATTAGAAAGGGGTGTTCTTATCAAGTTTACTTTCGAAATTTGAATTTCAGGGTAAACGGTTTAGTTTTAATATTCCGGTATTAAATTTCCACCCTGTATTTAAAACTGTGATATGAGACCATCCAAAGTGGGTATCCCCGCATTCAGAAAAATGTGATCCATCGAATTGTGATGAAAAAATGTGGGGTTGCTATTTTTTTTAAATGGATAAAGTGCTGAGGGTAAAGTGGTGGGAGTTTCATTTTTTTAACTATGATTATAAGATAATGTTCGACAAATTAAACTTCACGTCTCAGCGTTTTCCAAAAACTCGTTTTTGCTGAATAATGAATTTTATTCCATAAGTGTGTTTCACACTGTATATATATATATATATATATATATATATATATATATATATATATATATATATATATATATATATATATATATATATATATATATATATATATAAACATATAAAAATTTTAACGGACCCAAATTCTCGCGCTCATCTGAAGAAATTTTTACAAAGGCCTTTCATCATGACCTTTCTATTATCGAATTTTTGGTAATGAATATTCGCTAAAATGTCACCCAAACGAAAGGCATCTTGGAAACTTGGCTCAACTGATAAAGTTCGAAAACTACAGTGAGATTAAGAGAGCTGTTTGGGAAAGAGTGTTATAGTAGCGACGACAGTACAACATTGCCTTTGGATTGTGATGAGTTTAGAGTGTCACGTTTCAATATTTCCAAGATGTCTATTCTATCGAGTGCAGATATGAAGAAAGTGCATTTATCATGGACACCTCTACATAACGTACCGGTGTCCATGACCTTTGCAGCTTAGGCATAATCTGTAAACTACATAAATAACCTAAATAAAATAAGTGATATATGGATAATACCTTCATTAGACAGGCCTATATTATTTGCAACTATATGCCACACACCATTCCTCTTGGTTTTATTTCTGTAATCGGGGTGTGTTGGACTGTACAGCAGTGTATGCTTCTCTACTTCCTTTATTAATCGCGGCACATCCACGTGTTTTATCAGAGTGTAAGCGTCTTCTTGTTTAGACATTGTCTTAAAGTTACAAATACAACTTAAACGTCCAAACCAACGCGAATTTACTTTTAAATATAAACAGATAGAAATGGTTTTACGAACAGAGCAGCAAACCGCAGACTTTCAATGCGTTATTAAAAACGCACAGTGTTCAGCTCGCGTCGATGTTGTCGCAGTTGCTTCATCTCTATCGGCAATGTTCGGTTATAAACGCAGTTAGCCGGGACCTGCGAATCGCTGTGAACTGCCTCTTGTTTTGACCGCATTTGGTATAGAAACGAACGTCTGGTATTGTAGAACGAAAATCTAACGGGATTATATTATAAAAATCTCTGGACGCAGCAAATGCGTTATGGTAGCGAAGTTTCTTTAAAATATTTTTAATAGCAAATGTCTTTCTTTGATGAAAGCAGGCATCAAATTCGGTTACCTATATAGTAGAAACAATGTACCATATTTCATCGAAATAACTTTATTGTTTGAAAATATATAGAAATTTTTCAAAAGTCTGGATGCAGCAAGTGTGTTATGGAAGTGAATTTCCATAAAAATGTTTTTAATAGCAAATGCGAGCAGGCATCAATCTGATTAACGGTATAGCCTATGTAGTAGAAACAATGTACTATATTTTATCAAAATTACTTATGGTTTGAAAATATACAAAAAATTTCCGAAAATAAACTTAAATGTTGGTTTCCCAACTAACAAAGCTTACGTTAATAGCAAACTGAGTTATTGAAATTTGAAGGATTTACTGAAAATTCGGTAAATTTGCAGATTAGCTCCCGAACGCTTTTCAAAAAATTGTTTTCAGAAACATTACTAGGACCCCACCTGGATGCACAAACCACAAGAAAATGTCTGGTTTACACCCCCCAAGGAAGCTACGGGACTGAATAGGGGTGCTGGGCGGGGTAGGTAGTAAAAAGAAAATATGAGCAGAAAATGCGAAGAAAACTGCTTGAAAGCTGTCTATTTGAAGCCATATCCCCATTAAATCCTGCCTACCCCGCACAACACCCCCATTTGCCCCAGGTCACGTAACTTCCTTGAGGGGTATGAACAAGAAGTTTTTCTTGTGGTTTATGCAACGAGGATGGTTGTATGCACACGAGGGGGGAAGGAAAATGCCTAACACGAAGGCAGACCCCTCCCTGCTTCGACCTGCGGTAGGTTTGGGGGTTGGGACGGCTGCTTCGTCATCGGGATTTGCCTTCCCCCCTCGCGTGCATACAACCACCCTCGTTGCATAAACCACAAGAAAAATTTCGTGTTCATACCCGCCAAGGAAGTTACGGCACCTGTGGAAATAGGGGTCCTGTGCGGGGTAGGCAGGGTTTAAGGGGCATATGTGAAAAAGACAACTTTCAAGCCAGTTTTATGCGCATTTTCTGCTCATATTTCCTTTTTACTACCTACCCCGCCCAGCACACCTATTTACTCCTGGTCCCGTAACTTCCTTGGGGGTGTGAACAAGAAATTTTTCTTGCGGTTTTTGCATCCAGGGGGGGGGGGTGGCGGGCTAGGCAAGTATCTGACAACAGTTTTTGAAAAACGTTCGGGAGCTAATCTGCAAATTTACCGAAAATTCGCTACCAAAACGCACTTACTGCGTCCAGATTTGTTTCTTATAAACGCATCATATTTCGATAAAAAATACAAAAATGCATTAACGAATTTGTTCTACGGAAATTAGCTTTAAAAATTATAGACCGTAAAACCATAAACTTCACTAAACCTGCAAATAAATATCCAAAAAAGCATCAACTTAACTAAACTGGCAGCCAAAGCATCAAAGAAGGGGTCTATTTGAAATGAATATTTTGTAAACATTTTAGTAAAATGAAGGGCAATGACGGTTTAATATGAAACTTAAGGGTTTGCAGAACACTCTTCTTGCAACATTTTCTTTTCACAATCGGTATTTGTTTCACGTTCTTTGCCTAAACATTGCCAATTTTGACGTTTAAAATTGCGAGTTTGACGTTTTGAGGAAAACTCCAAAATTTGTTTATTCAACTACCCATAACTTCGTTGTCTTTAAAGCTAGAGACCTAGATTATGGTACAGAGTTCACTCTTTATAATAGAAACACGCGTACCAAATTTGGTTGCCCTTACTTTGTTATTTACGGAGAGATGAATTTGTTAATAAAGACAACACAAAATTTTCCGGGAAAACCTCGTCCGATTTGCCTGACTAACGAATCTATCGAAGCCACTTGCAAAAGGAATGTACTCACCGAATTTGATCAAGATCGGTCCATTATTTTTTGAGTTACCGGCCGGAAATATATATATATATATATATATATATATATATATATATATATATATATATATATATATATATATATATATATATATATATATATATATATATACATATAGATCTCCTCATTAGCGAATTTAAAAAAATTCGCTAAAAAGTCTGTACGCAGCAAGTGCGTTATGAAAGTGAATTTTCATTAAAAAAAATTTAATAGCAAATATGTCTCTAATGCAAGCAGGCATCAATCTGGTTACAGGTATAGCCTATATAGTAGAAACAATGTACCATATTTTATCAGAATTACATATTGTTTGAAAATGTACAAAAACTTTCCAAAAATAAACTTAAAATGTTTCCGAGAAAACTGGTTTCCTAGTCAACAAACCTTAGGTTAATAGAAAATTGAGCACTTACTGCGTCTTGAACTTTTTCTTACAAACATGCATCATATTTCGATAAAAATGCAAAAATGCAACAATATAAGGGTGTTCGAAAAAAAATTGAAGTGTTCACCAACGGCTTATTGACCAGCCTATGAACTACCCTACAGCCAAAGCATCAGAAATCGGATCTATTTGAAATGAATTCTCTGTAAACATTTTAGGTCGATGAAGGACAATGACGGTTGAAGCTGAAACTTAAGAGTTTGCAGAACAGTCTTCTTGCGACATTTTCTGTGCGCAATTCGTATTTGTTTCCGGTTCTTGCCTAAATAGTAGTTTTGACGTTTCAAATCGCGACTTTGACGTTTTGAAACAACCCGCTTTTTTTTTAAATGCCCAGAACTTTTTTGTTTTTAAACATACATACCTAAATTTTGGTACGTTATTCACCCTTTATAATACAAATACGCACACCGAATTTAGTTGCCCTTACTTTGTTAATTCCGGAGATATAATTTTTTTCCGAAAGAAAACACAAACATATAAAAATTGAAACTCACCCGGGATATGGGTTCTAGGGGTCCTAGCTTGCGCCCGTTTGAAGAAATTTTTTCAAAGTTCAAAAGTCGGGATCTCCTCAATAGTGATTTTTTTAAAGAAAATTCACTAATACCCAGCTTCCAGGTTGGATATTATACACAACTATGCCAGGTAGGTCAAATAAACAAGATTTTACTTTTAGGTTTTTAATTAGATAGTTACAAAAAAGTCTGTACGCAGCAAGTGCGTTGTGGTAGCGAATTTTCGTAAAAATGTTTTTAGGTCAATTATGTATTGTTTTGAAAAGGACATTTGGTTGGCAGTATAACCTATATAGTAGTAACAATGTACCACATTTCATTAAAATAGCTTTGTTGTTTCAAAAAGTACAAACACTTTCCGAAAATAAACATAAAAAGTTACAGAAAAAACTGGTCCAATTTTCCTGGCCCACGAACCTCTTCAATCTATTTACACACCTGCCAAGATATCATTATTGACTAACTTATGACCCAAGTAGAATTTTGTTTATGAAATTTGCAAAAATTTCTTTTAAAAAAATTCACCCTTTTTGTGGCCGAAATTGCCTGCAGTAATGTTACGCTATTTTTCACAAAAATTCGACAACTTTCATTTACTTACTTTTATAACTTACTAAATATTATTATTAATTACCAACATTTCACAAAAACGTTACAAAAAATGATTTCTACGGAAACACTAAAAACATTTCTGCGAAAACTTTTCAATTTCAGCCACTATTTGAGAGTGCCTGTATATGGCAGGTCGATTTTTTCGACGAGTAATGCAAACAAAAAGCTCACTGAATGTGTCATTTCCATAGGGCTCAGCGTTTTTACGATTTGTGATATGTGTTTGTGCAATGTGCCGAAAACGTGAAAAGTTTGCAAAACAATGGAAATAACTCAAAAACAACGAACGATATCATTTTTTTCCTTAGAAATGTGCATTATAATTCAATGTAAAATGCAAACATGCAATAACATAAGGAGTTTTCCATTAAAAAAAGAAAGGTGTATCACCAAGGACTTATGGGCCAGCCTGTGATTATCAAAATAATTTTATAAGATGCAGCTCAAAACACCGGGTAATTAACGTATACAATTTTTGCTCCTATCTTGTATATAAACTGTTGAGCTTTACCGTAGAAATGCGTCACCCTGTATATGTGTAAGCAGACAAAAACTTAAACTTACCCCGGATATGGGTTTTTGTGGTCCTAGTTCGCGCTCATTTGAAGAAATCTTTTCAAAATTCATGTTTTATTCATTTGCTAAAATATAGACTATTAAACCATAAACCCTGAACTATACCATACAGCTGAAACTACTGCTAAGGCATCAGAAAGAGGGTCTATTTGAAATGGATTTTTCGATATTTTAGTAAAATTAAGGACAATGATGGTTGAAGCTGAAACTTAAGGCTTTGTAAAACACACCTATTACGACATTTCTTCTGCACAATCCGTATTGTTTCAGATTATTTGCCTGACAATTCCAAATTTTAACGTTTCAAATTGCGACTTTGACGTTTTAAGAAAAATCATAAAATTTTCAACGCATTTTTTCTGGTATTTCTGGGCCTTTTTGGGTCAAGAAAACTCAACCGTTGTATGTAATCTTCAAGTGGTTTTGTTAGCCGCACAAAATATTTTGTTCTTGTGCTTTCCTTTGATCACCAGTGGCACCCATTTTTGTTTCAATGCCTATAACTGTTTTCCTTTTAACGTAGAAATCTGAATTTCGGCAGGTAGGGTAAGTTCGTATATGCCAAATTTGGTTGTCATATCTTTGTTATTTCCGGAGATACAAAAATTTTCCGAAAGAAAGTATTATGATGAATTGGGTTTCCAAATTGTACCTATTGGGGCGTTGACACTTTAGTCACGTGCTTTTAAAGGTGTTCTATTTTTGTCCTCTAGTACCACAGCGCTGTGCAGTATGCCCGTGTCGGCTTTCTGGTAGAAGTACTTTCGCAAGTTTGAACTTGCCGCATAACTATATCAGGAATTACCCTCCCAACCTGAATTCAGGGTAAGTGAAACCGTTCTCTAAATAACTGGGGATGGTTAGAACGCTGTTTTCGGAATTCCTTTCTCGTGCCGAGACTCAAGTTGTTTTCTCTCTAGTCCATTTTATCACACCAAAACTATAGATGAGGACTGATGAGTAATTTCCGCTATATTTTTCTTTACTTCCACCGATTCAAATTTGCGTGATTATGGTCAATCACCAACGCCAGGGAGGAGTTTTTTCTAACTATTCTAGAACTTTTGCCAAACCCCTGCCTTTCTGTAAGGATGATAGCGATCTTTAACGTGCCCAACATCGCACGCACACGGGACTGACGACTTTACGGCCCCTCCGAAGAGCGGAACGTGCAGACTTTAACTTGCTCAAATACAATGCCCCGACCTTGGTTGTTGTGAATTGTACAGTGTGTACCGAAAAAGTGAAAGGGAAACCCTGGGAATCGAACCCGGTACCCCTCGGTTCAGAGGTACACGTCCTTACCACTGAACCACCGAGGCTCTGTGAAAAGTTGAATAAACACCTTTTTACTTTCTTTTTTTTTCAATTTTGATTACAGATTAGGTATATAATTTCAATTGTATTTAATTCTTCAGCAAATTTTTGTGTAAAAAACATTTTGTCAGTTTTCAGGAAACTGTTTTTTAGTGTTTTCGTAGAAATAATAATTTTTTTTACTTTTTGAGAAATGTTGATAACAAATAAGTAATGCTTAATAAGTTGTTATAGAAAATATTTTCGAATTTTCGTGGAAAAAATATTTAGCAAATTCTTAAAAAAAAATTCGTGTTCAAGCTATTTTTAATATAAAAAAATTTTAATTTTCGAGGGAATTTTTTTACAAATTTTTATGTGTAAAATTTTTTGTCAAAAAGCTTTTCGTGGATAATTATATCTTGGCAGGTGTATAAATAGCTGGAAGTGGTTTGTTGGCCAGGAAAATCGAACCAGTTGTTTCGGGAACATTAAAGTTTATTTTTGGGAATTGTTTGTATTTTTTTTAACAATAAAGTTATTTCGATGAAATATGGTGCATGGGTTACAAAGGTTATACTGTTAACCAAGTTTGATACCTTTTCTTAAAAAAAGACATATTTGTCATTAAAAACATTCTTATGAAAATTCGCTACCATAAGGAACTTTGTGCGTCCATACTTTTTTTGTCCCTGTTTTCACTGAAATTAGCGTAAGCTTTTGATGTGTCCTTAAAATCCACACAATTCAAATCAGGTGATCGGGAAGGCCAAGCTACTCTCCAGCCTTGGTCTATCTACATAAAGACATATTATTTATCTGCTCTCCTGCTCAGAAAGGCTAATACGATGCCAAGCATCTTTATGCTAAAACCGCATATTTTGTTTGCCTTGATGCACGTAAAATATATTCCAGAAATATGTAATTTGTTTTGAAACTATAAATATAAATAATTCCCTATTAGTGTCCCCCAAATATTAACGTATAAAATTTTTATCTGAAGACGCTATTTTGTAGCGAAGCAGCTGTGAAGGGTTAATAATATGGTGTCAATGTCACATACACCTGCTTTGTTGAATTTTGAACATGAATAGATTTGTAACCTTTGTACAATGGTTAAGTTGTACAGTCTACCAACACTAGATATGGCTTCCATTTCAGTTATGCAAAGTAAATTAGCTAATTGTCTTAATCAACTTATTGGCCATTATTTCTGAACGTTAATCCATAGCTGGCGATCGTGTATTACCCGGATCTTTGTCCTTGTCGAAGTGTTGCCTTAATGATTGATTACTTGTAAAAAATCTGAAGCATTATCTCAATGTGGCTAATCAATCATTGAATATGGACACCAAATCTGTCGGATTTAGTAAGTCTAGAAACCTGAGAGGTATAAAGGGGATGGATAATAATCTTCCCTGGGGACTAATGCATGTGCTAGATAGTTTAGAGCTAGTGTCTTTAAAAGGTAGCAGAGTAAGTTGTAACCAAATCCCCAATAAGTATATTTCAACCCTTATCAGGGCGTTGCGTTAACGCAGCAACACATTTCGGTTCTTTGATAGCCTCTATGGCTCGTTGGTTTCATTTAACTCCAACCTCTGTGGGCTATTGCTACAGTTGCAGAACAGTTTTAGATTATCAAGTATGCCTCAAATTGTAACAATTTAGACTTTGAAATCGCTTAGTTCAGATTACGTTATAGCTAAATACTTCTAAGAAATCTTGTATTAGAATTGGTATGTTTCAATAAAGAAAATATAAATGTTTATTATAGGTAGGTAGTTTTTGTCATTATTTTAATACGCATTAACTTAAATTCCATCAAAATCAATTATCCCTTTAATTTAAGAAGTAGCTTACTGGATGCTCAATAACTGCATCGTAAAATCCCGCAATTCATCACAAAATATCGGAAAAATAATACTTGTTTAATCCCGGAATATTTCAAAATCAATCAGGTTATCATATATACAGGCTCCAGCACATACAGGCTGGCCACTTAAAGACAATACAGGCGCATTTTCGGGCACTAATCGTGATTTTCTTGAAAATCTCTTAAAGAGGTAAATTTTTCAGCAACCCTTAAGCGGTGGTGCGATGTATCCATAAAATCTGAAGTGACCAGGGGGGGGGGGTCAAGTAACACAGTGTGTCCAAGATAAGGAGGGCCCTATGGAATCACCAAAACGGTAGCAGATACAGACTTGGTTAAATAGAAGAAAAGTTGCGCCCTTAAAGGTCCAACAAAATGGCGGTTAGATATCTCCGAATTTTTTTTGGTTTCTGAGATATCTTAAGAAATTTGGATTTTTCGATTTTACATATTATTTTTTTCGGGCCTTAATGGTTGGACCTATAGCAATACATATGACACTTCTTCACAGCAACATTTCATTTTCTTAAACGTAGCATTGCTAATTTTTGAATTCGACGTTTCGTTTTTGTGGCACCATCATCAACTTTTTTAAATAAGGCCCTCATTTTATGATATCATATTCTGAATGTCATTTTTATTCCAAATTCAGCGATGTGTCACACTTTGTGGTTGAGTACCATTTTAGTCGTTCTTTTGACCTTAATAAAAAAATATTACGGACCTGTACATAGCTTTTAAACTTAAGTACTAAACAACTAGCTATATAAATTAACACTTTATGTCATTTAGGCGTTTAATATTAATCAAATGGATGAATTGAGGCAATAATTTAATGGAATAAACATAGGACAATTTAAATTACATTACCAGAAGACCTAAACATTAAAAAAAAGAACAACAAACGAATATGAACTAAACGACTACATTTAGAGCATGTGTTCAAATAAACTTCCACTATTTTCCAAGCACAAATATCACCTTTTAACTGTCGATTCTAAAATATTAGTCAGCATTTGTTGAGTAATACTGGCAAATGCTTCCAGAACTAACCTCCTTTGCTGATGTACATTATTCCTAACGTATCCCTATACCAAGAAATCAAGCGTAGTTACATCTGGTGAACGCGCTGGGTGTTTCCAAATAGGTGATGATTACCTTATCTGCAAATCTCCTTGAAAGATATACTCGAACGGCTCTGAAATTATGTGCAGGTGTCCCATCCTGCTGTACTCAACAGTTTCGAGCTCTTTCCAGGGGCATGTTACCGTGAGCATCCTCTAAACCGTTATGTAGAAAATGTAGGTAGCGCTCTGATGTTACGGTATGGTTGTAAAGAAACGGTCCTACGGTCGTTGTACCGAAGATACCAGCCCACACATTGAAAGGAAAGTGGTGTTGATGCCTCGACGTTTTATTTTAGCGTTAATTGATTTCAGACCAATACTGAACATTTCTTCTATTCCAAATACCATTATTTGTAATCCTGATTTCATCAGACCATCGGTAAGAGATCCTTTAGATTTTTTAGTTTGTCTGATGATATTGGCACAGCTTGGAAACAACCTGGTGTGAGTTTTATTAAATCAGTTATCGCTATGTCACTTCTGACAATAGAGGATATCCATGGACGATTATAATCTCTTAACTTCACTACAGCAGTCTGTGCAGTAATTTCGAACATGCGAATTTGTTTTAGAGAAATTGGCGGTTTGGCTGTTTTCAGAAAATATTGATCGGTGGCCAACTTTATGTCAAAAAACTTTGATAAGTCCATTTT
Organism: Tillus elongatus; assembly: GCA_964006375.1. Classification (NCBI taxonomy): domain Eukaryota; kingdom Metazoa; phylum Arthropoda; class Insecta; order Coleoptera; family Cleridae; genus Tillus; species Tillus elongatus. The sequence continues at coordinate 72,702,772 of OZ023265.1, forward strand.
AACTAGGGAAAATTTCGAGGGTTTACTGCGTGCTGACCATATCACTTTATCCCGCTCTTCGGGTGTCTCTACTCTTTCTAAATGGCGTTTCTTTTTTCCGATTAGTGTGAAGTCGTGATCGTTTGGGAGATAGGAATGGCCCCGAATAGGAAACGTGCACGAAACTTTGTCAAAAATTTTAAGTACGTGGACAAGAATAAATAAAAAGTGCACCATAACATAATACTTATTTTGCCCGGGACATCGATCACTTAATCGTACAAGATTCTTTGCCGTAAAGGTATTATAGTTAAAAAAAATGTAACAACATGGAACACATATCGTTGGCACCTTTTTTCGCTTGTCCTTCAGTGTATGTGTAAATAAATGCCTCGCCTTTATCAAGATTGTGTATGCCAACTACGTGGTACCACAACTGACGTAAGTAAAAAACTGGGTTTGATGGAATATGGGGAAGAGGTAGATTCTGCATGAAATCGTAGCTAATACAATCGATTTCTCCAGACTTAGCCTGTGTCTTGTATCGTTTTTTTTTATTGTAAAAATGCTTCAGCCTTTCTTAAATGAATCTCTTTTTTCATTGTTATTTGGACTTCCTCTGTATCACTGATTTCTTGGGAAGTAAGTTTACGTTGAAAGAAATCACACTGAGCGTATGTATCGGATCGTGGGAAGCCAAACTTTGTATTAAAGTTTGTTGTGAATATTTTGCAGTAGATTTTATAAGGAATATTGATCAACTTTCAGAATGAAACATGGAATGCATGTCCTTTGTGGTTAAACCTTCCAGCGGGTCAAAACGAAGAGGGTTTTTGTGTCGTGAGTAATGGGATTGCCTTGGTTTAAAAGACTTAATGTGATCCTTAATTAAATAAATTAAGGTGTCTGGATAATCAGTTGACCTTTGCTTGTCTTTTCCTCTTAAATCCCTTGGCGACATACCTCGTGTGACGAAGTGGTTTTGGATGCGTCTAAGTCTGTCCACAGTTATACCACGAATGCCCAAAAATGCCCCTTTCCAGACCTCTATTTCCTTGCTTTCATATCTTGCTTTAAATGCATATATGTGAAACACTAAGTGAGTGGTGAACGTGTCGCCACCTAGTTCGGAACCAAGTACTATGTTGTCACGCCCGCTCCAAATAACACAGAGTGTTAAAAATAGAGACAGTATACAACTAACTAACAATTAAAAAATTGTTAGTCCTGGCCCATTTCTACCCCAATATAGGGACAAAGTATATAAGACTAGATGCATTCTCGCAATAATTAGAACCGTAGACCGGTTTCGCTCTCATTAGAGCTCTTCAGTACCGCATACTAATTGCAGCAAAAATGCACCAAAAATAACACGGCTATCGTATAGCCAGTCTTAAAACACTAAGTGAGTGGTGAACGTGTCGCCACCTAGTTCGGAACCAAGTACTATGTTGTCACGCCCGCTCCAAATAACACAGAGTGTTAAAAATAGAGACAGTATACAACTAACTAACAATTTAAAAAATTGTTAGCCCTGGCCCATTTCTACCCCAATATAGGGACAAAGTATATAAGACTAGATGCATTCTCGCAACAATTAGAACCGTAGACCGGTTTCGCTCTCATTAGAGCTCTTCAGTACGGCATAGTAATTGCAGCAAAAATGCACCAAAAATAACACGGCTTATTTTTGGTGCATTTTTGCTGCAATTAGTATGCCGTACTGAAGAGCTCTAATGAGAGCGAAACCGGTCTACGGTTCTAATTGTTGCGAGAATGCATCTAGTCTTATATACTTTGTCCCTATATTGGGGTAGAAATGGGCCAGGGCTAACAATTTTTTAAATTGTTAGTTAGTTGTATACTGTCTCTATTTTTAACACTCTGTGTTATTTGGAGCGGGCGTGACAACATAGTACTTGGTTCCGAACTAGGTGGCGACACGTTCACCACTCACTTAGTGTTTTAAGACTGGCTATACGATAGCCGTGTTATTTTTGGTGCATTTTTGCTGCAATTAGTATGCCGTACTGAAGAGCTCTAATGAGAGCGAAACCGGTCTACGGTTCTAATTGTTGCGAGAATGCATCTAGTCTTATATACTTTGTCCCTATATTGGGGTAGAAATGGGACAGGGCTAACAATTTTTTAAATTGTTAGTTAGTTGTATACTGTCTCTATTTTTAACACTCTGTGTTATTTGGAGCGGGCGTGACAACATAGTACTTGGTTCCGAACTAGGTGGCGACACGTTCACCACTCACTTAGTGTTTTAAGACTGGCTATACGATAGCCGTGTTATTTTTGGTGCATTTTTGCTGCAATTAGTATGCCGTACTGAAGAGCTCTAATGAGAGCGAAACCGGTCTACGGTTCTAATTGTTGCGAGAATGCATCTAGTCTTGCATATATGTGGTTTTTCAGTACCCACATTTTAATTTCTCGGACGGCGTCTATTTATTTCTTTTATAATTATTAGGCCTAGCAAATGACAGTCCTGTTCATTTATTTTTGTCCATGTTATAAAACTCTTGGTATAAAAACACTTATGCCTCCCTACTAATATTTTCATCACAATTGAGCCGGTTACATCTATAGAAAAAAAATTGTAAAAAAATATTGCATATTTACGTAAAACCTATTATTTACCTGCAGTTTCTTCCAATAGTACGTTTTTTTAAGTTATTAGTCTTCCTTTATGATAAATATGCTCCTCGCCTTTTACTTTGCCCATTTTTAGTGAATTTTTATTTAAAAAAATTCAATAATACAGAGGTATCGATGGTGAGACTTTGCAAAAATTCTTTCAAATGAGCGCGAATTAGGACCCCTAGAACCCATATCCGGGGTCAGTTTGAATTTTTATATGTATATGTATATGTATATGTATATATATATATATATATATATATATATATATATATATATATATATATATATATATATATATATATATATATATATATATATATTGTAATATCCCCAACGCTAAACGAATTTCCACAAAACAACAAAACAAAAGGCAGCAATACAACTAAAATGGCAACATTGCATGATATTGCGTAATACCTAATTGAAACAAATTTTATTTTAAATAAAATGCATCTTAGTCTGTCTTGCATCGTTGACTAATATGTAATTAAATCCCGGACTACGTTAAATTACTACAGGTGACCTGAAATATATTCACTTACCTTACTTTAAAGGCCTCTACATTTGCTTACTAAGAATGAATAATTTTCTGGGCTACCAGGATGGATTAAGGTGTGAAAATCTAGGGTTAGGACCAGGTTGTGTTTGTTCAGACTATGGGTTGGAACATTGTGAGAGAAACGCTATAATTCGCAAACACTTAATTTATTTAACAAAGTTTCCCATTTGACCAATACAGTGAAACGGACATGAAAGCACAGACATCTAGGCGCCCTATTGCTACGAGAAATCACACGGCTGGGCCTAATATTACACATATGGGGAATGCACTAACATAAAAAATTTGGATCGCTTGGAGGGGTGATGACCTGGTGTGGATCAAGGTCTCCGATGTCACTCTCAGTTCCCACAGTGGTGTAGAATTAAAGATTGCTATTTTTATTTCATTATTCATTATTTAGATTTTATTGGTTTCATCGTTCAAATTTCAGTTTTGGTTTGTCTTTGCTTTATTACCGTGGGACTGATTGAGTAACACCGCAGAACAGGACACCACACCCGGGCATATACTTGAGGCGAACCGACTCCTCCCTCTACGTCTCTCATGTGGCCATTGGTCACTAGGAAATGACGCATTGCGCATTTGGGTTGCCCTTTCAACTTCCATGGTGCCACAGTTAAGATTTTTCGCGAGCCCTTTCTTGGGCTATAGCCTCACTGGAGGTCTTAGATTTTCGGAGGTTTGGCAGGTCAAGAAGTAGAAAGTTCACCCAAATACCGCTTGAAAAGTATTTTGTTTTGGACCTGTAGGCTCTAGGAGGCGCAAGGGGAAGGTATTGTTGTAATTCAGGCCAGATCACTGTTGACTGACTAAGCGGAAACGGTAACAAACCTACTACTACCTCGCCCAATATTTTGACGTGTATCGCAAGCCTTTCAACTAATTACTGACCTTCAGGTTGCCCTCTCGTTTCAGTCATGCAAAATTGTGATAAATCGCGAAGTCCTTCATAGACTATGCCTCACTGGAGGTCTTAAATGTTCGGATAGTGGCACTTCGTGAAACAAGGCTTCACCTGAATGTCATTCTAGACACAAGGAGAATAATTACACAACTTTGTCAAAACATAGGGGAAAGTACTTCATCTATTCTATATCCCTTTGCTTTATTTTCCGAACCGTCCAGTGCACACCACATATTCTCAATTTCAAGTTTTAGTTTAATACAAAAGGGGGAGCCAAGATGTATGTTTCAGGTACAAAACAATTTCATCAGGTAACATATAAAATAATGAGATTCCTAACTTCAGGTTTTAGTTTCAAAGTGCATTAAAAGTGTGCCACATATTTTTGACTTCAAGTTTCAGTTTCAATATCACACAGAGATGGAATTACATACCTTCAGTTATAAGTTTCGGGTTTAAAATTACCTCATGTAGAGCTAGATATTGCTGGTTTCCCGATTCAGGTTCAAAATTGTATTATGTAAGACTAGGTACTGTTGATTTCAAATTTCAGATTCAAATTATCTTATATAGAGCTACGGACCTCTCGTTTTCAAGTTTCAGATTCAAAATTATATTCTAAAGAGCTGCATACTTCTGGTTTCCAGATTCAGACTTAATTCACATTATAATAAGATACATACTTCTGATTTCATAATTCAGATTTAAACCACATCATAAAGAGATACATGTTCCTGGTTTCATGATTCAGATTTAAATTATATTATAAAGAGCTACATACTTCTGGTTTCACGATTCAGATTTAAATTATATTATAAAGAGCTACATACTTCTGGTTTCACAATTCAGATTTATATTATATTATAAAGAGCTACATAATTCTGGTTTTACGATTTAGATTTAAATTATATTATAAAGAGCTACATGATTCTGGTTTCACGATTCAGATTCAAATTATATTCTAAGGAGCTACTCAATTCTGGTTTTACGATTTAGATCTGAATTATATTATACAGCGCTACATAATGCTGGTTTCGCGATTCCAATTTAAATTATATTATAAAGAGCTACAGAATTCTGGTTTCACGATTCAGATTCAAATTATACTATAAAGAGCTACATAATTCTGGTTTCACGATTCAGATTTAAACTCCATTAGGTGTGAACAAGATATTTGTTTTCAAATGCAAAGTAATTTCATTAAATACGGCATGAGCTAGTAACGTTTCTGATTTCAAGTTTCAGTTTACCTATCAGGAAATTTGGCAACTCTTCAGATGCGGAAGTAATTTATCTGAATGACATACAAACAAAGTAAATTGCAGGCTTCAAGTTTCAGTTTGAATATATCAGATTTTGTGACATTTACCGGCACAAATAATTTCTCGACATAATGTAAACAAATAAGTTTCCAAATTTCAAGTTTAGTTTAAATATATTAAATTTGGCAACGTCTCAATGCTCGAGTAATTCCTCTATGCTATACGCAAACAAATCAAAATTCCAGACTTTAAGTTTTAGTCTGAATATGTTAAATTTGGCAACATTTGAACGCACAAATAATTTTTCTACATACCGTACAAGCAGATAACAGTCCAGATTTCAAGTTACAGTTTAATTTATACAATTTAAATGCACAAATAATTTCTACATATAATTTGCAACCAACTAAGATACTAGGTTTCAAGTTTAGTTTAAATATATTAAATTTGGCAACGTCTTTAGATGTAGAGATAATTTCTTTGCCTAACAAGCAGATAAAATTCCAGATCTCAAGTCATAGTTTAATCATATTAAATTTGGAAACATTTAAATGCACAACTAACTTTATAAACAACGTATGAACAAATAAAACCCCTGGTTTCATGTCTGGTGATATTTTTAAGTGCACAATTAATTTCATGAACTAATACACCAACAAGTCGAATTTCAGGCTTTAAGTTTAATTCAAAAATATCAAATTTGGCAACTCTGAACACACAATTAATTTTACTCAAACTAATAAAATTCCCGATTTCGAGTTTAGTTTAAATCTACTAAATTGGGCAGCATTCAAATGCACGAATAATTTCGCTTTGATAATATGCAAATCAACAAAATCTCAGCTCTCAAGTTTTAGTTTAAATATATCGAACTTGGCAACTTTAAATGCACAAATAAAAATAACTGAAATATTAGGGGTCAAGTTTAGTCTAAATACGCCGATTTCGGTAACAAAAAAACAATATCTGTACATTATATGTGCACAATTAAAACGCTAGTTTTCAAGCTTAGTTTACATATGGCATATTTGGCAACATTTAGATGCAAAAAAAATACCTTCTATACATGATATGTAAGTAAATAAAATGCTAGGTTTCAAGTTTAGATGAAATATATTAAATTTGGCAACATTTAATGCACAAATAAATTTATTTAAATAATATGCTGGCAACTAAACTTACAGGGTTCAAGTTTCCGTTTCAATATATCAAATTGGGCAAACAATTTAGGGACACCGATAGCATATGTCATTTTAAAGGTACACTCACCGTTTACTGTTACTCGGACATTCTGTCCGTGGCTTCTCCGCTTACACTATGAAAAACTGAAACCCCAGATGAGTCGCTTGGAAGCCTACAGCTTTCAGTAACAGTATAAACCGACACGAATTGAGCTTGGCGATTGTATACTGCACCTACTACCTATAGAAATTCCGCACTATGGCCGGCTGACTTCAGACGAGGTTCTAGGAACCCCACAGTGTTCAACACAGCATCAATCTGCCAGAATCGATCATTGCGATATTATGCTGTGCCTAATAACCACAGGGAACTTTTTAGCAGACGGACGTTCAAAAGGCAGACACAATTCCAAGGAAAACCACAGTTTTCAACAGCAGCACCAATCAGCCAGAATCGATCATTGCGAGAGTATGCTGTTGCTTACTAGCCGTAGGGTTTTCCAACAGGATAGTCCACAAGTCTGCTTAAGAACCTTCAGTTCGAAGAAAGCTTTGCAGGTCAGACCACTCTGAGGGACAGAGGAAGTCTCCTCTCCGTTCCAATCGTATGTGCTTTTATATCAATCCCCCACGCATTCAGCGTGAGAATACATAATTCCAGGCCCAGTCACTACGGTTTAAAATATATCGCCTGTGTACATAATTATCGACCTAATTGATGCGTCCGTGCTGGCTCGCATTTCTTTGAAACAGATGGCCCACATAAAAACTGTCTCACTACATTTGTAGTATACCTTCTTCTAATTAAAATATAATTTTAATAATTCACTGCTCCATTTATTTCACTTATTTTGCGAACGTCCCTGTATATTACTATTTCCGAGTTTCCCTGATTTGCCAAAGAACTTTGCATGTATAAACACACATTAAGTTTTCCAGCTAATTTTAAAATTGCGTAAAAGTAGTTGAATTGCCAGCTAAATAATTCATAAACATCATGGGATACTCGCTTGCATCAAAACATGTGACACTTGCGTCGTTATTTCGGACAGCGCTTCCCATTAAGATTGCATGCGTTAATCGCATGGCTCTTATTTAGAACGCATCCCCTATTTTTGCAATGGCAACACTGTAGTCATTGCTAAATATCCACGAGATTACTTTCGCTGGTTTGTGTATTGCATGGTATATCAGGCTTACGTGAAGCTTTACGAGAGGTTTTTATGTAAACAACGTGTACTGGCTATTTTGATTGCTCTAAAATGATAGAAATTAAACACATGCGGTTTTTCTTAGAGGTGAAACTGGGGAAATAAATGTCATTATTAATCATTATTATTTCTAGTTGAATTGCTTGGCAATTTGCCGTAAGTGAGACTCAAATGCTAATTGGCTTCTCGACTAATCAGGCCTCGATAAAAATCATCGTCACAATTGATTGTTTGCTTGGCAGAGCCTGGATATTAGCACAAACATTTCCTTTTCGTTTTAAATTACTAAACATTCATGTGCTCATTGAAAACAGATTATGTCTGATTATCACAAATACACACCTATGGCTGCGACACAAGGGAACTTCACAGTACTTAAGCTAACTTATGGCCTAACATATTTGCTGAAAATTGCAGATTTACACACAAGCAGCAAGCATTGTCTTAAAAATATAATGTTTCTCCGTAAGAATATCCGTGCCAGACATAGTTTTAATATTCCCATGGTACTCTAATCTTCATCTATGAAAGTTATTACGAAATGCTTTTTAAAACTCGAGACTGACAATTAGTTACCCTTAGTTATGTCTCACACTCAACTATTAAGTGGTGTTGATGACAGAGAACCACATTATGTCTAGAGATCTGACCTTTATACCCCCTGCAATCGTGTGAAAATCTTTTAACGTGGTTCGTTTTTATCGTCTCAAATGACATATTGAAATCTCCCTTATGCATAGTTCTCTTAATGTTAACTAATATTAATTCTATACAGGGCATAACAAATACAAAAATACAATCCCTATCTGGCATTTCACCTGTCGTATGAGAGCTATTTAATAAACATTAAAAGGCCAATAAAATGACTAATTGCTGACGGGTCCGAAAGAAAATAATATGCTAATATACCAGGATATTTCATGGCCGCCGGAAATTTTGATGTCGACGGTGCTTGCCGACAAAGACATAAAAATTTGAACAAAGTCACCCTAAGCCCATAACTTATCCGACGCCTCTGCCAACGTACATGCTAATGTACCATACATTCCCTATTATACTCGGAAATAATATTTGAAGAGACCCGTACCCTAAACGTATAAACTATCCGACGCCTCTGCCAACGTACAAGTCAAAACACCATTCATTTACTATCATCATATTCGGAATTAAAAAAATTGAATAAACTCCTACCCTAAACATGTAAATTTTGCGACGCCTATGCCAACGCACAAGCCGATGTATTTTGCCTTCCGTATCATATTAGCCTACCTCGAGCGGGGAAACATGTTGCCGGATGGTAACGCGTTAAACACTCCTACACTGCCGCCGTATCTCTCTTAGAACATAAGACTGAATTTCCCCATCTCAACAGTGGCGGGCTGCTTAGAATGCAATGTTTGGGTGTTGGGTATTTACAATGTACACTTCTTGTGGAGAATTCACATAGAAGTAATCACTTGGGCAAAACGAACCCAGACCAACGACATGACTTGACTAAAAATATACCAATCCATACAGGCGTCTTATCCCGCTTGGAACATACAGCTGATCGCATGATGTCAGAAAACCAACACTTTAAGATTACAGAGCTTGGACCTAAGAGCATGTTTAAAGCTAAGATATGATCGGATTCAAAATGGGGACGTAATGGCATCAACTGACCATTGGAAAACGTTGCCACGTTTGAACCAAACCCGCGTAAAACATCAGCATTGCATCGACAGAACCAAATACAATAATATAATATCAAAGCAAGTTTCAAAATAAAATATTATCTGCTACGGCTAGTTAGACTTAATTAAAGAATTTAGGAGAACAAAATTCACATTGGGACCCTGAAGCAGACACTCACATATGTAGCAGCTGTTGGACAATGTCGCAAAGCTATAACAACCGCGTGCAAATTTGAATACATTGACGTAAGCAAGGTGCTTACGTAACTACTGACAAGAGACTAAAGCAAGTTTTAAACCATCAAGACATTGCGTGCTAAAGATGGTCAAGCTTATTGAAAGCAAGGCAAAAGTAAAGTGCACGGATGCTATTATGAATAAACAAATTACAAGCAGTAAAAGAAATGATGACTATTTTATCTCGCACGTAGCACAGACCCCAAAGTCATTTCCACCTCACCATACCAGGAACAGAGATGTATCATAATCTTTCTTCACCTCAGTAAGTCGTGTAGGGATCCTTAACGTGCCCCACATTACATGGCACACGGCACCGACGCTTCGTGCCGCCGTAGACGGAGCATGAAAACCTACAAATAGATCAACCACAATCCCAAAACCTGAGTTACTGGAAAACTTACAGCATGTATGGAAAAGAAAATGCCGCTTACACTGGGAGCCTACCCGACTGGAAATCGAACGGAGGACCTCTGTCCACGGGAATACACACTATTACCACCAGATCGCTGAAACATATGGGATTAAGAACGTTGACAGAATAAAAGGTAAAACTAAAGCAATAATAATAGCAAAACCTGTTGGATGCAATCCAGGACATAAAATGCTTTCAACAACGTCACTCGACAGGTGATAGAGCTTGAACCTATCAACGAAGTGCTAAACCTACATCAAATTAAAAACTGTCGAGGACAGAGAATCATGGATATGGTCACAAAGCGACGTCTCCTTTAGACTGTGATGATAACCAAATCTATAGAGAAAATGCAAACGTTCACACACAAGTGTAAGCCAGATTACAACATTTTAACCAGCCCTGTATCTAAGCTACATTCTACAGATTTGCACGGGTGAATCGTGCAGAGTTTAGGCACAATTTGGCATGCCTAGTCCAGCGACGTCTTCCGGAATGTTACCTTGACAGGCAACCCACCTTGGTCATCTTGCTGGTAGGTGTACAGGAACGTGTCCATGGGAGCTGGCCCTCTCTTGGGATGGTCGTTGCTGCAGTGCCGCTATTCAGCGACACCGCAGATGTTTAACGGCTGCTGAAACATATTTCACACGGTAGAAAACTGTAAAGTTAATTTGTTTGCGTTTCTCTCTGTTCAATTGTTCCAATCTTTAAACCATAGTCCTTGGTCACAAGGCAACAGTGTAAGCTGCTTAGCAGCTTTTAAATTTGTAGTAACCCAGTAATAAATAATTAAATATTGCAAAAAGTTAAGGATAATTTGCAAAATTATTGCAAATTAAATTGCAATCCTGGTCACGGCTTTGAAGTGTAATATCCCCAACGCTAAACGAATTTCCACAAAACAACAAAACAAAAGGCAGCAATACAACTAAAATGGCAACATTGCATGATATTGCGTAATACCTAATTGAAACAAATTTTATTTTAAATAAAATGCATCTTAGTCTGTCTTGCATCGTTGACTAATATGTAATTAAATCGCGGACTACGTTAAATTACTACAGGTGACCTGAAATATATTCACTTACCTTACTTTAAAGGCCTCTACATTTGCTTACTAAGAATGAATAATTTTCTGGGCTACCAGGATGGATTAAGGCGTGAAAATCTAGGGTTAGGACCAGGTTGTGTTTGTTCAGACTATGGGTTGGAACATTGTGAGAGAAACGCTATAATTCGCAAACACTTAATTTATTTAACAAAGTTTCCCATTTGACCAATACAGTGAAACGGACATGAAAGCACAGACATCTAGGCGCCCTATTGCTACGAGAAATCACACGGCTGGGCCTAATATTACACATATGGGGAATGCACTAACATAAAAAATTTGGATCGCTTGGAGGGGTGATGACCTGGTGTGGATCAAGGTCTCCGATGTCACTCTCAGTTCCCACAGTGGTGTAGAATTAAAGATTGCTATTTTTATTTCATTATTCATTATTTAGATTTTATTGGTTTCATCGTTCAAATTTCAGTTTTGGTTTGTCTTTGCTTTATTACCGTGGGACTGATTGAGTAACACCGCAGAACAGGACACCACACCCGGGCATATACTTGAGGCGAACCGACTCCTCCCTCTACGTCTCTCATGTGGCCATTGGTCACTAGGAAATGACGCATTGCGCATTTGGGTTGCCCTTTCAACTTCCATGGTGCCACAGTTAAGATTTTTCGCGAGCCCTTTCTTGGGCTATAGCCTCACTGGAGGTCTTAGATTTTCGGAGGTTTGGCAGGTCAAGAAGTAGAAAGTTCACCCAAATACCGCTTGAAAAGTATTTTGTTTTGGACCTGTAGGCTCTAGGAGGCGCAAGGGGAAGGTATTGTTGTAATTCAGGCCAGATCACTGTTGACTGACTAAGCGGAAACGGTAACAAACCTACTACTACCTCGCCCAATATTTTGACGTGTATCGCAAGCCTTTCAACTAATTACTGACCTTCAGGTTGCCCTCTCGTTTCAGTCATGCAAAATTGTGATAAATCGCGAAGTCCTTCATAGACTATGCCTCACTGGAGGTCTTAAATGTTCGGATAGTGGCACTTCGTGAAACAAGGCTTCACCTGAATGTCATTCTAGACACAAGGAGAATAATTACACAACTTTGTCAAAACATAGGGGAAAGTACTTCATCTATTCTATATCCCTTTGCTTTATTTTCCGAACCGTCCAGTGCACACCACATATTCTCAATTTCAAGTTTTAGTTTAATACAAAAGGGGGAGCCAAGATGTATGTTTCAGGTACAAAACAATTTCATCAGGTAACATATAAAATAATGAGATTCCTAACTTCAGGTTTTAGTTTCAAAGTGCATTAAAAGTGTGCCACATATTTTTGACTTCAAGTTTCAGTTTCAATATCACACAGAGATGGAATTACATACCTTCAGTTATAAGTTTCGGGTTTAAAATTACCTCATGTAGAGCTAGATATTGCTGGTTTCCCGATTCAGGTTCAAAATTGTATTATGTAAGACTAGGTACTGTTGATTTCAAATTTCAGATTCAAATTATCTTATATAGAGCTACGGACCTCTCGTTTTCAAGTTTCAGATTCAAAATTATATTCTAAAGAGCTGCATACTTCTGGTTTCCAGATTCAGACTTAATTCACATTATAATAAGATACATACTTCTGATTTCATAATTCAGATTTAAACCACATCATAAAGAGATACATGTTCCTGGTTTCATGATTCAGATTTAAATTATATTATAAAGAGCTACATACTTCTGGTTTCACGATTCAGATTTAAATTATATTATAAAGAGCTACATACTTCTGGTTTCACAATTCAGATTTATATTATATTATAAAGAGCTACATAATTCTGGTTTTACGATTTAGATTTAAATTATATTATAAAGAGCTACATGATTCTGGTTTCACGATTCAGATTCAAATTATATTCTAAGGAGCTACTCAATTCTGGTTTTACGATTTAGATCTGAATTATATTATACAGCGCTACATAATGCTGGTTTCGCGATTCCAATTTAAATTATATTATAAAGAGCTACAGAATTCTGGTTTCACGATTCAGATTCAAATTATACTATAAAGAGCTACATAATTCTGGTTTCACGATTCAGATTTAAACTCCATTAGGTGTGAACAAGATATTTGTTTTCAAATGCAAAGTAATTTCATTAAATACGGCATGAGCTAGTAACGTTTCTGATTTCAAGTTTCAGTTTACCTATCAGGAAATTTGGCAACTCTTCAGATGCGGAAGTAATTTATCTGAATGACATACAAACAAAGTAAATTGCAGGCTTCAAGTTTCAGTTTGAATATATCAGATTTTGTGACATTTACCGGCACAAATAATTTCTCGACATAATGTAAACAAATAAGTTTCCAAATTTCAAGTTTAGTTTAAATATATTAAATTTGGCAACGTCTCAATGCTCGAGTAATTCCTCTATGCTATACGCAAACAAATCAAAATTCCAGACTTTAAGTTTTAGTCTGAATATGTTAAATTTGGCAACATTTGAACGCACAAATAATTTTTCTACATACCGTACAAGCAGATAACAGTCCAGATTTCAAGTTACAGTTTAATTTATACAATTTAAATGCACAAATAATTTCTACATATAATTTGCAACCAACTAAGATACTAGGTTTCAAGTTTAGTTTAAATATATTAAATTTGGCAACGTCTTTAGATGTAGAGATAATTTCTTTGCCTAACAAGCAGATAAAATTCCAGATCTCAAGTCATAGTTTAATCATATTAAATTTGGAAACATTTAAATGCACAACTAACTTTATAAACAACGTATGAACAAATAAAACCCCTGGTTTCATGTCTGGTGATATTTTTAAGTGCACAATTAATTTCATGAACTAATACACCAACAAGTCGAATTTCAGGCTTTAAGTTTAATTCAAAAATATCAAATTTGGCAACTCTGAACACACAATTAATTTTACTCAAACTAATAAAATTCCCGATTTCGAGTTTAGTTTAAATCTACTAAATTGGGCAGCATTCAAATGCACGAATAATTTCGCTTTGATAATATGCAAATCAACAAAATCTCAGCTCTCAAGTTTTAGTTTAAATATATCGAACTTGGCAACTTTAAATGCACAAATAAAAATAACTGAAATATTAGGGGTCAAGTTTAGTCTAAATACGCCGATTTCGGTAACAAAAAAACAATATCTGTACATTATATGTGCACAATTAAAACGCTAGTTTTCAAGCTTAGTTTACATATGGCATATTTGGCAACATTTAGATGCAAAAAAAATACCTTCTATACATGATATGTAAGTAAATAAAATGCTAGGTTTCAAGTTTAGATTAAATATATTAAATTTGGCAACATTTAATGCACAAATAAATTTATTTAAATAATATGCTGGCAACTAAACTTACAGGGTTCAAGTTTCCGTTTAAATATATCAAATTGGGCAAACAATTTAGGGACACCGATAGCATATGTCATTTTAAAGGTACACTCACCGTTTACTGTTACTCGGACATTCTGTCCGTGGCTTCTCCGCTTACACTATGAAAAACTGAAACCCCAGATGAGTCGCTTGGAAGCCTACAGCTTTCAGTAACAGTATAAACCGACACGAATTGAGCTTGGCGATTGTATACTGCACCTACTACCTATAGAAATTCCGCACTATGGCCGGCTGACTTCAGACGAGGTTCTAGGAACCCCACAGTGTTCAACACAGCATCAATCTGCCAGAATCGATCATTGCGATATTATGCTGTGCCTAATAACCACAGGGAACTTTTTAGCAGACGGACGTTCAAAAGGCAGACACAATTCCAAGGAAAACCACAGTTTTCAACAGCAGCACCAATCAGCCAGAATCGATCATTGCGAGAGTATGCTGTTGCTTACTAGCCGTAGGGTTTTCCAACAGGATAGTCCACAAGTCTGCTTAAGAACCTTCAGTTCGAAGAAAGCTTTGCAGGTCAGACCACTCTGAGGGACAGAGGAAGTCTCCTCTCCGTTCCAATCGTATGTGCTTTTATATCAATCCCCCACGCATTCAGCGTGAGAATACATAATTCCAGGCCCAGTCACTACGGTTTAAAATATATCGCCTGTGTACATAATTATCGACCTAATTGATGCGTCCGTGCTGGCTCGCATTTCTTTGAAACAGATGGCCCACATAAAAACTGTCTCACTACATTTGTAGTATACCTTCTTCTAATTAAAATATAATTTTAATAATTCACTGCTCCATTTATTTCACTTATTTTGCGAACGTCCCTGTATATTACTATTTCCGAGTTTCCCTGATTTGCCAAAGAACTTTGCATGTATAAACACACATTAAGTTTTCCAGCTAATTTTAAAATTGCGTAAAAGTAGTTGAATTGCCAGCTAAATAATTCATAAACATCATGGGATACTCGCTTGCATCAAAACATGTGACACTTGCGTCGTTATTTCGGACAGCGCTTCCCATTAAGATTGCATGCGTTAATCGCATGGCTCTTATTTAGAACGCATCCCCTATTTTTGCAATGGCAACACTGTAGTAATTGCTAAATATCCACGAGATTACTTTCGCTGGTTTGTGTATTGCATGGTATATCAGGCTTACGTGAAGCTTTACGAGAGGTTTTTATGTAAACAACGTGTACTGGCTATTTTGATTGCTCTAAAATGATAGAAATTAAACACATGCGGTTTTTCTTAGAGGTGAAACTGGGGAAATAAATGTCATTATTAATCATTATTATTTCTAGTTGAATTGCTTGGCAATTTGCCGTAAGTGAGACTCAAATGCTAATTGGCTTCTCGACTAATCAGGCCTCGATAAAAATCATCGTCACAATTGATTGTTTGCTTGGCAGAGCCTGGATATTAGCACAAACATTTCCTTTTCGTTTTAAATTACTAAACATTCATGTGCTCATTGAAAACAGATTATGTCTGATTATCACAAATACACACCTATGGCTGCGACACAAGGGAACTTCACAGTACTTAAGCTAACTTATGGCCTAACATATTTGCTGAAAATTGCAGATTTACACACAAGCAGCAAGCATTGTCTTAAAAATATAATGTTTCTCCGTAAGAATATCCGTGCCAGACATAGTTTTAATATTCCCATGGTACTCTAATCTTCATCTATGAAAGTTATTACGAAATGCTTTTTAAAACTCGAGACTGACAATTAGTTACCCTTAGTTATGTCTCACACTCAACTATTAAGTGGTGTTGATGACAGAGAACCACATTATGTCTAGAGATCTGACCTTTATACCCCCTGCAATCGTGTGAAAATCTTTTAACGTGGTTCGTTTTTATCGTCTCAAATGACATATTGAAATCTCCCTTATGCATAGTTCTCTTAATGTTAACTAATATTAATTCTATACAGGGCATAACAAATACAAAAATACAATCCCTATCTGGCATTTCACCTGTCGTATGAGAGCTATTTAATAAACATTAAAAGGCCAATAAAATGACTAATTGCTGACGGGTCCGAAAGAAAATAATATGCTAATATACCAGGATATTTCAATATATATATATATATATATATATATATATATATATATATATATATATATATATATATATATATATATATATATATATATATATATATATATATATATGTATGTATGTATGTATCCGTCTGATAACTCAAAAAATAATTAACCGATTTAGATGAAACTCGGCAAGTGCCTTTCTTTTATTAATGGCTTGGATGAGTTCGTTGGCCAGGAAAATCGGACGTGGTTTTCCGGGAAAATTTTGAGTTTTCTTTCAAAAAGAATTTTTTTTCCGAAAATTTCGATAAAATTTGGGCTACATATTGCTTTGGGAAATACCTAACTAGGTGCCAAAATTCAGCTTTCTAGGGTTACAGAAAATTGAGCTATTCAAATTTGAAACATTTATGTTTAAATCATAAGTATGTGGTTGCTGTTGGTTAGTCAATGCTTCTATTATTGACTCATGAAATTCATTTGTAAGTTTCCGAGAAATGTCAATAATACTGAATTCACTGATTGTTAATCATTGGAAGCATTTACGATTATATATAACCCTATTGTAATTTATTATCATTTATCACCTCTGTAGTATAATTATTTTTTCCTGACAACTCGCAGCGTTTTTAGTCCATTGTTGTTATTAATAGTCAATAGTTTCTTTCCGAATATACACACCTTCCATTGACTTATGCTTCTGCCGCTGTTACAGTCCTTTTATTTAGAGGTAGAGTTGTAACCACTCATACAAACAGTGTTTTTTAACCACGTGGCTGGGGAACTGACCGAATTCATTCCCAGTTGCTGTTGATTTACTCATATTCTCTTAATACGTTTGAAGATGTGGTGTCTACTTCATTCCAAGTCACTATTAACCGACTATTTATGAAATCAAATAAGTAAATTAAATCGATTGTCATAAAATATGTAGTGTATTAAGACAAGGGAAAAATAAATAAAACATATATAACTGTGCACATTTTGATTATATTTTAGGGTGCTTGAGAGAGGTATTGTCACAGCATAATATCTTATTAAAGTTCATTTGTAAATAGGTTTAATTTTTATATGTTATATATATATATATATATATATATATATATATATATATATATATATATATATATATATATATATATATATATATATATATATATGATAACTCAAAAAATAATTAACCGATTTCGATGAAACTTGGCAAGTGCCTATCTTTTATTAATGGCTTGGATGAGTTCGTTATCCAGAAAAATCAGACGGGGTTTTCCGGAAAAATTTTGAGTTTTCTTTCGAAAAAAATTTTTTTCTCCGAAAGTAACAAAGCTGTTTCAATGAAATTTACTATATATGTTGCCTCAACCTTACTACGTACCAAAATTCAACTTTCTAAGTTTAGAGAAAATTGAGTTATTCAAATTTTAAATTTTCTTTCGAAAAAAATTTTTTTCTCCGAAAATTACAAAGTTATTTTAATGAAATTTTGTGGATATCTTGTCTTAGGAAAAACCTTACTACGCATTGAAATTAAACTCTCTAAGTTTATAGAAAATTGAGTTATTTAAATTTGAAGCATTTAATAAAAATTCACCACCATAACGCACTTGCTGCGTCCCGAGTTTTATTATACTGGCTTTTGGTGTTTTCTTTAGTTAGCGCTCAGGCGCGATCTGTGCTCCACTACCACTTGCTACCTCATTCTCCATATTTATGTGTATAAGAGTTAGTGCAAAGCTGAACAAACTACGTAAAATACAACACGGGACTAAAAACAAAACCGACCTGTAATAAAACAAGAACGCTACTAAATTAATTTGACAAGTCTATGCCTGCCTAGATTATTTTAAAAACAACACTAGTTCTCACGGAATTGTGCAGTTTTTAAAGGAAACGAATAAATCATATGTAATTTTTACAGAAATACTGATATTTTAGTTGTAAATATCTGGAGACATGTTATGTTTTTGGAAGAAACGATTTCTTGGGGTGATAAAGTGCAGTGTCTGTTACATAATGGCGCCAAAATCGTATTTTCGTAAATTTTGAACATATGTTGTTTCTAAAATAAACGCCTCGATTAATTTGATAGAATGATCTATGTTTACATTTTCATAATACATAGGTACTTGATACATTGTTTTCACGAATATCAAATGAAACTTCAGAGTGACAGGTTTATATAAAGTTTTTATTTCTGGCAGCGTAGAATACGAAAATATGAGTATTTTTCCGCTTATACTTCTCTTTACATCCACGGGTTGAAATTTTCGTGAAAAGTTAATAACTTTTTATATTTTAGTTTTTTTCTATTTTAATTACAGATTGAATTTTATAAATTTCATTAGCAAATGTTCTTGTAAAAAATATTTAATCAGTTTTCGCACAAATCCATTTTATTGTTTCGTAGAAATCATTTTCTGTAAAATGTTTGTGAAATGATAAAAATTAATAATTAATGTTATATCAATTTATTGTAAAAAAATGGCCAATTCACGTGAAAGAATTGTTTACAAACTTTCGTGAAAAACATTTGTTTCGCAACCTTTCGCGTAAAAAGCTTTTGCAAATTTTTATTACAAGATTTTTATATAATTGTTGGAAACATTAGGTCAATTTTTATAAGAAAAATATATCTTTGGAATTTTTGTCAAGAAGGTTCTTGTGGATAATTATATCTTGGCAGGTGTAGTTTTTGTGTAAATTGCTTGCATGGGTTCGTTGGTCAGGAAATGGTAACAGTTTTTTCGGGAAAATGTTTCTACATTTTCAAACAATAAACTTATTTTGATGGTACTACATTTTCAAACAATAAACTTATTTTGATGGTACGTATGGTACATGGTTTTTACTGCTAAGTGTATTATACTATTTACCAAATTTGATGTAGTTCTTAAAAAAAACGACATATTTAACACTAAAAACATTTTAATGAAAATACGCTACTAAAAAGCACTTGCTGCGTTCAGACTTCCTCTTTAAATGTTTTGGTTAAGTAACGCTGCAAGTCAGCATTTGAAAGAAAATATAGATTTTGTGTGTGTGTTTTTTTGTTTCTTTTACGTCGGCCTATTTCCGCGACTATGGCCAATCACCGACGCCTGGGAGCAGTTTCACCTCACTATCCTGGAAATTTTGCCGAACCCCTGCCTTTCTGTAAGGAGGGTCGGGATCTTTAACGTGCCCAACATCGCATGGACACGGGACCTACAGCTTTACGCTCCCTCCAAAGGGCGGAAGGTGCAGACATTTAACTTGCTCAAATACAATTCCAGAACCTCGGTTGATGTTAATTTTACAGTTTGTACTGAAAAAGTGAAAGTAGTACCCTGGAATCGAACCCAGTACCCTTCGGTTCAGAGGCACACGTTCTTGCCCCTAAACCACCGAGGTTCTCAATAAAGGTTTTAAAAGTGTTTTTGTCGTTATCGAACAGAAAAAAGTTTGCGACGCAGCAAGTGCGTTATGGTAGTTATTTTTTATTAAATGCTTCAAATTTGAATAACTTCATTTTCTATAAAGTTAGACAGTTGAATTTTGGTATGTGGTAAGGCCTTCCTGAAGGAAACATATCCACCAAGTTTCATTAAAACAGGTTTGTAATTTTAGGAGAAATTTTTTTTTCCGAATGAAAACTCAAAATTTGAATAACTCAATTTTCTATAAACTTATAAAGTTGAATTTTGGTATGTATATATATATAAATATAAACATATAAAAATTGAAAGTGACCCCGGATATGTGTTCTAGGGGTCCTAGATCGCGCTCATTCGAAAAAATTTTGCAAAGTCTCATCAACGATACCTCTCTATTAGTGATTTTTTAAAATAAAAATTCACTAAAATGAACTACATAGAAATTGGTATAAACATTCGGGACATGAAAAATCTCGACATCTAGATACTATAATCTTGTCCGAATGGGAAAATCCATTTGTGATAAAACGATCGAGGGTGACATATAATCACATTCGCGGGAGTAAGTTTGCTGAACGAAATGGCTGAGAAAAACAATTTTTTCTTTGTCATTATGTGTATGTGTGTAGGTATATCCAGTCGAGTTTGCAGTAAATTGTGCGGTATTCAAGATGTGAAAGTTGCTTGTTGGCAAACTCAATTGGACGGTCTCGAGCAGGAATCTTTTATTGTCTGAAGCTGGGGAAGCTGAATCAAAACGTTAAATGTGTGCACTGTTCTCTTCCAACTTTCTGATGTTTGCCTTATTGCCTGTAAACACCACGGGGACCGTCTTAATTCTGCGTTTGTTGACTTACGATTGTCTAATGTCCCAATGGCTTTTACAGAATTTTCCACCGGAAAATTGTTTTCTTAAAGTTGAATTATGCCTGAAAAAACACAAACTCGAATCGCGATATTAGTACAGGTATTAGAAAATATTTGTACAAAGGATACTATTATTTACACGGAATGCACCAAAGTTTTAACAGTTGCTTCCTGAACTCATATACTTTGTATTAATTAAAACTGTACATATGTAGTACCCAAGGCTCATAAAATAGATAGGTTGCCTGATAACTTTGAGAGGAGAGAGACGCGTCTTAACTCTACGGTTAAGACGTTTGACTTTTTTATACAGTTATTTATTGAGTGATGCACTCTTTGTGCAGAGTAACAAGTAAGAAACACGAATGAACAGCTTGCTGAATGCGGGCTTGTTATTTATAATTATTCCCCTCGGAAGTGGCTCTATCGTCTTTTAGAGGTGACTTACACTCCTGCTAACTCAGCTTCTCATTGTTTGTTTGACTTCACTGCGTAGTTTCCAGGGTGCATAGTCATGTGTATGCCAGATGTAGATAACTCCTATAATTTCAGATTGCGTTTTGATGTTTTAAATAACATTTATTGGAAATTTGTGTAGGTATGCTTGCTAAAAAGTGTCGAATACGATCAGTTATAGATTTAGTTTAATGTTTTTTTTTTTACGAAATAGCAGTTAAATAACAACTATTGTCTTAAATTAAAGACAATATTTAATGTTTTAAGCTATTGTTTTGTAAACATCAACTGCCCCGGCCCCTCTTTAAACGTAATTTCCAACTTCAATTACTTTCAAGAAAAGCTGCTAATGATTTAGTTAATAATTTAAAATTTAAGTTAAAATTGTACAATTTTAAATCAAGATTTTGTAGAAGCTTTAATCAACTATTGATTGTAAATATTAAAAGTTCAATTAAAGTGAATACTTACTTTTTCTGGGTTGACTTTGACCAACATCTCAAATTTTTCAGACCTTCATGACAAAATTCTGACACATTATATCGATAACTATTGGTTCGGTATCTCGACATTCACGAAAACAATATATTGTTTGTGCTGCTGATGAGTTAAAGAAAACCTGGTAAGGAAGTTTATCTCATAACAAACAAGAGTAAAACACATGAAAGCTAACGTATTTCTTGATTTCGTGGAATTATCAATAAGACATCGGAGTTGAGAATATATTCAAGTAAGAAAAGCTGCCTCTGTTGGCGGCCAAACTGCGGTTTATTTAAACCCTTAAGTATGGAATTACTCTCCTTTTCTATTAGGAGAAGCAAAAAATTGTGTTATTCCCGTTTCGATATTATATTTCACAAATGAAGAAGTTCCTTGTATTTAATACGTTTGTAGTTAAATCCTTTTTTACTGCCAGATAGTAATATTCCTCTTAAAAATCACTAACAAGAAAGCAAACTGTGTTTATCGAGTGTTTCGTCCTGGGGGTTTTCCTCCTCATACAACTCGTTTGTATATATATATATATATATATATATATATATATATATATATATATATATATATATATATATATATATATATATATATGAATATATATTGCTATGTTATAATAGCTGAACCCAAATTAAAACAAACTAAAATATTATATGAGTAAGATGAACTAACATGCACTAAACAAAAACCAAAACAACATACACTAAATGATCGTAAAGTAACTGTAAGGTAAGAAAATATAGCAATTCGAGATAATGTCAGGTTCGAAAAGGCTGACTTACAATGCATATTGTGGGGTAACCATATCGTATACCAAAAAGACTAAGATAGACTAAGAACAGTCTTTGAATTTATTTAGTGGGTCAAGACAACGGTAGTCTCAAATATACAGCTCAGATCATTTACATAGTGTTGATGTGACATAAAAATTATGAAAGAGAAGTCACAATTTATATTTGTGCAAGTCAAATGAGGAAAAAGTTGCTGGAAATACATAGCTGGAGACACAATCACAGTAATTTGAGTGCAAATGAGGTCTAAAAGTGCTTCAAAATTAAATGAATAAAAGTTTTATTTAAAATTACAATACAAGAATTAAACCCACGCTAATTTTCAACAAGGAAAATAAACACTTAAAAACATTTATATTCAAAAGAAATTGCCAAAAAGCTGTTCTTTATTTAATGCAGAATATAACGACAGGAAGAAAATTTGCATAAGAAAAGGCAATAAATGAAAAATTTACGTTTTGATAAAGAAAAGCAAGAGGTCATAATATTGAATATTAATACATTGACAGTGACAGCCTAAAAAATTTCCTTCAGATAGGATTGCATTGTACCCATGGCAACGGACAGGCGAAAAGCCAAAATCGACAGGAATTGGTTTGAAAACAGTGAAATCCTTCTTGTTTATTGAGAAATGAAACAAGCAACACGCTGTAAAACCCGCTCTTTGAAAATGTAATAAAAAGTGCCATTATAAAGTAAAGAATTAGTGTTCAGCAAATCAAGGTCTATATCAAGGGGCCTGTGGAACGTAGATTGTGACGTCTGGACGATCAAATAGTGAGTAGCAACACATTTATATCACTGTAAAACGAGTATAATAATCCAGATACAACGCTCAATGGTTTTAGCACTAAAAACAGCATATTAATTTGTGAAACGTAAAACAAACTCATGTGTAGCATCTTTAACCTAACATTATAATTGACATTAGTGAATTAAACTAGTTTTCAAGTAAAAAGAAAACACATTGCCAACTGTGTCACTTAAGGTGATTGATCAACTTTTTAGTTCTTACACGAATGCAGGTGGCTTCCTCTACTGATGTGAGTCATGAAAACATAGACAAGTACACAGAAACAATTTCAATTATTTTTGGTAGACCTGACATGTGTTGCATAAGGTTGTTTTGAAATTTGGAAGTACCTAATGATAATATAAATAAGTAAACATATTTTTGTTTTAACACTACATACTTGTTTTGTATGTTTAAGTAAGTGATTTATCAAAACGTTTAATTTAAAATGCCGATAATGCCTAGAGAGAAAAATATTCATTAATGAATTCTGGTTAATCAAAAATTATCATAAGAAAATTATTGTTAAAGGGAAAATAATTTTAAACAAACATTGTAAATTAAGAGATTAATAAACTGTTAGATTCTTTTTGAATTGAAATAGAGTATTAATGATTTGATAAATATATTTGAAACTAACGAAAGAATAAAAATAAAAGTAAAGGATTTCGTAATAATTTTTAAAAAAACACAGATTTTGGCGCTAGGTGTTTTGAAAACTATTTGCAGGGCATTCTGAAACCACTACCTGGAGAAATTGAGAGCCCGACTAAGCAGCTAACATCACAGCTAGGTGTATTATATATTATAATCAGGTAATTGATGTTTAATTGATACAAGAGGTATATTTATTTAATCGTTATATTTTCTAAAATAACGAGTGCTACATGAAAGCA
The DNA here is from genome assembly GCA_964006375.1 of Tillus elongatus. Taxonomy (NCBI): domain Eukaryota; kingdom Metazoa; phylum Arthropoda; class Insecta; order Coleoptera; family Cleridae; genus Tillus; species Tillus elongatus. The sequence continues at coordinate 72,727,118 of OZ023265.1, forward strand.
TAAAGCGGGCATACATACCTTAAACATCACACAAGAAAACCAAAACACACAAACACACACATAAACACATCAACGGTACCTGGATACTTTAATAACCATGCACTACTATTTACAAAATATACAACATAACAATATAATATAATACAAAATAATATAGTTAAAAATATATGCATTAACAATTTACACCCTAAACGTGGGACTTTTCAAACATAAGCACGATTTGCAGAAAAAACTATAAAAACATAAATATAAAAAAAATAGACAAACACACCCCATATAAAATAAAAAATTCTCAAACAAAAAAAAAAGAAATAATTCACAAAAATTTGAAAATTCTCAAATTAAAGAGAATGTACCCCTACCTACCTCAAAATATATATCTTTTGTATCAATTACAAGCTGTTCAATTCAATTAATTCAATTCAAAATTCTGTGCATATAAACATTCATTTTAAGGTTTAAACTAACATACATATATTTATTATTTTTTACGCTTATATTGTTCTTAAAACCTGAATATAAATGTAACTAAATCATTTTGGAATTTTTAAAATAAAAATAATAATCATAAGAATTTGTAACATACCTAAAGAATAGTTCTGTAAATGTAACAGCAGGACTGAATATAAAATTCTCGACACCAAGTTGTTTTACATGTATAACTGTTCATAATAGCAAATATAAAATAGGAAATACGATAGTTATATATATATATATATATATATATATATATATATATATATATATATATATATATATATATATATATATATATCGGTATGATCAGATATCGGGGTACGTCTGCTACTACTATACTAGAATCGTGTGCGTAGTATATATACTGGATGCCTGTAAACAAGTGGATACTAAGTAACGATTATTTTTCTAAATAAGTAATCGTTACTTCAGGTGATTTAAAGAACCCAGTACAAAGTATTCTGTACTGTATTACCGTCCATCACTACTATCGACCTCATAAATCTAGGGCACTGAAAACACGCAAGTTCTCTGCTGAAATATGATCTATATTTCGCACCGGTTCTGGCACATCTTCAGAAGCCTGGAAAGAGTTGCTGCTATGATGTACAAAGCTAAACAAAGTGAAAACAGCAGCCAGCAAGGGAACACTAAAGAGAGTGAGACATCTCACTGGTTTTAATATTTCTCACACAACAAACACACAGGACAAAAAACTTGCGTTTTTTCAATACCCATGGATTTCTGAGGTCGATATCCCATATATATATATATATATATATATATATATATATATATATATATATATATATATATATATATATATATATATATATATATATATATATTTATATATATATATATATATATATATATATATATATATATATATATATATATATATATATTATATATATATATATATATATATATATATATATATATATATATATATATATATGTGTGTGTGTGTGTGTGTGTGTGTGTGTTCTTGTGACCAACAGTTGGTTGGTACTCTATTTTTCCTCTCTGGTTGTCAACGACAACAAATGTCAACTGTCATTCGCGTGAAAGAGAATTCAATACGAGGTTAAGCACGCGAGATTTGACAATTACATCAACCTTTTTCAAACCATCTAACGATGCTCTATTTTTCGTCTCTGGTTGTCAACGACAACAAATGTCAACTGTCATTCGCGTCAAAGAGAATTCAATACGAGGTTAAGCACGCGGGATTTGAGAATTACATCAACCTTTTTTAAATCATCTAACGATGTTTTTAGTAAAATGACTATGGAAATACGCCGATTGGAGGCTGCTGTTTATGTGTGTATGTAATTGTCTTGTGTGCAATGTCCCCAAGCCTGGTCACAAAGCGCCGCAGTTGGTGTGATCTCTTATGATGCTTCTAGAGTTTAACTTTATAGTCTGATCCAGAGGTGAAAAAATTATCTAAATTTACAAAAGCTGATTTTTTTGATAGTTAATTAGGTACGCTGTGCACGTACACATATTCAGGTGAGTCAAGCGAATCTTAGAACAGGTGCCACAGGTGCGCCAACAAAGATGTCGTTTTTACCGGGGTAATAAAATAAATTTACAAAAGCTGATAATTGTTATACAGATTCTGTATTGTATAACAATGAAAGTTATGTCAGTCAGTCAGCTGCATACGGGAGCAGAGCTGGTCAGTCAGTTCGAATGTGTGTATGAAAAATAAATAATCTGCAATTTATTTACAAAGCTTGGAATTTTTTTTGTGGGTATATATTGATCTGTTAAACAATAAAAAAATAGTCAGTCAACTATTCTTTTAAAACAACGCCCGTCAGTCAGCGAAAAACTATATAAAAATTTCGTGCGCGCCGGCGGCGTTACAGGCGGCATGCTCGCCCTTCTCTTCCTATTAGTACTATTTAAAATAGAAAACTATGTGAAATTATAAGTTGTAATTATAAATTAGTAATTTATTGTTCTATTGAAACATATAAGTATATTAATAACGTTAACAGCCAATTTATTTCTTTATTTAATATAGTTTAATGTCTTTTATCCAATTTTTAAAAATTTATGCAATAAGAAATTAATATTAAATGTTCAATATATAGCGTATATAAAAATTAAATTATTACTGAAAATATACATCCTTCTCGAAAATAAAATTTTATGCGAATATATTTCGAAGATTATACTAAAAAGCGCACAGCGTCAATAAGAACCCGAATTTTCGTACACAATAGCTAGGATTCGTGTACCTTCCCTTTATTACCTAGGTGACATTTAAGGCGAGAGGGCATTTGCGCCACCATCGAAGGCCTGTTACGGGCAAAATTTAACCGCATGCCGCCTGTAACGCCGCCGACGCCCACGAAATTTTTATATCTTTTTTTGCCGACTGACGGGAGTTGTTCTCAAAAACAGTGGACTGACTATTTTTTTTAATGTTTAACAGATCAATATATACCCACAAAAAAATTCCAAGCTTTGTAGATAAATTGCACATTATTTATTTTTCATGCACACATTCGAACTGACTGACTAGCTCTGTTCCCGTATGCAGCTGACTGACTGGCAACCTTTTATTGTTATACAATATAGAATCTGTATAACAATTATCAGCTTTTGTAAATTCATTTTATTACCCCGGTAAAAACGACATCTTTGTTGGCGCACCTGTTCTAAGATTCGCTTGACTGGCCTGAATATGTGTACGTGCACAGCGTACCTTATTAACTATCAAAAAATCAGCTTTTGTAAATTCAGAGAATTTTTTCACCTCTGGCTCTCCGTCTATTAGTTCAGTTATTGGCAAGAGAATAGTTTGTCTTGTACCTGAATGTGATTTAGTTGTTGTTTTCTTTGTAGGCTTCTGTTGAAGTTTCAATTTGACACGGAATATATAAAGCATGGTATAACCAAGAACTTTCGTAATTGCTTTACCTGCCCTAAAAGGTCGAATACCCTATAATCTGATTCTGAGTTTTTGGAACTAACAAGTGACGACCGTTACTTCCGTCTAAGTCTATATATATATATATATATATATATATATATATATATATATATATATACAGACTTAGAAGGAAGTAACTACTTAAGAGTGTAGCTAAATCATAATTCTTTTGTTTCATGCCTCACTTAAACCAAATTGATCTTAAATAATAGAGGGGACCAAAACCTAATTAGCAACACAAAACCACTTATATATCAAAATGTAATGCCATCTACGATCCAAAATTGTTGAGTACTTCAAATGCTTATATAAAATAACATACCTACTTGTCAGATGTATTTATGTATTTTCCAATAATGTAATTTTAGGTGCTACAGTTACATACCCGTCTTTATTTACGAGCACATCGTCCCTTTTAATAAAATGTTTTTACATTTTGAGCCGCATTTTTATCAGCGTTTTCTTGTAAACGGGCACGTTTCAAGGACTAAAATAAACCTTTATGTCGTATTTTACAGTTAATTTCACCTTCCAATAGAGCTGTGTAAACATTATTGTCATCAAGGCTTGGAAAATGTTTGAATGTTGGAATTTTTATTAAAGCCTGGGGGAAATTACAGGTAGACTTTCCTCATTCCAATTACGATGTCTCTAGGATCCAGATTAATACCACGTGTAGATGACAGACGATTTTTCATCTTTACTGGCGTGTTTCTCAATACCATTTCAATTACTTCAAAAATATGCCAGTTTGATGCAGTTAAATAATAATAACAATAATAATAATATATTTAATTACAAAGGTTTATTAACATTGTAGAATAAAGGAACTTGAGAAAATGGTGGTAATTGTATTTTAATCGTGATTAAGAATACAACTGACTAAAATAGAGCTAAAATGGAAAAAAACTTAAATCAAAAAAAAAATTTATAAACCCAGAAAATCTGAAATAAGTTACCCAACTTGAAGCTGAATGCTAAAATTACTTCAAACATTAAACAAGAATAATAAGAGGCTAAGCGGCAAACTAAAAACTGAATGAGCACACATTTAAGGTAAATGACATCTGTTTGTAAATCTTAAAACGAGAAGATGTCTCAATTACAGGGCGGTTTGCAAATAAATATTTGAAAGTATGCCCTTGTACTTTAAGACATTTTATAATAATTCTAATTTTCAGGTTTCTTCTGGCACTAAAAACCGTTAATGGTGTAATACCGCGGAATGCCTCGGATATACTAACTATACTAATATTCTAGATTTGTTGGAGCCTTTCGTACCCCGATTCTTCACATATGCACACACAAAAATATCGAGTATTGTAAAATCGGGTGACCTAGCAGACCAAATAACTCGTTTATTTAGAGTTTTTGAGTAATACAACCTTGTACATTTTTTGTTAATGTTGACCAATTCTATCAAATTTTAATAACATACGGTGTACAATGGGTATAATAAAAAATATGAATTTGATATGTCACCCTCATATCAACCATTCGCAATAGTATTACCAAGTTATACGGCGCATAATTTCCTAGCAATTTTTGTGCAGACAATTTTTTCATTGCTCTATAACTAACGGAGTTATTTGCCAGTTACGCTACGTTGGGCCAGCATATATATATATATATATATATATATATATATATATATATATATATATATATATATATATATATATATATATATATATATATATATAAGGTGGCGCATTGAAAACGAAACAGACCGATTTGCGTCCAGAGAATTTTTTTTTTTGAGAAACGCTGAAACACTTCAATTTTAATATTGAGGGGGACATGTTTTGACATAAAACTCAACTTTGTCACATCAACCCCTTAAGGGTGGTGATAACAACCCTTTTATTTTAAATAGGGAACATGGGTCGAGTGTTACATCATTTGAAAGCCCATTCTTTTCTAAATTCAGCACACTTATTTTTTTGGAAGTTTTATCAACTCATTTAAAAATTATTCACAGTTGAAGATGCAAAAACGCATTTTACTCATTCCGATAAAAAATGTGCTGATAGTCAATGTTTTGTTGGTTTGTAAACAAAACGTTGACTATCAGAACATTTATTATTGGAATGAGATAAATGCGGTTTATTATTTCAGTTTATCGGTCGGTTTGATACTTGATAGTACTACCGAAAATTTGTTTCACAATGGTGTATTCTGCAGAAGAAAGAGTTCAAATAATTACTCTTTTTTCCAAACCGTACCACAAATTTGTTTAATGAACAACATCCGAACAGACATGTTAACAGAAAATACATTTTGGAGTTAGTTGCAAAGTTTCGACAAAGTGGTTCAGTAGCGAACAAAAAACGGGATCCTAAACGTGAAGTTCCGATTAGAAATAAGAATACTGAGACTGAAGTTTTAGAACAAATTGCTACAGACCCAACTTTGAGCACGAGAAAATTGGCCACTGTTTCAAACATCAAAAGAAGAACTATACAGCGAATATTGAAGCATCATAAATTTCACCCGTATAAAATTCAGCTTGTACAACAACTGAATGAAGATGATTTTGATCGGCGGCTGGAGTTTTGTGAAGTTATGACTGCACGAATAGCTGATAACGGGAAGTTTCTGGTTAATATCTGTTTTTAAGACGAGTGTACGTTCTTATTAAACTCTACAGTCAATCTTCATAATTGTCGTTATTAGGCAGATAATAATCCAAGAAATTTTCACGCAGTCCACACTCAAACTCCACAGAGATTGAATGTCTGGACTGGCATATTTGGAGACCGTTTAATCGGACCAATTTTTCTTGATGGCAATTTGAGTGGCGAAACGTATTTGGCGTTACTAGAAGATATCGTTTACCCTCTACTAATTGACATTGTTGAAAATGATTATCGCTATCAAGAAAATCAATTAGTGTTTCACCAAGATGGAGCTCCTCTGCGTTTTTCACAACATGTTAGGAAGTTTTTGAACAGAGAGTTTCCAGAGCAATGGATTGGGCGTAGAGGTGCTATTGAGTAGCCCCCTACATCACGGATGTAACTCCTTTAGACTTCTTTCTATGGGGCCATTTAAAGAGTAGAATTTACCCTTTAGACTTCTTTCTATGGGGCCATTTAAAGAGTAGAATTTACGCAACAGAACCCGAGTCTCTGGAAGAATTACGACGACGCATTGTTGAAGAATGCCGTCTAATAACTCCACAAATGCTCCAGAATGCCAGAGCTCATTTTAAATAAAATTTGTACTGTTGTATGGAAGCTGGTGCTCAACAATTTGAGCACTTACTCAACTGAATAAACATTTTTGAACGTTTGGTTTTGTTTCTTAGTTTTTTTAACGAAAAATTGACTAATTAGTGCATTTCTTATCACAATTAATGAAATACGTTCTTGCAACTCCAACTGTGAATAACTTTTAAACGAGTTAATAAAACTTCCAAAAAAATAAGTTTGCTGAATTCAGAAAAGAAAGAGCTTTCAAATGATGTAACACACGACCCATGTTCCTTATTTAAAATATAAGGGTTGTTATCACCACCCTTAAGGGGTTGATGTGACAAAGTTGACTTTTATGTCAAAACATGTCCTCCTCAATATTAAAATTGACGTGGTTCAGCGTTTCTTAAAAAAAATTCACTAGACGCAAATCGGTCTGTTTCGTTTTCAATGCGCCACCCTATATATATATATATATATATATATATATATATATATATATATATATATATATATATATATATATATATATATATATATATATATATATATGTATATGTATATATATATATATATATATATATATATATATATATATATATATATATATATATATATATATATATATATATATATATATCTGTGTGTGTGCCTGCGTGTGCGCGCATGTATGTATGCGTGTGTGCATGTGCATGAGAGCGTGCATGTGCGGGTGCGGGTGCGGGTGCGGGTGTGTGTGTGTGTGTGTGTGTGTGTGTGTAACTGGCAAATAACTCTGTTATTTATAGAGCAATAGAAAAATTGTCTGCACAAAAATTGCACGGAAATTATGCGCCGCATAACTTGGTAATACCATTATGAATGGTCGATATTAGGATGACATATCAAACTTATATTTTTTATTATACCCATTGTACACCGTATATTATTACAAAAATTTGATAGAACTTCTCGACGTATACAAAAAATTTATAAGGTTTTATGCCTCAAGAACTGTAAATAAAGGAGTTATTTGGTCTACTAGGTCGCTTGATTTTATAATAACCAATTTTTGCGTGTGGGTATATGTGAAAAATCGGTTGTATAAAAGACACCAAGAACTCTAGAATATTAGAACAGTTATCGTATCTGAGGCATTCCGCGGTATTATACCATTAATGGTTTTTAATGACAGCGAAGAAACCTGAAAATTTGAATTTTTATAAAATGTCTTGAAGTACAAGGGCATACTTTCAAACATTTATTTGTAAACCGGATTTCTCCCTGTAATTGAGACTTCTCGTTTCAGGATTTACAACCAGATAGTCATTTACCTTAAATGTATGCTCATTTAGTTTTTACTTTGTTGTTTAGCCTCTTATTACTCTAGTTTAATGTTTGAAGTAATTTTATCATTTAGGTTATTATATATATATATATATATATATATATATATATATATATATATATATATATATATATATATATATATATATATATATATATATATATATAAATATATATTAATTTTATAGCTTTATATAAAAAATGAGTTTTGGGTATTTAAAGTTGTTTTCTCAAAGAAAGGGCACAAGATGAAACAGTTTGTACAGTTAAAACATTTTATTCAATTTCATTACCAAAAGAAAGTATTCTGGGTTAACCTTTAACCTTTACCTGCCGAGGTGCATTTATTGTAACACTACCTCTGATGTGGGGTCTCGTAGACTACTACGGTAAACAGACCCTAGATCAAACATTTTTTAGAAATAACGCTTGAAATATCTGTATGTATATTAAAGTACTATCTAGAAGATACATAGGCAAAACAATAAAAAGGGCCACATTCAGACATTCAAAAGGCTAGGTCGACATCAACTACAGAAAAGGTGACTAAAAGTATTTTTATAATTTAGGTTATTATATATATATATATATATATATATATATATATATATATATATATATATATATATATATATATATATATATATATTTTAAAATTTTAATTTTATAGCTTTATATAAAAAATGAGTTTTGGGTATTTGAAGTTGTTTTCCCAAAGAAAAGGTAGAAGATGAAAAAGTTTGTACGGTTAAAACATTTTATTCAATTTCATTGACAAAAGAAAGTATTCTGGGTTAACCTTTACCTGCCGAGGTGCATTTATTGTAACACTACCTCTGATGTGGGGTCTCGTAGACTACTACGGTAAACCGACCCTAGATGAAACATTTGTTTGAAATAACAATTCAAATATCTGTATATATATATATATATATATATATATATATATATATATATATATATATATATATATATATATATATATATATATATTAAAATACTATCTAGAAGATACATAGGCTGGAGAAATTCAAAAATTATATTTATTTTTCTGATGCTAATAAAAACAATAAAAACTCTGGACGCAGCAAGTGCGTTATGGTAGTGAATTTTCATAGAAATGATCTGGCACAAAATATTTTATTATAACTTTTTTTTCTTGTAACATAGTAATCTAAATTTTGGTGTATAGTTTACTTTTTATATCGTAAACCTACCTACCAAATTTGGTTATCATAGATTTGTTATTTTTTAAGATAAAAATTTTTTTCAAATGAAAACTCAAAATTGTTCCAGAAAACCTAGTCCGATTTTTTCGATTAACGAACTTATCAAAGCCATTTACAAGGGGAAGGTACATGCAAAATTTTATCAAAATCGTCCCATTATTCTTTGAGAAAATTTTTTTTCGAATAAAAACTCAAAATTTTTCCGGAAAATCTCGTCAGATTTTCCTGACTAACAAACCTGTCAAACCCATTTACAAAGGGAAGATACATGCCAAATTTTATTAAAATCGGCGTATTACTTTTTGAGATAAGAATTTTTTTCGAATGAAAACTCAAAATTTTCCCGGAAAACCTCGTCCGATTTTCCTGACTAACGAACTTATTCAAGCCATTTACAAAAGAAACGTACATGCCAAATTTGATCAAAATCGGCCCATTATTTTTTTAGTTATCGGTGTGATACATATATATATATATATATATATATATATATATATATATATATATATATATATATATATATATATATATATATATATATATATATATATATATATATATATATATATATATATATATATATATATATATATATATATATATATATATATATATATATATATATATATATATATATATATATATATAAACATATAAAAATTGAAACTGAGCCCGGATATAGGTTCTAGGGGTCCTAGATCGCGCTCATTTGAAGAAATTTTTTCAAAATTCAAAAGTCGAGATCTCCTCATTAGTGAATTTTTTCTAAGAAAATTCACTAAAAAGGGTCACATTCAGATTTTCAAAAGGCAAGGTCGACGTCAACTACAGAAAAGGCGACTAAAAGTATTTTTAATGCAAAATAATTCTCTTCGCCTTAAAATATATTTTTGGTGAGGCTAAGCAATTTTTTTTTTCAAAAGTAACAAACCAAAACATAAATGACAATTGATAAAATTGACCTAAAAACTAAACACCGTTCTGACACTTCTTCACTACAGTTTCAAAGTTAAGGTCTGTAAAGCGTACGTTCATGCGGTAGAAGGGTTGTCTTATTGATTGATTGTCATTTTATGCCTGATGGTGCGGGCAAATCCATTATTATATTTGAAATAAAATATCGCGACACCGGAAATATTATCACACTAATACTGAGGTGCAGTCTGACAAGCCACTATCAACGTTCCATTGGTGTTTACACAACGTGGATGGGTAACCGCCGCTAACTAACCACTTCAACAGTGTTTCTAAACTAAACTCCAAGCTACTGATAAGTACACTTGGAGAGCACCCAAATCACCACAACACATATTTCAGAGACCTTAGGATCGTTTCGTTGACCATGTCAACATATTCAGAGGAAGAAAATTCTCAAATAAAAAACTAGCTACCGTGTATTTATATCGCGTCAAAGTAAACGAACTAGTCCGAAATAAAGTTGTCGTCCAGGAACGGTCGTTTGTTTATTGTGTAATAAAAGTAAGAGCTCTAAGACCTGCTTTAATCTTCTGGTCGACAAATTTATGACCCTTATCTAATATAGGTCCAAACGACCCGAGTTATTCAAGGGATCAGCACGTTTTCTTTCGATCTAGAAATTTACTATGTGGATATTGTAACATGCCGCCAAAGACATCTGGTGAGATAAACAACATCAACTCAACTCATCTCTTTTAAATAGAAAACTAAAAACCCCGAGTGTCTGTCTCGCCATGGTAACTCTAACAAAGAATAAATAATTGAATCAAATACTACATAAAAATTATATTTATATTGATTTTAATTCTTCGTGATAGTATTTATATTGAATAAATAGATACAACAAATCGAAAGGGTCCTTAATTCGAGACAAACAAAGAGATTAGTATATGCTTGAACCGGCCGAGTTATTGACAGTAATTTATTATTCTACCAGACAAATTTGTGTTTGAGTGTTTGAGCGGTCAAATGCAAAGAGAAAATATAGAGCTTGAAATTAAAGGTTCCGCACGATTCAATGAAGTTTTGTTCTTAATAGACTAATATAAAAATACTTTCTAATGAATCAAGCATATTTTGATGTCTAACATTTTGGACAAGTTTCAAATTTTCTTTGTCGATGTGGTGATTATTATCCCATATATGTTGTACCACACATGATTTGTCCACCGTACCATAACGTAAATGTGCAAGATGTTCACGAAATCTGGTGGCTATGTTTCTCCTAGTTTGACCCACGTATTTAAGATCACAATCTTTGCAACTAATCTCATAAATGCCGGACATTTCCGTGACTTTGTCTTTGTCTTTCGTATTACCCAACAAATTTTTTAAATTACTTTTCGTCGAAAACGTCAAATGTAAATCGGCTTTCTTAAAAATACTTTCCAAGCCCTTTGTGATTCGTGGTTCATAAGGTAAACACACAATTTTTTTCTCTATTTTATCTATCTTAAATGTCGTACATTCAGATATCATTTTCTTTGTTCTGTGTTTGTTAACTAATTTTTCTCTTAAACTATCCGAGTACCCGTTATATCTCGCCACATTTTTTATGTATTTTAATTCTGTATTAAATCTATGTTTACTTAACGGAAATTTGATCAATCTGTTTACTAAGAAATTTAAACTAGCCGTTTTTTGTGCAAACGTATGATGTGAATCGTTAGGAATATAACTAATGGTAGCCGTTTCCTTCCTATATACATCGAATTCAAGCGAGCCATTATTTTTATTTTTATTAACTAGTACATCTAGGAGCGAAAGTTTATTGTTGATTTCTATTTCGTGGGTAAATTTTATTGAATCAAATTGACTATTTAGTTTTTCAGTAAATTCTTCAACCTTGCATATATTTGTGTCGAACACTGCAAGCATATCGTCGTCATAACGAAACCAAACTCTAGGGAAATACCCATTTTTATTTTTTAATTCCGTCTCAAATCTACTCATAAACAAATCTCCAATAAAAGGCGATAATGGATTGCCCATAGCTGTGCCTTCAGTTTGTTCAAAAAACTCATTGTTAAATTGGAAAATATTTTGTTTTATACAAAGGCTAGTTAGAGTTAAATATTCTTTGCAGACGTCTTGACTTATGTTGTTCAATTCTAACAATTCTTCCAAATACTCCAACGTTTGTTTTGTGGGTACACTAGGAAATAATGACGCCACGTCGAATGACATCAAAATCTCACCTTCCAATAATTTAACATCTTTAATTTTATCAATAAAATCATAATAATTTAGCACCGAACAACTTTTCTGTTTAATAGGTAGACTTTTAAACTCGTTTGACAACCATTTTGCCAAATTATATGTTGGAGAATCTATAGCTAAAATGATAGGCCTCATTAATTTACCCCTCTACTTTGACGCAATATAAATACACGGTAGCTAGTTTTTTATTTTAGAATTTGTCTTCCTCTGAAGATGTTGACATGGTCAACGAAACGATCGCAAGGTCTCTGAAATATGTGTTGTGGTGATTTGGGTGTTCTCCAAGTGTACTTATTAGTGCTCATCACACGTTCCAGTTTTCACATAGTCCAAGCTACTGGCACTGCATAATCGACAGTGCTGTGCTACTGAGACGATGGGCAGCGTGACAAAATCCGAAGTTTGTTAAGTGGCACGTCGGTGTGCACGCGGGATCTCACAGACCGCAAGTCAGCAGTTAAAGGTTAAGGAACTGAAAGATGCCAAAAAAAAATTAGTTAGGGTCTGTACCGCCAGAAAAAAACCTAAAAGGGAAGACGTAATATATTAGATAATCGATGGTTAGAAATCTTGTCTATTATTGACAAATACAAATCTAACTTCAAACTGACCAATTTAATAATTTATAAATTTCTGACATTAGCGTGAAATTAGAATAATATATTTATGTTCCCTATTTATCACGTACTTTTCATCATTATTTCTTTTAACTTCTATTATTTATTAACTGACAATTTTTAATGGAAACTCATACCCATGAAAATTCACCAACGTAAAGCATTTGCTGCGTACGGGTTTTCTTTTTGCTTTAGTATTTCTATTTTGTTTATAAGTCAACGATTAATAAAATTTTGCTATCACAACGCACTTGCTGCGTCAGTTATACCTTGTATGCATGTTATACTCTGATCAAAATCTGAACATTAAGTTTTATTAGTTCAGCCACCTGTTCAGTTTTTCCCTAAACCCTGCTGAATCATTCAACCCCTTGAATCGAAACAGATACCCGTGATTCTTACAGTCTTTAGGAATAAATCAGCGAAATTTTCCGCTCGTTACTTCCTTGTATCGCAGTTTTCCTGTCTACCTTCTGCACACTTCATTCTTCATTATCTGTGGGGCGCTGTAAATCTAAAACGTCAACACAATTTCTTGCGGAGGAAACTGAATCACCTCCACAACAGGCAGTTATTCATCTCCTCTTCCTCCAACGACAGGCAAGAACTTGATGGCCTTGCTCTTAGATTTGTGTGGGAGGTGATTGCTTCCTTTCCTTGCCGCCTACCACCCTTTGCCCTTAGGGCGACACAAAGGATGATAGGGGAAACTTTATCTATGGAAACAATGAATTGTTAAGGTGCTCGAGACGAGGCCAACTAAGATGTTAAGGTAACTTCGCTGGCTACAGGAATTTATTGAGCTCCTCGATGACGTTCGATTGGCGCATTACACACTAATGTCTTATGTAATGTGCAAGTAATTAGGCGGTAATTCTCCAACCTTAAAAGGTTATAGGAGATGCTGTTCTTGTCTGGAACTTACATCAGAGGTTTTCGTTGACATATAATTATTATCTGTATCGTTTAAAACTTGTTTATGTAATTTTACTTGTGTGTTTCCTGTCGTATGAATTTTCGTGGGCATAAGAACCTTAACATTAACACGGAGATGTCTTGCTGTATATGCACATATTAACACTGTGTATAACTAAAACGTTAACCTCAAGTATTATGTTATATAAAATCAATCTTTTGAAAATGTTAAACACATAAGATGCTCAGTTTTATGACTGGTACGTCATAAAATTCTTACTATTAATTGATTTTAGCAAATTTTCGTTGGAAAAAATTAGCTAATAAGGAGATCCCGATTTTTGAATTGTGAAAAATGGATTCAAATGAGCACGGACTAGGCCTCCTAGAACCATTATCAATTTCAATTATTATATGCACACACACACACACACACACACGCACACACACACACACACGAATACTTTTGTCACTTAATTTGCGCAAATTTAGAGTTCAGAAAAAGTTTCTGCTTTACAAATAATGAAAATGACGTTGACGTTTTTCTTTTGTCCATCAGCTGTACCTGTAAAATTCGACATTTAAAAAAGGAAATACAGAAAGTTTAGTTATTTTTCAAAATTTCGAAGAATGTCAAATACAAAAGTTTTATTTTGATTTTTTACCTACTGACAAATTTAAACAAATTTGGTCCACCTTGAATTTTTTCATGTTTTCTTAATCTAACAATTTCTTAGCTATTTCGAATTTATGAAAATCCGAAAAGACCCGTTAATATCTAATACACTCATCTGCTAAAGTTGTTTTTCTGTTCAAAAATGTCTTTTCCTGAAAAAAATCAAATTGCTAAAAAAATTATGTCACGCTTGATGCAAAGTTGCTTTAGTTTTAACTTTTCACAACAAAACTAGCTCGATCAATTTTCATTGCTGAATCAAAAGGTATTTCAGTGAAGAAATGCCATAAACCAACATTATCAAAGCAGTTTGCCAACCAATAAACCTGCGGTTGTTGTTACCATAATATATAATTATAATCATAATCTTCTTGCATTACTATCATTCTTTTCATAGTTTACTTTTTAACTTTAGCGTAACTCTTCCCATGATTTAGTTTAGAAAGGTGGTTTATTTATTATTTACAGATTGTTGTATTAGATAAAATAAAAGCTAAATAAATTTATATTTTGTCATTAAATATAAAGGTATTCGTTCAGATTTTTTAATTAAAATGCTGATGTTGGCGAACGGATTTTCTAATGTGGGTTTATGGCAAGTGGCCGTGGCCCATGCAGGGGATGCATAGATCAAGGCTGGCCGGATTATGACTGTACATAAGCAGTTTTTTGTTGATGGGCAATTTGGAATTTCTGTTAAGAACTGAAAATAACTTGGATATGGACATCGAAGCTTTCCGTCGGGCATGTTGGACATGAAGGCGCCAATTCAGTCGAGGAGGTTAAAGACGGTGAAAATACCCAAATAATATGTGAATAACAAAATGTATTGCATATCACAGATCTAGATTAAGTTTTTTTGGTGCATGAAAACACAAAAGTACTAAAAAATGCTTTCAATGTTCATGCTTTTTATTCTAGAAACGTCCATCTTGGTGATTTCTAAACAAACATGCTAAGAGAAGGCAGGTTTTCGATAAAAAAACATTACAGAAAAGTTGCTTAACAGGGTCTTGCATTTCTGTTTAAATAACTGTTTTTCTTTATTTGACTAAATTATTTGCTTTAAATTTATTTAAAACCCTCTCTGCGATTTTATAGCAGCAGTTTAAATTATAGAGCTTGTAATTTAAATGTTTTATATTCAATTTCTTATCTAGCTACCCATTGAAAAAATATGACAACAATTGTAGCTGTGAATTGCGTTTGCAATTGACAGCTACAAATTCAAACTGAAAACTAAGAACTTTTACAATTTAATAATGATTTATATTGTGGCAAAATTGAGCTAAAAGCTGGCATTTGAAATAATAATAATGGTAGACTACGATGACAGGACCTAGTTACAAAGAAGTGTGCATGCTTATGTCTCCAAATTAATGAAAAAATTAAAGAGACTGGTAGTGCCAAACATAAACTAACAATAGGAAGATAAAAAACTGCTGTAGCCGGTTAGAAGGTATTAGATGTATTGTTGACTTTTAACAACAACCTTCATTTCTCTACAAATGGAGTGAATACATTACACAAAGTTTTGCAAAAATCTGTGGTTGCCGCCCGGTTAGTGAAGTTTGGTTCCAGTAAGATGGAACTTCCAGTCATTTTGGAAGACGCGTTTGGAAACATTTGAATAAAATTTTCGCAAAAAGTGGATTGGGCGCGGTGGTACTTTTAAGTGGCTAGCTCACTCTCCTGATTTGACGCCATGCGAATTTTTTTCGGAATCCCTTGAAGAATGTTGTCTACAAGGGCAGGCCATTAAATATGAAAGACCCAAAAGCTAGTATTATTAGCGAAACAAGACGAATTCTGCATTACAGCTTAATTAATGTAATAAATTCCTTTCAAACGCCAATTAAACTGTGTATTAATAATAATCAACAGGATTTTAAACATTTAATTAATTAAGAATTATTATTAATGTTCTTTTATTTTATTTTGCTTTTGTCAATTTCTTTTAGAATTGGAGCTAACGTTTTATCATATTTTTTTTTCTTCTAATGGAACCCGATTAAAATTTTATATTGCCGTATCGAGAAAAATACGTTATTTCCAAAAATACACAAAAATTACATCTTACCACTCAAAAATTATTTTGTGTTGCCATACCAGCGAAGCTGTTAACGTTGGGGAAAATTAAATATCGTCAGTTAGTAGCAACAAATCGTCGCTTCTTCCTACTGCAGAACGGAACTTTCGCTTTTCTTTTTGTGGCGGAACGAAAGGAGTCATGTGGAATGAACCTCCCTTGCTTAGCACGCAGGACTCAGTATCTGGTACTAAACAACTTGGCATATCGGCCAAACCAGTTTATTACA